>CAMRHE010000177.1:2400000-3600000 GCA_947044405.1 Leptodactylus fallax | reverse complement strand
TAGAACACTCTAAAACCTTTCAAAGATATTCTAATTTATTGAAATGCACCTGTATCTGAGAGAGTACCATTTATTAAGAGAACAAGTTTCGTGATGAATAGCACCTCACCAGGTTCAGCCTTATGAAGCAGCCAATCCACTGTGATCTACAGTAGAAATAGCAGTTAAACAAATCTCATCCACATGCCGGACTAAAACCTGCAGCAGAGCAGTACCTGTCACCAGAACAAGAGTCTGTCACCAGGAAACACAATATCAAACCAGTCAGTTCATTGCAGAGAACATTATGATGAGCACCTTTACATCACACTTTAGATAGTCCAGAACACGCAACATTTCCTTTAAAATACCTTTACAGAAATATGCAAATGATGCTCAAGTGCAGCGGGCGTGCCAGAGTCTCCAGATTTAAAATACATAGGCTCTGGTACGCTCCATTGCACTTAAGCATCATTTGCATATTTCTAAAAATAGATTTTTCAAGGAAATGGTGAAAATTTTGGACTATGTAAAGGTATGACAGTAGTCACCATAAAGTCCCCTACAGTATGCTGGGGCTGGGATGATATCGTGCTTTTTTGGGGACTCCTTTTAAACCTGCCGCATGTCAATTATTGTTGCAGGTTTCACTAGAGATGAGCGAGTCAGTTCATAACAAATTTTCCAAAAATTTTCGGTTCAGCCAAACACAACATTTTTGGGTACTGTTCCCAAAGAAGCATTGTTATATAGAATCTCCGCAAACCCCAGAGTATAATAATCAACGCATGCCATGTGACTACAGGTCTCAGCAGTGACCCAGGGCCTCTGACATATCCCAGGAGGCTATAAAAGACCAGAAGATGCCTGGGAAAAAGACACCAAATGCTGTGAGGGAGCCCAGGAAAACTGAGGGAAGAATAAAACATACTTTTGATGTGGACCAAAACTAAAGTATCTATACACCTTGCGAATATTCATGAAACAAGCAAAGTTTGCCTAGCTCTAGTTTTCAACTTTGCAATGTAAGTGTTGAAGCTGTGAGAACCCACAGAAGAAAGCCACAAGTGAGATAAAGTGTTTTTTGTTACAGCAACTTGCAGCAGGGAAACTAGTGGAGGTTGTAGGCAGCCATGTTTTATTACTTAATTCCATGTTTATGTATGAGATTTAGAAATCTGTATCAGTAAAAGGGAGCACCAACCAATATAAATATATATTAAGAATTTAAACATCACTAAATATTGGATATGTTTGAATTCTAAAAATTTAAAAGCAAAGATGCAGCAAAATTTAACGTGATTATTGCAGAACAAAAGTCTTTGATTGCCATTGACAAAGTCATGTAATGTTTGCTTCAATTGTTTATTTAGCTCACTAATAGTCAAGTTAAAAATTTGCAACATTAAAAAGCACTTTTAGCACAATAACACATATAGTAGAGTATAGGTTATTCTAGCTGTGTTCAAAAAAATGCTTCAAATACTAAAAAATATGCCAACAACTATACTTACATTTAAATAAACATAATGGAGAATACAAAAGTATATTCTACGAAGTGTAAAGTTCAATTATATTTCCTTGTGGAAAATGCATTAAAGTTATAGAGGATAAACCATTTTAAATTATATCTCATTTTATTGGTTTTATTTGACAGCTTTAGTGAAGAAAAAAAAACACGGATATACAGAATGTTAGACTGAGGATTTACGCTTATCCTCACCAGGAGAACCGAATGTTATTTTCTTTCTAATTTAGTATTTTCTGTTTCAATCCCACTGCTAAGATAAAATGATTATTCTTTCAATCAAACTGCAATCCGCAGACAAAGTCATGAATATGCACAGTAAATACACTGGCCACAAAAATACAAAATAAGTTTTATCAAATTTGACAAATATTTCATACAGTATAACTATACAATCTGAGCAAATAGAGCTATCTGAAAGATAAATGGAAATATGCTACTTGTGATACATACTGTATGTTCTAGAGCTGCAGATTGGAATACCATTTATACATTTCCTGGTTTTAGTGATGTATTATTATTTATTTATTATGTTTACTTGTATAGCGCCATCGTATTCCACAGCGCTTTACAGGAATTGACAGTCACTGTCCCATATAGGGCTCACAATCTACATTCCCTATCAGTATGTCTTTGGAGGAAACCCATGCAAACACAGGGAGAACATACAAACTCCTTGCAGATGTTGTCCTTGGTAGGATTCAAACCCAGGACTCCAGCACTGCAGTGCTAACCACTGAGCCACCGTCCTGCTGTATTAGATATTCATGTTCTGGAACATACTATAGAAACAATATATTGTAAAATATTGAAAGTGATGGAGCTTTATCAATCACAAAATTGAATTTGGAATTGAGATTGAAGGACTATACAGTAGTTTTCAACTTGGAACAGGGTCTAGAATCAATGAAGTTTAGAAGTGAACTCAACCCCTATAAACAGAGTTGTAGTTAAGAATTAAAATGATACTCACTACATAGGTATGTACTATACAAGTTTTTGGGTGGGTCATGATATCCATGCCACTGGACCTGAGCATACAAGCAGAAGCTGAAGGAGTGGCCTGTCCAAAAACACCCAAGGATCCTCCCATCCGCAGGGAATGTGTAAGATTTTAGGGCTGAGCACTTTGGACAATAGCTGGATTTTTAGCAGGTAAAATGGATACCACGGGTGATCGCACCCAACCAGACTAGTACTGTCAATATAGAAAAATAGCAATGATGAGCATTGACCTTTTTATTTTGTTCCCATAAAAGTTTATGAAAATAAATTTGGTCGAACCTGCCAATTTTTGCAGAACAGTCTGACCATCTATGAGTATGTGTCCTGATTTAATATTTCAGGGGAAAGGATTGAACATGGTGAATTTCAGCATGACCGATCCTTTCTTCTCAATGTCTGTCACTCCCCCCCCCCACTCCAATTAAGAACACATGCATGCTTGGCTGAACTGAGGGTCTTGAGGAATAGCTATTGCCCAAAGAAGCTATTTGTTCAACAGATATTGAAGGTGAGTAGCCAGCTTATAAAAAGAGAATTGAATTTAAAAACTGCCGTTTCATATGATATAGCATGTAATATCTTGTACAGCGAATCACAACAGTTGTCATTGGCTCCATTTATTATGAAATATGTTTCACATTAATATAAGTGGTCTATTCAAAGAGTGAATATATGCATTGTGGGATATTTTTAAGCCCACCTGATTACTTTGGTTCAATTTTGGTAGCTGAAGCCTTGGAATCAATGCAGACTAGTTTATTATATATCACATTTCTACCCAAGATTAAATCTCTGTGGAAATTGTTGTCAGCAGAACTGCAAGGAAACAGGGTGAGTTCCAAAGCCTATTATATTAAAAATGAACTAAAAAAGTGTGCTAGGATTGTGTTATCATTTTATTTGGATATCAGTTTCTACTGGGTAGACTAATAAGGCAGATAAATATAAAAATAAAAAAAAAAAATATAATAAATGGAGTTGTTTAAATAATATATCCTAAATGTATATAAATGAAGGTAATGTAAAAAGATATCTCTGTATGCAGCGTATCTGATAATGCATACATGAAGAACACTGTGAAGGCTTTGGCTCTCCTTGGCAAACAATATGCCCTCAAAGCTTTGCAACAGGTGCAGTCACTTTGGTTGAATAGCCACAGAAAGTGAGGGCCATAGAAAAACCCAAAGAGTCTAAGATAAAGCCAAAGACAGTGAAGGTCATAGACAACCAAAGAGTATAAAATAAAGCTGGTCAGTGTCTAGGGAGAAAGTGGTGCTCACAGTGAGATGTGGCATATATATATACTGTATCTGTTTTGTTAATAACATTAAGTTTTTAAGGCTGAGGCCCCACGATGCAGAAACGCAGCCTTTTTTGTTGCAGATTTTGCTGTGGTTTTTGAGCCAGGAGTGGATTGAGGAGAAGGTAGAAGTATATGTATTTCCTATATATTTCCCATTCCTATTGTAGCCATTCTTGCCAAAATGCTGCAAAATCTGCAACAAAAAATGGGACCTTAGCCTAAAGGCATTTTTACCCATAACCATTTTACCCATACCTTTCCTTTGCAGCTGTAGGGCAAGTGCGGCATTAAATGATGGCTATTAATTGTATATCTGCCTATCTAAAGCATGGGCACAATGGATCCACCAAAGTTGGAGCAACTCTTAATAGAGCTACAGCCTAGAGGAGGAGTCTGAGCTGGGAACCCCTCTGTGATGTCCATATGTGCTAAAAGGGGAAAAGGACAAGGGTTCTTGTTGTGAGACATCCACTTTCATTTCATTCAATATGGAGATTGTAGTGACTGGCAGATACATAGTTGTAGAGATGCCCTCTTTAATGATGGTCATGAGTTGTTGGTAAAGTCACTGGATGAACCAGTAGCAAGTTTAGAGTGGTTACTGTAGAAAATGAATAAAAATATTGACTCTATTGAACCTATTTTTTTCAAGGCCCCACTTCCCCACAGCTATATTACATAGAAGACCCCACTAGACCCAGTGAGTGGTGGCCGTTCATTACTTCTGCCTTCATAGAAACCACTGCACTTAGTTTGACTATGTGGTTTTTACATTTCAAACCAAAAACAGGAACAGATCCGGCACAGCAATGAATTGAAACGGTTCCTTCTATCTTTTAAAGTCTGTTCCCTTTTCTTGGTAAAACAGAAAAGAAACAAAATATTTTTTTCCAGATTGTAGCACATTCAGCTACAGTCCCTTATTGCTTCCTTGCTGTGCTTAGTCAAGTACTGACATATGATAATGCAACACATGGCAGATGTATGAATGCTCTGAAATCTGATGACAGTAAGAAATAGTCTGAATATACATTTCTGCCATATACCAGAATTATTTAGAATCACAGAGATATTCATAGTCTCATTCATATGCACCAAATGTTACAATAAATCAGGCACACAATGATGTATGTGGCCGAGATGACTAAAGCTTGTGTAGTCTTTACAATATGGTGATAAACTTCAGCATTTATTTTCTCTGTAGGATAACCTACCCCTTAGCCAAGTAACTAATAGTGCTGCCCTATCGCATATGGCACTAAAATACTTACGATGATTGTGGGAGATTAAAAGACATGGCTGATTTCTTCTAGAAGCAGTGCTACTCTTGTCCGTGGGACATTTTTTGGTACTAAACCTTTGTCCTATTAAACTAAAGGTGACTGAACAACAGCATGTGTCCTTTGGACAAGATTGGAACTGACCTATCTGATAACAAGATATGATAGAGAGAGAAGCTGAGCTCTGTGATATATAGGTTATATGAGAGAGGAGAGAAGCTGAGCTCTGTGATATATAGGGTTATATGACAGAAGGAGACAATCTGGACTCTGTGATATATAGGTTTATATGATAGAAGGAGAGAAGCTGAGCTCTGTGAGATATAGGATTATATGATAGAAGGAGAGAAGCTGGGCTCTGTGATATATAGGATTATATGATAGAAGGAGAGAAGCTGAGCTCTGTGATATATAGGATTATATGATAGAAGGAGAGAAGCTGAGCTCTGTGATATATAGGATTATATGATAGAAGGAGAAAAGGTGAGCTCTGTGATATATAGGTTTATATGATAGAAGGAGAGAAGCTGAGCTCTGTGAGATATAGGATTATATGATAGAGGAGAGAAGCTGGGCTCTGTGATATATAGGATTATATGATAGGAGAGAAGCTGAGCTCTGTGATATATAGGTTTATATGATAGAGGAGAGAAGCTGAGCTCTGTGATATATAGGTTTATATGATAGAGGAGAGAAGCTGAGCTCTGTGATATACTGTATAGGATTATATGATAGAGAGAGAAGATGAGCTCTATGATATATAGGGTTATATGATAGAGGAGAGAAGCTGAGCTCTGTGATATATAGGGTTATATGATAGAGGGAGAGAAGCTGAGCTCTGTGAGATATAGGATTATATGATAGAAGGAGAGAAGCTGAGCTCTGTGATATATAGGATTATATGATAGAAGGAGAAAAGGTGAGCTCTGTGATATATAGGTTTATATGATAGAAGGAGAGAAGCTGAGCTCTGTGAGATATAGGATTATATGATAGAGGAGAGAAGCTGGGCTCTGTGATATATAGGATTATATGATAGGAGAGAAGCTGAGCTCTGTGATATATAGGTTTATATGATAGAAGGAGAGAAGCTGAGCTCCGTGATATATAAGATTATATGATAGAGAGAAGCTGAGCTCTGTGATATATAGGTCTATATGATAGAAGGAAATAGGCTGAGCTCTGTGATATATAGGATTATATGATAGAAGGAGAGAAGCTGAGCTCTGTGATATATAGGGTTATATGATAGAGGAGAGAAGCTGAGTTCTGTGATATATAGGTTTATATGATAGAGGGAGAAAAGCTGAGCTCTGTGATATATAGGTTTATATGATAGAAGGAGAGAAGCTGAGCTCTGTGATATATGTAGGATTATATGATAGAGAGGTAGAGAAGCTGAGCTCTGTGATATATAGGGTTATATGATAGAGGAGAGAAGCTGAGCTCTGTGATATATAGGATTATATGATAGAAGGAGAGAAGCTGGGCTCTGTGATATATAGGATTATATGATAGAGAGAGATGCTGAGCTCTGTGATATATAGGATTATATGATAGAAGGAGAGAAGATGGGCTCTGTGATATATAGCTTTATATGATAGAAGGAGAGAAGCTGAGCTCTGTGATATATAGGTTTATATGATAGAGGGAGAGAAGCTGAGCTCAGTGATATATAGGGTTATATGATAGAGGAGAGAAGCTGAGCTCAGTGATATATAGGTTTATATGATAGAAGGAGAGAAGCTGAGCTCCGTGATATATAAGATTATATGATAGAGAGAAGCTGAGCTCTGTGATATATAGGTCTATATGATAGAAGGAAATAGGCTGAGCTCTGTGATATATAGGATTATATGATAGAAGGAGAGAAGCTGAGCTCTGTGATATATAGGGTTATATGATAGAGGAGAGAAGCTGAGTTCTGTGATATATAGGTTTATATGATAGAGGGAGAAAAGCTGAGCTCTGTGATATATAGGATTATATGATAGAAGGAGAGAAACTGAGCTCTGTGATATATAGGTTTATATGATAGAAGGAGAGAAGCTGAGCTCTGTGAGATATAGGATTATATGATAGAGGAGAGAAGCTGGGCTCTGTGATATATAGGATTATATGATAGGAGAGAAGCTGAGCTCTGTGATATATAGGTTTATATGATAGAAGGAGAGAAGCTGAGCTCTGTGATATATAAGATTATATGATAGAGGAGAAAAGCTGGGCTCTGTGATATATAGGATTATATGATAGGAGAGAAGCTGAGCTCTGTGATATATAGGATTATATGATAGAAGGAGAGAAGCTGAGCTCCGTGATATATAAGATTATATGATAGAGAGAAGCTGAGCTCTGTGATATATAGGTCTATATGATAGAAGGAAATAGGCTGAGCTCTGTGATATATAGGATTATATGATAGAAGGAGAGAAGCTGAGCTCTGTGATATATAGGGTTATATGATAGACGAGAGAAGCTGAGTTCTGTGATATATAGGTTTATATGATAGAGGGAGAAAAGCTGAGCTATGTGATATATAGGTTTATATGATAGAAGGAGAGAAGCTGAGCTCTGTGAGATATAGGATTATATGATAGAGGAGAGAAGCTGAGCTCTGTGATATATAGGGTTATATGATAGAAGGAGAGAAGCTGAGCTCTGTGATATATGTAGGATTATATGATAGAAGGAGAGAAGCTGAGCTCTGTGATATATAGGATTATATGATAGAAGGAGAGAAGCTGGGCTCTGTGATATATAGGATTATATGATAGAGAGAGATGCTGAGCTCTGTGATATATAGGATTATATGATAGAAGGAGAGAAGCTGGGCTCTGTGATATATAGCTTTATATTATAGAAGGAGAGAAGCTGAGCTCTGTGATATATACCGTATTTTTCGGACCATAAGGCGCACCGGATTATTAGGCGCATTATCAATAAGGGCCTGCTAAGGCGTCTAGGTTCATATATAAGGCGCACCAGATTATAAGGCGCAGCGCATTAAATAAAACAAAGCTCAGACCATAAGTCAAACTTTATTTTAACTCTTTCACGATAACTCTCAACTTGTTCAGTTGTAACTGCAAATTAATACATTTACTTTTTCAGTTCATTCCTCCACCACAAATCCATCAAACTCTTCATCTTCAGTATCAGAGTTTAATAGCTGTGCGATTTCGGCATCAAGCATGCTCGGGTCCCCCTCATCATTATCCGAGTCGGTCTCGTTGCTGATGTTTAGCTCTTCAGTGATGATTCCAGACTTCCTGAAAGATTGGATGACACTGGAGACTGATACCTTCTCCCAGGCGTCCACGATCCACTTGCACATAGTGGCATAACTCGCCCGGCGTTGCCTCCCGGTGTTGGTGAATGTGTGGTCACCTTCTGTCATCCAATGCTCCCATGCAGCTCGCAATTTAACTTTAAAAGACCTGTTGATGCCAATATCTAGCGGCTGGAGCTCCTTGGTTAATCCACCCTGAATGACGGCAAGCTCCAAATTAGTTTTCTTCACTTGGGCTTTGACAGCATCGGTCACATGGGCGCGCATAGAGTCACAGACCAATAGGGATGGGGATCTGTGAAAAAAGCCATCCGGTCTCCTGCGTAGACCTCCCTCAGCCACTCACTCATCTTCTCCTCGTCCATCCAGCCCTTTGAGTTAGCCTTGATGATGACACCAGCAGGAAACTGTTCCTTTGGCAAAGTCTTCCTCTTGAAAATGACCGTGGGTGGTAGTTTCTGGCCATTAGCCTGACAGGCGAGAACTACAGTGAAAGATGACTTCTCGTGTGCTGTGGTATGTATAGATACCGTACTGGTCCCTGTTTTCTCAACAGTACGGTTTACGGGGATGTCGAAAGTGAGGGGGACCTCATCCATGTTAGTGATGTGTTCTGGTTGGATATTCTTTTAATTTATTTTGGTTATGCAGTAGGTGCGGAAAATGGCCAGCTTCTCTTCATAATCCTTTGGCAGTTGCTGGCAGACAGTAGTTCTGGTGCGGATGGAGAGATTACGCCTTTTCATAAAACGAAAGCACCATGAAGGACCTCCTCGAAAGTCCTTGATCTCCATGTCACGTGCTATCGCTGTGGCTTTGAGACGAATAGAGACAGTGGAGACGCTTCTACCTGCGGTTCTCTGTTCGATAACCCACTGTTCTGTTTTGTCCTCCAAATGTGGCCATCTTGCTTTGTTTCCTCGGAAACTCAGTTTGGTCTTCTTTACCTGGCGTAGGGCATCTTCTTGTTTCCTCCAATTACGCACCATAGATTCATTTATGTTAAATTCTCTTGCAGCTGCTCTATTTCCATGCTCTACTGCATGACTTATAGCTTTAAGCTTAAAATCTTCATCATAAGCATGTCTCTTAACAGGAGGCATTTTTGGGGTAGTCGGTATAAAAAAATGAAACACGGGGCTCCTGCGCACAGAGCTGTATGTATCACCGCGCTCAGTGAGGATCCTGACTACCGTGGCCGTAATGCTTAAGCCATTTGTGGGTACACATATAAGGCGCATCGGACTATAAGGTGCACTTTTGATTTCTGAGAAAATCATAAGATTATATGTGCGCCTTATAGTCCGAAAAATACGGTAGGTTTATATGATAGAGGGAGAGAAGCTGAGCTCAGTGATATATAGGGTTATACGATAGAGGAGAGAAGTTGAGCTCAGTGATATATAGGTTTATATATGATAGAGGGAGAGCAGCTGAGCTCAGTGATATATAGAGTTATATGATAGAGGAGAGAAGCTGAGCTCTGTGATATATATTAGTTTATATGATAGAAGGAGAGAAGCTGAGCTCTGTGATATATAGGATTATATGATAGGAGAGAAGCTGAGCTCTGTGATATATAGGTTTATATGATAGAAGGAGAGAAGCTGAGCTCCGTGATATATAAGATTATATGATAGAGGAGAGAAGCTGAGCTCTGTGATATATAGGTCTATATGATAGAAGGAAATAGGCTGAGCTCTGTGATATATAGGATTATATGATAGAAGGAGAGAAGCTGAGCTCTGTGATATATAGGGTTATATGATAGAGGAGAGAAGCTGAGTTCTGTGATATATAGGTTTATATGATAGAAGGAGAAAAGTTGAGCTCTGTGATATATAGGGTTATATGATAGAGGGAGAGAAACTGGGCTCTGTGATATATAGGTTTATATTATAGAAGGAGAGAAGCTGAGTTCTGTGATATATAGGTTTATATGATAGAGGAGAGAAGCTGAGCTCAGTGATACATAGATTTACATGATAGGAGAGTAGCTGAGCTCTGTGATATATAGGTTTATATGATAGAAGGAGAGAAGCTGAGCTCTGTAATATATAGGTTTATATGATAGAGGGAGAGAAGCTGAGCTCTGTGATATATAGGGTTATATGATAGAGGGAGAGAAACTGGGCTCTGTGATATATAGGTTTATATTATTGAAGGAGAGAAGCTGAGTTCTGTGATATATAGGTTTATATGATAGAGGAGAGAAGCTGAGCTCAGTGATATATAGGTTTACATGATAGGAGAGTAGCTGAGCTCTGTGATATATACGTTTATATGATAGAAGGAGAGAAGCTGAGCTCTGTGATATATAGGTTTATATGATAGAGGGAGAGAAGCTGAGCTCTGTGATATATAGGTTTATATGATAGAAGGAGATAAACTGAGCTCTGTGATATATAGGATTATCTGATAGAAGGAGAGTAGCTAAGCTCTGTGATATATTATAGGTTTATATGATAGAGGAAGAGTAGCTGAGCTCTGTAATATATATATGTTTAGGTGATTTGGAGCAGGATCTTTCAGCAAAAAGCAGAGAAAATACCAATGGGACTTCTAGAAGAGACAGAAAGTCCTGATTACCCCGACACATGGGATGATAACAGTTTTCCCTTTATCAGTGAGTGTACCCATAAAGATTTTAATAATCTTGCATGGGTAGGATAAGCAGGACTCTTACTATTTCTCCTAGGAGTCCTCTCTGGATTTACTCTGTCTGCTACTGAGAAATCCTGCTTTTGTTAACGATGCACCTAGTGGTCTGCCACCACACTGGTGGGATGGTGTGCAATATAGCGCCCACCTGGTCACACACAGTGTTACAGTCTTCTGTGGTGACATGCCACTTACCTGGGCAGCCCTTACAGAGCAGCCTCGCAGCCTCCCTGCTCTTCTTTGCAGGTTACATAAAGAGCCCTTCACTGAGGAAGGAAGACACCTACTCTGACACCAGGGACTTCACTGCAGGGTTCTTTAGTGGGTAGCAGATGTTCACACCACATCAGACATGACTGTACAGCAGCTGAGCAGTAGACCATATGGTCGTAGAAATTAACAGTTCTCCAGGCAACAGGCATCTTGCTTACACAAATTATAGGGATGTGAAGGCCACCTCCTGAGAACTTGTGTTACCCCTAAGTAGAGTACAATTGTTACCCCTGGTTTCAGGAACAAGCTGACCTCCTAAGGTTATGAGGTTGATGAATCTCCTAGCCTCAAACTGATCAAGCTCTGCATGCAGACCTATGAACAGCAGAGCCTCTGTTACGCTTCAGCAAACTGCCAGAGCTCCACCTCCCCTACCCAGCGCAGCAACAGACCATTAAATAGGTCAATGGGTTGCACTGTGGTGGAGCAAAACACAGCTTTTCCCACCATGAAACTCTTAAGCGAAACTCCATTGTGCAATGTGGCTTCCAGAAACTACCCAAATCAATGACCACACGATGATGTGCACCAACCACCAGTGACACTCACTAACCAATACTTTTCACAGTGCAAGTCATTTACAAAACCAACACAATATGCAATGCAACCTAATTAACAATAGTGCAGTGTAAACAGCGGCTGAATCCCTCCCCTGCTTATCTACTGTTTGTCTGGACCAAATAGTCATCTATTTATGGTGTGCATAAACCTATCGCAGAGCTCAGCTTTTTTCACTCTATGAAGACAACTAAACACATATACTGTAGTGCTACTACATTTTACTATATTATACACATGTGGACAAAATTTTTGGTACCCCTCGTTTAATGAAAGAAAAACCCACAATGGTCACAGAAATAACTTGAATCTGACAGACTGGAATTTGCCAAACTACATGTTGACAAGCCACAAAGCTTCTGGGAGAATGTCCTATGGACAGATGAGACAAAAATCAAAATTTTTGGCAAGGCACATCAGCTCTATGTTCACAGATGGAAAAATGAAGCACATCTTGAAAAGAACACTGTCCCTACTGTGAAACATGGAGGAGGCTCTGTTATGTTCTGGGGCTGCTTTGCTGCATCTGGCACAGGGTGTCTTGAATAAGTGCAGGGTACAATGAAATTTCAAGACTATCAAGGGATTCTAGAGAGAAATGTGCTGCCCAGTGTCAGAAAGCTTGGTCTCAGTCGCAGGTCATGGGTCTTGCAACAGGATAATGACCCAAAACACACAGCTAAAAACACCCAAGAATGGCTAAGAGGAAAACATTGGACTATTCTGAAGTGGCCTTCTATGAGCCCTGACCTAAATCCTATTGAGCATCTTTGGAAGGAGCTGAAACATGCCGTCTAGAAAAGGCACCCTTCAAACCTGAGACAACTGGAGCAGTTTGCTCATGAGGAGTGGGCCAAAATACCTGTTGAGAGGTGCAGAAGTCTCATTGACAGTTACAGGAATCGTTTGATTGCAGTGATTGCCTCAAAAGGTTGCGCAACACAATATTAAGTTAAGGGAACCATCATTTCTGTCCAGGCCTGTTTCATGAGTTTTCTTTTTTTTTTTTTTTTAATTCTGTTGAAGCATGGTTGAAAAGCAATGTCTGACTTTCATTTGTTCATTTTCATAGAATTTTTATATATCATTACTTTTGTCACATTCAAGTTATTTCTGTGACCATTGTGGGTTTTTCTTTCATTAATTGAGGGGTACCAACAATTTTGTCCACGTGTGTATATATTTATTATAAATAGGGAAAGAGAATTGTACATCAAAATATATTATTAAGTGATCAGAGGCATATCTTGAAGCTCCAGGGCCCCAATACACAATCTATAATGGGGCCCCCACTTTCCATGTGCTTTCTATAATACTGGCGATTTTCCTATATAGCAGAGAAGCCTTTGGGCCCCTTCAGGCTCCAGGGTCTGGTAGCAATTACTACATCTTCACCACCTATAGCAATGCCTGAAACTGAAAGAATTATAGAGCTGAAAATAATTTTTTGCATGAATAGATTTTCTGTGCATATGATAATAAAACATATTATATAATGAAATGTTTTGCTGCTTATTTTACTTTGTGAATTATTTCCTCCCTGCTTTTAAGAATATCAGATCTATTTGCTGTCTGCGAATAGGAACATCCTTGTTTACAGCCAGCTCTTGAAAATGTAGATCTAATACTTCTCATAGTTGACAGTTTGCTACTATTGTATCCAATGCAGACAAACCCCTCTATCTGGGAAGTATTAAAGTCATGAGCTTAAAAACTATAAGTAAGTAAGTCAGTATCTACAGAGGATGGCACCTGCTATTTATTTCACTTATACTGTATCTTGCCCCTTGACTGCTTTTATCTGCAGAGCTGTGATCTGTGGCAATGGTTCGGTTACAGTGCCTACAGGAAGTCTGAGACAGTCTGAGACACACCTCCTGTATCATCATTGGTTCAGGCTGTTGCTCTCTTACTCCCCCTGCAGCTTTGCCTCTGCACATTGTTTTTGTGCAGACTCATCATGTGCAAATTTCCACAATGTAATTTCTATACAGAATACTCAACCATCACTTAGATAAAAAAGATTATCAGGACACTGCTGCTCATACAATATACTGAGATAAATGAGCCTTAGCAGGGGTGTAGTTACTGAGTGTGCATAGGTAGCAATTACAATCGGGCCCTTGAGCCAGAGGGGGCCCAAAGGTCTCTCCGCACAATAAGAAGACACCATTATTAGTATTAGATAGTATGTAGTAAGTGGGACTCCATTACAAATTTTGCATTGGGGCACAGGAACTTCAAGTTACACCTCTGACTATTAGTAAGGGGAAGCCCGGAGGATAGCTTTAAAGCTATATATATATATATATATATATATATATAAAGCTTTATTGACATAAAACTGCAAAACAGCATCTTTAACACATTTTAGTACCTGGCTCCATTTACAACCACTAAGTAGTCAGACCACAGTTTGTTGTAGCACAGAATGATTTTATTGGTATTACATAAGTTTGTCAGTTTGCCTTTCACCCGTGTGTTCTGCTCAGATTAGTGTGCTTGCAATATATTATATTATAATTCTTTTTTCACATACAAGTAACAATGAACTTTTGCATTACAAAAAAGGAACCTAAAAGGACAGTATTTGCATTAATTTGTTGCTAATATATTCAAGTGATCCTGAAGGAGAGCTGAAAAAAGTTTCCATATGTTCCTTTTTCACATGAAGAGATACTTAATATTTTCATCCTCTTCAGTCATTAATTTTAAGCTCTCAGTTTTAGGCATCTTTTACATGAGCATAATACTGGTTCTTTTATGTGCCCATTTTATAGACACAACACCCTGACCTCCTGCAGATGATCTGAACCAGAGTAGGAGCACCATAGACTTTTAGATGAACTGTGGAAGGTCTGGGTGTTGCATATGTAATATAGAGGCCTTTCAGTTATGGCCTCATGCACACTTGCATGTATTGGCTAATATTTGGCATCACTATTTGTAAGCCAAAATCAGCCCTAGAACATAAGCCGAGGGAAGCTAATGGAAAGTTTTGCACGTCTTTCATGTTTTGGACACACTCCTAGTTTTAGTTTTCCACTCTACGTGCATTTGTGAGACATAAATGGCCAACATATGTCTTTCTCTCTGGAAGTAAAGATTTATGAACCCAGTTATTTGCTGTGCTATCAGTACATAGTGTGACTAGGTTCAATAGCAGTTTTTTGGACTACAGCTTGACTTTCCAGGAAAGGATGAAGATACAGCAGTCAAATGATCTGGGTCTGGGCGGATGTTTCTTTGGGCTTCTCTGTAAAGTCAAGTCAGAGTCCAAAAAAATGCCTTTTAAACCAATTCACACTATGCACTGATAACACAAGAGATAACTGGTTTCATAAATCTTTACTTCGAGATGAATACTTCTTTTAGTTATTTGTGTCTCTTAAAATAAAATTTATATTTGATAAGACTTTTTCATGGACTTTTTGTCTTGTTTTTCCTGCTCGGTACATTGTGTACTTATGACTACTTTCTTATAATATTACTTTATATCATTCCTAATTCTGCTTCAAAATGCTGATGCAAAAATCTCTTGAAAATACCGTTATGTGAAAGTAACCTTACTAAGAGAATGACCTGCATTACCAGTAACAGCCCACCAACAACAGTGGTGCTGTTTCCCAAATAAAGAAAAAACTAACATCAGTAAACTGTGTAGTGGCTGTGCCATGGCAAGTGGGAGCTGACTGGCAGAACCTAGCTCAATTACTATACAGTGTACAGAGTTGTCTGCTTCCAGCTCCATACACTGTGCAAATCCAGCAGCTACCGGAACAATTTGGTAGTCGTGCTGGGTGTTGGAGCCCCACGTATCTGATACTGAAGACCTACCCTAAAGAGACATCCATATCTAATCTTGGATAACCCCCTTAACACTTGCAGCATCATGATCCTTGGAATTCTATGTCTATTATATGTAAAAGAAACTATAGAATAAAATAATCAAATGCATAGGTTAAGGTCTTAATCCCCATGCAAAAATTTTACTAAGGCTGCCATATAACCAGTCTGGACTTCACATTCCACCCTATGGATGCTCAATATATAACAGAAATAATATGTATTTATTTACATAGCAAGGTAGTGTTCCATAGCATGTTTTCATGGCTATGTATTCAGACTGGCAGTGTGGAAGTGTTTTTGTATTAGCCCCTATGGTGCAGGAGCCCCATTGTGAATAGAATTGCTCAATACACCAAATATGCAGCTTCAACATCTGCCAAAAATTACTAACCCTTAATGCGCATACAGTATTATCTCTCTGTACACTTAGAAGGACAGTCTTAAATAATTTAGAAAATTCAGGATTGGAATTTCAGTAACCAGTAAATCTAATGATTAGTCACATTTTATTTATATGGGACTTACTACATATTATGAATGCCAGATTCCCTTCCAATATGAGTATCCTGATTTTCCTGGCTTTGTAATATGAAATAAAATCACGAAAGATCAGGAGGTCAGGCTCAAAATGTTAATGGTTATAAATGGAATTAAAGAATGAAACGCACAACCAGATTGTTTGACTTTCTACTTTCCAAGGTTTTCTGAGTCATTTTTAGTTTCCAAACAACACAACCCAATTTGCATTCTACTGCTGAAATGTCATAAACTCATATGCCGGATCCAACAGCAAAGAGATATAACTTACATTATTGTTAGAAAGGCCGTAGCAGACTGTGTTACTATTGTTGCTAGAGTAACATATATCAAGGCTGAACTAACAAAAATGAAAAGGACTAGCAGCAACCTACCAGCACATTACTTATTTCAAGACCCACTTACATTCCATAAAGCTGGAATCACACATGCAGTTTTTGTAGCAGGTATTTATGCATTTTTATTAAGCCAAAGACAAGCGTGGATCCAAAAACAATGTACTTAGAAAGTATGACGTAAGACTTAGGTCAGTGATGGCGAACCTTTTAGAGACCGAGTGCTCAAACTGCAACCCAAAGCCCACTAAATTATCGCAAAGTGCCAACATGGCAATTTCACCTTAAATTAACCTGCCTCCCCTGCATCCCCCCTCTTGCTCACCACAGCCTGCACCCCCATTCCCCCCTCTTGCACGCATCTCTCCCCCCCCATCTCTCCCCTGCCACACCTCACGTCTCTCCCCTCCACAGTACACCCTGCACCCCACATCTCTCCCCCCACACTACCCCATGCACCTCACATCTCTCCCCCCCACAGTACACCCTGCACCCCACATCTCTCCCCCCACAGTACACCCTGCACCCCACATCTCTCCCCCCACAGTACACCATGCACCTCACATCTCTCCCCCCCCCCCACAGTACACCCTGCACCCCACACCTCTTCCCCACAGTACACCCTGCACCTCAAATCTCTCCCCCCCCACAGTACACCCTGCACCTCACATCTCTCCCCCCACACTACACCCTGCACCTCACATCACCTCCCCCCACACTACACCCCACATCTCCCCCCCACATCTCTCCCCCCACAGTACACCCTGTAGAGTTTTCCTCTACAGACTTTCTGTCCCTATTATATCTATACGGAAAAGGCCAGCATTTCTGTAGGTATAATTGACATGCTGCGAGTTACAAAAATGCAACGGTTTTTTAAATCGAAGCATTTCTGCGGCGGATATTTTTCTGCTACCTTGCAGGTACTGTAAAACAAATCGTGGCAACATGGGGCTCTGGCCTAACACAGCTTTCTTTTGCATCCACTCCTATGTTTAGTTAACAAATTTGCACTTAAAACGGCCACTTCTGTCTTTGGCTCAAAAACTTCATGAAAAACTGCAGTGTTGTTCTTCCAAAAAATGATGTGTGTGAAGCTACTTTTAAAGAGGACCTTTCATGTCTTCTAAGGTAAGGAGTAATATATATCATAGCAAAGCTAACGATGTGTTGAATTCAGTGCACATTCAGCTTTGATGGTATCTTCTCTACCTTAGAGGACATGAAAGATCTTCATTAATGGACCTTTGCACTAGATCTGAAAGTTTCTTCTTTTCAGTTTTTGAAGAGACCACAGCGTTCAGATGAGCAGTGCCGCCTCTTCATTATTTACAGAGCACAGCACCATATATAGTTTAGGAGCTGTGAGATTTAGCTAGCTTTAGCTATAGATGAAAGCATATAGGCTTAAGGCTAAGGCGCAACTTTGCGGAAACGTAGCTTTTTATGTTGCAGATTTTGCTGCATTTTTTTGAGCAAAAGCCAGGAGTGGATTGAGCAGAAGGTAGAAGTATAAGAATTTCCTATATATTTCCCATTCCTTTTGTAGCCATTCTTGTGACAGTGTGTAAGCATTGTTTTAGCGGTCCAGCTCTCCGTCGCTTGGATCCCCCAGTGGACCCGAATTACGGACAGCCCTAGTGCTAGTGTGATCCACACTAGGTCATCCGCAGTGTTGGGTCTGACACCCGGCAGCCATAAAGGTTGGCTGATATCAGTAGCTATGTAGGACCATTGATATGTCATCAAAGTTTTGACTGAAAAACCCCTTTAACACCTCACTTTTGTTTGTTTGGGTGATGCTATGAAAACCCCTGCAGGAGCTGTGATTGTGGTCATACTGTGGTTATCATCCAGATTTCCAAGAAGCAGATAAATAAATGACTGGAAGACATTTAGCTTGACAGATGGGGAAATCCAGTCAAAATCATAATGTGATATGTCATACTTACATCACACTACTGAAATCTGTGACCACTGCTATTTTCTAGAAGAAAGAAGTGTTCTAGAACACAGAAAACCCTTTGACACTGCTCAGAGTTTATCTGACATGGCATTTAAAGGACTTTTCCCATGAACATAACCATTTACATTTGTACACAACTTAGTTAAACTTTTTGCAAATATAAATAATTACACATTTTACAGAGTTTTAAAAATTTAGTGGTGACAGTCTTTGGCATTGATCAGTTGCCAATAGATATGAATGCAGGAACTTTTTACATTCTGGGATTTGTCAAGAAACACAGCCCTAATTTTCTTATTGTAGACAGGTTATATCAGTCAGGGACATTATGTGCAGGAAAAGATAACCTGGCCACCATAAGGTAATAATGACTGGATTTCTAACAAGTGTCAGACCATAAAAAGTTGCTGCATTCATGGTTGTATCAATTGGCAACCAATCAATATACAGTTAACATTTAAATGATTAAAGAAGTCTTTAAAAATCTGCTACATTTTGTTTAACTATTAATTGTCTACAAATTTAAAGATGGTTATGTTCATGGGAAAACTGAGGATACAAGTTAGGCCAGGGCCCCAAGTGGTGTAAACGAATCCCATCTAGTGATTTTTCACACATTGTGAAAAAATATGTGTGGTTGACACGCTGTGATTTCCAAAACCATTGCGGTTTTGGAAATCGCAGCATGTCAATTATACCTACGGAAACTGTGTGGACTTTCTGTGAAAAGCGATGCAGGAAAAACCTTGATGCGTTGCCGCCTCGGTTTTCCCAGCAGCGCTTTTTTCTGGGGGCCCACTACGTGGAGCCTTAGCCTTAAGCAAATGGTCGCTCCAATTATTGATAAATAAGCCTACAGAGTCCACATCAATGTGATCTTCTATAGTCATGTATGGCACTTTCCCTTTAAGAAAGTGATCATTTTAAAATACCATCTAAAGAGAACAATAACATCTATACACAAAGGCAGTACATAAAAGCAAATAATGAATATATATCTACTCTTCTTTATACAAAAAATCACAGATCCTGGTTGTCACTATAGACTCTGTTTGAAGGGTACCTGTCAGCAGGTCCTTTACTGCATTTGATGTGCTTTGTGTATAGAGTATTATATCTTGTTTACAATCTTTTGTCTGCAGAGTTGGAAGTGGAAACAGGGAATTCTAGGCAACCACATGACTTCTTATCATTACAAATTCATGCAGTCATGGGGACAATACCTCAGCTTGTTCAGCCACTGCTATAATCACAATCTTTATGGTAATCATGCCCCTTATCATCGACTACATACCACCGGCCACCCCTGTGACTTTTGCAGAGTGCTATGCAGTGGTGGTGCTATTTATGCAAGACAATATGCCCCAGGTACAGTAGGGGCAAGGTAAAATTGGGGCCCAGGAATTTAAGCTATGCACTGTTTAAAAAAAACAAAACATGCTAACACTTGGTAAGGTCAATTTTCCTACCTGATTTCAAGTATGGCAACCACAACAAATCCCTAGATCAATGACCCTTCTCTTGAAATCTAATAACTGTAATCTGCACCATTGTTACACCCAGGAAAGGCATCCAGGCCCTTTTTGAACTCTTTTAGTGGACTGGTCAAAATATAAAAATTGAGCTTGAGCAAACAGTATTCAGGGTCCTGTGGAGCACAAAAACTAGAACCATCAATAAATAAAGGGATAACATAGACCAAAAATCTATATGTATAGAAATTCTTTTAATCTGTTGGTGGTTCTCTAGGAATATCTCACTGTATCATCACACAAAACATTTTCTGATGTCACCAGATGATACATGCAGTTTAGCAAAGCATTCATAAGTATCTGTAAAAACAGTAAATCTACTTACACTGAGGATACAGGTTGCCAATCCACGTTTTCTTATATTTTTTGGATCCTTTACCACAGCCAGCTTTCAAACAGGTGGCACCTACAAACAAAGGTAAAGTTTTTTATAGGCATTGTTGTTTCCACAAACTTTGCATAAATTGATACAGTACAAGTCATCGTAAGAAACTTTGTAATATAATGTATCAGAGAGAAATGACTCTTTCACTTTTCAGGCTGTTTCCCTGCCTGCTCTCTCTGCTAAAGTGACTTTCACTCTGAAAATTACTGCTCTATCCATTTTAAGACAGAGTGGAGAGGGGGAGGAGTGAGCAGGAAGAGTGGGAGATAAGACAAAAAAGACAGCTTTTAGTCTGACCTTAGAGCTTTCTGTCACAGCCAAGACACTTTACTCACATCAGTAGAGTACAGGTCTTCAGATAAATCATACATAACCAGATAATAAATACTACGGTCATGGCCATAAGTGTTGGCACTCCTGAAACTTTTCCAGAAAATGAAGTATTTCTCCCAGAAAATTATTGCAATTGCACATGTTTTATTATACACGTTAATTTTCTTTGTGTTTATTGGAACAACATAAAAAAAAAAAAACTGAGAAAAAAAGGCAAATTGGACATAATTTCATACAAAACTCCAAAAATGGGTTGGACAAAATTGCTGGCACCTTTTCAAAATTGTAGGTGAATAACTTTGTTTCAAGCATGTGATGCCTGTTCAAACTTACCTGTGGCAAGTAACAGGTGTGGGCAATATAAAAATCACACCTGAAACCAGATAAAAAGGAGAGACGTTGACTAAATCTTTGCATTGTGTGTCTGTGTGTGCCACACTAAGCTTGGAGAACAGAAAGAGGAGAAGACAACTGTCTGAGGAATTGAGAACCAAAATTGGGGAAAAATATCAACAATCTCAAGGTTACAAGTCCATCTTGATATTTGTCCACGATGCGCAACATAATCAAGAAGTTTACAACCCATGGCACTGTGGCTAATCTCCCTGGGCATGGATGGAAAAAAAAGAATTGATGAAAGGTTGTGTAAAGGGAAGTGCTTACCACAAACATTAATATATATATATATATATATATATATATATATATATATATATATATATTCAATCATTCCATTCGTTACTCCTGAGAGAGAGCTATTGTCTGCAGGCTACAAAACCTGTTTTCTAACAGACATCCCGAATGGGCCAGGAAGTCTTTTGTTTAACATAATGAGATGGAATATGCTAATGAGACCGCCATAGTGATGTTAATCAGACCCAGAGATAAGCCACTGAACAAGGAGTCAGATGGGGGAGGTAGGTCATTAGCCCTAGGCCACGGATCAATTTTAAGTGTTAGAGCGCCATCCCAAGACTCATAAGAAGTATTGCATCTAAACTTATATTACAATACCAAGAGCCTGATTGGAGTGACAACATCTAGGTGGGCGGAGTTGTGGGCCATATATATAATGGGCCAAAAGCCCTCTCTCTCTCTCTTCATCCTCTCTTCACCAGCCCCCATGGATTGACCAGCTTCACCTAGACAAGCTCCATATACCACCAGAGCATGCATAATAAGGCTTAAGTATAACTTTCTAACTTTCTCTCTCTATCCATCTATCCACCCATCATCTATCTATCTATCTATCTATCTATCTATCTATCTATCTATCACCCTCTATTAATCTGTATTACTACTGCTGTGTTCCTTACAGAAAGGGTCTGTTAGTAAATTGTCCAGGGGTTGTATGTGTGTGGTTGTATGTGTGTGTGTATGTAGCAATATCTGTAGGTTTTTAATTGGGTTCTGTACTTATTGTATTGCACTGTGTTAATACTGTTTTGTATTATTCTATAACCTAGTTCCATCATATTAATAATAAACGTATTTTATGATTAATATTGTGGGGTAAATTATCGTACATGCAAACCAGTCAAGGAAACAGATAAGTAGATATACCTAAGGAGAAAGGAGGGAAATTGGTGAATATTAATTAGTAGTAACACCCAGATCTCTCATACCTAATGGTGAAACAAGTCTAGAGTGATGAATATGTATTGTTAATATCATCTCTCTAACAGGTTGCAACACAGGATAGTCCGGATGGTGGATAAGCAGCCAAAGAAATTCAAGCTGTCCTGCAGGCTCAGGGTGCATCAGTGTCAGCACGAACTATCCGTCAACATTTGAATGAAATGAAATGCTATGGCAGGAGACCCAGGAGGACCCCACTCCTGACACAGAGACATAAAAAAGCTAGACTGCAGTTTGCCAAAATGTACGTGAGTAAGCCAATATCCTTCTAACGTTTTGTGAACAGATGAGACCAAGATAGAGCTTTTTGATAAAGTACATCATTTTACCTATGGAAGCCTACAAAGAAAAGAACACAGTACCAACAGTCAAATATGGTGAAGGTTTTGGGGTTGTTATGCTGCCTCTGGCACTGGGTGCCTTGACTGTGTGCAAGGCATCATGAGATCTGGAGATTACCAAAGGATTTTGGGTCGCAATGTAGGGCCCAGTGTCAGAAAGCTGGGTTTGCATCCTAGGTCATGGGTCTTCCAGCAGGACAATGACCCCAAACATACTTCAAAAAGCACCCAGAAATGGATGGAATTAAAGCACTGGAAAGTTCTGAAGTGGCCGGTAATGAGTCTGGATCTAAATCCCATTGAACGACCTGTGGAGAGATCTTAAACTTGCTGTTGAGAGAAGAGAAGGCACCCTTCAAATATGAGAGGCCTGGGGCAATTTGCAAAAGAAGAGTGGTTCAAAACTCCAGTTCAGAGGTGTAAGAAGCTTGTCAATAGTTATAGGAAGTGATTGATTTACGTTATTTTTTCCAAACAGTGAACAACCAAATATTACGTTGAGGGTGGCAATAATTTTGTATGGCCCATTTTTGGAGTTTTGCGTGAATTTATATAATTGTTGGCTTTTTTTTTCTGTTTTTGTTGCTGTTCTAATACATACAAAGGAAATAAACATGTGTATATCAAAACGTGTAATTGCAATAATTTTCTGGGAGTTATACTTCATTTTCTGGAAAAATTTCAGGAGTGCCAACATTTACGGCCATGACTGCATTTAAGAAAGCAGCATGTAGAATTTTGATTATACAGTAGATATAGAGTATATAGTCACTAAATTGTCAAAATGCCATACAGTGACAATTAAAAAAATATATATCCCATTGCAATGTATTCGTTACATAATTAGTCCCTCCCCTTCTGTTAACTGAACTACAGCATGGTTGTCTTTACATGAAATTAAAGTGACAGAAGGTCAGACACAAGATCGCCTGTACAAGGTAGTATCCACATGTTAGTGCTAAATAGCAGAAGGATGTTTGTTGGGCCCCTATTGTGCCCAGCTCCAATGGCTGTCTATGGTAGAGCCTATGACAAAGTTTAAGAACGTCCCGAATTCTGTTATTTATACGGTCATGGAGAATCCGTATAAACAGGATGGACTTTTTTCCTATGTGGTTTTCTCCATTTGATCAGAGAATGTCTACTTTGTATGTTACATGTTATGTTGATAATTTTAGCTTGTTTTCTATATGAATAAGTACTCTGCACAAAGTTACTTCTGTTATCGCTAAATATATTACTGATCTTGCTAACTTGTGCAACAGAGGATGTCAGATAAGTGGTAGGTTGCATAAATTTGTGATAAATAAGCTTTTCTCAATTGTATTCAATTCACTGTAGTTTCTAACACGTACAACCTGGCTGTGATAGGAAACGGATAATAAGAATAGAATAGAATGAATCACACAATCTTCCTCCATTCCTTCTTAGCTGTCCTAATGTAACCTTTATTTCCATATTTCAGTCTTCAGCCAATACAGTTAATATTTGCTCAAGAAGCAATGAATCATTGTGGTTCTGTACCACGCTCTTGGAGAATTACATCTAAAAGAAAAATACCGTATATACCTTATAGTTTAGTCTTAAAGTTCTTTTCCTGCTTTTGTGGAGCTTAAGTACCTCATTCTCCTCATGGCCTTGAACTTATTCTGTCACAGATCCCAATGTAACAGTTCAGAACACTCGCACCACCAAAATCCCAAGTATGTGGTGCTTGTCCCACCATATCCCAAGCACCTAGTGTTCTGGCAGTGAGCAAAGAAAAGAAAAAGGTGTAACCATTTAAGGAGCTCTACTATATTCCCTGGAGGTGCTATTAAAGGTATAAGTCACATGACCATGATGCAAATCAGTAGTGAAAGAAAAGTGCTTTGTCACAGTCGATTTGCATCCTTGTGCCACCCATTTTCATGGATCCCCCATAGACAAGTTTACTGATTGAAGGCAATGTGGCTAAAGATAGAACATGTCCTATTTTTTGAATGATCATTCACATGGCCCATTAAAAAAGATGGTCATATGAATAAGTCCATATTTGATGATGATTTTAATGCAGCCATGTGGCAGTAACAACTGGCATAAAACTCAACCCTGGCATAAAATGAGGCAAAATGTGGAGCCTCTAGATCATCAAGTGTGAGATTTTTTTTTTTTTTAGGTTTGTTTGACAAGTGGGTGGGAAAGGTTCATGGGAAAGGGGGTGGCTTTACTGGAAAATAGAGCATGGCTTAAATGCAACAAAATGTGCCAAATTGCAATAGAATGCTGATGTAAAACTGAGGTTGGTGTGATCCAATCTATGGAACACAAATTACGACTACAAAGAAGAGGTGGAAACTAGTCGGGCTGTGTCCAATAACACTGTTTATTTATTTATTTTTTTGTTCACATGATCATTGGGGATCTTGGCAGTCACACATCAATGGTATACATCATCAGTAATTTATTTCAGAGAAAACGCTTTAATAAACATTTATTACAAAAACCCTTTCATTCCATTAATTTTTTGGGGAAAGATTCCTAAAACAGGAGGCTTACATTCACAGGGGACCTGTCACTACTTTACTAAATACTTGCATGCCCCATGAAATAAGAATTCTGTTGCATCTTTTCTTACAACTCTTTGTTTTACTGTCCCTCTATTGTTAGTCCTATTAATGTATCCATATCTTGACAAGTTGGTGACTGGCATAGATCTGTGACCAGGCGCACCTACTGTATATGCCTGGCGGGGAGTCAATTAAGGATCACCAGTCTTAATAAATTCAACCCATAGAGTTGAAGCAAAAAAAGCTCCAGAATAGTTATTTGACATGGAATATAAGTATTTAGAAAGGGTAAAAAAAGAATATTATTCTAAAATATCACTGTGTAGATTTAAAGGTTGTAATGTGTTTCAAAAGCTTATATTTTCTGAGATTATAGTGGAAACAATAAGCCATAACATATTTGTTATAAAAAAATACCAGTGTAAGAACTTCAATTGTTTCATTGAGGAAGATCTGTCATCCACTGATCTAGCAGTTCCATTTGACAATTAACCTGCATTCACACGATCAAGTTTCAGCCGTGAAACTCGGCTCATGTTTTGACTGAATTTTCTGGCCTGAACAGTATGCAGGGAGAGAGCATTGTAGTTATCTATGATGCTAGGAGTCCCTGTCTATACTATATAACTATAAACAGTATGGTACAGTATGTCGCTGAAAGGCAGGGAGTCTCTCTCCAGGCTTACTGTACAGGCCGGGAAATCTGGTGAATACATGGAACGAGTTTAATGGCTGAAACTCAGTCGTGTGGATGCAGGGTTACACTTACTGCTCCTAGTGTAGACATTGTGCATAATTAGAAGCAGGGGCATAAAGAGAAATACAGCGAAAATCATAAAATACCTTAAACAACAAAACAACAGATTTTTGATATATAAAAGTGAATATGAATATTCCAATAAGGAACACAAATTAACCATGAGCAAATAGAAACGCAAAAGGAAACAAATATTTCAGTGTTTTTTTTAGCACAGACAACAGGGCACATCCACCCAACATGGAACATATCCCCCTTAACATCACAACCATGAAAACAGTTGAGTGAGATTGAACCATACCTAACCATTTTATGAAGGTAGTTTGGGACACAATAGACCATTTGCTTTAGAGGTGTTGAATGACAATGGTGCTGGGTGTATTCATTTACATATCACTGAAACTGGCAAAAATTACTCAAACTTTATCCAAATTGACCACGTGGCACAATATATACTGCATACATGGCACAACTTCAAAGTATAAACATATTCTTTTTATTATAAATTTAAAATAGCAATAGCAACCCACAAATGGATATAAGACACTAAGCCTTTATGTTTAACACGTCATGTTAGAAACTTCTCTTATTTATACCATGGCTAAGGCACATTTACACTAATATTTTGCATTGCTGTTTAATACATGATGGCCACTTTATGCTAAGCAGCAGACTTTAATGGCATATTGGTAGTTTAATATTTTTCGTATATTACTTTATTATTTTCCTAATATAAAGGTTATTTATTTTACAATGAAATCACCATGAAATAATCTGGAAACCATATTCTGATGCTGTGAATACGTTTCATTTTCAAGCATGTGCAATAACAATCATCGATTTGGGGAAAAGGTAAACAGCCTCATTATAGCATTGGCTACATCTATGGCATATGTTTCCTTTGTAGCATTAATTATATGATGTATATGAAGTATAATTTGAGATAAAAGCTGCCATAAATCTGGGCGAATACAAAAACCTTCACACCTGCTACCAACACCCAGTGCACATTAAACACCATATGACAAAATTCTCTCATCTTTTCACAGTTTGAAACAACAAAAATATCAGCTGCTGAGAACAGCTGATCAGTGGGGGTACTAGGTGTTGGACCCCCACTTATTTGATATGATGACTTTCCCTCAAGATGTAAAAACCTGAAAATCATCTGTATAATGATCATATCACTTCCCACAATGCTAAAAGGAAGTTAGCAACATTTAGCTTTAGACCTAAATGTAGAAAAAACACAATGTAGCTCAAATTTTGTACCAGACATATGAAACAAAGTATATGAGAAGGTTCTCAATGTGTTATGTAGATATTAATTGTGAAATTCTGTAACAATGAATAATAATAATAATAATAATAATAATAATAATAATAATATATAACTAAATGTTTAAGCCATGATGGTGGCACAAGTGTGTAGATTCAGGACTCTTTTGGTCTACATAGAAAAAATGAAGGAAAACAACATCCTAATGGTATAAATAATGCTAAATAATCCCATTGATTAATTAGACAGCGTAAGATTACATTCACATCTGAGCTGAGTCTCTGGCGCAGAGTTCGGCAGAAATGCCACACGAGAAAGTCCTGCAAGGCCAATGTCAGATAAAAAATAACGGACACCCGACTGACCCCATTATAGTCATTGGGGTCCCTCGGGATGCATTTCTGTTTGTCACTAGAGGAACGGATTTTCCATTCTTTTGGTTTTGTGATGGACCAGAGGAACGGAAATTCTGACAGAGGAGTGAGGGTCGCGTAAACTGAGAATTAATGAAAGTGGCTCATGCTGGATGATACATTTGGTGCACCTTTAGCCAGCTTTGTCTAACTTAACATCACTTATTGTTTGTCTTGCCTTTCGAAGACCTTTGCACCAAAATTTCAGCGCATATGGGCATATCTTGAATCAAGCCCCTTGACCCTTTCCTGCCAGTTCATGCCCCCTTGCCAAAAAGTGTTTAGAATGCATAATAATTGTGGTGCAAAGCACGCACATTGGTTTTTGGTACAAATTAGGTTACAAATCTGGCATATTTAGGGTAGTAAATTTCCCCAGATGTCTCCATGACAATTCTGTCTTTTCTTCAGATAAAGGAAGACATTTTAGGTTCTTTTTTTTGTGAAAGCCGAATAATCCTATTTAGTACTTATATTCTTCAGCTCTTATCAACTTTTATCTCTAAAGAATTCTTATTAAAGAAAGAAAATGATATTTTGAATCAATATCTTTATGGTGTATTGCTGGTTTATGTTGCTGTTACACATTGCTAGAATTACACTGTGAATTAAATTATAGTGAATTTTCTTAAATCTGGTATCTGCAATCTAGAAAATCTAATAATCTGGCATATGTTTCCAACACAGAGCAGCAATATAATATGGCATGCAATCACAAGGCCAGAAACAGAGAACTAAGGAAAAAAGAGAACAAATTAGGAAAGTTATCTGACAAAGAAACGAGAAACAAAATAATAAAAACTGTTATAGGAACAGATTTTGTTAACATTTTATTTTTCTCCCAGTTCATTTTATTTACTATAATTGCCATATAATCTGTAATATTTAATCATCTATCAGATATCAGAATCTATTAATACTAGATTAACAGTAAATTATCGTATATTATCACTTAAGTGAATACAACTATAGCTTTGATTACTGAACGATTGTAAAAAGTAATTAATCGGAATTAATACATTGCCAATATATTACTATAGAAATTTATAGGGATTTTCCAGAATTTTCTATTGATCAGCAATCCTTAGGATAAGCCATCAATGCAACATAAGGAGGTTCAACTCCTGGAACCTCAATGATTGGCAGAATGATGTAGAGCACTAAGGGTACGTTCACACAGAGGAATCTGTTACGGATTTGGGAGCGGATTTTGCCCTCAAATCCGTGGCAGATTCCACCCCGAATCGGTCTCCCATTGTTTTAAAAAAAATCAGCCGCGAGAGTGCTGTTTAACCCCCATAGTTTGCAATGTCCTTTCTATGTGACCCTTTTTTTAGAGTGCCTTATAACTTGGTCTAGTTGCTTTTGTGGGATTTGTTCTTAAAGCTTGGCAGCAACGTTATTGCGAATGAGTGAAGCAGCAAAGGTTAATATGAGTTATTCATGATATTGAGGAACAGGGCTGAGCTCCCTCTGAGCTTATGACTTGGCTAGAGGATACAGAAGCCAGACAGGTTCTGAGGTAGAACTTTTAGAACAGGATGTGTTAACCACCTTCTCTCAGTTTCTGACCCCGTCAGCTTGATTAAATGGAGGTGTTAGTAAAGGTCACATGGAATAGAAACCTTCTATGTAACATTTGTAGGCTCATAGTGCTGTGGCCAATGAGACAAAATGTGCTCCATAATAAGGGTGCTTTTACTTGTCCTAATAACACATCTGACCACTAAATGACATGTTCGATACAGCTAATTTTCCCTTTTAAGCTTTTATTTGATTTCTCTCTGTCCTCCCGGGCACCGATCCATGCTGAAATGATTATGAACAGTAGTTGCAGGACATCTAGGCAGAGAATTATGCAAAGGTTGGAAATACAAATCAGAGAACTATAGAGTGTTTGTCTTTTGCAAATGGACACAGCACAGCATGAACAGCAGGACACATAAGGTCAAGTTTTGCAATGAGTTTCAAGATTGAGGAAGGAAATGGAATACAATCAAGCTATGGTACGTTGTGAGGTGGAGCTAAAAATATCAGTTTGCAGATTACAATCCTCTAAGTATTCTTCCTAAAAACACTGACATACAAAAAAGTAGTTTGTGGTACAACTTTATATCTATGCAAAAAGGTTGTAATTCTATAATATTATATCAATTTTGTGACATTATGTATACGTGTTTTTGCTCCTATTTTTGCAGGCTCTATTAAGTCTGTTAAAAACACTTTAAAGATTCAGCTGTAAACTGGCTGCGCTTTCATGAATATATCAGTGGCCAGAGCAGTGTTTCTGTACCTCTTCAGACCCCTGTAAAAAAAATTCCTTGGGGCACTCCTACCAAATAATTTTTACCAAACTACAAAAAAATTACAGTTTTGATGTATTTTTTAGCACAGTTTTTGAAATTGCAGCTGGAACATAAATTTGTTTCTCTAGCAAATTTAGAAAACCTCACCACACCAAAAACCACATCAAAACTGCATGCACTTTTCTGTAACAGTCACAACTGCTTAAATGTAAATGCACCCTCAAACCTACATCATTTTATACTTTATACACCCAGCATATACGAAAGTTTACCTTTTACCATCACCAAGCTCCTTTAGTGTCCCCATGTTCCCCAGTGGCCCAACACGCAGTACATGCTCCCTAGTGGTCCTCAGACACATAATAATGCTCCCCAGTGTCCCCCAGGCAAGCAGTAATTTTCTCCAGTAGCCCCCAGGCAAGTAATAATGTCCCCTGTGACTCTCAGACAAGTAATAATGTCTCCAGTGGCCCTACGCAAGTAATAATGTCCCCCAGTAGCCCCCAGAAAAGTAATATTGTCCTCTAGTGGCCCCACCAGGCAAATAATAATGTCCCCTGTGACTCTCAGACAAGTAATAATGTCTCCAGTGTCCCCAGGCAAGTAATAATACCCTCCAGTGTCCCCCAGACAAATAATACTGTCCTTCAGTGGCCCCACCAGGCAAGTAATAATGTCCCCTGTGACTCTCAGACAAGTAATAATGTCTCCAGTGGCCCCAGGCAAGTAATAATGTCCCCCAGTAGCCCCCCAAAAAATTAATACTGTCCTCCAGTGGCCCCCAGACAAGTAATAATGTCTTTTGTGACTCCCATACAAGTTAGAAAACTATCAATGTCCCCCAGCAACCCCCAGAACACTGAGATATTCCTGCTTCTTATCTGCAGATCGATGCAGCAGGTCTTCAGCAGACATCACAAGCTGATGCCTGAGTAATAGAGCAAGAAGCTAAGGATGCTGATAGAGTTAAAAGGGGACATGCAGCCATCTCCCCACTGGATTGTCGCGGCACCCCGGCAACCAGATTAGGAATTGCTGGACCAGAGAAACTCCATTTAAATGCTACAAACCATAATGCTATGATCTTGGAAAATTCAGGTAAAAGCCATGTGCAAAAGCGACCTAGAAGTTGTCATCGTCCTACTACAGAGACAGTACTGAGCTTTCACTGCTAGCTATGAGGAACATAGTCAGTTTTTATAGCTTTTAGATATGATGCTCATTGTGTTATGACTGGCAGAGATATTACATAAAATGCTATGAAGGTCTGGTTGTAGACATAACAGTTTCTTCCATTATTTATCTTAACTTGTTATTCTTATTTTTTGTAAGTCTAACTCAACTCAAAATCTGAAAAAATTCACAAGTCAATGTAGTTGTTTCTGGTATATTATGCCATCCCAGGTCACCTGATGTTGGATTGTTGTTGGGTACCTTGATCCCACCAGGGACAATAAGGGAGATTTATGAAGCAAAATGCACCAGAAGTCTCTATTAATTTGTACCAAAAAACTTTTTAACATGCTGTGCACCAAATTTATAGCATGTTTTAGACACTTTTGCAACTTCTACTAAAAAGGCGTATCCTGTCAAGAAATGGATATGGCCTATAAGGAAAGGGGTGTGGTCTAAGTGCCATATTGTGCCAATAATACACCAATATTTTTAATTCAAGTAATAAGTAGTGTAATTTTAGATGCAGTCACTTTGATAAATTTGGCACAGTTTGGGACTATGTAGTCTAAATCTGCACTTAAATACTATTAGAAAATCCGACCCAATGTTTCTGGGTACTCATTATCCATCTGTGCAGGATCTGTACATTTACACATAGGATGCATCATCTGGAAGCATAGCTATATAGGGTGCAGCAGCTGCAGTTACTACCAGGCCCTAGGCACTCAGGGGGCCCATAGGTCCCTCTGCTACCTAAAATATAGTACTGTAGTACTAAATGGCACAAGATAGGTAGGTGTTTAATTACAGATTTTGCATTGGGGCACAGGAGCTTCAAGTTATACCTCTGTGTCACCAGTAAGATCGAATGATCTATAACTATTGTGAATAAACTCAGGAGTAAAGGTCTTTACATGGTTGCTACAAAGACATCTCTAAATAAGCTTGTCGTTTAAAACTTTTGGGGCCTATTATTATCTATCAGGGCCAAGACCTACCAGAAAATCCTCTGGTACTCTGGTGGGCCAGTCTGACACTATGTACATTCTAAGAAGATGAGCTATGGCTACTGAAATAGCTCCTCTCATAAATATGACAGCTTTACAGGCATGTGTAAAAGGCAGTTTGACAAATGTCAGGATATTTTTGTGCGATTTGTCAAAGTCACCCTTCAGACTTGGATTTAGAGCAACATTCTAATACTGACAAATCTGCCTAAAAGGTAGTCTGCCACCAGACCCCAGCATAACAACCCAGTCTGGCAGATAGATAGGTTAGGATGAGCAGAATCAAAGCATTTCCCGTTGTGAATCGGTGCCTCCATTACCGAACATGGCCATTTTTCAAATGAACTCTTTGGGGCTACAAGGGCATTGCCAATGCTACAAACAGGTAAACCTCCCACCGTTCTGTACCATCATCCCTCTGATTGACAGGGCCAGGAAGTGTATACCTAACATTGCCTGGCCCTGAGTGCTGTCACTCGCTGCGGCTCCTGACATATGCACTTTGCTGCTGATGCTTGCCTGGCCCGAGTCACATGTACCCGGTTGATATGTTCCAGGGACAGACTCCCTTTTGGTTGAATTAGTCTTCATTAATACAATTTTTTCTAGGACTTGTTTTATAAAACCCAAAAATATATCAGCATTACTATTTATTTCACATAGTGGGAAATGAGAAGCCAAAGAAACAGAAATAAATTGGAAGAAATGTTTTATATTTTTATAACTATATATTATATATCACATTTACTTCTACTGTAAGTAAAGATTATACTGAAAGTATTTCCCAGCTTATTAGAGGACAATATTTATAACCATGGCTACAAAATCATACTGTATGCAGTTTATAAAGCTATTCCCTCCTGTTACCTCCTCCATATCTGACAGTACAAGGAGCTTTCCTTGAGACCGCACAGATCTAATTTAGGAAACACACTTCTTCCTACAGTGCTGTGACAGGAAACAGGAATGACAGAAATGCGCAGTAAACACACCATCAATGTTCATCTGCAGAGGCTATCCAGCCAATGGCACAGGTACTCCATGATACACAGAAGTGTAATGCCAAGCCAGGCAATATACTCAATCCAAGGAGAAACTTGTAGCCAAATATGTTCTAGACAGATTTTGCATATTTATATATCTGGTTTAATAATAATAAATCAGTGAAACCCTAAGAAAAAATTAAGTTATATAAATTGACTTCTAGGTATATGTGATATTTTACCAGTTCTAACTACTTTCAGTAATATCAAGATTTGTTCTGCTTATAATTCTCTGGGGATAAGGCTGCTGGTGAGGGCAAGTCTGACATAGAGGCAGGTAATGCCATGACTGGGGAGCCTATTCCTAATTCTACAAATGTTACCTTGTGTAGGTGCAATTCATGCCAACTCCTCACAGCTTCTATTATCAGATTTACGTCACTCAAATATTGTGAAAGTGGAGACTGCAGTCAATACAAAGTACTGGTCAAGAATGCCCACAGGTAAATTTGCGACTAATAATGAACCCACTTTAAAGAGGACCTATCATGGAAGTAGGGGCCTATTATTTTTTGCAAAAATCTGCCCATCTACAAATGAATAATTCACAAAATGTAGCTAGTAAAAAATTTAAGACAAAAGAAAAACATGCTATACAGTATATATATATATATATATATATATATATATGCTGTGCAGAAGAAAGCTGTAAGGTAGGAATAAAAATAGAAGTTTAATAGTTTAGTTTTGTCAATTAACAAAATTAAGTGAATGTACAAAAGAAAATCAATACTTGGTGTAACCAAAATTTGAATGAGTCCTGGAAATGATAATATGGCCCCAACAAAGCCCTGATCTCAACATCACTTAGTCTCTCTGGGTTTACATGAAAACACCTACATCCACAGAAGATCTGTGCTTAGTCTTCAAAGATGTTTGGTACAACCTTCAAAAAATGTGTGCATGTGTACCGAGAAGAACTGATGCTGTTTCGAAGACAAAGGGCGGTCACACCAAATATTGATGCAATTTAAATTTCTCTTTTGTTAATTGACACAAATAAACTATTATCACTTTTATTTTTGAAAGCATTATTGCATTTTTCCTCCATACTGTATATATTATATATAGTGCTTTTTTTAGTCATCAGAACAAAATCTTGAGATTACTATCAAGATCAATGGAATACCCTTCAAATATCTGTCCTTACGAAACCATGCACAACTTTAAGGGCATATTATATTATTAAATACATTATCATGGCACAAATTCATAGGAACACTTGTGCAAGATCAATTGTCACTAAACCATATTGTGCTGACAAGTGAACAAACATGTATTTGTTGTCTGACTACATCTTTTATGCATCATAAAGATGGCAGATTATCAGCACATTGCCCTGCCAATAATACAGCTGAAAGCAAATGAGTTTTGGGTGACATGTTTATTATCGATCGCCGATTGTCATGCTCGTATATTGGCCAGTGTCATACCTCCCTTAAACTTAATATTATTAAATTGTGACAAATGTATACTGTATGTATTTGATCTTATCAGCATCAGCCAGTGTTTATCAGTAATGCCTGTATATACGATGATCAGAAGAAAATTACAATGTATCCGGCCACAATGTTTATTTTCTTCATGGAATGGAATAAAGCCCAAGACTGAATACATTCATTATGACTTATACACACATACAGAAAAGCTGTACGCTTTCCAATTTCTGTGAATAATTACATAATGTGCCAAAGCTGAGCACAGTTCTCGCTATACTTTGTATTTACTCACTCTTATATAATATTATTTACTATACTTGGAACGCTAGCTCCTTGTGGCTTTGGTTTATAGATGTCATTTTCATATAAATGCTATAAAATGAATAAAACTTTTAAAAAGGTTCTACAGGATTAAAACAAGTCTGCTATTTTCCAAAAACAGTTCCACATCTCTCCTAGAGGTTGTTGTTGGTATTACAGCTCAGTATCATTCACATTAATGGAGCTGCGTTACAATACCACACACATACCCTGGACAAGTGCAGATTTAGGAATACGTCAACAGACACAGCTCCAGGTGGTTTATATGGGTTTTCCAGTGCTCAAACATTGATTTGGATAGGCATTCAATAACTAGCCTAAAATTGGGACATACAGTAGGGGTTGCCCTTTTTTTTACTATTCTTTCTTCACAAAGTTTGGCTCCTTTCTGTACACTGCTTCTCGCTGTGCATAGTATATAGGCTTGGGTGTAATGCATTGTAAATGAAGATGGGGGTCATTTCAAATAGTTATATCTTGGGCATTATAAAATGTAGAAGCATGCTTCTGGTTTCATATAAAAGAAGAGATTCCCATCTTCCATATGACACTAAGGTTGTAGTTCTACCTGTAAGATTTCCAGAGACATCGGTTGAAAACTCAGTCAAGATTGGGAGCTCCATATAAATATCCCAATCCATACTACAGGTGCATCTCAATAAATTAGAATATCTTTGAAACGTTCATTCCTTTCAGTAATTCAGTAATTCAATTCATAATCAGCGTCTTCCATGATTGTGTGTCCTACTGAACCAGACTGAAGGACCATTTAAAGGCTTAGGAAACCTTGGCAGGTGACACACTGAATTTACAATACTGAACTTTTTTACAATATTAAAATTTTCTTAGATTTGGGTTTTCATTGCCTGTAATCCATAATCAACATTTACAGAAATAAAACACTTGAAATAGAACATTCTGTGTGTAAAGAATCTAGAAAATATAGGAGGTCACTTTTTTTAATTTAATTACTGAAATAAATAAACATATCAAAGATATTCTAATTTATTGAGATGCACCTGTATGTTTTCATCTGATTATATCACTGGAAATAATACAGATACAACATCGAAAGCAAGTTTCTATGTTTTATAATTGCTGAGATATAACTGTAACTCCCCACCTGCATTACAAATAAGCTTGTGTACCGTATACAGTGAGATGCGGGGTACAGCTCTCAATAGAAAAGCAAGGTAAAGAATAAAGAAATGCAGGATTTCACAGAAAGGAGCCAACATTTATTAATGTTAAAAATCAAAAGTTGCTTGTAAGTTTAGTTATACTTTAAACCCTTGTGACATCAAGTGGTGAATCCACCAGTGACATCATCAGTCCAAGTTCAAGCAAAAGACTTGATACAGTATTATTATGTACATAAACATGAGAAGAGTCTGGGATGAATAATGGGGTAGCCAATTTAGCTGTATCAAAAGACCCAAGAGCATACACATAGGCAGGCTCATGCACACAGCGGAACTCACCATCATTGCCAATAGTGATGCCATTAAACCTAAGCAGATGCATAAAATAATCTTCCTGGTAGTGCAAATCACTATATTCCCATGTTGCCACTGCCACAAATCACTATACTGCCACTCTGTCACTGCCACAATATAGCACTTTTTAGAGTTTTTCTGATGCATATAAAAAAAAAAATAAAATAAAATAAAATGAGATATGACTTCAGATAAGGTAATGAACTTCAATAACAAAGCACGATTATATTTTAATTTTTTAAAATTCCAATTTTCCAGCAATCTAGTTCTGACCTTTAAGGAGAAGCTTAATGTGTTGTTTTAAAGCTCCCGTTTGGGCTGATAAATAGCGAGCGTAATAAACAATATCTTACAATGCAGCAGATTGCCAATGAAATCGAGCAGAGTGTTCATGTCTACAGAACAAAAGGTCATTTTCTTGTAAACTAATAATGCTGCCTTAGCAAAGTGTTATTTTTCCGGTGTGTGACTAATTAATGAAATCGGCATATTAAGTATAATTTTATATGAACCTGCCAGTGGATATCACATTGCATAATGAAAAGAAACTGGAGCTAGTAGAACACAATGTCCAGCATGTTAGATAATTAACAAGTATATATTGCATTAGAAAGGCAGCTATTTACTCAGGATATCAAAGGCAGTAGAATAAAGGAGTAATGCTGGGCATGTGACTTCTAGGAAACTTCACTATAATAATTTATTAGCCCTGATGTGTCAAGGTGACATTAGGAGAACATTATATATTGTTCCAGAGCAGATGGAAAAGGTAGGATGGTTAAGCAAAGATAATTGTTATACAATGTTTAGAAGGAAAGGAATGCAAATAAGTCCTTCTTGGTGGAAAAGGAAAACATTCTCTAGCACCACCTTTTAGAAGGTAGCTCCCAATAAATCAGTGCCTGGTTTTCTAAAAACCTAGTAGCATAATCTTGGAATGAAGTCAAGCCAGAATAAGTGAAATTGAAGAAGGACCCATGTGCAGGCAGCTGTTTTGAGGTTTTTACTTCTCATCAGTACGAAACAGGGTACTGACTGATTGGGTGAAATGTGGATCAGAAGGGGTACTATTTCTCATTAAGGAGAGGTTGCCTCAAAGGGTACAGGGACTTATAATTAGACCATGCATGCTCTGTTAAGAGTTCTGGGAATGGAATATGCAAATAAGTTATCTTTGGTGGAAAAGGAGAACTTGCTCTATTGCCTCCTTTTGGAAGGTAGTTCATCCTCTCACCCAGCCAGCCTTGCTTTGCACTGAAGAGAGGCAATAGCCTTGTCCTTCTGAAGGAGATGGTCTGGCTTGACGTTATTCCCAGATGATGCTTCTAGGTTTCAAGAAAAGTAAGCATTGATCTATAGAGAACTACCTTCCAAAAGGTGGCGCAAGTTGTCCTTCTCCACAAAGGAAGACTTATTTGCATATTCCCATCCCAGAATTCCTAGCAAGGGTTGCATAGTCTAATAAGTCCCTGTATGCTGCAAAGTGGAGACTTTCGAGGCAATGCTTCCTTAATAAGACAATGTTTCCAACACATTGTCCACTTAATACTGGGGCCAAATACTATTCCTCTTTGTGCCTCTAAGTTTACAGTTTAGAGTCAATAGTAGTATGCTTAAAGTCATGCCATATTACCAAGTATTCATGCTAGGAGAAAATGCAGTACTTATTAGACTTCACATGGTTGCGCTTAGAGCATGGCCATTCCAGTGCATGCACACAGAATCAATGTGCGTGTGAGCTCTTAAATGTGCCCATACAACTTGTTTGTTGAATACTTGTTTGGCCAACAGCTATTTCTCAAGTTTCTCCCATACACATGCACACTCATTTTCCCCAACATCATCTGCTGGAGAAAGTTGGTATGCACAAGTTGCTCCCACTGAAATCAATGGATTTGGATGAGTTTTATGTGTATGGGGACATTAAGCCAACTTAAAATGCCCAGACCATGTGCCATAACCATAATTACTGCAGTTGAGATCTATTCATAACATATCATGTTTGTGTATGTTTTATAATGGCACATAGCACAGTCACTTTTGACCAAAATGTATTGCAAATGGGAACTGATGGGATCTGTATTGTTGAAGAACAGTTAAGTAGCAGGAAGAGGGTGCAGATAAAACATAAATTTTATAAAAGCTAGTTAAAAAAATTGCATTAATTAAAATAGTTAAAATAATAGTATCTAATGACTCAATAAAACCTTAATACCTATTAACAGGGTAAGTAGTTACTAGAGTTTACGTATTTGTATACAGAATGGACTATGCTGCTGCGTATTCTATAAATGGTTAATTTGTCCGAATTAACCCTATCTTCTTGCCAGGCAGCATTGTACTGATTGTCAACATCAGTAACTTTAAACACAATGCAGTCTTTATGGGTTCAATCATCTATTACTGGTACTAGTGGGATGAGACCAAGAGATATATATATGTCTGTCTAAAACACTGTAGACTTTTTCCCCAAAACAGTGGCAATGCATGGCTACACCCAATAAAGTTGCAATTTTCCTTTCTATGTGATAAAAGTGTGGCATATGCTGCCATCTGAACTATCGAATCCATATGTTCCTACAACATAAAAACTAATAAGATTCACAAAATAAATGTATGCAGCATAAACTGCACATAAACTGAACTACAAGAAGTACAATTATATGAAATCTCATCTGCTGCATAATCTAGTGACATAGCACCCTGGTCAGATGCACAAATCTGCAAATTCCCTTACATAAAACTCAGCTATATGACCCCATTAACCCATCTGGATACACTTGCCACAGATTTGCTGAGTAAACACTATATGAACGTGACCTTTTAGTCCACAATCCAAGGTCTGTCAGTAACAGCAAAGATTCCACAATTTTTACTCTCCTGAATGTTTTAAGACAAAACTCCTATTGTATACAGAATTAAATATTAACCCTGTGTAAAACATATTTATACATGTAAGTATTCGCTCCTGATATTTACAAAAAGGCAGGAGGTCCCTAACACTGACATGACTGTGGCAATTAGAAGATGAAGTATGGACAGATGTCTCATCTACAGTGGGTGTCAGCAAGCAACGTGCCCATGTATGGTTGCCTTAATAATCTAGCTGCTTTTCAATCTATGCATATATGACCCATATGATCAGAAGTAATCTCATTTACGTCTTATTTACATCTCATCTTATAATGGAATATTACTAGTACAGACCTTTACTTTATGATAGGTGCCCTGGGGCTGGAGATATCGGCGGTGTAAGTTTCACGGTTTACTGTCAGAAAGGCGTTCCTGACGGTCTAGCTGCGCTGTGAGGAACGCCCTCCCTGAGAGTTCTCGTTCATAGACTTGTACTGAGGGGGCGTTCCTCACAGCTGAGCGTCATCGCTGGGCTGTAAGGGGCACCATGCAATGCTTTGTTTGTCCTGTGGTGGTGCTGCAGAGTTTCCTTGCAGTTTTCCACTGATTTCTGCATACTCCAGCAGTAATAGTCTTTGGTCAGGTCACTTTCAAAGGAGTCTTTCAACAAAAAGGGTTTGTCCACAGTGAATAAACCCTGTTACATCTGTTACCTGAGTAATTAATGAATTATGTGAAATGACTGACTGAATAAATATTCATAACTGAGACATAAATCCTCACCTCTCTACAGAAATTTCTAAAGATGGTTTCAGTAACAGACAAACTGTAAGTGGCAGCTGCATCTAAGTGATTCCTAATATTCATCTCAATTACTAGCAGCATGCTTGAGAAAACCTCCCAACAGTACAGCCAGAATGTATTTCATACATTAATATTTGTAATGCTTCACTGCAGCTAAGAATATTTTAACTTTACTCAATGTCATTTATTTAAATTGTAAACTGTTGGCAGTAAAAGAAACTATCGGAAGCCATATTGCAAATCCACTGCCAAACACAGTCTCACTCTGCAATCATTACAAGGTCGCAGGACATCATTTATCATTATGCCGTATAATGCAGCAGATTTGGAACCTTCCAGTTTCACATCATTTATAAAATGGTTTCAACAAAACAGTTACAAAGATTGAAAGCTAGTACTGATATTGCTATGCAAAACTTTATCTCGTGAAAGATAAGTGATGTATGTACGATTGGTAGGAATCTCAATTATGGGACACCCGATGATCACAAAGAACAGGGGTCCTGAACCCCCATTCTTCCATACTGAATGTGGTATGCAAGTTCAAATATGTGACCTGCAGCTCCACACTTCAAACTCCTCATCACCATGGCTGGAGAATGGGGGACCCAGAACCCATGTTCTAATAAACAATGGTTCCATCAGTGCAATCCCAGTGAACATAAACTTATCATTTATCTATTGTAGCCAAAACCAGGTGTGGATTACATAGGGTGAAAACCTAAAGAAGACAGGTGGTACTTTTCATTCCACTCCTCAGTCCTCCTCCTACTTTTCACTCCACTCCTGGTTTTGGCTTCAAAAACGGCATCAATAAAAACTTAAACTTAACCTAAAGAGGTTTCCAAGACTTTAATATTGATGATCTGTTTTAGGATAGGTCATCAATATCAGATCAGCAATGGGTTGTCTTATAGTACTCCCATGATCAGCCGATTAAAGGAATTGACCTGCTCTGGAACAGTCGCAGCTCTGTGCATTGTGTAGTGACCATGAATGGTACTGCAGCTCTGTAAGAGACAGCCAATGTTGTCTTAAGCTTCATTTGTCTGTATAAACTGTTAATGTTGAATGTATTTCTGTGATTCTGTTCCTTTAAGACAGCAGCCATTGTAATTGTGACATGATGCTGGAGTGAGACCCCCCCCCCCCCTTTTATGTCAGCTTGCCTGTTCTGCAGACAGAGTGTGAGCAGAGAAGCAGGAAGTGACGAGACAGAGAGCAGCAGCCATCTTGGCAAGTGTTGTATTGAACTGGTGTGGAGATTTTTCTGTACAGCTAAGCTGTATCTTGGTCCAGAGACAAACAGAGTGTAAAGAGACAACAGGACTAGTGAGTCCACGTGAAAGGAACTGTGCTCAGTGGCTGATCAGTGAGACTGACATTGTGACTGTGTATATGGATACCACAGATAGAGACTCGCAGTGCTGTTGATGTACTGGACGGCACCTGCTAAATCCCGGCTTACATCCCAGCTCAGTGTATGGATTCGGCAGGACTGTCAGGGTGCTGAGTGGAATCTGCTGTTGGATTACATTGCATTCAGTTGGTTTCCCTGTCTGTTAAAGAGGACTTCATTTCTCCCAAGATCCTGATAACCGTGAGGAGAGGACGCTTCACTATAAAAGAAAGGAACGACTTTGGGCCCCACCGCGCGCTTCTACGGACTGTAAGCGGTCCACCTGGACCACTGGGGAAAAGGGGGTGCACCCAAATGTGAAGTCAGGGTCAGTTAGGGATAGTTTTGAGTATATTGTTCATTCAGTGTCCATACTGCAGAAGTGGACAGAGTAAAAGTAGAAACCATTGCAGAATTTGCCTTGAAATTGTTCATGCTATATTGTATATTTTGCTTGTCTTTAGCCCTGTCATTTTACCTTTAACTAGCCTTTATTAACTTATAGTAAATATATATTTTTTTCTTGAACTACCGCGTGTGCGTTCATTTCTGGTTGCGGAGTCCAAACCACCTGCCTTGCTCTCGGTTCACAGCTCTCTCCGATATAACCTGGTTCTATACAATATATCCCTAGCAACCAGTCTGATTAACACAATTTATCTGTTCAGCTGAAATGAACGAAGAGAAAATGTAGTTTGAAAATTATGGCGTTGCACATATATTATAGTTTTTGTCATAAAGTGTACAGAGCTGTTGATGTGCGCCTATAGAAGATTTTGGGCTGTCTCTGTGTGCCCCACATGTCATATAAAATGTGGCTTGATGCGTCACGTACCAAGCTATAGGGGAAGAATATCTTTGACACACACACCTGATGGACCACCATGTGGCAGCACATGGAATTTCTCCATGTTTCCACACATCCTACTGTACACACTCCTGCCATGTGCTTGAAGCTTTAACCATATTTTTAAAACCATAAAGTGAGACAAAAAATGTCTTCCATCCATTACGATAAAACATTTATCCAGAAATCTTACATTAAGCGGTGTATGGCAGACAACTGAAAACATAAAAAAGTATAAAATGTAATATACGTTTATTACATTTGTATGATATGCCTAACGCTTTTTTAGTTTCAAACCTATTTTCAAGTAAAAGCATTCTTTGGTTTCCTTACAGTTACATGACCACTAATTTCACTGTTTCAGAAGTGACCTACATTTATATAGGTCAGTCTAAACTGCAGGATCTTGTTTCCATTAAATCCTAAAAGGTGTTATTTCACTCCAGATATTCCTCTTTCTTGATTGATAGAAATGAAGCTGTGCTTAGAAATTTTCCACACGATTTATCACCAAAATATCAAGTTATTGTTCATTTTCTTTCTTAAGAAAATACAAGATATGGAAAAGCACAAACAAACAAAATACATGTGCATATTCATATATCTTATGATATTTATAAAGCAAATACAGTATATTCACAGTACTTGGCTCATTGGTGAGCATTGTTGCCTTGCAGAACCGGGGTCCTGGCTTCAAACCAGAACAAGGGCAACATCTGCATGGAGTTCATCCCACCACCAAAAATATACTGAGAAGTAGATTGGCTTCCCATGAAAACTGACCCTAGTGAGCGTTAAGAATGAGTGCCTGTATGGCAGCCACTGATGTCTCTCTTCATCAGTTATCCCTGTGCTCCAAGTCATTACAAATGTTTATCATTATCAAGTGTCCGCATGAAATAGCAACTAAGGCTAGGTTCACATCTGCACCTGGATTTCGTTCCCTATTCCGCTTGAAAAATGCGGAGAGAAGTCTTGAAAGCAGGACTTTTCTCTCCGCATTTTTCTGGCAGAAAACAGGTGGAAACCTAGCGGACCCCATTAGTCTATGGGGTCTGCGAGTTTCTGTGGGTAACCACTTTTTAAGCGGATGGCGTTTCCGTTTTTCGGGTCCCCAAGCGGACCCAAAGAATGGAAACCCAAATGCAGGTGTGAACCTAGCATAAACAGAGTAATATACTTTGACATCTTTTTTTTTATCTTTCCACCCAAGAAGGTATCTTTAAGAAGACAGCCTCATGAAGCCTTCAATCTTCAGAACTTTGATTTTTTTAAAGTCCATAAAATACACCCAGCCTCAAAGTCACCCTAGGTTACTGCCTCCTCTGCCTACCTCTCTTCACACTTCTGCACTATGATATAGCTATCAGTCCATTGTAGAGTTTGTGGCTAAAAGGAAGCCAGAACAAAATAAACCTTTTTTTTATAATCTTGAGGAAAATTTCAGTTTTAGTTGACTAAACTGGGACAACACCATTACCAATTGTAAACACCAGACATTCCATACAATCGTAGGCTAATATTATTATGGTGGTAACAGGGGCGTAAATATCAGGATAGCAGCGGTAGCGGCTGCCACAGGGCCCGGGACATTAGGGGCCCCAGAGTTCTGTGTCAGCCGCTACCGCGAACCCCACAAACCAGTGGAGTAACGATCAGAGGTGCGACAGTGAACGGACCCAGCAGGGTATGGAGCTCGAGGCCAGCTGGAGAAGGCCGGGCCCCAGACCACTATGATAGAGGTCGGGGAAAGCCTGGTTCCCCAACCGCTATACATACTGTTATTGGAAAGGGGCCCTGGCATATTGCAGGCCCCTTTCCAATAGATGGCAGGACAGGGCACCCAGGGGAGGTGACTGAAAACAATAAATACATATTCTCACCTCTCCTGGGCACAGCGTTCTCTCCGGCGCTCTTCAGTCATCACTGAGGCCTGTGATTAAGCCCCAGCGGTCACATGGGGCGCGGCCGCGTAATGACGTCAGTGCGCCCCCATGTGAACGCTGAAGCCCAATCACAGGCCTCGGAAAGCAAGGTCGGAAGAGGGCCTGAAGATGCTGGAGACGGCAGGATGGAGCGAGGATGCCAAGGAAAGGTAAGGCAAGGTGAGTATGAATGTTTGTTATTTTTAATCACCTTCCCTGGGCCTCCGAATATTATACTCTGGGGTCTGAGGTGACCTCAAAGTATAATAATAGCACCAAAGCGGAGGAGGGCTGTTGGGAGCTTATAATAATGTGTGTGGGCCACTGTAGAGCATATACTACTGTGTGGGGGCCACTGTAGAGCATATACTACTGGGTGGGGGCCACTGTAGAGCATATACTACTGGGTGGGGACCACTGTAGAGCATATACTACTGGGTGGGGGCCACTGTAGGGGGCATATAATACTGGGTGGGGGCCACTGTGGGGGGCATATAATACTGGGTGGGGGCCACTGTAGAGCATATACTACTGGGTGGGGGTCACTGTAGAGCATATAATACTGGCTGGGGGCCACTGTAGAGCATATACTACTGGGTGGGGGCCACTGTAGGGGGCATATAATACTGGGTGGGGGCCACTGTGGGGGGCATATAATACAGGGTGGGGACCACTGTAGAGCATATACTACTGGGTGGGGGCCACTGTGGGGAGCATATAATGCTGTGTGGGGGCCACTGTAGGGAGCATATAATACTGGATGGGGCTCACTATGGGGGGCATATAATACTGGATGGGGACTACTGCGTGGAGCATATTATACTGTGTGGGGCCACTGAGGGTAGCATACTGTGTGTGGGGGGAGCAATGTAGAGCATATAATGCTATATGGGGGCCACTGTGGAGCATATAATGCTGTGTGGGGGCCACTGTTGAGCATATAATACTATCTGGGGCCACTGTTGAGCATATTTTACTGTTTGGGGACCCGTAACCGGTTCGGGGGGGGGCCCCATGTCAAATGTTCGCCTTGGGGCTCAGCCATTCCTAGTTACGCCACTGGGTGGTAATAATTATTCTTCTAGTTGGTTGTTGTTTGGTTTTCCAATTTTTATAAATCATCAAATGCAAATTAATGGTATCCAAATAATTTCCAACCTGGTGAATCCTGAAGTGCTCCACTAAATGTATTCACTTGATAGCCAAGAGTAACATTCTTTGCCTGCCAAGAAGTAATGAAATTCGTATATAAATTTTCCAGGCAATGTTGCTGTATTTAAATTTTGAAGGAAGTTTTTGGTAGTCAGTCATGCAGTTTATATTAAAAGCTCTCTGTATCACATCCAAGAAGTTTAGATTCATGCCTCTTACTATTGAGAAATATAACACACCTACACATACACAGATTCTTAATCAGGCCTTATCCACATATTCGTGAATCTTCTCAATGGTCAGCACAGGGTCTCTTTGATTTCAACAGCTGTATGCACTTATTTCCATGGACCATTGATTTGTGGAAAAAAAACGGTGACATGCACTATTTTGGACAAACTTGCAGACCAAACATTCCCAGTGAAGTCTGTGGATCTGTAAAAATCATGGACAGCATATGGATGGGAATCCCATTTGTTTTACATTAAAAAGCATTGCAAATTGTTTTAAAAAAATATTTGCCGTTTTTCATGGATGTGAAAAATAGATCAACCATGGGCAAAACAAGTCCTGTATGTCTGTGTTCAAAACTCAGATGCCAATCAAGGTTAGGTTTTTGCGTCTGCAAAATTAAAATGGATGTGTGAATAAGACCTTAGAATGGACCAAGCCCCTTCAAAAATTTGATGGAATATGATGGCGCTGTATAATAAAACAAAATAAATAAATACATTTCTATCAAATTAAAACGTTTTTGCCAGGGTAGTAGGCACAGCAACTGATATGGTTTCCAAAAATGAAGGGGTCCATCTCCACATAGAGGTAAGGTGCAGTTAGTAATGACCTGTACTGGAACTCTAAACACAGGCTGTACCATAGTAGTGAATGGAGCACCAGTCATAAAACACACTGCCACCCTATTCACAAGGAGGAGGCATGGGGGACTTTCGGATCCTGTTGTCCTTATCGCTAGGGGTTCAGGCAATCGAACTCCCTGTGATCTGACACTTACCCCCTATCCTGTGGTCATAATAAAAACATGCGTAAAATAATATGCTGGACCAAGGGAATTTTTAAAAAATTTTTGCTTCTTCACTTTGTGTCATCCATTAAATCTATGGATGACACAAAGGTATCGCCTGATTTCTTCACTCTTCCACTACTTTCTATGGCTAACACGGTACAACGTTATACTACCATTAAATCTATGTAATTAATTGTGGCCTTATTAGTTTTAGACATCATTTTAGCCATCATTTATGGTACATACAGTATATAGTAACACTGCATATACTTCCTCTAGTTATTGCAAGGGAACAAGAGAGCAGGAACCTTAAGGCAATCATATATATTATAAATAAATTATCTTTACTATTAATATCTGTTTGAAGCAAGGCCAATAAAAAGCTGCTGTTGAGAAATCTGTTCTTATAGCGTTGGTAGCAGCTAGATCTTGTAGGAATATTTATGTGATAATGACAAGGCTTGTATGAGGTATTAAGCCAATTCACAGCTCAGTCATGTTATATACTAAGTACTAAATAGATAAACAGTATTTATGTGTTACTGAGAAGATCTGCATGGGATATCATTCCTATATGCAGGCCATACACATTATACAGAAAGTACTAAATAGAGAAACCTTGTAAGAATAACAAATCCAGCAATAACAGTTTATTAAAGGGTATTGTTATCTCCCTGTACATATCTAGAATTAAACAAATCTGATCATTAAAGGTGAAGCTTTACTTTAACATTCTTGAAAAATCATGTTAGGAATAAATCCACTTCAAGTTACTGTATGTATCATATAGGTTGTATTTGGGAAAGCAATGAGGCCGTCTATTGAGAAGTCCAAGCTCACGTTTGCTGTTATGAGCATTAGGCATTAGTAAAATAGAAAGGGTAAGCCAGCAAAAGGTTCATACTAACCATACACGGGATACAAAATGAAAAACAGACACATGACCTCTGTCTGTGGCTTTCATAAGCACCTGTTAGAAGGTCATATTTGAACTTTGACTATGGAGTCAATGTCTTCTACCTTCTCATGGAATCTAATATAGAAGTAGAAAATTCTAAATTCTGAACATGCCAGTTCCTTCTCTGTCTGCAGATTCTTGGGTTGTGGTTCTTGTACAATAGTAAAATTTGTCTATTACAAATTTTATCTCAAGGGTAGCTGAAAGCCGCCACAATAAATTCTATTGTGATCTCCTTGTGCTTTATGTTATGGGAGAATGTGTGAATATAAGAAATAACAGATTTATTAACCCAAATTCACATTGTGGATATTTCTTATTCACTGTATACTGTGAATCATGATTTACAATAGTCTGTACTATGAAAACAGAGCTATAACTAGGTCTGAGAAGACTCTGTACATGATTGTTAAATTACTATGTTTTCATTGACAAAAGCCCGGAGCTGCATATTAATTACATCCTTGGCTACTAGACAAGAATTCATATCTGTCAGTGACATTACTTTGTGAAAAATGCAACCGTCATTAAGCAATATGGCTTTCATGGCTTACTAGAAACTACAAACACAATGAAGTGCATGTATGAAAAAGTAATATCATTAAAAAAAACACATTTCAATTATTGTTTAGAATATGAAGTCAGTAAGCTGAATGGCTAATATCTCTATATATATATATGATATATGCGCATGTTACGCCATGTTTAAGGCCTGGGCCCCACATGGCGTAAACGTGGTTTTACAGTTTCTGCAAAGAGACGAATCCCATCCACACATTGCAGAAAAATATGTGCAGCGGAAACGCTGCAATTTCCAAAACCGTTGCGGTTTTAGAAATCGCAGCATGTCAATTATACCTACGGAAACTCTGCTGATTTCCCTATAGATATAATGGAAGCACAAAGTCCGCAGAAGAATCCTGCAGAAAAAACCGTGATGGGTTGCCACCACGGTTTTTCCTGCAGCGCTTTTTGCTGCAGCCCGCTACGTGGGGCCCGCTATATAAGTAATAGGAGTGGCACAGCAGATCTGTCTACTGCATAGCGGTGGTTCTGGTGAACTGTAGCATCGCTTCTATTACTTGAATAGTAGCGGCGTTGCACGTACCGCCTGTCCACTAGCAGCTTCTGGCATCTGGAGGCTGCTAAAACAGATGATCTGTGCGGGGTTGGACCCTGACAGATCACTAATTATCTATGCTGTGGATAGGTCATCAGTATGTAAATGTGATTTGGGGCTGGAAATCCCCTTTAAGGGCTCTTTCCAACTATAGTAGTGAAGATCTAGTCATATGCTTATGTCAGTAATGGACCTTGCCTCCTTTTAGTAAAGTAAAGCCTTGCCCTACTACTTCTTGCAAGATCTTCTAGGCCTTGCAAAACGCTCTGCTTCTCCCAGAAGAGCTGAATCTCTTCTTACAACTGCTAACTTCTTGAGAAAGTACACCTAAAGGTGTGGAGATGCATTGCAATGTATATAATTCAACTTTACATTATCAGAATGTCCAAATTTAAAGTATAACGGATCACCTTAAAAATTCTAGAAATACTTCTAGCTTTGATTTAAATGACAATACTCCTTATTAAAGAGAGGTAAGATATAAGATAAGAGATAAGCATTTTCCACTTTTTCTGACTCCACAACTTATCAAGAGAATAATTGACAGGTGGACACAAGGTGCCCATACACCTTAGACTGAATATGATGAAAATTAAGGATTGCAATTACATCAAAATACTTGTGTGAAATTTACCAACAAATAATTGTTTTACATGACTGATGGCACACCATTATAATCTGGAAAGAAGCCAGTGATGGTTGAAATTTTCAATTAGTAATCTGTCAAAAGATTTTTCTTTGGAAGAAAATTCTCAGAAATGTCCTTCATGGGTGGTCACAAAAATGTATGGCCCTTCTGAATGAATGTAACAGCTAATATGGATTAATATGTGTATGACTGCATCTGCGAAACGCCTATCCACAGATGATGGTTTGGTCAATGCTTGTTCAGTGTTCCACCTATATCTAATGCATATGGCGCCTTCACTAACCTCATCCTATCAGTGATATCACATTCACATTTTTAGCCAATAAAGGAGGAGTTAAACAGCAAGGGCTTGAAGTATTTTCAGAGCAAATGTCTGACTCTTCCTTTCAAAGCCACTGTGCATATATACTGTATTTTCCTACAATATATTCACTGGTAAAGTAAATTTAATTGTCTTTAAGGGTATGGTCCCACACTTAGCACCCCTGTTGCGTTTTTCTCACCGTTTTGCCTGTGCAGCAAATGTGTTAGGTGTGACTTCACCCTCTATCATTATCACACGTGATGGACAGGTTTCACATAGTACAGTAGAAAAAAAACGATCACGTTCACACCATACAGCTAAATATAATACTGTAAATCATAGCAGTATTACAAGTCCTAAAGGATCTTGGTGGCTATACAAATGAGCAAGATCAAAGAAATTTCAAGTGACTAAAATTCTTAAATATTTATAGCTGAGACTATGTAATATGAATTCCACCAGAAGTTAGGATCTTGTATGTTATCACAAACACCAAGCTGCTGCAGAACATGTTCACAGGGGTAAGATGGTGTTGTATTTCAAGCAGGTATTGACAATTACAGCTGGGTTATATACAGTCAAAGGGAAACCTTTAAAAAGGCAGTCCAAACCTAAGGCAGAAGTTATAGAACCAAACAGATTGATATATAGTTTTGTGGGAAGAAATTTCTTAGCTTTCCCTGTATGAGTGTACATACCAATGCCCAGGTTTCCTTTTCTTGCCATCATTCCCTCTAACAGGTCAGAAGAAAGTCTTTAAGAGACCGAAACGTTCCCACTGTTATTTATCTGCAATTCCTATGTGACATATGGCAATACAATATGATATGATATATGTTGTGATGTAATCACCTATTAACTCTTCATGGCTTAATAAAATATAAAGCAACACTTGATTCAGCAGAAAATAGGTGTGTGCTGTGATTTACTTTACAGTTAGTGTACATACAGAGAAGACTGTCAGTCACTCAGGAGAACCGCCCACTGGACTCCTAAGCCAAAAATATATACTGAATCTTTTCCCATAAAAATACATTTGCTCAGCTTCTTTTACATCTACATTATACTGCTTACATATTGGACTGAATTTTCAAAACATGCAGGATTACCTTTAAATTATAGCCAGGCAGGAAATAAAGCAGCATTCAAGAAGGTGAGTAACAATGGAGGGAGGTTCTGGACTGCTGTGGAATATGTCATTGGGGTGAATTAACCTATCTCACTGTCAAATATGTCAGTGATGCAACAGTCATGCTACAGCTACATCAGAAACCACTCATTAAACAGACTGAATTTTTACGCCTATGTAATTGTGGAGATCTGCATTGAGAATGTGCTAATTCTACAAGTATTATTTACACATCCAGCAGTGAAAATTTCCATTAAAGCCTATTATAACCCTAATAATAGTAATATTAACAAATACATTCCATTAAGAGCATCTCAATACCAAATAATAAAAAACTTTCTTATTTCAGCGTTTATGGTGACAAATATTACATCTGATAATATCTAACGTGATAATGACTACATATGTCTCTTGTTGAAAAAAAATCACCAGGGAATCAGCTGAGCTGAACTGTTCATAGATTCTCTACAACTATTGCTATGAACAAAACTAAAAACTGCAATCCATCAAGTTAAGTGCCCTGTCTCTATTGCCACAGAAACAAAGAGGTTCTTAAGAGATGTGTACCTTCTCAAGAAAATGCAAGCCATTTGTTTAGCGTTAAACTACTTTAGCATAGCTGTAAGTGCAGCTTACGAAATCTTTCAATATTTTGTTTGTACCATTTTTTTTAGAAGGACATAAAGTAGTTTTTTGAAGAAGTTGCAAGAAGTGACTTATTTATAAATTGTACTGAAGAATGGGACCCCGATTAGCAATAAATCTCTTTCATTTCATTATGATGTGCCATCATGAGCTCTACTCTTGATGTAGTCCAAGGTCTCAAGGTTTAGTTATTTGTCCCTACCCCTTTGGCTAATTCCTTTTGGAACTTAAAGGGAATGTGTTTCCATTAAAACCAGACAGTGAAATATATCACTAATTCCTGATCTGCTTTTATTTTTTGAATGTACATTTTTTAAATTCTATTTTCTGTACATGATTATGGGGTTGCCATCTTGCCAGAGCTTCTCCTTTAGTCTGTTGACAGCATTTAGTAATATGCTTTACTGTAGTATCATGGCCATACACAGCAACAGACTGGAGCCATCTCATTGAAGTCTATGGGAGAGTTTTCTAGGCATGCTCTGTGCAGGGAGGAGTAGATAAACTGTGACATCATCTATTGTCTGTCGGGAATGCAATGATGTCTCAGTAGTATTTTCTATATAAATGTTATCTTCAATTGTATTCCTGGATGTCATATCTGTAAGGAAAATCCCTACAGAATTTACAAGTATCAGGCTATTATTAGGCTTAGTAGTCAAGAGTCAAAATAGCTGAATTTAGATGTGACATGGGAAATTGCTTAAAATATCAAAAATTCTTAAAAAATATGTTTAACATGAAAATTTTGTTTAAAAATAGGTAATTTTCTGCTGACGCATTCCCTTTAAAATTTTTATATCAAACATATTTATAAACAGTTTTTGGTGATGGTTTTTTAAATTAAAAACACATTTAACTTCTGTAACTTGGAGAGAAAGCTAAACTGCATAATTTTTTCAGAGTACCTACCTAAGGAAAAACAATACCACCCAGATGATTTACAGTCAATAGAAAAAAGTTGCAAAAAATGGGCAAAGTCTTTGAAGAGGTCTAATGTCCAATATTGTAGTGTTTTACAAATGAAGCCAAATTTGGAAATGGATGATATTTTTAAGAAATACAATCTACTTTCTGAAATGAAAAGCTAAGAAAAAACTGCTAATAAGGCATCAACTCCATGATGTAATAAGTAATGATTGTGGGGATTATGTTTTTTGAGCAATAGCTTATTTATTTTCTTATGTGTTGCTCCTATATATGGGATACATACAGTAATCCCAATGCAAATATCAGTGCTGGGAACTAAAAAGGAATAATTATAACTAAAAAGGAATAATTATACCTAAAAAGGAATAATTTATAGCAGAAAGTCTATTATAAGGTTTGGGCACCACATGTACTCTATTAATACAGTGATGTTTATAAAAACTATAGAATCCCTTCAAACATTTAAGACAATGTTCACAAAATTCTTTTTCTTGATTTTATAATAATGAAAGATAAAATTTAGCTAGTCAAAATGTTTCTAAATCTTTATTTCATGAAAAACAGCACTGTGCCAAAAGTTTCATTTAACTTTAACGTCTAATTAATAGTAACATCTTTGCTATTAAAGAGACCTCCTGGGGATACAGACGTAAAACTGCTGTAAAGTCAAGGTACATAAACAAAACCCATTAAAGTGTTCGTAGTCAATTACAACTAATTGCAATAAAAAGAACTGTGAACTAGAAAATGCACTTCGTTATTTGAAAGAAAAAATGATCCTACTGCGATGGGTGAACTCTTCTATGAAGTTAATGATTAAAATAAAACTTAATGACTGCCTCTGTTGGAACAATTGTGCTGAGCTAGACACTTTGGGGGAAAGTATTATTGTCCCAACCAAAGTCATAAAATAAGGAACACATTTACTTATAGAGAAATGTGTAAACCCCCTAGAATATGGTTGACGTCAATGAAACAAAGATAAGAATTGGATAAAAAAAAAAAATACCAACTCGAATTAAGCAAGTCCTTGAGTTGTCCTCTTCCCAGATTCTTAAATGGTGATGTAAGGGAAGGAGTTGCTTTGTAATTAGGCAGATCTGCTATGCAAGTGTCTAAGAAAGCTGAAGTGCTGTGAAGCCTTCAATGGCATCTATATCGCTTGTTCCTAAAATCTCTCAGCAACAGGCATTCTTAAAAAATGGCCAAATGGCCACTATTCTTATGACATATAGTTAATACAATCAAAAAAGAAATGTCTAAAAGTTGGATGTCAGTAAATTTCAACAATATATTCACCTCATTGATACAAAAGATACAAAGGTAAAAATCCATAAGGCATGAACCATTTTGCCTTAAAAAGGAAACATTCCTCCTGATCAGACTGTATAATATTGAAAACAATAATTCTAAACATTTATTAGTATCAAAGGGAACCACCTTTGGAAGTGGTTTTTCCACTATAAGCTGGCCCTATTGTGTGCAGGATTAAGTAATTCTCTTTCCATTGGTGGCCTTGGAAGCCGCTGACTGACATTCCATGCTTTTAGCTATTCTGTGATCTGTAAATATACCAAGGTTTTTCTCAACAAGCCCTTAGCTCAGTATTACCCATAGGATATACAATGTATGCAGAATATTAGCACCCAGATGCATTTATCCACATTGATCTTCTTTTTCCGAGTGGATACCAAAACACTCCCCCTAGGCCACGTGATCGGGATCGGCAGCTGTCACACGAGTCAATCCATCTTCTCTTTCCCCTCCTTGTTCACTGGTATTACCTGTACTATGGGGACTAGCAGACTAGATCAGGATAATAGTAAAGCCACCCCCATAGTATAGGTAATACCAGTGAACTCAGAAAAGAGAGAGAAGGAGTAATGACTCGGGTGTTGGTTCTGGTCACTTAATCCGATAAACTCAATGTTCTAAAGAAAATTAAGCCAGGCTGAAAGTAAGTTAAATAAAGACCTGAGAATCCCTTTAAAGGTTAGATATGTATCATTTAGTTGGAACATTCAATAAAACAGTCGAAAATATTAAAAACCTGCAACTATACAGTGCTGGTCAAAAGTATTGGCACCCCTGCAATTCTGTCAGATAATACTCAATTTCTTCCAGAAAATGATTGCAATCACAAATGCTTTGGTAATAATATCTTCATTTAATTTGTCTTCAATGGAAAACCACAAAAAGAATTGTCAAAAAGCCAAATTGGATATAATTCCACACCAAACATAAAAAAGGGGGTGGACAAAAGTATTGGCACCCTTTGAAAAATCAGGTGATGCTTCTCTAATTTGTGTAATTAACAGCACCTGTTACTTACCTGTGGCACATAATAGGTGGTGGCAATAACTAAATCACACTTGCAGCCAGTTGAAATGGATTAAAGTTGACTCAACCTCTGTCCTGTGTCCTTCTGTGTACCACATTGAGCATGGAGAAAAGAAAGAAGATCAAAAAACTGTCTGAGGACTTGAGAAGCAAAATTGTGAGGAAGCATGAGCAATCTCAAGGCTACAAGTCCATCTCCAAAGACCTGAATGTTCCTGTGTCTACCGTGCGCAGTGTCATCAAGAAGTTTAAAGCCCATGGCACTGTGGCTAACCTCCCTAGATGTGGACGGAAAAGAAAAATTGACGAGAGATTTCAACGAAAGATTGTGCGGATGGTGGCTAAAGAACCTCGACTAACATCCAAACAAGTTCTAGCTGCCCTGCAGTCCGAGGGTACAACAGTGTCAACCCGTACTATCCGTCGGCGTCTGAATGCAAAGGGACTCTATGGTAGGATACCCAGGAAGACCCCACTTCTGACCCAGAGACTTAAAAAACCAGGCTGGAGTTTGCCAAAACTTACCTGAGAAAGCCAAAAACTTTTTGGAAGAATGTTCTCTGGTCAGATGAGACAAAAGTAGAGCTTTTTGGGAAAAGGCATCAACATAGAGTTTACAGGAAAAAAAAAAAGAGGTCTTCAAAGAAAAGAACACGGTCCCTACAGTCAAACATGGCGGAGGTTCCCTGATGTTTTGGGGTTGCTTTGCTGCCTCTGGCACTTGACTGCTTGACCGTGTGCATGGCATTATGAAGTCTAAAGACTACCAACAAATTTTGCAGCATAATGTAGGGCCCAGTGTGAGAAAGCTGGGTCTCCCTCAGAGGTCATGGGTCTTCCAGCAGGACAATGACCCAAAACACACTTCAAAAAGCACTAGAAAATGGTTTGAGAGAAAGCACTGGAGACTTCTAAAGTGGCCAGCAATGAGTCCAGACCTGAATCCCATAGAACACCTGTGGAGAGATCGCAAAATGGCAGTTTGGAGAAGGCACCCTTCAAAACTCAGGGACCTGGAGAAATTTGCCAAAGAAGAATGGTCTAAAATTCCAGCAGAGCATTTTAAGAAACTCATTGATGGTTACCGGAAGCGGTTGTTCGCAGTTATTTTGTCTAAAGGTTGTGCTACCAAGTATTAGGCTGAGGGTGCCAATACTTTTGTCCGGCCCATTTTTGGAGTTTTGTGTAAAATGATCAATGATTTGACTTTTTTTTCATTCTCTTTTGTGTTTTTTCATTGCAAGCAAAATAAATGAAGATATTATTACCAAAGCATTTGTGATTGCAATCATTTTCTGGAAGAAATTGAGTATTATCTGACAGAATTGCAGGGGTGCCAATACTTTTGGCCAGCACTGTGGATGCTATATAGAGAATACAAGAATATAGAATATTTGTTGAAATGATTATGAATGAATTAATCGATGGGTGATTGAAGGTATGGAGAGTGTAACATAAGCCCCCACATGCCTAATTCTTTAACAGAATGGTGAACATGTGGGTTACATTGACATTTTGGTTAATTTTCTGTTGTACTTTAATTAGTTGCATAAAAAGCCTATGTAATAGTATTTCCCGCATATTATGCAAAGTATGCAATAAACCCAATTCAGCAAACAATTAAAATGATGGTAAAATCGTGTGCTCACATCCAAGATTTCCAGTTAAAGCCCAAGTGTTTCCTGAGCTCAGTCAAGTATGGAATAGACAATGTACACAAGTATTTCCTTTGATAATATTGCAGAGGAGTCTAAACCACTATATTCTGTGCTCTCATTTTCTGCATGGCAGGCTCTTTACTGAAATCCCAAGAAAAGCAAATGCCTTACAGGAAATATGGAAAGTCTTTCAGCATAAAAAGCAAGAATATTCCTCCTATCACTAATTCAACATCTGCTACTCAATAGACCAAATGTAAAATGAATTAAATAAAGGTCAATGTTTACCAATAAGCCTAGGGAGAACATGACTATGATATTATTTTTAAGAGGGGATTTAACATTGTTTTATTCTGAATTTCATTGCTTTTGCAATACTGGTGCTATTAAATAAGTGCATGGACACACATCAGTAGGTTTGACCCGTGGAAAGTGATGCGAAACTGGACAAATACATTTGCCAATAAATTGTCAACTAATATTTCAAGAGGAATGAAAACAGCCTGCCCTTCCATTAATGAATCACTATGGATGCAAAATGGATGCATGGCTACCTTATTGCTGGGGCAATTCTGAAAGAGGACCTGTCACCGAGTCCGAAAAGCCCAATGACATACTTCATCTGATAGGCGCTGTCACTCTGAGAATTTTAGTGTTATATTTATCCAAATCTGTTCAGTCGTTCCAAAGATATAAGTCCTTTTACTGCTGATGCAAATTAGGGTATATCACTGCATGATATAAAGCACACAGAGACCCCACCTCCAAAGAAACCACAGTGTTTTGCCCACTTGCCTAGTATAGTCTAATTTGCATCAAAACTAAAGGGGATTATATCTTTGGAATGGCTTAATGGACTTGGATAAACACAAGACAAAAATGTCTAGAGTGACAGTGTCTATCAGATGATGTTACAGGTAATAATAGGTCCTCTTTAAGCTGACCAAAACCTTGAGACTTCAGATGGCCATCTTTGATGACTGGTCATTGTCAGTTGGTCTGTGAAAACTTGGCAGAAAATACTTAAAACAACATTTATTAGGTCTATTAAAATAGTCGGAGTGAACAGCATGTGCAAATATCTAAAAATTAGAACCATCTTACCACTTGACGTTTCAAATGGAGAGCAAGGGAGACAGAGGGGACCAGACAATCCAGCGGGAGTCAAAACATGGGCCCAGAAAGGAATATTACCCTATTAACACCCTAGGACCGCAAAATATGACTACTTTCCTAATGTTTGCCCTAAAATACCTCCTCAAAAAATAGGGAAAGTAGTGGGACTGCCCTTGTAAGGGTGTGATTTATATTTTGGGGTGCCAGGGTGTTAATAGGGTAATATCACTCTCTGGGCACATTTTTTAACACCCAAGATACTGTACATAATCTAGTAAGACTGAGCTAGTGAAAAATTCTATGAACAGTAGTCAAGGCACATGGCTTCATTTGTCAGTTATAGCTGTCCTGAGAGAATTAAGCTCATTGGTGGACTCTCTATTCAGGATACCACAATTTCACTTTAGAAGTTTATGAGATGTTTTTATTACATTATGTTTCTAACATTACCTGCAAATGTGAACAGAAACTCTCATCCTTCACCTACAATCTCATACTTAGAATGAATGGCAATTCTCATCTTCATCATGCATATACTGTAACTGGGTAACACTGCTATTGTCGCTAAGGAGGAGGCTTCTTATAACGTGGTGTAATTAGAATTAAGTGAAGTTCATTTTCCCTTATATAATGAGTTATGTCCTTGCTCATGTTTGCAGAATGTACTTCATAACTATAATGGAAAATCGTGTCAAATAGCATGTGTATTACTTAGAGGACTGACACAATATTGACTCTGTGTAAAAGGATGGCCATCCTTGTCTAGCATTCATTTTTTTGTATCTGTTAAAAACATAATGTGAATGTCCTCTTAGTGAAAAATGATTTGTTGAAGTCACATAATAGACTATTTTATGGTTTGAAGAAACTGACATCTATTTCTGTGACCTTGGAAAAGATAAAGGAGCTATGATGCTTAACACCCAGATATTCAAAGAAATACTCTCATGATATAGAATTATACCTATTATGAGATTCCATTGTAAAGAAAGCAAAACTTTGCTTTTGTATTAAGGGATGTAAAACTTTCTTGTATTGTTGATATTCATTTTTAATGGGTCATAATACAGGGGCTGGGTATTGATAAGCACATTCATAAAGCAAATTATAACTTACGCTCAATGTTCCCAAGCAGATCTGCAGATTTCTAGAGTTGTGTAATGGGCAACAGATGGCAACACCAATGGGGTGATTGTGTGGCCATTCTCTAGTTGACCTTCAGTCTTTTAGTCTGGCTTTGTCTTACTGTACTGTTTTCTCATGAATCGTACCTTTTCCTAGTTCTTTTTGGTCTAAAGTCAGGCTTTGGTTTGGTGGTTTTATTCAATGCTGCTCTGCAACTTGCCAATACATATGATTATTTTTTACTACTAGATATGGATAAAAAAAATGATTGGTTGTGAATGAGCATATATCCCGAAATTCCTTACTATGTCCCGCAAGTGGTGGAATAAACAGATCATTATGGACTGACTTCGACATATGCTGTCTTGATCAGCAAATTACAGAATACAGACAGTAAATGGCACCCATACTGTACTAATGGTGCCTATAGGGAACCACAGGATTTTCATTTCTTTATAGTCCTTTTGGCTTATTATCATATCAGGGTCTGCTTATGTAATTTTCAATGTTATATTCTGCCTTTAAAGTAGATTATCTCTTTAAGGCATCAGTAAACTTGTATTTATTTCTTCATAAATCAATACTTGTGAAAGAATACTGTCTCTCTATAGTGCAATGTCTCTCTGCTTTGAGGAGATCCCCCCTTCAATAGACATCTATTGCACAGATTTTATCAGTGGAAGAAGAAAGTAAATAAGTGAAGACACAGGCACTTTTCTTTAATAAAATATATTACAAAGTTTGTTCCCTTCACTTGCACTACAGAATAATAAAAATTAAAAGTATATTTACACTTTCAATTTTTGATATTATATTGTAATCTGATGTGACTGGAATGAAGAAATCATTTCTGCTGAGGGTAAAGTCAACTGTGGGGATGTTGGTAGTCACTGTCTCTAAAGGAGAAAACAAACATGGTCCAAGTGTAAGCTTTTCTATACAGAACAGAATTCTTTCTGAATGCCATTTTATTAACCCCCCCCCCCAGTAGATATACTGAAATGAGAGTTGTTTTTTGTGTCAGAAAACATTTGTACATTTAGAAGTGTGACTTCATACTATTTTAATGTATTTTCGCACTTTTCTTTTCTTTTAGTGGTGAATCACCAGCCAGGCTTAACTTGCTGTTTTTTAGTAGCAGCACTGCATTCACCAACAGGTTTAACCCTAGAAAACAAGTATTTGTATTGGAGGGAACCTGTCAGGTGAATTTGGAACACTAAACCACCAACATGCCCTTTTATGCAAGGGGATTTAGTGTTACAAACATGCCTATATTAAGCCTGAGACCATCAAACTCACCTCTAGGTAAGTATTAGGGCTTTTATTTAAAACCCTTGGGCAGATAGACATACTGCAGGTATATTTGGGGCATTAAACTGCCAGACCATACTGAAGTTCCTGTTTAAGCCTAAATTTTACAAAAAGTGACTGAAATAACTGTGAAGTGACTATCCATTGAGTTGCTTTGTAAGTAAATGAAACTCACGTTATATAAGGTTACTTGAGTATAATGTCTATGACTGTCTGGTTTTCACCAACACATTTATGATTTTCTTCCAGCAACATTTAAATTAAAATATTATTTTTATAGTGTCCAGTAGTGTAATTTGGCATGTTCCTTTTCTGGGCTCTGACTCCGATGAAATATAATATAAGCAGCAGCTTATTTTTTTTTATTTTCTTAGCTTTATTATATTATGTAATGCTGGCAAGTGGAAAGACTATGAGAATAATACAACAAATATAAATTCAATTTCCAGTTATTGTTTAGCTGTACTCTTGCAAAAACAAACAGTCCTCCATAAAATGGACTAAGCCAGAATTAAAAAATGATATATTTCAACTTGAGTTTCATGCTTTTAACTCTCTGTCTCTAGTCATAGACCCATAGTAGATTCCTTAGTTGTGAATACCTAGCCAACAGAAGTATTATTGAAATTTTTTTGCACACAAGGTAGAATACTGATCTACATCAGGCTATCAGTTGAAAGTGGGTCATCTAACTGTGGCATCCCAGAGCTGGCTATGGCTGGGCTGAGGGTGATCTCTGTGCATTGTATTATTTCCTGTTGCTTCATAGCCTGTGTGACATAGCAGGGGGTCCTGAGTCTCACACAACACAGCGCCACCTAGTGAGCCTCACACATGCATTACACCTCCCATAGGATTGAATAGTAACCAAATGTCCAATGGGAGGACATCGCCTGGGAAAAGGGGAGGAGTCAACTGATCACTGGGTCCCCATGGTAACACCCCTGCAGGAAGGTCCTGCGTGTGAGGAGTGAGAAGTGTGGAGTGTTAGGAGGAGGAGGTGAGGAGATAAGTGTGATGTCCTGTGAAGAAAGCAGTGATTTAGTGCAGGAATCTCAAGTCCTAGACAGGCCCAGGAAGGTTGGAGAGCTGACATACTCCAGCTATTCAGAAAATCCTGTCTCCTGTCTGCGTAGCCATCGCCCTGAAGGAAGTCAAGCATCATCATCTTGTCAGCATGAGACTGTGGAGAGAACATTCTGGAACACGTGCTCCATAGCAAGTATCACAGGATCCAGGGGCCAAGGCCAGACCTGTGGAATATCCTGCCACCCTGACTATTGCACCCCGAAACTCTGAGCTATCAGGACCACATAACGTGAGTGGGGAATATTATGTACTAGTATCATGGTGGGCATCCTTCTATGAGCCAAATAGGAGCCCAGACGCACCTTAGGGCTGTAACACTGAAGTATAAGGGGCTAGGAACACCTTTCATCAAGTCTACCCTGCACCCCAGGACTTTGCTGTGTCACCAGGCGTACCCCGTTGTTTTGTATTGAAGAAACTGTTTAAGCATTTGTGCCTCCACACCCATGGAAGTAAAAGTTCAACTTTACAACCGTTTCTGTGTCTGACTCTGCACCGACAACATCAGGGCGCCCCAAACACCACCAGTCGGCACAGTATAGGGGAAGCGCCCCGGGGGAACAATCACCACCAACATTTGTGCAGCCCCCTCATCACCGGTACCAGTGGTGGTAACGTGGGACAGCACCAGCGCTGCGCCCTCGTGCCCAGAGACCGTGACAAGTCTGCGCTGTTTGCACCCCCGCAATCCCAACTGCAGCGTTACCTTCCATCTGGTCACCGCAAGAAAAAACTGGCGTCACGAACAGGATACGGGTGTGTGCCATTTTGAGAAAGTCGCCACGAAAAGTGCGCCAAATTGTCTCCAGAGCATCGGTCTTTATTGTGGACTTTGCTAAGATCAAGTTTATTCCCTGAGAGTGCTTGCCACAAAGAGGGGGGAGCCCTATACCCCTGAAGTAAGCCCTAAAGACTGTCCTCTCAGTGTGTTACAGCCCTGGAAGAGTTAAAACGCCCAAGACTTGTTTGCTGCGCCACATCACTGTGTAAGAACGCCCACAAAGGGTTAACTGTACCTTGCAAAAGTGCGAGAGATTTTTAGCACTGCCCATGAGGCCAGGAGACCCATCTGCCGCCATCTTAGGAGAGCCCAGAATGCTGAGCGCAATGCTCCAGCGCACCCATACAAGAAAGTGAAAGGCGAACGTGCCAGCGCCATTTCTGACTCTCCGGTGCCGCATCACCGTCCCTGCTGTGCACCGCTGATCTCTGGTCCACGCTGCAGTTGCTGTCAGTGAGTACTGTGCCTCCCTGTCCTTGTCTTCAGTCCTCCCACGGCCCCAGCGAGTGTTTTCCGTGTACAGTGTCTGTGGGGAGTGCCACCATTAAAGAGGGGGAGCACACCGTCAGCCTGCATCACAGTGACTCTGTTAATAGCTACAGCATTCTTAAAGGGACAGCATTCCAAGTTGTAGTCTCCATTCCCTGCCAGCAAGCAGTTGAGTTTCTTAAAGAGACGGCGACCTAATTTCAGTCATACCTGCAAACAACATGACTGAGCAAAGTGACATTGTGCCATCTGTTTCTAGTGATCCAGCAGTGCCCATGGCGAGCAGCCTACCATTCTCCATGCCATTTTACCCTGGCGCACCATGGCTGCCGCGCTACAAAGGGGAGGCGCATACCCTCAGGGACTTTCGTGAGAAGATGCTGTCTCTCTTCCAGTTCTATCCTCTGAATACAGAACAGCAGATACAGATCCTGCTGGGCCAGCTTGAGGATGCTGCAGCTAGGGAGGTCAAATCCTGGCCTGCCTCTGACAAAAGAACCCCTGGGCAAATTCTGGACAAACTCCAGGTGAACTTTGACGTGCGATCTGTCTCCGAGGTAAAGATGCGCTTCTTTTCCAGACGACAACTACCTGGTGAGACCCTGCGGGACTATGCTTTATCCCTCCAAGAGGCGTTCAGAGCTGTGGTGCAAGTGGATCCACGTGAAAATGTGGACTCTGATAAAATCTTGCTTGACCGCTTCATAGAAGGGGCGGGTACCACATTGCTCCAGAGTCAGTTGCGAATGCTTGCTGTACAACATCCCAGCATCACGTTTGCTGACTTCAAGGCCCTTGCCATCCAGGTCTTGGGACAGGAGCAGCCCCAGCCGAGCCCAGTCATCTGTGCTCCCTCACCTGGACCCTCAACAAGCATCGCTCCAGTTGTCCTGTCACTACCTCTGGGTACCTCACCTGCTGCCCAAACTGCGCAGACTACACCAGCAGACTCCAGAGATGACCTTCTGGCCCGAGTGGATCATCTGACCCGTGCCATGGAACAGATCACCGTCCGTCTAGATCGTCTGACCCAGCCGTCTTCATCGTCCAGTGATCCTTTGCGAAGTCTCAACATCTCACCTGAGTCGCCACCCAGACGTCCTTCTTCAGTGAAACCTCCGCAGAGTAAGAGGCCATACTGTACCTATTGCCATAGATATGGACACAACAGGCCTCAGTGTTTTCAGTTAAACGGGCCACCCCCGAGGCAGCAGGCCGCCCCTCGGGAGGAAAGAAGAAGGGCCCAGGTGAATCTTCAGTGCCATTGTCACGCTTCGTCTCAGCCTGCCCACACATCACAATCCGGGTGAACGGCGTCCCTCTGACAGCGTTGGTGGACACTGGATCTCAGGTAACAACCCTGCGCAAGCAGGTGTTCCTTGAACATTGGGACTTAGGTGTGTTGAATAGAACACCTGACACATGGATAAATCTGTGTGCCAGCAATGGACAGCCCATACCACAGCAGGGTTATTGGGAACCCACTATCCAGATTGGGGACTTGAAACTGCCTAGACAGGGTGTAATTGTCACTGATGTAGAGGATGATAGGTTTGCAGTTGTAATATTAGGCATGAATGTTTTACGCCATTGCTTTGCAGAAGTGTTGGATGCCTTGCATGCCTCTCTCCTTACAGCTTCTCCCAGTGACCAGCAGACCATTCAGCGGGCCATTCGTGTACTCAATGCCCAGCACAAGTTCGCCAACAAACAAGGTGAAATTGGTCGAGTCCGGATCCAAGATACCCGTCCAGTAACCCTACAGCCTGGAACAGAAACTATGGTGTGGTGCCGTGCCCGTCCGGGCATAGAAAATCAGGACTACGAGGCCTTGCTACAACCCATACAGGTAGATGGCCAACCACTTGTCATGGCTGCCCGCAGCCTTGTCACAGTTTCCAATGGACGTGTTCCTGTCCGCTTAGTCAACTTGGGCGATGCTCCCGTGAACCTCCACAAGTTCCACTCTGTGGCCCTGCTACACCGGTTAGCACCAGAAGACATTCTCTCTGGTGATTCTACCGCCACACAGCGTTCCACCCAAGCTGCTGAGAACATTCAGAATGGAGCCACGAAGTCCTGGTGGGATGAATTGAACGTGGGAGACGCCAATACCCCTATAGAGCACATCAATGGGGTTCGCAATGTGGCCAAGCGTTACCAACAGGCATTCAGCAAACACCCATTGGACTTTGGTAAGACCACGACCATACAACATCGCATTCTGACTGGCGACCACCATCCAATCAAGGAGCGTCACCGTCCAATACCACCAGCGATGTACCAGCCGGTGAAAAAGTTGATCCAAGAGATGCGAGATGCTGATGTCATCCGGGAGAGTAACAGCCCCTGGGCAGCCCCGCTAGTCCTTGTCAAGAAGAAAGACGGAACCCTACGATTTTGTGTGGACTATCGTAAACTCAACAACGTCACGCACAAAGACGCATACCCATTGCCGCGGATTGAGGAATCTCTAACGGCTTTGGGATCAGCTACCTGTTTCTCGACCCTGGACTTAACCAGTGGATACTGGCAAGTCCCTATGGCGCCTGAAGATCGTGAAAAGACTGCGTTTACGACCCCGATGGGACTCTTTGAATTTAATAGTATGCCATTTGGGCTATGTAATGCCCCAGCCACATTCCAACGGCTTATGGAGAGGTGCCTCGGCCATGAGAATTTCCAGAGTGTGCTACTGTACCTGGACGATGTTATTGTATTTTCCCGGACATACCAAGAACACCTTCGTTACCTGTCCGAGGTATTCAAGGTACTTATACAGCACGGCCTAAAGGTGAAGCCCTCCAAGTGCTACCTTTTGAAACCCCAAGTTCACTACCTTGGGCATGTCGTGAGCGCACAAGGCGTCCAACCTGATCCTGAAAAGATCACTGCAGTCCAGAACTGGCGAAGACCAACTACCGTCAAAGAAGTCCGAAGCTTCCTTGGATTCGCAGGTTACTACCAGCGTTTCATACCACACTTCGCCCAAGTAGCCGAGCCTCTGAACGAGTTGTTGCGCGGTTGTCCCAGAGAAAACTACAACCGAAAGCTTCCGGTAGACTGGACAGCGCGTCAAGAGGAAGCCTTTCAAGCGCTTAAAGCACTTCTGACGCAACCACCAATTCTAGCCTATCCCGACTACAGTCAGCCATTCCGCTTGTACACAGATGCAAGTCACCAAGGTTTGGGTGCAGTGTTGTCCCAGGTTCAGGACAACAAAGAGCGAGTCATCGCCTACGCCAGCAGGAGTCTGAGAGGCGCGGAGAAGAACGACCAGAACTAAAGTTCTTTCAAACTCGAACTTCTGGCGCTTGTCTGGGCCGTGACAGAGAAGTTTAAAGACTACCTGGCTGCCACACCCTTTACCGTGTACACAAATAACAATCCGTTGGCGCATCTGGACACTGCTCGACTGGGAGCCCTTGAACAACGGTGGGCCTCAAGACTCGCGAATTACAAGTTCTCTGTCAAGTATCGCAGTGGCAAGTCCAATGCTAACGCTGATGCACTCTCAAGGTTGCCTGTGGGAGAAGAACCACCCCGAGAAGACATCTGGGAAGAGGTGGAGATGCCACCATTCTACAACAAGTTTGCCCAACAGGTTGCTATTGGTGTCCCTGTAGAAGGAGAATCTCTGGCGAAAACAGCTGCCGAATCCCTCCAGGAGCCATCTCTGTGGAAAACGTTCCAAGAAGAGAGCAGAGTTTTAGGAGAATTGTCAGATTTCCTGCTTACAGGAAGAATACCAACCCGTGTAAAGAGAGGTCTTCATGACGTGGAATTAAAACGCCTTTGGCGACAGAGGAAGCGCCTGTTTGTCCAACGAGGTCTTCTACTTAGAAACACTCTTGATCCTGTCACAGGTGAAAGGCTTCATCAGATCCTCGTACCAAGAAGAGACGCACAGATGATACTTGAGGCGTATCATGACAGATCCGGTCACTTCGGGGTACAAAAGACCGAAGCTACCATCCGTCGTCGCTTCTATTGGGTTGGGATGAGGAGTGACATTGAGAGTTGGTGCCAAGAGTGTCCCGCCTGTAGTATCACCAAGGAAGGTCGAAGAGATCAGAAGGCCCCTCTACATCCAATTAAGACTCAAAAGCCATGTGAAATTGTTGCTCTGGACCATGTGAAGTTGGGTCCCACACGTTCCGGCTACAGCTACGCTCTGACAATGGTGGATCATTACTCCAAGTTCCTTGTCATCGTGCCTGTCAGAGATCTTACAGCAAGAACTACGGCTGAGACCTTCTACGCAGAGTTTGTCCGCCATTACGGTTGTCCTGAGCATATCCTCACCGACCGTGGATCGGCGTTTGAATCCCAATTGTTCCGTGAGCTGTGTCAGTTCCAAGACTGCAAGAAGTTGCGAACCACAGCGTATCACCCTCAAGGGAATGGTATGTGCGAGAAGGCAAATCAAGTGATCATCGGCATGCTAAGAACAGCCGCAGTTACACCTGGTGTTGAGTGGCCTGAACGTATCAAGGACTTGGCCTATATTTACAACAACACACCCCAAACATCTACGGGATACGCACCATTTTATCTAATGTTTGGAAGACAAGGTCAACTTCCTTCAGACTTAACCCTTGGTGTGAAGGTCCCTGACACCATCAATCCACTACCCATAACAGACTGGGTTGTTGAACACCGCCGACGTATGGAGGAAGCTAAAGAGATAGTTGAAACGCGCATGGATGAGGTTCGTAGGAGACAACAGGAGGATTACAACCATCGCGCCCATGCAGCGCCCCTGAAAGTTGGCGACCGTGTATGGTTAAGGAATAACCATCGGAATAGGAAATTGGATCCATTCTGGGAGAAAGAACCATACAGTGTCATCTCCATACCATATCCTGAATCCGACGTGTATGAGATCTCTAAACCTGGGAGACAGCCCCAAGTAGTACACCGAAACCGTCTGAAGCTGTGCCTTAAAGAAGGACTACCCACAGAGGTGACCCCAGCTGAGACAACGAGTACAGAGATCTTGTCACCTTCTGAAGCAAAAGAGAGACCCCCAACGTTAACTGAGCTTATGTGGGCGCCTAAACTACTACCATTTAGCTGCTATCCACCAATTGCTCTAGTGCAAGAGAACCCTTCGACAGATGATTTAATTGATTTCAGTGACTCTGTTCCTGATTCAAATCTCGTTCCACTTAGGCGTTCTGAGCGTACCACAAAAGGCATACCTCCAACACGCTATAGTGATGCCATGGCTGTCCTTGAGTAAAAGAGGTTAACTGTCTCTGCTTCTGTATATATGTTATTCCTGCTCTGATTACATTAATGTTTTTCCTGTGTGTATATACAGTATATATATAATATCTTGCCATGTAATATAGTATTTACACTTATATGCAACAATCCAAGCCATAGTGCCTGGCTCACCGAGCCAAGGAAGTTCTGTTACCCCATTGCGGTATGGACATTGGTGCTAGAGTGCCTACTCTTCTTTACAGAAAGGACTGTTTATTGTTTCTCAGAGAGACTCTCATGATAATGGACACTCACAAAATTTGTGCCAGAGAGCCTCTGGACCCATTTGCACTACTGTTGTTTCTATATGGACTGTCTGATGGTACCGCCAAAAGGTTCCATAAGTCTGAGTTTAATTATCTCTCCGTTACCCTTCAGACTTCTCATGGACATTCCAGGACTATGCCGGGAGGTCTTACCTCAAGTTTCTAAGTATTATATTTTTCTAAACTGTTAGTGACATTTGCACTTTATTCGTATTTATTAACGTTATGTTACATTTCTCACCTTCACCCCAGCCCGTCGCCGAGGTCGGCTCAGTGAAAGAGGGGGAGTATGTGGCATCCCAGAGCTGGCTATGGCTGGGCTGAGGGTGATCTCTGTGCATTGTATTATTTCCTGTTGCTTCATAGCCTGTGTGACATAGCAGGGGGTCCTGAGTCTCACACAACACAGCACCACCTAGTGAGCCTCACACATGCATTACACCTCCCATAGGATTGAATAGTAACCAAATGTCCAATGGGAGGACATCGCCTGGGAAAAGGGGAGGAGTCAACTGATCACTGGGTCCCCATGGTAACACCCCTGCAGGAAGGTCCTGCGTGTGAGGAGTGAGAAGTGTGGAGTGTTAGGAGGAGGAGGTGAGGAGATAAGTGTGATGTCCTGTGAAGAAAGCAGTGATTTAGTGCAGGAATCTCAAGTCCTAGACAGGCCCAGGAAGGTTGGAGAGCTGACATACTCCAGCTATTCAGAAAATCCTGTCCCCTGTCTGCCTAGCCATCGCCCTGAAGGAAGTCAAGCATCATTATCTTGTCAGCCTGAGACTGTGGAGAGAACATTCTGGAACACGTGCTCCATAGCAAGTATCACAGGATCCAGGGGCCAAGGCCAGACCTGTGGAATATCCTGCCACCCTGACTATTGCACCCCGAAACTCTGAGCTATCAGGACCACATAACGTGAGTGGGGAATATTATGTACTAGTATCATGGTGGGCATCCTCCTATGAGCCAAATAGGAGCCCAGACGCACCTTAGGGCTGTAACACTGAAGTATAAGGGGCTAGGAACACCTTTCATCAAGTCTACCCTGCACCCCAGGACTTTGCTGTGTCACCAGGCGTACCCTGTTGTTTTGTATTAAAAAAAAATATTTTTTTATTTTTTCCCCCCCCCCCAAACAAAAAAAAAAATATTAATTTAAACCCTTTTTTTTGTCCCCCCCCCCCCCCCCCCCCCCCCCGCCCCCCCCCCCCCCCCCCGCCGCCCCCTAGGGGGGGCCCCCCCCGGGGACAAACACCACCAACATTTGTGCGCCCCCCTCATCACCGGTACCAGTGGTGGTAACGTGGGACAGCACCAGCGCTGCGCCCTCGTGCCCAGAGACCGTGACAAGTCTGCGCTGTTTGCACCCCGCAATCCCAACTGCAGCGTTACCTTCCATCTGGTCACCGCATAACTTTAATCACGATGTATTTTTTAATCAGATAGATTTTTGTATACTGGATCTTCACATCGTACTTTAGATACTTTAGGTACTATTACAATATCACCCCAAAACATCGGTATGTTACAAAAATGTATAGTATTCTTTTTAGGGTAACCAAGTATCTTGTTACAGCTATTAGAGGAGCTATAATGCTCATGAACGTATGGGTTGAGCTGTAACTCTTATCTACCCTTCTTGGGTAATAAGAAATGCCAAGAACCAAGAAGAGAGATTAGCCTACCCTTGTATCCTCCTCAAGTGGCAAAAATGTTAACACATTAGTTCTTATATACATTGATTGGCCACCATTACTCCATCGCTGCCAGCCTGAACTGTTCACACATTTCCTGATGCCCCAAGTGGTGCACCTGTACGGATCTTCAATGTTCAAAGTGACATTTTGTTAGCTCATGCTGGCAAATATGTTCTGACATTTACAGAATACCTGTCTTGTGCAGAAAATGTTTACAGAAAGTCTGAATTAAATGTGCTTTAGCCTAAGGTCCATGTAGCGAGCCACAGCCAAAAAGTGCTGTAGGAAAAACCGCGGTGGAAACACATCGCTGTTTTTCCCTCTGTTCTTTTCACATAAAGTCCACAGAGCTTTCCTCTGCGGACTTTCTCCTTCAATTGTACCTAAATGGAAAATGCCAGTGATGATTTTTGAAATCGCAGCATGTCCGCTGCGGATATTTTTCTGCAATGTGTGGATAGGATTAGCCAGAATCCCACCCACTTTGCAGTTACTGTAAAATGCTGCAGTTTTTGCCGTGGCGTTTACGCTACATGTTGCCTCGGCCTTATTGTTTTGTATCAGCAGTTCTTATGCAGACCTGTGTGTCTCCCTGGTAACAGACTACCAAACACACTGCTGTCATACTCCCTTAGATCTGCCCTTTAGCTTTTACTAAAATGCACAATATGATTGGATAAGCAGAATACACAGGTTGGCTTGTGGTCTGTTACCATGGAGACACATAAGTCAAAAGTGCTTTATTTTTCACTTAAGTGTATTTAAATAATACAAAATAATGTGAAGTTCAGTTGTGCTGAAAACATATGTGAGAATACACGATGCTGATCATAGTCAGTTTTATTGGCTGAAACTGCCAATTGCAAAAGGATCTACCAACATTACATAACGTCTATGGGGCTTGGGCTCTCGTTCAAGAAATACTTTGAAGAAAACGAGAATCAGTACAAATTGTTCCTATTCAATCCCCTAGTGGTTTTCAGCAACTACGTATGTTTCTATGCACCTTGAAATTATATATATTATCTATCTATCTACACACACATATACAGTAGGGAAAAAAAAGTATTTAGTCAGCCACCAATTGTGCAAGTTCTCCCACTTAAAAAGATGAGAGAGGCCTGTAATTGTCATCATAGGTAGACCTCAACTATGAGAGACAAAATGAGAAAACATATCCAGAAAATCACATTGTCTGATTTTTTAAGAATTTATTTGCAAATTATGGTGGAAAATAAGTATTTGGTCACCTACAAACAAGCAAGATTTCTGGCTCTCACAGACCTGTAACTTCTTCTTTAAGAGGCTCCTCTGTCCTCCACTCATTACCTGTAGTAATGGCACCTGTTTGACATTGTTATCAGTATAAAAGACACCTGTCCACAACCTCAAACAGTCACACTCCAAACTCCACTATGGTGAAGACCAAAGAGCTGTGGAAGGACACCAGAAACAAAATTGTAGACCTGCACCAGGCTGGGAAGACTGAATCTGCAATAGGCAAGCAGCTTGGTGTGAAGAAATCAACTGTGGGAGCAATAATTAGAAAATGGAAGACATACAAGACCACTGATTATCTCCCTCGATCAGGAGCTCCATGCAAGATCTCACCCCGTGGGGTCAAAATGATCACAAGAACGGTGAGCAAAAATCCCAGAACCACACAGGGGGACCTAGTGAATGACCTGCAGAAAGTTGGGACGAACGTAACAAAAGCTACCGTCAGTAACACACTACACCGCCAGGGACTCAGATCCTGCAGTGCAAGATGTGTCCCCCTGCTTAAGCCAGTACATATCCGGGCCCGTCTGAAGTTTGCTAGAGAGCATTTGGATGTTCCAGAAGAGTATTGGGAGAATGTCATATGGTCAGACGAAACCAAAGTAGAACTGTTTGGTAGAAACACAACTCGTCGTGTTTGGAGGAGAGTGAATGCTGAGTTGCATCCAAAGAACACCATACCTACTGTGAAGCATGGGGGTGGCAACATCATGCTTTGGGGCTGTTTCTCAGCAAAGGGACTAGGATGACTGATCCGTGTACATGAAAGAATGAATGGGGCCATGTATAGTGAAATTTTGAGTGCAAACTTCCTTCCATCAGTAAGGGCATTGAAGATGAAATGTGGCTGGGTCTTTCAGCATGACAATGATCCCAAGCACACCGCCAGGGCAACAAAGGAGTGGCTTCGTAAGAAGCATTTCAAGGTCCTGAAGTGGCCTAGCCAGTCTCCACATCTCAACCCCATAGAAAACCTTTGGAGGGAGTTGAAAGTCCGTGTTGCCCAGCGACAGCCCCAAAACATCACTGCTTTAGAGGAGATCTGCATGGAGGAATGGATCAACATACCAGCAACAGTGTGTGCCAACCTTGTGAAGACTTACAGAAAACGTTTGACTTCTGTCATTGCCAACAAAGGATATATAACAAAGTATTGAGATGAACTTTTGTTATTGACCAAATACTTATTTTCCACCATAATTTGCAAATAAATTCTTTAAAAATCAGACAATGTGATTTTCTGGATTTGTTTTCTCATTTTGTCTCTCATAGTTGAGGTCTACCTATGATGACAATTACAGGCCGGCCTCATCTTTTTAAGTGAGAGAACTTGCACAATTGGTGGCTGACTAAATACTTTCCCCACTGTATTTCTATCTATATACATATGTATGGTCAAGTGATGATTCAGCTTCAGTTATGGTCCCATGGAAATACCTTTGCGGTTAAGTAAGTTAGGGTATGGTTTAGATAGGACCATCAGTTTTATAGATAAAATTATAGTTTACCCAAAGCTACACAAACATAAAAAATATGTAAAGTAAAAGTATTCTCACATATCTAGGATAATTACAGTATTACTGATATCACAGTACTTACTAACTACGCTCCCAAGATAAAACAGATTAAAGGCTCTTAATATGCAGGAACCAAACATATTTTACAGTAACTAATATCACATTAAAATAAATATGTGAAACATTCCCGCCATCATTATTCCTCCTTAACTGAGAATGTATTACCAGAAATGTGCAAAACAAATGTTCTACGTAACTTAAAGGGCATGTACTAAGTTAGAAATGTTTTTTCCCCCTATAAACAGTGCCACTATTAACCATAAACTCTCTCTGGTATTGCAGCTCTGTCCTATTTATTTGGATGTAGCCAAACCCCAATATAACGTCCATATAAAGCTTTAAAGCTTTTTCTATCAATTATAAAATTCCAGTATAAACCCATTTAAAGGGAGTCTGTCACCAGAATCCAGCATATCAACCCAGCCCTGCGGACAGATAAGTTAGGGTCCCCTGATCATATGGTGGTTTTATCCCTTGTAAATCGATGCCTCCATTGCTGAGATATTGCTATTTTTTTTGCTAATATGCAAATCCATTATAGAAGCCTTTAAGGAAGATGTAAGTATGAAGCTAGGTATATAATATGTACAGGAAAGGACTGTATAGCATGCTCTAAATAACTAATAAATATGATTTTCAGTTGAACACAATTGCTTGTACATCTATTCTTAAGATAATCAATTTGATATTGGCAGGGGATCTCTATCAGGACCGCCACAGATCAGCTGTTTTTACTCATACACTTGACTGACACACCACTAAAGTACTCATAACCTGAGAAAGAGATGGTGAGTGAGCACTGATCATTGTTTATATGCCGGGGGCCACAGTCATGTAAAAATAGCTGAAAGGGCAGCTTTTCCGATGCAGATTTTTTTCTGCAATGTGTGGATGGGCATAGCCAGAATACCATTCACTTTTCAGGTACTGTAAAATGCTGTATTTTCGCAACGTGGAGCCCCAGCCTTAAGACCCTTTTACACAAACTGAAAAAATGTACAAATGTTGTTCCTGGTCACTGCCCTGTAAAAATACCGAACAATCAAGTAACAGGTTGCTTTTGTTGATAACATTTTTATGCAAGCATAGAAATGATCGATGTTGGCAGCACATCACCCCATGTAAACATAGGATGAGCTGCTGACAACATGTGCACTGTATGAGGTTGAATGATCGTGTGATCGCATGTAAATGTCAGTTTACCAAACACTGATGGGCTTGCTATATCTCAGATTGACATTTATTGCAGACAGGAAATTTGCATGTGATAAAGCACCCTTAGGCTAAGGCCCCACATTGTGGAAAAGCAGCGGGAAAAAAGTTGTGTTTAACAGTAACAGCAAAGTGAATGAGATTTTGGTTACTCTCATCCACATATTGTGGGAAAAAAGAACTGCGGAAAAGCTGCTTTTTGAAAAATGTGTGCTTTTATGAAAAATGTAGCATGTTAATTTTAGCTTCAGAATCACAAAATTTAATAGGAAAAGGAAAAAAGCAAAGAAAAACAAGCAAAAACTCAATGAAAACCCATGTGGGAAAAAACATGATGCATTTTTTTGTGTTGATTCACTATGTGTGGCCTTAGCCTACAGTGTTTTTTCAGGACTTAAAAATTGATAACTTATTCTTAGGGTATTCCATCAATATTTGGTGAGACTCCCCTGATTACCCCCTACCATCAGATAAGTTGTTTGAATCAGTGGCAGTGCTTAGGTGAGCAAAGCTTGCATTTCACAGACCATGTAATATAAAATTCATCTGTCAAATGGATTGTTCGCAGCTCAGTCCCATTCAAGTGAATGGGGATGAGCTGTAATACTGTAATGTGCAGTTCCAGGGACACAGAAATGACAACTGGTTTAGGAGCTTCAAATGTTTTACTAGTGTTCGAGAATAAAGAACAACTTACAGAAGATACAGAAGATGAACAAAGAGAGTTAAGCATATTATCTTCGACTCATAGCGTTTAGCTGCCTGGCCTGTGCAAGAGGAGTCAATATCAGATCGGTGGAGGTCTGATACCCAGCACCCCCACCATTCACACATAGTTTATTGTAATAAGAGGCTAATGTGATAGAAAAAGGAATACATTTCTCCCCTTATATAGTACATAGAAAGAGGGGAAGGTATACATCTTGGCACATCCTAGTATTTTTAATCACTTACACAACTGAGCTCGAAATTGCACAAATAGCGGTAATATTAAATTTATTATTGTTGTTGTTAAATTGTATAGTGGGTGGACTATAGGCCATTGAAATAAACATTATGTGAACAGGGACTAGGGGAGAAAATCAACCACCAAGGTACTTTGTACACCTAATGCAAAGCACATTTTAATAGATCTGGCTGGAAGTCTATTTGTCTGTGCCATCCCTGGCCCTATGTATAGAGAAGTATTCCTTTTCACTGTTCACTATGTTTTTGTATATCTAACTTTTGACAATCTTAACTAAATATAAATGGTGAATACATATTTCTTTTACTTTTTTAACAGGCATAATGAAAACCATCCATTGTTTTTCTTGATGTCTCAAAGTTAGACGGCCATTGTATTTGTGATGCAATGTGTGGCTTAGATTTGCAGGATGTTCTGCTCATTTTCAACATGTTGGCAGAACAAAAACATTTTACAGGAAGAATGTTGGAAAGCATTGATGTGATGACATTATTCCAAAACTACTTGCTAAAATCATTGCAATAATCACATTACAGTCACTTAAAACCCCAAATAACATGTTTTCAGTCTTCTGTGCATGGATGGCATATATTCATTTTTACAAAGCTAAAAGCAAGCAGAGCTATAGATTTCATTCACACAGACAATTGACCTCTATCTGAATCTAATTTAGAATAACTAGATATTGCTGAACAGCTTTCTATTAATGGACACTTTCTATCTATCTACAATCAATGTTTTCCATTGCATGAAATAATGGAAGTTCAGTATTTAAAAGAGGTTATCTCACAAAGATATCCACCGTATGTAAGCTCTGTTAGTGCATATGAACGTCATATAGAAGTGGCTTTCTTGCTTAGAATCTCTGGCTGTGATCCAGAATGGACTTGTTGATCTAAGATGCTGTCATGTAGTACTAACATTTCCCTGTGACAGCAAATTCTGGTTAAATATCTGGCCAGACAAGGCTTGCCCTGCCTGCATAACCTCCAATGCTTGAAATTCTTTGGCAAAGTAATGGTAGAAATGGATTGCCCTTCCTGTCAGTGCCCTACATGTTCATTTCTTTTAGGCTCTGCGCCCCAGGTAACCCCATTTGAAGTTAGAGCCGTACATCTTTAGAATCTGTAGACACCACATTGATCAGCCATAACATTGAAACCCAATTTTATAGTGTCTGGACTATAAGCCATTGACATAAACAAGTTAATGTATTATATGAATAGAGGCTGTGGGAGAACGTCTACCACCAAGGTATTTTGGATACCCAGCTATCTGCCCCCCACTGATCAGTTACATTTTGCCTATTTGAAGGATAGGCCATGAATTAAAAACCAACTTTTTACTTGTGACACACAACCACAATGTTAAGGGGTTTTCCAGGATTTTTTTTTAAGCTGATATTTTGGAAGTAGAAAAAAAATGGGCAAAAGCGACAATCTGAGCAATTTTGAAGGGCAAAATTGTGATAGCATGATGAGTGGGTCAGAACATCTTCAAAATGATAGGTCTTATAGAATGTTTCTGGTATGCAGGGATTAGTACATACCAAAAGCGTTTTATGGAAGAACAACCAGTGAATTGTTGACATGGATGCCCAAAACTCATGGATGCGCAAGGTAAAATAGGGCTAGAGCATTTGGTTTCATTCAACTAAAAAATTACTATAGTACAAAAGGCTGAAAAAGCTAATGTTGGGTATGATATACAGGTGTCAGATCACATAGTACTTAGCTGCTAGCTGCATATGGGGCTGTGTACCTGCAGATTGGTCAGAGTGCCTTTGCTGACCCCTATTTACCACTACAACCATCTACAATGCGCACTTGAGCATCAAATCTAAACCATGAAGCAATGGAAAATAGTGTCCGATACTGTTATATCATATTTCCCTTCACATCATGAAGAAAGGAGGGTTGTGTGTGAGTCATATAATAGGAGAAGAGACAACACCAGGATGCACCATGCCACACTCCAAAAATGGTTCAGGAACGATTGAGAAATATCACAAGTTTGAGATGTGGACTTGGTCTGCAAATTCCCCAGATTTCAAACAACTACAGCATCTGGTAGATGTGGTGGAAAAAATAAGTTAGATTCATGGAGGCCTTACCTCACAACTTGCAGAACTTATAGGATCTGCTGAGGAGTCCATGCCTCGACAGGTTAGGACTATTAAGGCCATGTGTGGAGGACACAATATTACATAGGTTTTTTTAATGTTATAGATGATCTGTGTGTATAAATAACTTATTAATAATAGAACATTTGGCACAGTACTTCTATACATCACATCACCCCATGTGTTACTATGGTTTTACATTCTGAGCAGCATAACTTAGCTGCCTTATGTTGTTTTCTAGAATTTCATGAAGCTGAACCAAGGATGTGATCAAGATAAGACATCTCAGAATCAGGTAGATGTTCTTTGCATTTTTTCTCAGTATAGCACTTATGTCACTGCGGTACTGAAAAGATACCTGCTAAGTTCTTGAATTATTCAGTGAGGACAGTGAGAGGACAAGATAAAGTAGTTAAGGGGGAAGTAAAATCTTTCCAGTTTCAGTATACAAGCTCAGTTTTTCTCAAACTGGAAGGAAAAAGGGAAGAATTCAGTCTAGAGGAACACTCGGCTGAAAAGAACATCCAACATTTATTTAGCGCCATCATATTCCACAGCGCTTTACAAACATTGTCAATCACTGTCCTATATAGGGCTCACAATCTACATTCCCTATCAGTATGGCTTTGGAGGAAACCCACAGAAACAACATGCAAACTCCCGGCAGATGTTCTTGGCCGGTTTCAAATCCAGGACACCAGCACTGCAAGGCTGCAGTGCTAACCACTGAGCCATTGCGCTGCCCAAAAGAGAACTTCTATGTTATGTCCGATTCCCTCAGTATCTGGACTAGGTATAACACAGTATATCAGTTTTACCAAAGATCAATTTCACCAAAATATATTTATTCATAGATGGAATCAGTATTAAGGTAAATAAAAAAAAAAAGTTGGGGATATTGGGGCATTGATCCAGGGGTTTATCCAAAATGCCAGATCTGGGGTCAAGGAGGGAATTTTCCCCTAGAATCGGGAACACTGACTTCCGTCTCTTGGGGTTTTTCCTACCTCTAGATCTGGATGGTTGGATGTGATTTTTCAGATTTACAAACTATGTTACTATATAGTATTAAAATGTATTGCTATGTCAGGGATTGGTCAGGCATTGTATTATCTCTTCTATCAAAACTGCCCCTTCCCCCACAGCTGTGACTCTCTAGCAAATGGTGGGTCTCTCATCAATGAGGCCTGTCTTATGGTTTGAGAAGCATTGGTCTAGAGAATTGTCAAAAGTAGTAAACTCATAGTACAACGTGAAGCCAGAGAATGGATTTAACATTACTTGCTTACTTATGAATTTCATGAATACCTGTCACTTGTCTTTTCATATAAAGCAAATCTCAATGGTTCTGAAGAAAGATTTTTATAACTACTGAATGTACTAAGCTGATAAAAAGTGTTAAAATTAGAATAAGTTCATAAGCAAACAGTTGTACCTGTGTTTTATGGAAATGAGGAGATGAAAAAGTAAAATAAAATACATACAACTTATGACTTCCCTGGTCGGATCAACAAATAACAAAAAAATGAACTCTTCTATCTTTTTTGCTATTGGTACATTTGACCAATTGTTTTCAAAGACATCATTTATTTCCTAGTGCATTTAGAATCTCAAGGTAGTATAAAATTTTATGAAAGCAGAAATTTTTTACAGTGAGTGTTTGCGTATCGGCAGGCTATTAACCTTATACCAGATGCAACCTTATACCCAATATGCATTCCTTAAAAGCTTCTATACTTTTATTTTATATATAAAGGGGTTATGCCATAAAAGTGATTTAAACTTTATCAATAGAATACAAGATAAATTGGGGATTTTAGTGGACAGCAAGCTTACCTTTAGTGACCAGTGCCAGGCAGTTGCCGCCAAGGCAAATAAAGTTATGGGATGCATCAAAAGAGGTATAGATTCTCATGACAAGAACACAGTTATGCCTCTATACAAATCACTGGTACAGCCACACTTTGACTATTGTGCACAATTCTGGGCCCCAGTATACAAGAAGGACATAATCGAACTACAGAGAGAGTGCAGAGAAGGGCGAACAAAATTATTAGGGGAATGGGTGGATTGGAGTACACGATAGATTATCAAATTTGGGGTTATTCAGTTTAGAAAAAAGATGTCTACGATGAGACCTAATAACTATATACAAAGACATGAAGGGACAGCACAAAGAACTTTCTAATGATCTTTTTTACTCCTAGGCCAGTGACAGTGACAAGGGGACATCCTCTACGTCTGGAGGAGAGAAAGTTTCAACAGCAACATAGAAGAGGATTCTTTATAGTAAGGACAGCGAGGCTATGGAACTCTCTGCCCCTTGAACAGAAAAATATTACGGGTTATGGGTTCTAGATTTTGTTAAGGATAAGTTGATCCAGGGTTTTATACTGATTGACAGATTGGCATTGGGAAGGAATTTTTTTCCTCTGAAATGGGGCAATTGGCATAAACCTCATGGGTTCTTTTTGTCTTCCTCTGGATCAACACTGTAGGGTACTGTAGAGTTATAGGCTGGACTTGATGGACTGATGTCTTCATCCAACCTCATCTACTCTGTAACTATTCTAAGAACGGAGGTTGTTTTTCTCCCATAGAGAATGTAGCCGTGGTGGACGCAGATGCACCCCCCTTTCCATTAATTTCAATGGGAGTGCCAGAAATAGCCAAGTGCTATACTTTGGTTATTTAAAGTGCACCTACTGAAACAAATGGGGTGGAAGTACATCTGTGTCTACCGTGGCTACATTCTCACTTGGAAAATGCCATTAAAAGCAGTGAGTGCACATGCAGTCCATGACTTAAACATACATCACATGTCCACTGAAAGCCCTTATATACAGCGTGCAAGTTCTGCAAATTGTAAAAAATTTAAAAAATCAAAACAAAAAACCTTAGGTTGTAGCTTCCATTCACAACGATTCCTTCAGTTAATTAAAACATGTCTATTTTATTTCAAACCGTATCAGTATCTAGATTTTACAAGACTGGACCGATCTCTTCAGTAAACAGTCAGCACACTTGTATTCTGTAGTAATGGGTGTAATTTCCCAAGGGGACTGACTGGACTTTCCATAGATACAATGTCGCATTGGAAGAATAGGAAAGGACTCCAACGGTGTTCTTATGAGCTTTCTAGTTATTTTATTTATTTGATATAATCCTGAGGTAAAAAGGTGCAAACTATTATACACCCAGTTTGCACATAACATGTAATAATAGATTCAAATATAGAACATCCAATTCAAAAGTTGGTGCGTGTATGGCAATAATCAATATAGCACTGTTCTATTCTTCCAATGTGATCTTGGACCGATCATTTGTCAAGACATAATACCCACTTATACAGCATGTAAGAAGAGACTTTTCTACCAGTGAGCAGGAGCACCAGCCGATGCCCGCACCAACACTTGTGAGCAGAACACAGGAAGCTTGTTACATGGGAGAACAGAGAACAAGTGACCTTGATACCACAATAATTTCTTGTTTGGGACTGTGACATTCACCTCTCTATGAGAAACCTACAGTGAACTTGAGTTGTTTTGAGTGCCAACCCCACAAGCATGCCCTCTGTCACATTGCATTGCGAGTACCTTCTGTTGTATACTACATTCTTACAACAGTGCCATATCATTCTATGCCTCTGATTCGATCACGTGCCACAATTAACAAGTAACATATGATGAATGCTTTAGTTAACAAAGAATTCATGATTTATTTATGATCAAACGAATCTAAATCAACCTTTCCCTTTATTAAACTTGCAGCAGATGCTTCTCACACATTTGTCACGTTGCTAAAATAATATATTTTAATTTATTTAAATAGCGTTTCCTTTACTGTAAGTTTCTTCTAAAATATTCAATGCCGCTGCTGTTCCAGGACTGCCAGATTATGGAAAAAGCTGACATTGCTGTATTGTATAATATAGTGCCAGTTTCTGTCATGTGCCTATTGCAGTTCACTGAACTCCAAAATGTGTGGACCCATCCATCGCTTTAAATCTTCAACACGACAAGGTACATTTACACAATACAAAGAGGGGCTATATCGCTTCGCTGCTGAAAAGAATACGAAATAGCATGGAGAATGGCAATCCAGTTGTGTGTGTGAACTGATAACCCACAAAATAGACCAAAACAAAATGATATGTCACATCAGATTCAACTGAAGCCCGAAGATAAAATGAAATGGTAAAAGTTTATTTTCTCACAATGCAGAATCACTTAGCAACGAAAAGAAAAAATAGGCAGATAGGGAGACGTAACATCAGCCAGGCCTAAAACACTGCTTTCTGTTAAAGTGCATTCAGGCTCTAGTCTGATGGATAAAATGTCAGAAGAATGCACCACAAGCAATTTCCTTATATTGTTATAAGCCACATTGTGCCTCTAACTGGAAGTCTTTGGTTTGCTGATGGAAGTGTAAGGAGTTAGAAATCCTTATGGCTATTTAGATAACTAGTCATTTAATCGGAAACAATTCTTTATTGACCAATCATCAGGGAACATTTTCATAATCTTAAATTTTAGCCTCTAGACTTCAGATAGCATGCCTCCAGTAATGCAATATAGAAAAACAATTAAAGGGGCAAAAAAAAAAATCACTTTTTAAAAAAAAAGGGTGGTTAGTGCTATTAATAGGTTAATAAGTGCACCCAAATACCTTTAGCAGTGTTTCGATTGATTTCTGGGTTTCTCTGTGAGCTGCTGGCATCTTCTGCATTTGCTTACATGGGAAGCTTTCTGTTCTGTTTTCCTACAACTACCATGATGCCTTGCGCTTCACTCATAGCTGACTCACACCACCTCCCTCTATCACTCCCTCCCCCTCCATTTCTCACTCCTACATCCCTCCCTGTTTCCCTAGCTAGCCCACCCACTACTATCCCTTTCTAACTAACTCATCCCCCTGCAAAACCACATCATACTTACCTGTCTTCGGGGTAGGAACTTCTGGATACGAGACTTCACTTGCTCTGGGCCCACGCCTGCGCAATAGAGCTGGAGTTCTGGCATGCACAGTAGCCCCGAAGTGACGTCCCGTGCCCAGAAGATCCGAACAGGAAGACAGGTAAGTATGATGGGGTGTGGGGTGGCTTAGTATTGGAGATGTTCTATTTCCGGAAACGGGGAAACGGAGTGTCACCGAAAAATCGGAAAATGTGCCTGGATCGGTCAACGATCTAGGTAAATATAGCTTTTTGGTAAGTAAGTAATTTAGAAGGTGGGGGGGGGGGGGGGTTGGTTAGCTTAGATAACAAAGATCGGTTTATCCCGGACAACCGCTTTAAAAATAAAAACCCTAAATCATTGCATACTCCTGTGTGATGGTGATCATATATGAGCAAGGTTTTTGTAGAAAGACATGAAGTTGATAAATACTTCCCAATATTAAAATAATGGAAATAGGGACAAGTCTAGGGTCATATGCTGTGCACTTTGGTGAATATTTTGCATTGAACAATTCCTCCAGCCCCAATCCCTTGTTGTGTCTAAACCCACCCAGTGTCACTGTGCAGGAAGAGAACAAAGGAGCCAAATGAAGACCTGGATGAGGGAGCCACCACAAACTCCAGACATAGTTTCTTCACATAACTGCAGCCAGCAGGATTGGTACAGACCTCCCGAGATAGCATATCAAATTATCCCACTAGATTTGGGACAGTTGGGTGGTATGGAGTGGGGTCTAGGAGCATTAAGTTACTGTTCTCCTTATGCATGTTGTCAGTATCACCTATTATATTATAATAACATATGAATATAACATGATTTCATGAGAGGTGCATCCATTCGATACATATCTGTAGTACAGAACCTCTAAGTTTCTATGGTCCCACATTGTACCTCTGTATAACTGTAATATTAAATGGAGGTACATAGAGAATTGCATACCATATTATGAAGGCTTCTAGGGGAGAAAACAAAGACTGACCACAGCAGGACATGGATAGCCATCAGGTCGAAGATGTGCATACATAGGGGCTTGCATGTGCTATTGTATGGATCCTTTACCCAAACTGTTTCCACCCACTTCACTAATGGATAGCATGGATCTATGCATGTAATATGGCAGAGATGAAATAGAAAGAACACATTTTTACCCAAGGCAGTTAAAACCTGAACAGAAAACATATCTGTCAGAAAACTAAGTTTTGCGCTTGCATAGTTTCAAGGATATTACAAACTTCACTAAAAAAGAGTAAACTTGTTACTTGTATACTTTTATAAAGCGGATGGATATAACATTATATATACATATCTGCTTATAACTCTGATAAGATGCTCCACTGCTCCAGTATTAAGCTATAACATATGTATAAGTAACTTAGAGGACCAAAACCGATCGAACAATGATAGTAAAGCTGTGTCGAGCTGAATCCAGCATTGCATGAAAATTTAAACTGTCATGTTTTATTAATGTACATATTTAGTGAAAGTAGGCTAAACTAAAGTTTTAGCAGAACTTTTTATAACTATACTGTGAGTTTATCCTCGGGGCATTCAATCCTATACAGTTTACTGTTGCAGTTATTTTCTACAGAAAAGGATAACTGATATGATTATGAAGACAACAATTCTGGTGCTTATGGTGCCGCTGCTGACACTCATGTTCAACGATACAAAACTCTTATCAGGTGCAAATTAATGGGGAGGTCCAGCCAAAAACATAACAATAATGAATATTGTATGTGAGAAGGGATTGCTATGACATTCTGGAATGGAGTGCTTATGGTGTATTACAGAGCAGCCGGTTTAAATCCCTTCAGAGATTCCTGTTCCTGGAAAACTCAAAAAATTTGAGGGAAATCGATGGAAGCTCATGGACTGACATGTCTCTTTGTCAGAACACAACTTTTGGGAAGATCTCTTTTAACTTACCATTTCTCCATTTAATATGGAAAATCACACCTCAAGCTTTAGGGAGCATTCACACTATGTTTTATCCCCCTGCTGAGCTTTTGGTCAGGGGTATATGTTTGGTTGTCTAAACAGAGTATTCAGTATACACAGTGAGAGATCCATTTGCTTTAATGGGACAAATAAAGTGCTAAGGTTCTTTGTATTTTGACCTGGTCTCCATTCATTTCCGTCTTTTAGTGTATTCTGTCCATCAAAACAGATAAGAACAAATGAAAAGAAGGTCAAATTTAATCCTTTAGACTGCATTTGCTTCATTAAAGTATATGGGCCCCTCATGGTGAGTATCTGAATACCGTTTTCTGTACGAGAACACTTGGAGGCCATGCTGCACCATATTAGGGTGCCCTAATACCTTTGTTCCCTGTGCACAGCTCTGCCATGTCTGATAGGTTAATTACCTTCTCGAAAAACTAGTCAGAGCAATCTCACGTATAATGAAAGGGTGATGACAATAAAAGGATAGAGTTTCTTAAATATCAAAGTGTTTCATAACATGTGCACTACATATTTCAATTACATAGGTTTGGGGACTTTGGGAGTTCATTTATCATTCACTATCTAGGATGCTGTCAAAACCAGAATACATAGCAAAAAATATCCTAGAAATAAACTGGGTTACTTGTCATGACCACTGCAGACTATAGTTAGTTATTTTAGAATGAAGTCTATGTTGACATTTCTGTCTACCGATGAATAAATGTACTTGCAGAACATACTTTCGAGTCCCTCATAGGACTTGTTGAAATGTAAGACAAGTCAAAGGCCATCCAACTATAGCCTGCTGTGACAGAGAAATAGTATTAGGCCGAAAGAAAAGTCATCTTATTTAGTATAGTGTTAACTCATACATCATTTTATGCAATTATTACAGCTCCCTAATACTTAGCTGTTACCTAAACTGCCCCCTTTAAAGCAGGTCATACACACAAGATGAAAGTCAGCTTAAATGACCAATTTTGATAATTTGAGTCAATCACCATTATATAATATCCAAAAGATTTCATGGCCAGAGGCAGGCTAATGGCTGCCAAAAAAGTTGACTTGTATTTTTTGCCTATTGTCAGATGTAACTTGACATGCATGGCATAAATGGGTAATAATCATTCTCTTCTTTATACGTCCTCTCTATTATTTATTCCAGCGTGTTGACTGTTGGGTCTTTTGCAACATCAATCTAAGCTACGTCTTATTGGCCTATTTTTTTGTATCTGTTTTTATTTCCATTTATACGTATAACGTACAGTATGAAGCAAAAGAGAAATCTTCATTCTCTTATAAGTAATATTAGAACATCCATAAAATGATAAAGGAGTACACTTACAAAGTAACAGCAATAAATGGCAGATACTAGCTTTAAGTATATGACCTTCTTAAAGCCAGCCATACACAGGATAATAATCTTGCCCAACTTTGATATGCACATGCGCACTTGGCTTGGCTGAGCAGTGCATATTTATTGAATAGGAGAGGGGAGAAAGTTGCTGCCAAATATGTCTGGCAGTGGAGTATCTCCATGTGAATTAGACCAGAGCTACATGGTGACCTTGGTTGCAACCGAAGATGACAGTGTTGGCCTCCAAGCTCCTTCCCCAATGTAAGTGAATAAATTTGCATTGCAACTCCTTAGTTTCTGCTACTGCCACTTCTGATCTTTTTGCTACTAGAATTCACAGTAGCAGCACCCCCAGGGTCGCAATGTGACTCCATTCACTTACATAAGTGAAGGAGTCGCAGGTCAGCTTGGCAATCTTTGTTCGCATGATGGAAATTGTGGCTAAAGTTGCCATGTAGTCTGAGCCTAAAATGATTGGTCTGTTGAGATCCAGCTGCTTGATCTTTACCATCTCTGACATCTGCTATCAGGGAAACGTCGAGAATCACATACATAATACATGGTTGGCCAAACCTACCGAAAAACCACTCTTGGAGATCCCTAATGCTATTCCTGCTTCAAAGTGGTTTTGTGTATGAGCAGGTAAAGCATACTATATAACTGTTGTTCCACACCATCATTTGGCTCACATATTTTTACTGCTTTGCAAACCATCTTTAAGCAGGTTGAAGTCAGTTTACCTTTGCCACAGTAAAAGTAACAGGTCTTCCTGTTGCAATACTGTGGGGAACTTCTGATGAGGGGGTCAAGGAACTCATAGGCATTTCACATTCACTGACAACTAACTTCTGTGACTAACGTGGGCTGCACTAACAGTTATCATCACAGTCCTCCCCATTCAAAGAATTCAGGTGCTATATATGCTACCAGAGGAAGAAGGCATAAGGAATCTTCCTATGGATGTTCTTCCTTATTGTATCTGCTGCTCCTACTGATGATGATTATGTATTTGGGAATTATGTATTTATTTTACGTTAAATACAATTTTAGAGCAATTACAAAGAGCTACAAAACTAAAAGACAAAGAACATATCAGTTATTCAGTTATAGCTTGTGTCAGTTTTAGATTTGGCACAAGCTGTCACCTTTATCCCATTACTCCATGCACAGCATCAGGGTGAAAAGTCATTGCCCGTCAACTTTGCCATAAAAGGCTGTGTTTCAGATATGTAAAGAAAGCAACAGTTCAATGAACACAGCAATAAAACTCAATAGATGACCACAATGTTTTGCACCTGCTCTGCCTAAAGTCATTTGCAGATCAAACATAATGGGGAATTTGTTACCCTATCTATGCCAGTTTCTGGTGTAGATGGGTCTTAATGTGACAAAGTTTTGGTGCACAACCCTACTTTGCACCAAAGATGCACCACGTTGTTGGCTGTGCACCATGCTCGTCCCTTTTTCAAAAGTGGGTGGGATGGGACAAGGCAGTATAGGGTGGGGACATCATAGCCCTACAAATTTACTATCACTCACACCAGAAAACTGTTATGAGTTATCCCTGAAATCTACACCAGTCCCTGACTAGCCGAAGCCTCTCCAGACGTATCTCCTGCAAGCCAGGAATTGATTTATTCTGGTGTAGGAAACCCCAGTCTTAATAAATTCCTCTCTATATTCTACGCAAAGTTATATTTATCGAAAGTCCCATAAACTCCAAAATATTTGTCTTGTTTAAAAATAACTACATATTAGTTAGAAATAGTGAAAGTATTCCCCACTCTATATTACTGACATGCACATATAGCCGTGGCTGAATAAGAGAGCATGGTAGTTACTGGTAATGAAATCCCTGTGGCCTCCTTGCATCTGTCAGCAGATAAAGGCTATTTTATGGCATGCTTCTGTTCCATTAATCTTACTTATAGCCAGTATTATTGAGTATTGAGGTTCTCTTCTTTATCAAATGCATACTAAATAATGCAATCAAAAGGGTGATATAAGGAAAGCGGCACAAGTGTTGGTATTAATTATGACAATCAGGTCGAATGGAAACTTAAGAAACAGTTTATTGAAGGAAAAAATTGTTCTGAACATGTGGGATTCATTTAGCTGCACAGTCCTATAAAGCATTCAATTTCAAGGTCAACTGTGCTGGCCAAAGCTGCAATGACAAGTAAACACAGTAGGTACAGACAGTGAGGTGTGGAGTTACTTCACTTCCTTTATGTGTGGGGGAGTTACTTTTTTTATAACTTTTTTGCTTAAGGATTATTATGTTTCTAAAATATGGATGCTACCCAAAAATTCATTGAAGAGGCTTACTGGAAAATTTTATCTTTGCCCAAGCATAAAAATTTTTCCTTTGTGTGTGGGCGACTGGGCAAGACTAGGTCTCCCACAACTTCCTTTACCTTTATGGAGTGGGCTGGTTGTTCTGCTTACTGGCCACAGACATAATCTGGGGAAACCTCATTCTTGGAAGTAAGTCACAATGGACCTAATATACCTAATGTACTTATATGATCTTTGATTATTTAATTGATGGGTCATACATGTAAGAAAAGTGTTAACTGGGGAAAGCACATCTAAAAATGTCCATGCACATTAAATCAATGTTGACCAACTATCTAATGTATAAGGTGGTGTCCGGACTGTCCAATCATGTTGGATTACACCTTAAGGTTCATTAAGGTTCCCATGTTGTTAAGCAGTATTTATTATTACCACAGAAATTGCTGAAGTTATAAGCACTAACCAAAAATAAATTACAAAATACTATAGAGGTTGTAAACTCCTATGCAGTTAAAGGGGTTATTCAAGAAAAGCTTACTTACTGCACTGGAGAAGCTTACTAAGGCTAGGTTCACATCTGCGTTGGAGACTCAGATGCAGATTCCGCTTAAAATCGACAGAGAGAAAAGTCCTCCATCAGTTTCAGAATAAAACCAGGAAACCTGACAGACCCCATTATAGTCTATAGGGGCCATGGGTTTCCGCAGGTGACCGCTTTTTAAGACAAGGTCTCTGTCTTTCGGGATCCGAACGAAGGAGACCTGAATGCTAGAGGAACATGTATAGTACATATATGTGTCTATATATATATATATATGTATATATATATATACACACTGTAGATTAAATTAATAATAATAATAATAATAGTCCTTTAATAGTCCCACAATGGGGAAATTCAGTGTGTTACAGCAGCAAAGATAAGCAGATACAAATACAAATACAACATGTACAGGAATGTTCCAAGGTGAGAGGCATTACATTAATAGCAGACAGACAGATAGGACGTAGCAGAGGGGGGGGGGGGGATTTAACAGGCAGAGAGATATTTCAGTTCTCTGTATGTAATGATCTCCGCTTAGGTCGGTGTTGGTTGTACAGCCTAACCGCGGTGGGGAGGAAAGACTTCCGATAGCGCTCCTTCTCACACCTAGGGTGGAGCAGTCGGTCACTGACAGTACTGCTCAGCGCAATCACAGTCTCATGCATGGGATGGGAGTTATTCTCCCGCATGGAGCTCACCACGGACAGTATCCTTCTGTCACCCACCACCTGCACTGGGTCCAGTGGGCTCCCCAGGACAGAGCTGGCCCTTCTAATCAGCTTGTCAAGTTTATTTCTGTCCCTGGTTGATATACTGCTCCCCCAGCAGGCCACTCCAAAGAAGATGGCTGATGCCACTACCGAGTGGCTGATGCCACTAAATTGTAACTTCATTTGAGGTGCCTTTTTTGCCTTTTAAGACAAGTTGGCTCATGAAAGTTTAATGATGATTTTATATATATATATATATATATATATATATATATGCAGCTAAATGTGCTCACTCACTCATACACTAGCTCTCATAATAGGCTCCAGAGACATACTGATAGGGAATTTAGATTGTGTCTTGAAAGCACTGCAGAATGTGTTGGTGCTATACAAGTAAGTTAAATAAATGCAAAATAATAGGTCTTCTATGATATAACCTGTAAGAGCTATAGTCCACAAATAGTCCACACTTAAGAAATCCATGGAATACATAATTTATGGCTCTCGCAGGTTTCTCTATTGATAATCAATGACAATTTCTTGTTACCTAATGCTCTTAATCTTTGTATTGGTAAACTGAGAAGTGTAGCATACTACAACTCGATCTCCTGCTCATTCTGTCAATGTAAGTCATTATGATCTATATGTTGAACCATGTATGGCTTTTTTTTCCTCTTCATATGTTGCGTTCCCTGTGCTCACTTAGAAGGAAGGGGTGAGGATCTTCGTAATGGAAATGCCTGTCAAATCATTACTGCAAAACATTTCAAACCACCGATAATTTATTGCCAATTTTATACAGTCATTTTATGTGTCAAAACCATTTATCTGCATGATGATGTCTAAAGAATTGCTTGTCAAATTGATAAAAAATGGTCGCCATGTCTATTAGTTGATCTAATTGAGAATTGTGCTGTTTTAATTCAACCATAAACTTTGCACCTATTATAACATTTAGTATAGGAGGTTTTGACACATGAAATGATGTAGTAATACACTAAGCTCAATGGACAGATTCAACATGATGTGCGGCTTAAAGGGGTTCTTGCAGAAATATTTGAATTATCTGCTTGTAATAGCACCACCTAGTATCCAAGATGCATAGGCCTGAGCATGTCCTTCCAGTGAGGCTCTAATCCCCAGTAGTATACAGTATAGCTTCTGCTCTATCCTCAGTGAAAGAGACAGGGATATAATTTAGGCTTCTGTGGTGAGGTGCTTATCTAGTTGCTTTCCCCTTATTGCTTGGAGTCTGTATTAGGTCTTCTATCTTTTACTGTTATATAAGCTGCTGCCCATGCTAGGCGTTCTCTCTAAGAAGCAGAAGGAAAGCCTATGTAGAAATACTTAACAAAGTAACCCTAAGATGTATATATTAAGTTCACTTATTGCTTGCTATTTGTATTCATATCACTACCCCTGTCACTAAAATGAATCAATACAAAGTTGTCTATACAACTGGGAATATTTGTGGTAAACTGGGAAAAACTTGGGCTCTTATGGTATGGATGCTGCACACTTGTGCTTAATGTTTCTAACATAAAAGGGCAAATCCAGCTTTTCTATTAAAAACTTTCAAAAGAAAATCTCTCTTTGTCCTATATAGAGCATGTGATGTGCATAGACTGGCAATAAATATCAAAGTACATCAAACGATATGATAGGAAACATTGCACCATAGCCAAAGGCAATTAAGGTTGACCTATTTTTGAGTTATATTATAATAACCCGAATCTTTACATGAGTTTCATAGACTAATGTTCCATCCTACTATAAATATTGCATTAGTCAGACAACACACCAAATGGACAAGACCAGTTCAACAGTAAGAATGCGATCACATATGAACGGCGCAGTTTTCTACGGGATCGGTTCTGGCACAAGAGGCATCAGTTCTGGCGCCGGATCTGTGCCTCAGCCGGATGCAAAAACTCTACATGCTGCTTTCACACACGTGAGCTCTGATCCCTGCTGTCATAAGGGATGAGGACTTGGTGACAGTGGGTGGGAAAGCAAATGTTCCTCCCGGCCGCTGTTAATGTAAATTATGTATGAGGGGCACTAATGGGGAATTATACTAAGTAGCATACTGAGGAGGCACAACCCCATTATACTGTGTAGGGACATTAATGGGATATTATAGTATAATGCTCCTTAATGTCCCCACTCACAGTATAATGCTCTATAATGCCCTCACCCACAGTATAATGCCACGTTAGTCACCACCCGCACAGTGTAATGCCACATTAGTCGCCCCCACACAATGTATAATGACACATTAGTCACCCCTGGCCTAATCCTAATTTTTCTTGTTTAAACCTGGGGTGCAACTTATAGTTAGATGTGTCTTTTTGTCCAAAAAATACTGTAAATACTGGACGTGTTCAGCTTGGACCTTTACTGGATGGCAGATCCCACTCAACGGGCCATTACTAAAAGTAGTTGGGTACCACTGCTCTATTGGCCTCAGCAGCCCATCATGTCTTGTGGAACATCATGATAAAAAACGATGACAACTTATGGTTTTGGAGTAGAGATTTGTAAAAAAAAAGCATCAGTTTTGGCATCAGTTGTAATGATAAAAAAAAATTGATACTGATGCAACTTATGTAAATGTACCCTAAGCAGTGAAAACTTTTTTACTCAGGAGATGTTAATGATATGTTAGCAATGTTGTAGCAGATTTTTATCCCATATCAGCTGCACCAATACATTCTGAAATGTTTTCTACAATGTACAGCTGTGTCATGTGAACACCAGCCTGCCTTATCAATGGAAACAGAAGGGAAGTAATATAGTAGGTGACTTCCTACAATGATTCACTGAACTGTTATAAAACTTCATTGGCTCACATTGACTGTCTCTGTCTGTAAATACTGTGTGCAGAATCTCCAGTGTATTCCTAGGTGATACATAGCAGTGTGTGAAGCAACATCTTATAGGAAATACACTGAGACTGTAATTGTGAGTTATTGAAAGTATTATACTAATTGAAAGTATTATTGCGTATGTTACGTGTTATTTAGTGTAATCACTTGCTGTCCTTAGTATTCAGAGCAAAGCAAATAGAGTAAGAAGCAAGGAGTATTAAGAGAAGTGGAAGATGCAGGGCTGTATACAAGACTTCATAAAGAGACTCACACTAGAGGGCAAAAAAGGGGTAAGATGATTTACAGACAATATATGGCACATAAGAAGGTTTACACGTGGAATAAATTTGCTGTAGTCCTTTTTTAATGTGTGTCTCCCCTAAAATAATTATAACATAGAAATGTGAATCACTGGCTATGTTATCTGTGGTAAAGTCATAGCACTGATGCAGCTTTTGTGCAACTCTAAAGAAATGTGCATGAAACCTAGTAAACATTGCAAAACATTGTTGGATTACATTGCTTTCACATTAACGTCACAAGATACAATGATTTTCCATAGAACATACATCCAACTCTGCATAGCACATTTGTTTCCGACCACTGGCCTATGTAAAGATGTCTGTCGATCAGCCAGCAAATGAGCAAATGTTTGTTCATCAGCTGTCCACATCATTTACAGTAGGGCATAAAAATAATCATTTATCATTAGCACATCATTTTGTGTGGTAACTGCAAACTGTATAGGGATAAACGATGTCTTAAAGCTTCTTATCTTGTGATCAGACACCTTCTTGATTTTTAGATTTCTCTTTTTCTGTGCTCTATTATCAATCCCATGATGCCTCAGTACAATATCACATGGACAGCTAGAACCAGTGCCATCTCTACCTGCTGAGAGGACAGTAGGACAGTGCAGTTATCCGTCTTTCTATATTCTACTAAATAATATAAGACCATATATATATATATATATATATATATATATATATATAAGATATATAGATATATAGTCAGGGAAGTTGAGTTGTGAGCTCCTTCATTATAACAGTGTAACACTTGGTTCATACTAGAGTTTGGTTTTCCGTTCTTCGGAAAAAAACGGAAAACAGAAACCCTATCCGCTTAAAAAGCGGTTACCCGTGGAAACCCACGGACCTTATAGACTATAATGGGGTCTGCTGGGTTTCCGCCCGAAGGACTTTTCTCTCTGCATATTTTAAGTGGAATGGGGAACAGAATCCCTGAACGCTGGCGTGTACCTAGTGTAACAGGAGTTTATTTAATTAGCAAGACTAGCTTTGATAAGGATTTGTGCCCCTCCTGTTCAGAGCCTGTGTAGAACAGTCCATTATACAAGTTCTGGTGTGAATTTTGGAAGGACAGAGTGGCATGTAATTCTCAGCAGGTCAGAATGACATCACATGACCCAACTATAGAGAAGGATCGTATGTGTTCTCAGATGTAGGGGCGCGAGGTATCAAATGAGTTTACTGAGCCCATGTAGCTATAGCTTTGGCCAGAGAAACAATTCAGGAAAATGAATAACTTGGCGATTTATAGTAAAAAAGAAAACAACTATTATGCAACACATATTATACATCACAACAAATTTTTGTATTTCCTCTCCAAACTGAGAGCCCTTGCACATAAAGCAGTGTGCATGTCCACATATGCTATTTCATATACTTGCTTTCATACAGAGTGGTAGCGGATGGGCTTATAATTACATGGACCTAAGGGAGTAAAAAAATGTGCTAAAAATAAAGACAGGAAGAACACATGCTCTATTTAAAATAAGTATTTTGCTAGAAAGAACATGTAACACTGCTGGCTGGTAAATAATACTGAAAAACAGAAACACACAGGAAGCGAATGCTAAAGGACCAAAATGCAGACTGTGGCGGCAGTAGGCGGTATAACAATATTTATTGAAAACAAGCAGTAACCACAGACATGAAACCAATTCTAGCACACAAAGCTAAGCATTATACTAGTTCTGTAAGAAAAATACAAAGCCAGTTTCACAAACACAAGTCAATAATGTGGAGCTTTAGAAGTGGGGGAGGGGGAGTGATCCAAGTCAGATTAGAATTAGATTGTAAGTGATCTAATATATTCAAGATACAGTCATATGAAAAAGTTTGGGCACCCCTATTAATCTTAATCATTTTTAGTTCTAAATATTTGGGTGTTTGCAACAGCCATTTCAATTTGATATATCTAATAACTGATGGACACAGTAATATTTCAGGATTGAAATGAGGTTTATTGTACTAACAGAAAATGTGCAATATGCATTAAACCAAAATTTGACCGGTGCAAAAATTTGGGTACCCTTATCATTTTATTGATTTGAATACTCCTAACTACTTTTTACTGACTTACTGAAGCACAAAATTGGTTTTGTAACCTCACTGAGCTTTGAACTTCATAGCCAGGTGTATCCAATCATGAGAAAAGGTATTTAAGGTGGCCAATTGCAAGTTGTTCTCCTATTTGAATCTCCTCTGAAGAGTGGCATCATGGGCTCCTCAAAACAACTCTCAAATGATCTGAAAACAAAGATTGTTCAACATAGTTGTTCAGGGGAAGGATACAAAAAGTTGTCTCAGAGATTTAACCTGTCAGTTTCCACTGTGAGGAACATAGTAAGGAAATGGAAGACCACAGGGACAGTTCTTGTTAAGCCCAGAAGTGGGAGGCCAAGAAAAATATCAGAAAGGCAGAGAAGAAGAATGATGAGAACAGTCAAGGACAATCCACAGACCACCTCCAAAGAGCTGCAGCATCATCTTGCTGCAGATGGTGTCACTGTGCATCGGTCAACAATACAGCACACTTTGCACAAGGAGAAGCTGTATGGGAGAGTGATGCGAAAGAAGCCGTTTCTGAAAGCACGCCACAAACAGAGTCGCCTGAGGTATGCAAAAGCACATTTGGACAAGCCAGCTTCATTTTGGAAGAAGGTCCTGTGGACTGATGAAACAAAGATTGAGTTGTTTGGTCATACAAAAAGGCGTTACGCATGGCGTCAAAAAAACACAGCATTCCAAGAAAAACACTTGCTACCCACTGTAAAATTTGGTGGAGGTTCCATCATGCTTTGGGGCTGTGTGGCCAGTGCCGGCACCGGGAATCTTGTTAAAGTTGAGGGTCGCATGGATTCAACTCAGTATCAGCAGATTCTTGAGAATAATGTACAAGAATCAGTGACGAATTTGAAGTTACGCCGGGGATGGATATTTCAGCAAGACAATGATCCAAAACACAGCTCCAGATCTACTCAGGCATTCATGCAGAGGAACAATTACAATGTTCTGGAATGGCCATCCCAGTCCCCAGACCTGAATATCATTGAACATCTGTGGGATAATTTGAAGCGGGCTGTCCATGCTCGGCGACCATCAAACTTAACTGAACTGGAATTGTTTTGTAAAGAGGAATGGTCAAAAATACCTTCATCCAGGATCCAGGAACTGATTAAAAGCTACAGGAAGCGACTAGAGGCTGTTATTTTTGCAAAAGGAGGATCTACTAAATATTAATGTCACTTTTCTGTTGAGGTGCCCATACTTTTGCACCGGTCAAATTTTGGTTTAATGCATATTGCACATTTTCTGTTAGTACAATAAACCTCATTTCAATCCTGAAATATTACTGTGTCCATCAGTTATTAGATATATCAAATTGAAATGGCTGTTGCAAACACCCAAATATTTAGAACTAAAAATGATTAAGATTAATAGGGGTGCCCAAACTTTTTCATATGACTGTATAAGGAAAATAAGTCTTTGATCATGTGTATTCCCCTTCCTATGTACTATATGCACTATTTAAAGGAATAGATTTGCTAAATGAATTTACCATGCAAAGCAAAATTACAGTATTTAGTTACATCAAGAGGGCATACAGTAATCTCCTAACTACTAGCATTTATCTGCTCCTAATACAAGGGGCTACATGGCCATGGTGCACTCCAAGACTGACAGACTAGACTTCGACTGCACATGGATAAATTGTAGTAAATGAGTTCATATATACTTCTGTTTCTTCATGTAGACCCATGGACCATGTACAAACCTATGGTCAAGATTTACTAATAGTTAGACGATATGAACTTAGACAGGCAGTCTGAAAATGCACCAGATTTACCACAGTGGTTGATGCTGGGCGATATATCTGGCATATATTTAGACTGTCTAGTCTACGTTTATATCACCTTTTGACTTACTTTGAGATAGAATTCTATGGTGCAATTTTGGTGCATTTTTGTTACTTTGTGGTGCATTAAAGACACACTCCCTTTTTCTGAGAATCCAAACCCATATATCTAGCAAGTTAAAATTTTTTACCCCAAACTATTTGTGCTAAGATGTGCCAAAGATGAGCCACACTGTGCCAAAGATGTGCCATGTTTACTCCAGTAACTACTTGTAATCACATTAGTAAAACTGGACATACAGTCATATGAAAAAGTTTGGGCACCCCTATTAATCTTAATCATTTTTAGTTCTAAATATTTGGGTGTTTGCAACAGCCATTTCAATTTGATATATCTAATAACTGATGGACACAGTAATATTTCAGGATTGAAATGAGGTTTATTGTACTAACAGAAAATGTGCAATATGCATTAAACCAAAATTTGACCGCTGCAAAAATTTGGGTACCCTTATCATTTTATTGATTTGAATACTCCTAACTACTTTTTACGGACTTACTGAAGCACAAAATTGGTTTTGTAACCTCACTGAGCTTTGAACTTCATAGCCAGGTGTATCCAATCATGAGATAAGGTATTTAAGGTGGCCAATTGCAAGTTGTTCTCCTATTTGAATCTCCTCTGAAGAGTGGCATCATGGGCTCCTCAAAACAACTCTCAAATGATCTGAAAACAAAGATTGTTCAAAATAGTTGTTCAGGGGAAGGATACAAAAAGTTGTCTCAGAGATTTAACCTGTCAGTTTCCACTGTGAGGAACATAGTAAGGAAATGGAAGACCACAGGGACAGTTCTTGTTAAGCCCAGAAGTGGCAGGCCAAGAAAAATATCAGAAAGGCAGAGAAGAAGAATGGTGAGAACAGTCAAGGACAATCCACAGACCACCTCCAAAGAGCTGCAGCATCATCTTGCTGCAGATGGTGTCACTGTGCATCGGTCAACAATACAGCACACTTTGCACAAGGAGAAGCTGTATGGGAGAGTGATGCGAAAGAAGCCGTTTCTGAAAGCACGCCACAAACAGAGTCGCCTGAGGTATGCAAAAGCACATTTGGACAAGCCAGCTTCATTTTGGAGGAAGGTCCTGTGGACTGATGAAACAAAGATTGAGTTGTTTGGTCATACAAAAAGGTGTTATGCATGGCGTCCAAAAAACACAGCATTCCAAGAAAAACACTTGCTACCCACTGTAAAATTTGGTGGAGGTTCCATCATGCTTTGGGGCTGTGTGGCCAATGCCGGCACCGGGAATCTTGTTAAAGTTGAGGGTCGCATGGATTCAACTCAGTATCAGCAGATTCTTGAGAATAATGTACAAGAATCAGTGACGAATTTGAAGTTACGCCAGGGATGGATATTTCAGCAAGACAATGATCCAAAACACAGCTCCAAATCTACTCAGGCATTCATGCAGAGGAACAATTACAATGTTCTGGAATGGCCATCCCAGTCCCCAGACCTGAATATCATTGAACATCTGTGGGATAATTTGAAGCGGGCTGTCCATGCTCGGCGACCATCAAACTTAACTGAACTGGAATTGTTTTGTAAAGAGGAATGGTCAAAAATACCTTCATCCAGGATCCAGGAACTGATTAAAAGCTACAGGAAGCGACTAGAGGCTGTTATTTTTGCAAAAGGAGGATCTACTAAATATTAATGTCACTTTTCTGTTGAGGTGCCCATACTTTTGCATCGGTCAAATTTTGGTTTGATGCATATTGCACATTTTCTGTTAGTACAATAAACCTCATTTCAATCCTGAAATATTACTGTGTCCATCAGTTATTAGATATATCAAATTGAAATGGCTGTTGCAAACACCCAAATATTTAGAACTAAAAATGATTAAGATTAATAGGGGTGCCCAAACTTTTTCATATGACTGTATATCTTTCTCTAGTCCATATTTCCATGACATGCCAATGTGCAGTGTGCAATGTTCCATTGTTTGACCACAGGCAATAAATAAGGCCATATGAATAAGCACTGACTACAAATGTCTGAGATTTAGAGTTACAGAGTTACGCCACGAACTCCAGTAATACTAAATGTGGCTAAAATTAGCTTTCTGTGCCAATAACCACTTGCTTACAAAGTCACAGTTCATGTGTTGCACATTTTTGTAGGTCACTACACACTTACATATAAATGTGTTTTTTACCATCTACACTAAAAATAGCATAATAATATAATGTATTTCTGCGAACCAATTAATGGGATAGTTGCAGAAATTCAACAAGTCTGCAAATAAACCCTTAAAAAAACAAAAAAAAAAACGCCCAGCAAAGTGGATTCCTTAATATATTATTATTAATGGCATCATTTCTAATAGACCAAAACAACAGAAGTTAAAGTTCCTCATTCTTGCCCTTCAGTTTTGTCTGAAAGCTATACATTTTGCAGTTTAGAACTGAATACATAGTTTCCCCTACTCACAAGAATTCATGTGCTGTCTGATCCTTCTAGCCCCTTTACACTACGATCATGAGCATCTTAACAGATATCATAATACCATCATGTCAATAAATAATCAGCTAATAAATATTTTGTTTAGGCTTCGTTCACATCTGCGTTGGACTCCTTCCGAGATTTCGCCGAAAATGGGTGGAGAAAAAAGTCTTGCACGGGGGACTTTTCTCTCCGGCGAAAACCCGAAGGACACCCGGTGGACCCCATTATAGTCCAGGTGTCCACGGATAACTGCCTTTTTAGTGGGCAGCTCTCCGTCGTTCTGGTCTTATGGCGGATACAAACGACACAAGTGTGAACCTAGCCTTACAATGTTAGGTCTAATATATGGCCACTTTAGGGAACAAGCTTTTTCTTTTACTGTGATTTTCTGGGTTAAATATATTGATAATCAATTCAGTTTATCAATATCAAATTAGTGGGAGTCTGACACCCAACACCTCCTCTTATCAGCTGTTCTTAGCAGCTGATACACAGAGAATGGAGAATGAAGCAGACAGCACTGTCCTCTGTATAGAAGTCAAACCAGGTACTGCAGATCAACTCCCATTAATCTGAATGTGAGCTAAGATGCTAAGATGACTATTCTCTGCATTTTTACGCATTTTTCGGGCGGACCCCATTATAGTTTATGGGGTTTGCAGGTTTCCCTGGGTAAACGCTTTTTAAGCAGATTGGACTTCTGTTTTTCGGGTCCCCAAGTGGACACGAAGAACGGAAAGCTGAAAGCTAGTGTGAACCTAGCGTAATCCATGGGGATGCCAAATGTCCGACCCCACCGACCTGATATCAGGATAGGTCATCAATATTTTTAGCTGAGAAAACCCCTTTAAGGCGGGGGGCCCCACGTGGCGTAAATGCCGTGGTTTGCTAGTGGCATAAACACCATGGAGCGAAATGCAGCATTTTATAGTCACAGCAAAGTGGATGGGATTCAACCGATTCCCATCCCCACTTTGCAGAAAAATATACACAGTAAACATGATGCAATTTCCAAAACCATCGTGACTTTGGAAATTGCAGCATGTCAATTATTTCTACGGAAAAGCCAGCGGTTTCCCTATAGGTATAATGGAAGCAGAAAGTCTGTGAAAAGCACTGCGGGAAAAACCGTCATACGCTGCCACCGCGGTTTTTTCAGGAGTGCTTTTTTGCTGCGGGACACTCTACATGGGGTCTTAGCCTAAATTAGGTTACTTATAGAGCATTTTCATCAACAAGGTTGAATATGTATATTATATGTAGATTATACGAATGTATAATATATGAGTTTTATATAGACAGTATGATACTTAAGATCAATGAAGATCCTTCCTTGTATATAACTTAAGAAAACATAGTCTAATCTGGGAACAAGCTGGGCAACTACTTAGAACCGAAAATATTTCTGGGGACTTTAAGACTTCTCATAAAATATAAAACAAATTTATCTTTGTAAAAGTCATACTGTTCTGTTCAGATTTGTAAGTGTGAATTCCCTTGTGACATGCTATATACTGTATATATATATATGTGTGTAATTTTACATCACAACACCCAAGTAAAGCTGAGAAAAATTTACTCCTCAGTCTGACAGACAACTTGGATGTTTTCTTAGGATCAGAGATGAAGAAATTAGCCCTAATGTAGGAAAATAAAGGCCACTATTTCCAATAATTGAGGTGCTACAGGGTTTAGAAATGTCCATGCTAGCCTAATTCCCGTAAAAATAGGCATCTGGCAGCGGTTTCCAGGAGCCTGCAGGCAGCTAATGACTTCTAACTACAGACCATAATAACAAATATCTATATTAAAGGAGTTGTGCCACAAATGACACATTTCCTATCCAAAGGATAAGGGATAATTTCATTGTCAGGTCACTGGGGGTCTGACCATTGGGACCCTCAGCAATAAGGAGAACAGTGTCCTGAAAGTTGCACTGTGAATGAAGCACTGATGAGCGTCCAGTGCTCCATTCACTTCTGAGGGGCTGCTGGGACTACACTTGGAAGGTGGATAGGGTATAAGTCTCATTTGATGCACAACCTCTTTAAGTATTAAGATGAAAACATATTAGAAATATTTTGATAATATGAAGCAGAGTATGCGGAATTTGTCAGAACTGACACAACATCTACTTAGACCAAAGCCCTGTAAAGGCTTTCTAGGTTATAAACCCATGATGGTTTTAATTGGTTCAGTTCCTCAAAAAGTCATGGAGCCATGTGATGTAACGTAAGATATCATGACTCCAATCATCACCATGCTAGTACAACAGGCTTAACAGACTTGAGCTGGTAACCTTTCCTAAACCTGGCTGAGGGAAGCAGCATTGTCATGCACTTACTAACACTCACCATAATAGACCCTTTTTGTGTGTGTTGTTTTGTTTGTCTTGTCTATAGCTGGTCATAAATCATCTTTAAGGCTTCTATAAGTATATCCAAACAGAGAAGTAATAGGATTAGGAGCAGCTTAAACCATGGTGATGCCTGAGCCACTGGGTGAAGTCCATGCCAAAATAATTGTGTTATGATTGTTGCAATAAATGTTTATGTAAATTTATTTTCCCCTACTAAAAGCGATAAAATACAACAACCATAGTGGATAATAAATAATAGCTGGAAAATAAGTACCTAAATACTAACTACGTAGAAGCAAACAAGCTTACCATAGTCAATGCCAATCATATTCATAAATATAATGATAATCATAATATGGAGGTTCTGTTCATAGATATTTTTGATATATTCACAGGATATACCATAAAAGACTGGTAGCTGGTGGACTAACCTCTGAGTCACGCACCTGTGTTTGGAAGATTGCCTATAGTTATGTTCACGTCCGTGCTATGTACTTCCACTGCTCTTCTCTGGATTGCATTTTGGTTTGTTTGTTTTTTAAGGACTCTAAAATCCTTTGAAGATCATGTGTATAGGGTATGTAAAAAATCTGTGAATTTTCAGTTCTTGTATAACACCATGTCTGAAGAAGAGAGCTAGACTCTTGAAAGCTAACTTATCAAATATACTCAGTTAGCCTCTAAAAGGTATCACCTGATTTCTTCACTCTTCCACTACTTTCAATGGCTAACACGGTACAACATTATACTACTATCAACTTCTCTGGTATAGGAGCAGAAAAAAAAAACAGAAGTCCCATGTCCAACTATAAGTTCAGTGCAGCATGCAGCGCTATTGTATGCGTGATCGATTGTATGGTATGGCAGCACACATGTTGGACCTCAGGTCCCTATACTGTGAACTCCTGATCAGGCCACTTTTACATGGTCAGTATTAGCATCTCCAGAAGTGGGTTAAAAAATCTTTCCATTATAGTTTTTCTCCATTCTGGATTTAACTTACAAATACTGATGTATAATACTAACCAAATACTGACTGTGTGAAAGTGGCCTTGCTGATGTTAGAGATGTGTCTAGAAACTGGGGACTCAGGAACCCCACTGTAGTGTGAATCCCAGTGATCAAAAATGTATTAACCATCGTGTTTAGTTAGGTGATAAATACTTATGGTGGCGGATCCCTTACATTATATTGCTAACTGTTATTATTATAGTTATGGTGTTATTAAGTATTACTTTTGACCTTATGATGGAGGAAATAAAGTAACAAGTAGGATAAAGAAAAAGAGCAGCTACAGAATATCCATAATAAACTGAGGGTCAGACCTCAGCTACAGCTACCTACAGATATTTGGCCTTGTACATTTGCTAGCCATCCAGCAATCGACAACTAGTATTCCACTACAAAAATCACCCTGTTTAGGCTATAAAGTCATAAAGAGGAAAGGCACCTTTAACAAAGAAGCAAAACCACCAAGAATGTTAGGTGTCAAACTGTCAACACATGGTAAAACAATATAGTTGTCAAAATTTGACCCCTGAGAGGCAACCTCAGGGGTGTAGCTAAAGGGGCTGACCTGATTGGTTGCAAATATTGTATGTGCTTCTATTTGCAGCTTATAAATAGGAGTAATGTACATATTGACCCCTGTAAATATAGACTGGGTTTAACCAAATTTCTCCACCAGAAACCCAGAAGTTCCTGCTTTTGTTAACCAAATTTTGGAACCTACTAATATACATATGCGCCCCCTTTTTCACCACACCCTCTAAGAAAGATATCAGTTTTGTCAGAACTATTTACAAAACGTCAGTATTCCTCCCTACAAATTTGGCGCACATCAATTTTCCAGTGTAACCTTTCACCAATTGACAGTCAAATGTTATAAGTCAACGCCCAATGTATTTAACAGTTAATTGAATCAAATCTTTCTTGCTATGTTCACATCTCATGGCAATGCTCCAGGCATCTAAGACAAATGTATCCAGAATCTTTAATGGACCCAACATATGCCAAAAGAATGTCGATTTGGCCTGAATTCACATTCTATGGAAAACGTAGTCCAAAAAATGAAATGATCAAGAACCTAAGCTTGACTTTTAATAAGGGCAACACCAACAAACCAAAACCTTAAACACCAATGCAAAAAAAATTCTAAAAACAAAACTTGGGAGCAACAAGAGACGCAACAGGTTGGTTATTCCTCTATTCAAAGTACAGCATAAATAACAAGACAACAACGTGCATTGTGGTCTACCAATTTGCATTATGAATTTGGTACAGGAGCCAATACAAGGGTGGAGCTTCCGGTAGACAAAATCATAACAACTCTATAGGCAACAGAACTAGAAAAAAGACTATTGTAGAACATTCTGACATTTGACGTAATGGATCAAACGCTGCCTAACACACAGCCCATGAATGGGATTCCCCTCCCCCCATTCTGGGGCTTGAGGAAACTCCACACATACACACACCATCTGCAATGTGAATACCTTGCATTTTTACAGTTTTTTACCCTCCTAGTGAAAATAAATACATGAGGGATAAGCTAGTGCACTACCCTACTTGGCATAACCCATCCTCCATTAAATCCTTAGATACCAAATTATGAAGCACAGCAGAATGGTCACATCACAGGACCAAAACATTACAACGTCTTATGAGTTATTGTCTGACTTCTTGTAAATAAACATATTCATGGATCCTACAGACTAAAGTAATTGGAAAGCGCTGCGGAATATGTTGGTGCTATATATGTATAAAGGTTATTATTATAACACAAGCTGGTACTTTACGTATAGGAGGACATTGAGCTCCTGTTACAGAAGTTGGGGGAGGGGAAGGAGGTATAAACTCGACACAAATAAATGGATAATCTCACTTACCTCACACTAGATGTGGTCTAAAAAGAGACAGCTTTGTAGTTCCGAAAAGGCTGGATCAACTTCTTGCTGGAACAACACTCCTAGTCCATTGACTTTCCTTTCTTCCTATAAACTCTGCATGATAACTCTTCTCGGGTAGATCCTGGGGTCACAAACCAAAATATCAACCAACGTTGGTCTTTTAAATCCACCAGAGTTTAAAAGCAAAAAATTTACCAAAGAAAATAATTTTCAAAAAAATCCTCCAAAAGTCTCCAAAGACAGTGGAAAGTTTTGCCTTTATTGGAAGTGTTGTATCTGCTTATAGGGTGATTGGTCTATGAGAATACCCGGCTAACTAGTTCATTAGCAGAGTTAGTTAGTCTGTGTTTGTGTGTGAGTGAAGCTCCCACAGACACAGCAGCAGCAGCTAGAAGGGGGGGGGGGGGGAGAGAGAGAGAGAGAGAGAGAGAGGGAGAGGGAGAGAGACTGGCAGGGGAAAAAAAAGATCCACACACACATACAGAAACTGAGACACTGAGCCAGTGACCTCCTCGAGAAAAAAAAAAAAAAAACATCAATTGACCTGAACTAGTGATAAAATAACAAGCCCCTTCCCTTTCCTTCCCTGCACATACATATGATCACTGTTACAGTATAGTCTATGTGTACACCACATATATACACAAAACACACCGCTTCGCAGGTAACAACAAGGCTCTAGATACAAAATCCATCTACTATCAATTACAATTGCACCGATCATTAATAAAATGGTGAGAAGTACAGTGCAGAAGCGTTCAGATTTCTATAGGCTTGAATGGGGGAGGGGGGATATGCCTACTGAATAGATGTGTTAATGAGAACATACATATGTCTTACTGTATATCTATCAAAATACAATGATAGGAATGACTGGGTAAAAATTAGCAAAATATTGCAATATATACTTATAATTTGTGGTCTACGGGCATGTATAAAGCATATGATCTATTTATAGCTACATATAAGAACATAGATTGTAATACTCATCAAATATGTAAATATATAATGTATAATGCAAAAATATCCTATGCATTTATAATAAAAACATTAAAACCATAGGCGCAAGATAATATACACGTTATATACAGAACAGCAAATGTAGATGTTTATATATAGATATAGATATATATATATATATCTATATATATATATAGATACAACACAAAAGATACCGTGATGGCTGGAATGACCCATGTGACATTAATGGTCCATGTCTTTTTTTCAGATACACAAATAGCAAAATTGTTGGACTTACAGCATCTCCATAATTGTGATTCAGCAGAACGGATAACACTAAAATTGTTATTCAGTGACCCCCAAAAAAGTCTTATTTTTCTGCGGATTTTGTGTCTGGTTCTTAACGGGTTAGCACGTTTTTCTTTGATCCTTACACATTACCGTGAAAGGAGAAAACAAATTAAAAAAAAAAAGAGAGAAGAAAGCCTTAAAAAGCAAGCATAAGTACATGATGCAACATTGCCCTGATTACATGTGCTTCCCTTCCCCCATCGCTTGCTGGTGGGAGTGCTGTTTTTTCCGCCTGTAGGGTCACATTGTGGTTGATTGATTCTCCTTTCGCCTTGCTCAGTCATTCAGATTTGGAAAGTAAATAACAAGTTGACATCATTACAGCTCTCTGCATTACTGTGACACATTCCTCTACTACCACGCACCCTCTAATAGAAGCGCATCAAAACAGGAATAGCAGGCTGTGCCTTGTGATTCTAATTCTGCAGTTTAAGGCACTTGGATTTCTATTTCCCGCTGTAAAAGCTTCAGGTTTTAGAATGTGTTCTTCATCACGTACCAAGGTTATTTCCTGGGTTGTGTTGTTAGACGGAGAAATAAAATACGTCTACTCTGTAACTACATAATTAACAGATATGAACCCCATAAAAATAAGGGATGTAACAATCTGGGGACAGATAAAACAACTTTTATGCTGCATATATTAGGATACAACATAGATTTTAACAGAAATCTGTCAACACACCTTAGATTGTTTATCTGAGCTATGACGATGAATGGTTTGTATGTTCTTCCTGTGTTTGCTTGGGTTTCCTCCAGGTACTTCAGTTTTCTCCAACATCCAAAAACATATTGATAGTGAATTTAGACAGTAAGTGTCCTGAGCGGAATATGTTGGCGCTATATAAGCAAAATAAATACAATAATGAAGGCGGTAATTCCTGGATGGCGTATTTACGACCTCGATACATAACTGTTCCATCAGTGATAACCATCGAGCCATTCGTAGTAAGTCAGGAGCCCTCAGCCCAGTGGCAAAAGTGATCCCATGCAACAAGACATCCCCATATTGATTTAGGGCGCCTTAACCAAATCATTGTGTATCCTGGTTCTAAATGTCAAGCTAGTTCTATGTGACATAGCACTATGTGACCTCATGTACAAAAGGATATATTTCTTGATAAAATACAGTTATAAAATACAGTGAAGATCATATTGGTGGATCGATCCTACAGAAATCAATCTGAGACTGAAGATGTCAGGGACAAGGGTGGATATAGACAGCCGTGGGCCCCTGTGCAAAAACAATTATGGACCCCTTATTTTCCAATATCTCAGCATACATCACCCCCATGTCTCTGTAACGATCCACCATTAATCATTAGCCATGAAGTTCATTAACTTTGGCAATCTGATAGACAGTAAAAAGCTGATGATAAAGTGATAGGGCCTGACAACTGCACAAGCTGCACCAACAATGTTTCTGCTCCTTGTCAGGAGATGCAAACGTTGGATTTTAACCTCAGATTTCAGGAGGCAGTAACAGTAGCTTGCCTCTTTCTCCCTATTTACACCTTAAATTTTCATTTACTGTCATTTAGCATCCTCTAAAGAGTATTTACCATCAGACTATACATTATAGGATATAGACCAAATGCAAGAGGGTTGAAGCTATAGCAGGTGCAGACATAGCAGTTGCATCCAGAACCTGGTGCATGAGTGGCCAAAAGCCCCCTCTTGCACATAAGAGAACACCAGTATCATATGGCACATGGTAGGTGGAAGAACGTGTACAGATTTTGTATTGGGGCTCAGGGGCTTTAAGTGGATGGATACACCAAGTTCATCCCATGACCATTCCCATAGAAAAGCCATGTCATTGAAAATCATTAACAAAGACATTTAGCTAAACATATAAGGCTTCATACGCAGTGTGCTGTCCAAAGCTCTTCCGCTGTTCCATTCTAATTTTTTTATAGGACCTGTTGTATAAATATCATAATGGAACAGAGCATTGGAACGGAATTCTGGCTGCACTCGGGCTGCACACTCGATTGTGTGCATGAAGCCAAAGTGGTTTGGCTGGCAGTTCTCACATGCCTATAGGCTCCTTATGTATGCATTGACTTTCTTGCTCATTCTTCTGCAGATTAGACTTCTACTAAAGTGGAGGTTATTGATCTCTGTCAGTCCAGACTGACTATTCTTCTTACACTGGAGACCCTTGTGTATCAAGGGTTTAGTAAAAAGTGTAACTGGAGTGTTATGTAACCACAGAGTGGTGCTTACATGTCAACAAGTGAGATATATAGACAAGTATATGAATTTTTAACATTCTTCTGAAAGTATGTGATCACAATTGACCTATGTGAAAGCACAACATGATCTGCAACTATCTCTGTATGGTGCTGCAGAATATTAGTGCTATACTGTATTAGCAATGGGGAATAAATGGGGGTTGGCTATCATTCTGTATTGATGGTAGCACATACAGATGTAGCAGTCATTACCTTGAATACCTTGATAACTTGCTGCAGTGTGATATCACACAACAAAATCCATGTATAAGCCAAAGTCAAGTTAAAGTTTGATTCATCTGTAGATAAATGTCTCTTTAAATGTAATTGCCATATACCATACATCCTCATTTTTATCTTTCTTATTTCTAAGCGAACGTAACAGACTGTAGACTGCGGCCTGTATGGAATGAAGTTCAGAAATGTTGAGATGAAAGATTCATGCTCTGTCTTCTATCTCATAATCAGCATGGAGCCTCTGACGTTTATTATATACAGTATATTGTAGGAACAAGTTCCAGATATTTTCTTCTGCTACAAGGTTACTAAACGTTATTACCATTGATTTGTACAAACATTGCCAGTCCATACTGCAATATCTCTGAATGGAAGCTATGGGAACACTTCAGACAAAGCTTATACAGCGTCAAGCCTGCCATACAGATGAGATAGCTTGTTAAGATGGCAGCTATTTTGGGCCAACTCCCCTATACACTTGCATACTTAGCTTGGTCAAGCAGTGCATGTGTACTGAATGAGAGAGGGAAGAAAGTTGCTGCCAGACACGTCTGTAAGAGGCTTATTCCTCCATGATCAAAAGGATCATGCAGTTGAAATCCAACTGCCCGGGAGTCGGGTGGACCATCATCCACATTAGATGGTTGACCCAACTCACCATAATCATCAGGTTTGGCTGACATACATCTAAAGTGTGTGGACTGCTTTAGAGTCCTTTTACATGGACCGATTTGTGTCAGGAACAGGAAGTCCTGATCAATGTTTATATAAGGTAATTGGCGCTTGTTCCTGTACAGTTTGCATTATTGCCTGCAGCACATCTCCTGGGTACATGGACAGAAGAGATGCCAATAAGAATATGTTTTCTTCTAAAGACAACTGGACTACCATTTGTATTTGTTTCTGTATTTACATTGATGACATTTTTAGTTTGTGTTTTCCCCCTTTTCAAAATCTTTATCACAATCTGCATAAAGAGATATATGCTTATATCCATATCACCAGTGTATGTATCCGATACACTGCAAATTATTTACAGAGTGTGAACCAAACCTGAGCGGGGCTATCTCCTTCTAAATGTAAAAATAGTGAGATAAGTCACCATTATGAGGCTGCCTTTGTGGCACAGAAAAAAAAAAAAAACAGACTTTATATTTGAGTATATTTTTATTAACTCTTTGTATTGTTATGATATTCTGTTAAACCATGTAATACATTGTCTGGTATTGTCTTTCAAATTTTAAAAATTGTAAAAAAAAAAATGTGAGCCAATATATGAGCTTGTTCCATCATTTGTCAGTTGATTGTAGGACCATTTACTTAGGAATGAAAATTGTCTCAAAAGCTTGTTTGTGTATCTGCAGACCCGTGTAAAAAGGTCCTTATGCCTAGTGCAGGGCCTAAGAAAACAGTGAGTGCCATAAGGATTCAACAACATTTTCAAACACCTTCAAAGAGAAAATTACTGTGGCCACCAGGTGGGCAGAGTGGTGGCTCAGGGGTTCGCACAGTTGCCTCACAGCACTGGGATCCTGGACTTAGCATCCAACTAATATCTGCAGTGAGTTTGTATGACCTCCCCCAGCCAATCTGTTATAGGTTTCCATTAAAAAAAAAATCTGATTGATTAATTGGCTTCTTATGGAATTGACCCTAATGAACATGTCTGTGAGATAGTATAGAGATAGATAGATAGATAGATAGTAGAATAGATTGTGGGCCCCACTGGCTACAGTACAAGGACTTACGTAAATGGTGGCAATCTTCCTACATCATTGTGAAATATATCGGTGCTAAATAAACAACACAGTACTAAACTATATCATGCACTACCCCCTCAGGACCGAGTGTACATATAACACAGTCAATATTTTTTGCTCCAGGTATTCCTAAAATGAACTCCACAACAGTCTCAACATTTCTGATTTAATAATTAAAAGCTAGAATGGTATTTACTCATATTTCTTATCTTGACAGCATTGCATTTATTGACTTATTTATGGTTTTCATGATCGCCGGTAGCATATTCTTTATCGTCTGTTGCTTGTTTTATAATGCATTTGATATTCGCATGGCTTTAATATTCACAAACCTTTATTTGTTTTTCTCTTTCATTCTATTTTGTGTGGTTTTGCGCCATTAACTAAATTTGCAATAAAAATGCAGGGGACTATGCCTTATGTTGCTTTTGTATAGGCATACTAGTTACAGTGTGACTACTTTATCTTGTCACCTATTGTTTTCCATCCCCGTCAGTTATCTGTTTTACTAATTGCTATGCCTTGAGAGCTTCCCCAGCCTGTCATTACCTACTCGCCCTCCTAACCTCCTCAACACTTCTTTGAAGCCCATCCTCCCATTTTGTCCTTTGTCTAAATACTGTTTGACTTATTACTGGAAAGGTCAATGACAGGCCCTGAAGCCAGATAACTTTGCTGTGGATAATATAGGAGGTCAATGAGCAAGCACATGTCTGAGCTGACAGGTAGAAAAGGTTAAGCATTTGTGTAAATTGTAAAAGGAAAATCAAATAAGCCTGGTATTTTACAACAAGCATTAATAGCTATGTTTCATCCTTTCTTGTCTTGTTTCTCTAAGCAGGTTTTAATGTAAGAAAACTGTTATTTACAAATAGTAAAGGTTTACACAGCCTAAGGGAATATGGGACAGGATACAATCTCTTCATTTTGTCAGCTGTATAGTTAATTGAAGCCATATAAGTATCAACTAAAAATAAAGATCATTTTAGGAGAAATAAAACAGCCAAGTATCCCAAGCCCTAATGCTTAGGGAGTCCCCACTGGAATATACGTCCTGGTCTCATCTGAACACACAGGAAAAGGCAAAAAATGCCAACTCAACAAACCACTGGCTGTGAAGGGTCACCATTGGGGCACCATGAAGCAGAAGACTGCGGGAACCCAGGAAGCATTGACGTGAGAGCCGCTGGAGATGAGTGGAGTTGAGTATGAATTCTTTTGTTTTGATATTTTTTGCCATTCTGTCCCTTTAAGAAAAAAAAATGATGGTCCAAGAACCTTTTTAGTCCGGTGCCCCACTTAGAAAAACGCTGCAATTTTGCAAAGTGGATTCTGGCTAATCCCATCACACACATTGAAGAAAAAAATATGCAGCAGAGATTTCAAAAACTGCTGCGTCTTTGCAAATCACAGCATGTCAAATATACCTACGGAAAAACTGGTGTTTTTCATATAGGTATAATTGAAGCAGAAAGTTCGCAGAGGAAAACTCCTAATGTAAACCCTTCCGTAGTTAGATTCCCTAAAACATACCCTCCTCTGTTTACATTCCAACATTACCTCACAGGATATGATGCCGTATCAGACTAACTTTATATGTCCAGGCACCATCTGCACGTTAAAGATATGACTGGTGACTGCTCATACAGCTTTATATATGTGTAATGACAGTAACCTCTATTACAGAATTGTCTGACCATTGTACAAGCAATGCTACCTCTGATGTCACCCCTGCTTCCTCTTGTGTCACCCCCTCTACCTCATAGATTGTAAGCTCTTGCGAGCAGGGCCCTCAGTCCCAGTGTGTGAATTGACTATTTCTTTGTAATGTATCTTTTTTGTCAGTACTTGAACCCTGCAAATTGTACAGTGCTGCAGAATATGTTGGCGCTATATAAATAAAAATTATTATTATTAAGTCTCAAACATAATAGCTTTGTTTTTATAAACGCGTTTTATCTATATTTTGTTTTGCTTATCAACACCAGGATAAAAGGTAAAAAAGGGTCTATAAAGTGAATATACTGACCTGTTTAAGGGCTACATATTTGTGGGGCAAGTCCGTCCTTCTATTAGACAAAAGAGAACAAAAAGATATTGTGCCATTTGGCTAACAGGAGTGATTAAATAATACAATGGACTTGTTATTTATGCACATTGTGCAGCATACTGAGATGCTTTAAACGTCTGGGATTTTAGTGTATTTTCTTTAACCCTAAAAATTACAGTATGTTTTTATTGTGTGTTACTAATAGTTACTACTATTGATTGTATATTGTTTATAAATGTAACATTTCTTTTATAAATTCATAAGCGCGGTGTTTATTATCATTGGTGATATATTTCCTTCTTTAATAGATGAATAATATGATAAAATCATTTGGGGACCTCCCCTTAATGTTGAGTCAGAAATGCAATGCCACTTATTTAACCTCAAAGGAAATGGCACAATGTAAACCACTAGGAGTCATCTGAAAAGTACTAATCTAACAGTTAACTAGTACAATGATGGCTGAAAACATAACTTTTATTCTGTGGCATTAAAAGTTAACAATAATATCTAGACTTCAGAGAACACTATATCGTGTGATGAGACAGGTGGACATAAAAAATGTCCTAACATAAAGAATGTAATTGTTACCCTAATGGTTGTGAATTTAGTGGTGGTCCCCTGGGGAGGGTTTTAACAAACATACAGGTGCATCTCAATAAATTAGAATATCTTTGAAACTTTATTTCTTTCAGTAATTATATTAAAAAAGTGACCTCCTATATTTTCTAGATTCTTTACACACAGAGTGTTCTATTTCAAGTGTTTTATTTCTGTAAATGTTGATTATGGATTACAGGTAATGAAAACCCAAATCTAAGAAAATTAGAATATTGTAAAAAAGTTCAGTATTGTAAATTCAGTGTGTCACCTGCCAAGGTTTCCTAAGCCTTTAAATGGTCCCTCAGTCTGGTTCAGTAGGACACACAATCATGGAAGACGCTGGTTATGAATTGCATTACTGAATCACGGAAATGAATGAACGTTTCAAAGATATTCTAATTTATTGAGATGCACCTGTATACTGCGATGGAGGTGGCTACTTGGCACTGGTTAATAAAACTGAGTGTCCTCTCACTAGTGCTGATCAATCATTGACAATCGGACATATTTGTCAGAATACCAGTCTAAAACTATTGGTATGTGATTGTAGCAATTGGATAGGATTATTGCTATGAGCAGTCATTCACTATCAGGATACTCCTGTTTTTCCCTATGCTGGCTTAAAATAAATTAACTTAAATGGCCCAATGAGGATTTGTCTTGATGTCCAATAGAGCCGCCAGAACCTTCACCCTACACTCTCTGACTGTCCCCTATATAATGCTGAATTGCTTATCCCGACGTATTTCACCAACTATTGCATTGGCACTTCAGGGAGTACTAGAATTAGCAGGTAGGTGATGTAATCCAGTGTAAGAAAGCGGTGACTGGGAATCTGACAAGTATATCCGCTCTTTTAGGCTAAGGCCCCACATTGCAGAAACACAGCTGTTTTTGTTGCAGGTTTTGTTGCAGTTCTTTGAACCAAAGCCATGAGTGGATTGAGCCAAAGGTAGAATTATAAGCGCTTCCTATATATATTTCCCATTACTTTTCTAGCCATTCTTGACTTTGGCTCAAAAAAACCACAACAAAATCTGCAACAAAAAAAAGCTGCGTTTCCGTAACATGGGGTCTCAGCCTTAAGAGCGAATTATTGATGATTGCTCAGCACTAATGAGAGGACGCTCAGTTATATTTATCAGTAACAAGTAGCCATCTCTATAGCGGCTGTAAAAACCCTCCCCAGTGGACTGCCATCTAACACAACATCTGTTAGAGTGGTGATTATACTGTCTATGTGAAGACATTGTTTGTGATCACTTGTTTTGTCACTTGATACATTGTTAACTGAATTGTTAACTTTTAATGCAACCGAATAAAAGTTATGTTTTATGGGGAATTTACTCTGAGATATAATAGTTGATCCCTAGTAAATACCAACGGTTGTGTAGCTATTTGATCATTTCACCAATTATATCAATGGTCTCTGAAGAAGTAAAGCAAGGAATGTATTGCATATATATGTTGAAGGATATAGCTCTCTTTGCTAAAACATGCCAGATCTCTCCTGGCATTGTTCAATAGTACCAATGTTCTAAGAAGTGGATGTCAGTAAATCAGTAGGACTTGACCCTCAAAGTGATTTTCAGTATTATGTCCATCGGAATAGCAATAAGAAATGATTGTTCATAGTTAGAGAATAGCTACAGTGTAACGGAAGTGCAGCAGTTTCAATAGCAGCAGAATTCTTAGCTGAATATAACTAAGCCTCTAATGCCTTCAAGATTAAAAGGAGAAATAGATTCTTCCATGGCCTTCTAAAATAAAGTACATTTCATTTTTCATTGCCGATATCATAGAAATACAGCGTTAGAAGCTTTAAACCCAGCAGAATTATTTTCTTTTAAAAGCAAAACAGATGAAAAAGTCAAGGGCATGCGACTGTTTGCTTTAGAGAGTATTACATTATTGTGGTGCTAAAATCTAATAAATCTACAGGAAATACATACAGATGCATCTCAATAAATTAAAATATCTTTGAAACGTTTATTTATTTCAGTAATTACATTAAAAAAGTGACCTCCTATATTTTCTAGAATCTTTACACACAGAGTGTTCTATTTCAAGTGTTTCATTTCTGTAAATGTTGATTATGGATTAGGGTGGGTTCACACTTGCGCCAGCACTCCGTCCGCTGCGAATCCGAACTAAATGTCGGAAAACTGGATAGGGAAAGGTTTGCGACGCTTTGCTTAAAACCCCATTCACGTCTATGGGTTTTTAAAGCAATGCGCGGGTGTGCGCTTACACCCTCTGCATCGCGAAGCCAGTTTTTTTCGTCGGACACAAAGTCCTGCATGTCCGACTTTGTTTCCGATGAAGAAAAACGGCTTCGCGGCGCAGAGGGTGTAAGCGCACATCTGCACATAGCTTTAAAAACCCATAGAAGTGAATGGGGTTTTAAGCAAAGCGTCGCAAACCTTTCCCTATCCAGTGCCTATCCAGTTTTCCGACATTTAGGTCGGATTCGTGGCGGACGGAGTGCCGGCGCAAGTGTGAACCCACCCTTACAGGTAATGAAAATTAGAATATCTTTGAAACTTTATTTCTTTCAGTAATTATATTAAAAAAGTGACCTCCTATATTTTCTAGATTCTTTACACACAGAGTGTTCTATTTCAAGTGTTTTATTTCTGTAAATGTTGATTATGGATTACAGGTAATGAAAACCCAAATCTAAGAAGATTAGAATATTGTAAAAAAGTTCAGTATTGTAAATTCAGTGTGTCACCTGCCAAGGTTTCCTAAGCCTTTAAATGGTCCCTCAGTCTGGTTCAGTAGGACACACAATCATGGAAGACGCTGATTATGAATTGTATTACTGAATTACTGAAATGAATGAACATTTCAAAGATATTCTAATTTATTGAGATGCATCTGTAGATGTTATTGTTTTTTACCAAATATTTTAATTTAATTTCACAATAATATAAGTAGTATATACGTCAGATGTATGATGTCAAATATCATTATGTCGTTTTCAGTGTTATATGTATGCATGTTATTTTTAGTTACATTTTTTATGTAATAAATATTTGTAAATTAATAAATGCACTTTTTTTTTTTTAATTTTTTTTTAGAGCTATCTTCTATTGATAACACGTGTGCCCAGGCTAATGACAGAAAATGTGTCCAGTGTTATCTCACAGGTTGCACACCCTTAGATTTTGCTGTGGTTTTTTGAGTCAAAGGCAACAGTGGATTGAAGAAGTAGAAGTACTTCTTTTATAGTTCCCATTCCTTTTGAAGCCATTCTTGACGTTGGCTTAAAAAACCGCAGCAAAATCTGCAACAAAAAAAGCTGCGTTTCTGCAATGTGGGGCCTTAGCCTTTTAGGGGTTATCCAAGGAGAAATAAAGCTTGCCAGTACATTGCCTGCACTAGTTAAGCTATATTACTAATGTTCACCCTTGTCCCTTGAAGCCCCATTCATTAGTTTTGCGGAGTGCTGTAGGGGAGGCTGGAACTGTAGCTCCGAGTCTGACATCAGCGACTCCTCGCAGCTCCATTCAGTAGAATGGGGTTGGTCATGCGACCCAGAGTTCAAGAGGCTTCAGAGTAAAGCAGAAACAGAGTTCTGGTCTGCCCTACAGCCCTCTGCAAAAGTAATGAATAGGACTCTGGGGAACCGGGGTGTACATTAGTAATAAAGATTAACCAGTGCAGGGACCCTGGTTAAGCATGCATGTTATTTCATTAGGTAGAGATAAGAGATCATTTCATAATAAACTGAGGTTTGCCAGTAATTTACTTCACATGAATTGTGGAAATGTTGAAGAAAGAGGTCAGCTGCTGTATTTTATATCAATACTTGTACATTTATTTATATGTATGCACAGGGCAGCATCGGAAGTACTATATATTTTCTACAGCTCAGATTAAGGAAAGGCTTTCTGAATGAAGTGTTTCCAAGTGAATTTATCATAATCATTATCCATGTACAATTGCTTCATCCTCCGCTATCTCCCACACATATATTTTACTTGTTTATGCAAGATGAAAGCTTTTAAGTAACACTCTCCCCCTCTCATCGCACAGTTACTGCCCTATATATACTGTTGTAAAGGGAAATTAGATGATGATTTCAAGGTGAAGAAAGAACACATTTATAGTATATACAGTATGATCGCTTAAAGGTTTAGTATGCACAATGTAAATGAAAATAAGCCTAGGACTGTTTACCATAGAAACAAAAGACACGTATTATTGGCCCTATAAGATTCATTTCTATAGATTTATATTTCATCATTTTACTTTTCTATAATTGATAAACAACACTCTGAATAGGTTATTATTGCTGAGAAATGTGGTACTACCTGGCGTTCCTCTGAGTGATTTTCCGGTTTGGCTAGTAAAAGGGTAACTTTTCTCAAGGACCTATGGACAAGGACTTCCCTAATACCACAACCACTTGTAATAATTGCCCTTATCCATGATAATAGGGTATTGGTGCACATAAATATGGAGGGGTCTGCTTTTTTAGTATGTTGACTGTATTACGCAAACAACATATTAAATAAAACAAATTAAAGGCAGGGCCCCACGTGGCGAAAATGCACTGTGGAAAAAACGTGATGTTTTACAGTCCCTGCTAAGTGAATCCCATCCACACATTGTGGGAAAATATGAAAATATGTCAATTATACATACGGAAACGCTGGTAGATTTCTGTTACGTTTCTGTTGCGTTTTTTCCCGCAGCACCTGTTTGCTGTGGCCCGCTACATGGGGCCTTAGCCTAAAAGGAAGGTTAAAGAGGTTTTCCAGTTTCAGACAAATATTGAGATACAAATTGTTTGTTTAATAAAAAGTTATACAATTCAGTAAGTTAGACAAATTTCTTTATCATTTGTTGATGATTTTCTAGATCTCTGCTTGCTGTCATTCTTTCTTCTTACTTCCAATGGATAAAAATTCATCCATGGTCATGTGATGGACACTCAGCTGCACAGCTCGTTATCAAGCAGATGTCAGATTACTGTGCTGTGATTATAATGAGCTGCAGTGGCGTAACTAAAGTCTTGTGGGCCCCGATGCAATCTTTTGTCCGGGGCCCCCTACCTCATCCCTACAGTGAATTCTTGATAGTGATGGTTACGGGTGCTAAGGATTTTAATCAACCTTAGTGTGGTTAGGGTAATCTGTGGGTCTCCTTGGCTTATGGGCCAGGTGGAAGCTGCAATCTCAATACTGATGCCAGTGCTTATGGGCCCCCTAAGGCTCCTGGGCCCCAGTGCGACTGCACTCTCTGCACACCCTCAAGTTACGTCCCTGATGAGCTGTCCACCTGTGTGTACATCACATGACCATGGACAGTATATGACATGAACATGGACTGATTTTATCCACTGGGAATAAGCAGAATGAATGACAGCAAGCAGAGATCTAGAAAACTGGGAGGAATTGATACAGAAAGTATATAGTGTAACTTTTTATTCTACATACAATAAAATTGGTATCTCAATATTTGCCTGATCAACCCCTTTATGGACGATATTTTATTCCAGTTTTATACATACATTTATATGTCTACATATGTATGGTTGGAAATATTTTTAGAAAAGTTTGGAAAGATAATGTGAAGCTGAATAAAGAGGCTTTGAAGGAACCTCACTTAGCTTATCTTCACATGTCACTTTAACTGCTGCAAGCAAAATATTTAAAGGAAATGTGATATTAGAAAATGACCTATTGTTTAAATCATATTTTTATGTTAAACATATTTTATAAGAATTTTGGTGATATTTTTTTTTTTATTTTCCACATCTCTATCTATATTACAGGCAGGATTAGAATGAAAGGAAACACCTATAGACAAGAATGAAAGGAAACACCTATATAGAGATTACAGAAGATCCAGCCATTGGTATTAGGGGATGGTCACAGTTTATATGCCCCCATCCTTGCACCGTGACCGTTCTACAGGTAAAATGTATGTCTAGAAACTATCCCATTGAAGTCAATGAACATTTCCAGTCTGAATGTTCCTGTGGTCCATGTGGCTGCTGTAAAGCTTATTTCTTAAGCAAAATGGCTGCCCCCGCATTTATGTACAAATATTAGAATAAGAAAATCATAAAATAAAAACAGAATACAAAAACTTTTCCCCATGTACAGTGGGGAAAAAAGTATTTAGTCAGCCACCAATTGTGCAAGTTCTCTCACTTAAAAAGATGAGAGAGGCCTGTAATTGTCATCATAGGTAGATCTCAACTATGAGAAACAAAATGAGAAAACAAACCCAGAAAATCACATTGTCTGATTTTTTAAGAATTTATTTGCAAATTATTTGTGGAAAATAAGTATTTGGTCACCTACAAACAAGCAAGATTTCTGGCTCTCACAGACCTGTTACTTCTTCTTTAAGAGGCTCCTCTGTCCTCCACTCATTACCTGTAGTAATGGCTCCTGTTTGACATTGTTATCAGTATAAAAGACACCTGTCCACAACCTCAAACAGTCACACTCCAAACTCCACTATGGTGAAGACCAAAGAGCTGTGGAAGGACACCAGAAACAAAATTGTAGACCTGCACCAGGCTGTGAAGACTGAATCTGTAATAGGCAAGCAGCTTGGTGTGAAGAAATCAACTGTGGGAGCAATAATTAGAAAATGGAAGACATACAAGACCACTGATAATCTCCCTCGATCAGGGGCAAGATCTCACCCCGTGGGGTCAAAATGATCAAAGAAACGGTGAGCAAAAATCCCAGAACCACACGGGGGGACCTAGTGAATAACCTGCAGAAAGCTGGGACTAACGTAACAAAGGCTACCGTCAGTAACACACTACGCCGCCAGGGACTCAGATCCTGCAGTGCCAGACGTGTCCCCCTGCTTAAACCAGTACATATCCGGCCCGTCTGAAGTTTGCTAGAGAGCATTTGGATGTTCCAGAAGAGTATTGGGAGAATGTCATATGGTCGGATGAAACCAAAGTAGAACTGTTTGGTAGAAACACAACTCGTCGTGTTTGGAGGAGAGTGAATGCGGAGTTGCATCCAAAGAACACCATACCTACTGTGAAGCATGGGGGTGGCAACATCATGCTTTGGGGCTGTTTCTCTGCAAAGGGACCAGGACGACTGATCCGTGTACATGAAAGAATGAATGGGGCCATGTATCATGAGATTTTGAGTGCAAACCTCCTTCCATCAGCAAGGGCACTGAAGATGAAACGTGGGTGGGTCTTTCAGCATGACAATGATCCCAAGCACACCACCAGGGCAACGAAGGAGTGGCTTCGTAAGAAACATTTCAAGGTCCTGGAGTGGCCTAGCCAGTCTCCAGATCTCATCCCCATAGAAAACCTTTGGAGTGAGTTGAAAGTCCGTGTTGCCCAACGACAGCCTCAAAACATCACTGCTCTAGAGGAGATCTGCATGGAGGAATGGGCCAACATACCAGCAACAGTGTGTGCCAACCTTGTGAAGACTTACAGAAAATGTTTGACCTCTGTCATTGACAACAAAGGATATATAACAAAATATTGAGATGAACTTTTGTTATTGACCAGATACTTATTTTTCACCATAATTTGCAAATAAATTCTTTAAAAATCAGACAATGTGATTTTCTGGATTTGTTTTCTCATTTTGTCTCTCATAGTTGAGGTCTACCTATGATGACAATTACAGGCCGGCCTCATCTTTTTAAGCGGTAGAACTTGCACAATTGGTGGCTGACTAAATACTTTTTTCCCCCATTGTATTAGTATCTGGTTTCATTTTGTAGAAAAATATAGGTGACATATTCCCTTTTATAGTTTATATGACTGAATTCTGCATAAAAGGATGAGAGACCTTGTAAGTCATTGTATTACTCATCTTCCACTAATAATAGCAATACATTTTATTTATATAGCGCCAACATATTCTGAAGCTCTTTACAAATCCACAGCCTGAATTGTACTCCACAGCTGCAGCTTTCAGAGCTGAAACCTGAGATAATATAAACTTTACATCAGGTAGCATACAGTAATCTTATGTAGTAAATACTAACCCTGCATTCACACAACTGAATTTCATCCGTGAAACTCAGTCGGTGTCTTGGCTGGATTTACCAGCTTGAACAGTATGTCGGGAGAGGGGCTTCTAGCAGTATAGTTATGTATGTTGCTAGGAGTCCCTGCCTCCCAGTGACATACTGTCTTGTAGTGATTATAGTACAGGACAGTATGTTGCTTGGAGGCAGGGACGCTTGGCAGCATACATAACTATACTGCTAGGAGTCCCTCTCCTGGCATACTGTTTTTGTTGGTAAATCCAGCCAATGCACAGACTGATTATATGGCTGAAACTCAGTTGCGTGAATGCGGGGTTACTTTTCTACTGTATTATAGATGCTCTGCTCAACTGTTAATGATTCATCTGCTGAAAAGCTTAGAGACTGTTGTGAATACTAATCAACAGAATTGTGAATGCAGCTCACAAACTGTGACCTTTATTATATAAATACCATAATGTATTTACAAAGGTTCTCAATTTTTTATTTAGATTAATTGTACAGATGTAGCAAATTTTAACTCAACATATAACAAGGCAAACAAACACAAAAATGAAAAAAATTATGACAGCACCAAGTATGCACAGCAGGCACTCAAACTATTATACAGCAGAGACCCAGCAACAATGCCCATGGTCAGCGCCCACACTGATCTCAGGCATTAACCATCCTAAAGCCTCAATGGCCGAAGTGCCAGTTTTGCGACGTTGCCATTTTGGAGTGAATCGCCAGTCCCCGGGAGAGAGATCCGGGGTCGGCGATCTGTTGCTATGACAGTTGGGATCCAAGGCTCCTAGGCTTGTCATCAAATATTATGGGTTTCAGAATATGGCGGATCCTAAAAAATTTTTAAAACATAGATTTTAAAAGATTTTAGAACGTAAAAAAACATATAAATTTAGTATCACAATAATCATACAACCTATGAAATACTGTTGACATGTCATTTTAGCTGCATAGTGAACACAGTAAAAATGAAGCCCGCAAGAAGTAGTGCAAACTCAGTTTTTCTCTAATTCTACCCCATTCTACTATTTTTCAAGCTTTTCAGTACATTTTACGGAATATTAAATGGCACCATTACAAACCCTTAACAGTGGGGAAGTCACTTACTACTAATAATTTCACAGAATGGAGCAACTAAAATGACACATGCAGATGAAGTCCCCTCCATCTAGCATGTGTCAGCATTCACCCCAATGTAACATGATGGAATCTTTCTTCCATCATGCTTTTTACTTTTCTTCTGTTGCAAAAGTAAACAAAGGTGTCGGAAGACAGCGTCCGTCATGTTGTTTATACTAGAGTCAATGGGAATGGGCACAGATGGAGGGGGCTACAATGGTCTGAATCTACTACAGTTAATGTCCATTGCTGTCATCCTATGATTGATGAGAGCAACAGACATTAATAATGGTAGATTGTACCCACAGCAATCCTACTTTTGATAATCCTTGTATTCCATTTATTACTTTGGTTGTCCACCTTTGAACCCATTCAAGCTCTATTTTGCCTTTCTTGTGGAGAGGTGACCAGAACTGTACGCAATGAGGCATATTTACCAAGACTGTCTAAGCTTGCAAGCTTAGATTAGACAATTTTAAAATGCACCAGATTTATCCCAATGACTGATGCTGGATGATATATAGGTACGAGTCGGTTCGCCCATCTCTACTTACTGGCCTATTGTTTCTGGGTTCACTTTTTGACCCCTTTTTGAATATTGGCACCACATTTGCTATGTACCAGTCTTCATGCCCTCCACAGTCTTATATTTATATTTATGTGTTACACACAGGGTTGTAGCTGAAGAGGAGGCTGTGTGTGGGCACATGTGTAGTGGGTGCCAGGAGTGCGTCATCACAACACAAGGGGTTTTCTGATACAAGGCTAGGGCCAAAAACTGAATCCTTACTCTGGGTGAAGGAAATCCTAACTACACTGACCTCAACAGACTTGTGTCATATGGATTAATGACAAACGACATGATGGAAACAGAAAGCACAAGAATGTTAGGACTGAGAGAAGCGAAGGGGATGCCTGCATATATCTCCAAGACATTCTTCTTTCTTAGTACCTTTCCTAAAAAAAAACATGCTTCAGTATGAAGACAGTGTGTGGAAAGATACAGCGGTATAATTTACAATTGTTTACATGCCTGCCGACTAGAACATTCACAATGTGTGAAGAAGCTCCTCAGCCTTACACGTCACCTGACATATGCCATCATTAAATACGTTGTGACAAACTTTGCAAACACTGTCGTTGACCCGACAAGTGAACAGTTACATGTTTCTGCATTCTCCGAGCTGCTGACTTATTTTGTCTTGTTTCTTATTATTTCATGGCTGAGTTGTATTGAGTTTAGCTTAAACATCAACTTACGAAAAACTAAAAAAATTAAAATATTATGATTTTAGTGTATGCACAGGTTAGTACGGATATTATGATGTATTGTCGCTTTAATAATAGCTCAGAATATTCAGGGTTAACCCATTTCTGCCCTGCAGGCTATATCTGGAGCAAAATGTCTTCATTTACAAAATTGCTAATATATGTTTCTGTTGTAAGTGGTTTTCCAGGCTTAATAATTAATGACCTATCCTTAGGATAGGCAAGATAGGTAAGATGGGCAAGGTTCTGACACTTAAGAGATTCACCAATCAGTTGTTTTCAAGAGGGATCTTCACTACTTACCAAGCACAACACTGTATATTATATAGCAGCTGTGCTTGGTTTTGCAGCTAAACCCATTCACTTGAATGGGACTGAGCTGTGAGCAGGTCATGTGACCAATGAACGTGACATCACATGGCCTGTGGCCACTTCAAATAGCTGATCCCTAAGGATAGGACAACAATTAATAAGTTCCAGAAACCCTTTTAATTTTGCATTATATTCTTGGTTGCTTGGAGCATAATGTAGCTCAATGTATGACTTTTAATTTAAAAAAAAAGGCGCTCTAGTTCTCTGTACACAGTATAATCTATTGTCAGACTGAAGAATACATTACACATAACACAGATGGATTTATTTACAAAGCTTGCATTGAACTAAATATTAAATCTGCCATAAAATGTTCCTGGGTTGGTTGTGTGTAAAGGGATGGAACTGGCTACAGCAGGACTAGTGCTTTCCACCAGTCCCAAAGAATATATAAGAGTGTCCTGGAGCTCCCTGCGATCTTAATAATAAAGATAAAAACACGTATTTCCCTCATCTTTGGCCACTTTCACTTGGTCTTGCTAATGCCATATTCAGACAGCAGTATTCTGCCAGTATTTTGCATCAGTATTTGCAAGCCAAAACTAAAAGTGGAATCTATGCAGAGAAATAGTATAATAGAACACTTTGTACCTTTCCAGCAAATTGGATCCACTTCTGTTTTTGGCATATACCGGTAAATATTGATGCAAAATACGAACTACTGACTATGTCAAAGTGACCTTAGTCCACCAAAAATTTCCTACAGTGTGTTCCAACACTGCAGAAAATTGACCCCCCCCCTGACTTGATGACCATTATAAGAGTGTGTAGGCCCATTAAACTAAATGACAAACCAATAACCACACAAACCTGAATTTCCTTTTAAGTGGGTTGACTCAGGGTCGGGCATAGCTTTATTAAGGTATTAAACCTTAGGAATTATTTTTTTAATGTTCCACACTGCCATATAAACGTATAAATGCAATGTGGTACCTGAACCACATTGTGGAACCTGAATGCCAGTCTACAGTGTGTAGGGTATGAAGGTCCTAAACCTCCTCGACTAACCACCAACTATAAAAACATCGACAACACCACCAAGAAAATAACATAGATGACATCTGAAAAGAGAAACCAAGGGAGGGAGGGTAGTAGAACTCTTCAGAAGTGAGTCAGTCCCCATTCTGGCCTCCTAAATAAGTAAGCCCCTTAAAAACCGTACATAAACAACACCTGCACCCCCCTTTTTACTTAAGTCAACAGTCAAAACTGTGGGGGCCTTTACACTGAAATTTTACTTAAACTCCTTCAAGCACCTATTTTCTGCACTCAGTGGCCAAATGGCTATATGTCTGATGGCTTACCAAACACAAATGACAGAAGATAGCAATGGATCCCAATGGACCCCATTGACTATGTCTGTTGGACATTGCCAAACAGAAAAGTTGGCCTTGCAGGACATTTTCATCCAAGATTCTGTGCACTCAGATGTAAATGTAGCTTTACTTTGAATTTACTGTTATTTTATGGCATTTATATAAGGTATCCACTTTCTGTAGTTATTATTATTGAAGCATTCACATATATAAACATCTATCGCAGTTCCATTAGACTGTAGCATTCTCTTGTCTGGGAAGTACATAGAGCACTGCTCAGCCTGAGATTTGTGGTGCATAAATAAAATGCCACTTTACGAGACTCTTCTATCTCAGTGTGAGTTTGGCTTTAATGCGATTATATATATAAATATATCATAATCACATTTTCAGCCATGTGTGAACAAAGCCTCTAATGCCACTGTAGATGGAACAATATACAAATCCATAAATAATAATGATAATATTAATAGGAAACCCAGACATTCCTAACAAGTGTACCTTCAGTCTATCTCATTCCCCTTGGCTAAAATTACGTTTGCTCCTTACCTGCTCGTTTTACTTCGAAAATAATTTGTCTTATGTGATGTGTAACATTTTACCCACAGCCATATATTTTTTAGATGGATGAAGTCTTAGGCGATTGAAGACAGGTTCAAGCCTAAAATTATAATGCCTTATCGTATTTTATATTATTTCATACATACCCAAGGCAGGTTTGGATTATAAGAGAATGTAAAACAGCTTTTCCAAATAGAAGCCACATTTTTCTTATCTTTCTTCAAAAGCAAAGCATGATTCACCATGAGGAAACTGTGTAGAAAGAAATAGCTATGAGCCAATTCTAGACTAAACTTGGCTAGCTTACATACCTAAAGCCCCAAGCATTCTCCATGTGTGAACAAGCTCCCTAGTCATATGTGTCACCTGACCTACAGTATGTCATCATTCAATATGACAAACCTGCCAAATCTTTTCAGTAAATTGATGAGAAAGCAATTATATATTTTAAAATTGTATGCATTGCTGAGTGATATTCTCCCATTTATTGTATTATATGTATTCTGTAGTTCTGAGTTACACAGTGTCAGGTCCAAACATTATTATTAGGTTTTAATCACATTTGCATTTTATCAGAGGTAAATGTCAAGAGTATTTCTCCGATGTACACCCCAATAGAAAGCTGCTACATGCACAGAGTGGCAAAAGTCACCAATAGGACCCTATTGTAAAAAAGAAACAAAAAGATATACTGCACAGTACACTTTTTTACAGCGTGCCTTTGTATATACAGTGGGGAAAAAGTATTTAGTCAGCCACCAATTGTGCAAGTTCCCCCACTTAAAAAGATGAGGCCGACCTGTAATTGTCATCATAGGTAGACCTCAACTATGAGAGACAAAATGAGAAAACAAATCTAGAAAATCACATTGTCTGATTTTTAAAGAATTTATTTGCAAATTATGGTGGAAAATAAGTATTTGATCAATAACAAAAGTTCATCTCAATACTTTGTTATATATCCTTTGTTGGCAATGACAGAGGTCAAACGTTTTCTGTAAGTCTTCACAAGGTTGGCACACACTGTTGCTGGTATGTTAGCCCATTCCTCCATGCAGAACTCCTCTAGAGCAGTGATGTTTTGGGGCTGTCGCTGGGCAAAATGGATTTTCAACTCCCTCCAAAGGTTTTCTATGGCGTGGAGATCTGGAGACAGGCTAGGCCACACCAGGACCTTGAAATGCTTCTTACGAAGCCACTCCTTCGTTGCCCTGGCGGTGTGCTTGGGATAATTGTTATGCTGAAAGACCCAGCCACGTTTCATCTCCAATGCCCTTGCTGATGGATGGAGATTTGCACTCAAAATCTCACGATACATGGCCCCATTCATTCTTTCATGTACACGGATCAGTCGTCCTGGTTCCTTTGCAGAGAAACAGCCCCAAAGCATGATGTTGCCACCCCCATGCTTCACAGTAGGTATGGTGTTCTTTGGATGCAACTCAGCATTCACTCTCCTTCAAACACGACGAGTTGTGTTTCTACCAAACACTTCTACTTTGGTTTCATATGACCATATGACATTCTCCCAATACTCTTCTGGAACATCCAAATGCTCTCTAACAAACTTCAGACAGGCCCGGATATGTACTGGCTTAAGCAGGGGGACACGTCTGGCACTGCAGGATCTGAGTCCCTGGCGGCGTAGTGTGTTACTGATGGTAGCCTTTGTTACGTTAGTCCCAGCTTTATGCAGGTCATTCACTAGTTCCCCCCGTGTGGTTCTGGGATTTTTGCTCACCGTTCTTGTGATCATTTTGACCCCTCGGGGTGAGATCTTGCATGGAGCCCCTGATCGAGGGAGATTATCAGTGGTCTTGTATGTCTTCCATTTTCTAATTATTGCTCCCACAGTTAATTTCTTCACACCAAGCTGCTTGCCTATTGCAGATTCAGTCTTCCCAGCCTGGTGCAGGTCTACAATTTTGTTTCTGGTGTCCTTCCACAGCTCTTTGGTCTTCACCATAGTGGAGTTTGGAGTGTGACTGTTTGAGGTTGTGGACAGGGGTCTTTTATACTGATAACAATGTCAAACAGGAGCCATTACTACAGGTAATGAGTGGAGGACAGAGGGGCCTCTTAAAGAAGAAGTGACAGGTCTGTGAGAGCCAGAAATCTTGCTTTTTTGTAGGTGACCAAATACTTATTTTCCACCATAATTTGCAAATAAATTCTTAAAAAATCAGACAATGTGATTTTCTAGATATGTTTTCTCATTTTGTCTCTCATAGTTGAGGTCTACCTATTATGACAATTACAGGCCTCTCTCATCTTTTTAAGTGGGAGAACTTGCACAATTGGTGACTGACTAAATACTTTTTTTCCCCACTGTAATAGCCTAGTCTGCTAAACAAATCAATACCACAATATACAACCATTCAAAAGTATATGAGGTTGAAGGGAACAACTGTGCACATTCAAATGCAGAACAAAGCCCGTCTTGTCTCATGATCATTTGGGGTCCAAGTGGTTGAACCCTAACCAATCAGACACTTTTCACCTATATTATATATAGGTATTAAGTTACTAACTTGGGAAATCTCTTTAATGCAAAAGTTATGCAAGTTTCTAGCTTACATAATGCTTCTGTAAGGATCTTGCCAACCGTAGCAACACCCTGACACTACTGCAGCGGTCTGGGAGGATGGACAGAGACAAGTGAGCCCTAATCTCACCCCAGCCACTGTCCCTTCCTATTGGCTCAGTTACCCTAAATGGTAAAAGGACAACTCGAAGACAAGCCCTATACTGGGTAAGTGACACACAGAACAAGACAAACAAACGACAAAAGAGAGGTCAGGAAGCCAAGGGGTCAGTAACAAACGAGAAATGCAGTACAAAGTCAAAATCCAAGAGAATAGTAAAAAGGAAAGCCAAAGGGTCAGAGAATCAAGTAACAAAGTAGTAAGGAATATCACAAGGAGAGCAGGCAAACACAAGTGCAATAACCGGCGACTTGCTGAGAGAGTGACATCCTGTATATAGAAAGTCTGGGCCCAGCCCCACACCTGATAGGTACACAGGCTGTCATTCACTCAGGCCAGGAAGAGATTAACTCTATACCGTCAAGAGAGAAATGTTCAGAACACGGGTGTGGCCCGAAATCCATTACACTGACTAGGACCATGTTCAGACTGAGCAGCAAGAAACCTACGCAAAGAATCAAACTGAACACGCCTCCTTCGCCACAGCGTGCGAGCGGAGGGTGGCGCAGAGACCCAAACAGGCAGAGATGTTACAGCTTCAATCAGGGGTGTAACTTGGAAGGGTACAGAGAGTCCAATTGCATCTGGGCCAAAAAGCCTATATGGTGTCTCTTTCCATTATGAAGAAAGTACTATACTTTATAGTTGGTACAGATTTTGCATTGGGATTTCAATCCTTCATTATTTCTAAGATCTCCGTTTTCTGATAGTGGATGAGAAAAATAGTTTAAATCCAGTGGCTGAAATCCATATAGATTTAATTTCCTCACAGTGTTGTCCAGTTTTAACATCTTGCCCATACACTTATAAGCAGAGCCCACTGATTTCAGCATGACCAGTTGTCCATCAAAAGTGTATGGTGGTGTCCTGACTCCCCCTCTATTGTCAAGCATCTGAAATTTCAACATACTTGATCCTTTGCTCTCAAGATAGATGACCTGCCACCAGAGGCTAACTTGGCCAATGGGCATGGCCACCTTAAAAAGGTTGTCGCTTTATGACTCCATGTACTGTATAGCACATGGATCGGACATACCCCTTAACAGCTTACCCGTGTGAGGCCTGCTGTTGGACCTCTAAAAATCAGATATTTATGGCCTATCCTAGGGATAGGCGATGAATAAAACATTCCTGGATAACCCCTTTAAGGAATTTTTTTGTGAGCTACACACATTAACAACAAAATCTCTCATACGTATCTGCTATCTGCCTCTAGAGCAGAGATTGTTTAGATCACAGAGTGTTGCTGATACCAATTCTCTGGTTTTACTCTCTGGTAAGAACTTGAAAAAGGTGAGAAATTAAAACACAAAGTACATTCCAAAGTTTGAGAACTTTTAATTGTACAATTATTAAGCTTTATCTACAGAAAACTAGAAAACTCATTTAGGCAGCATAATAATAGTAATAACCATGCATTATGTAGAGTCTATTTGCCTTGCTTCTAAAACATCTATGATGTTTACAAGCTACTAAAGTAGATGAAGCTGTTTTAGCACAAGCCTGGGAAAGATAATGAAGTAACAGAAAATTAAAATAAGAAAAAGAGCTATAAAATAACAAAAACAATAGGAAGATGTGTAAAGTCAACAAACAACAGGCTTAGAGGAGGAGCAAAATCATGTTACATAATACCTATTTCCAGTATTTCCAGATCCATAGCAGATCATAGGCAATATACATTTGCTATAGGGTAAAATGCTTGACCTAGACAGAATAAAAAGACTGAAGAACTAGAATAGAGCTCCAAAGGTACATTTGCACTAATGAATAGTGTTAGTAGTAGTAACAGTAATAATAGTAGTGATAGCTCTATGAAAAGTCATGTGCAAAACAAACATATTCACTGTAAATGTGAATGTTCCTACAAGTGGGATTTATATTTAATAATGTGACCTACAATGGCAGGGGCTTTTTGTGGTCCAGTGCCACCAGAAAACATGCCCTTTCCCATCTCTTGGTTTACTAATCCTATTATGTATTGAGCATGAGATGTTAACCACCTAAAGGTGGATGTGGTGGCACCCAGCATGCATCCAGCACTCTAAATTGCCCAACCACTGCCATCTAGTCTATATACAGTAATTAGGCAGGTATGTGATCCTGGGTTACTTGTGGTGAACCCTTTCTAGTGCAGGGACTTTTGGTTGCTGAAACAGTCTCTGCAATAGCTGTGTGCCAGGGATCTTCCACAGTTATTATTAATTGTGGTGCACCTTTGGTGAACAGCTAGTGCAGGGACTCTTTTAGAAATGAAGAGTCCCTGCACTAAGAAGAATTACTCTGATTCATTCACTGCAAGTAACCCAGGGCCACAGTAAAGCTCACAATGACATCTTACAGCTGTATGAGTGCTGCATAGTACAATATAAATAGGCAGGTGGGAGAAAATGCTGCAAACTAAGAATGCTCTTAAAAATAGAAGTATTAATAGTTTGTTTTGCTAGTTAACAAAAATAATTGAATGAGCATAAGAGAACTCTAAATCACATCAATATTTTTTGTGACTACAATTTGCCTTTAAAACAGCATACATTGTTCTAGGTACACTTGCAGACAGTTTGAAGGATTGGATTTAGATTTCTCTTTTGTTAATTTTGTTGACAAAAATAAACTATTAACACTATTTTTGAAAGCATTCTTACTTTGCAGCATTTTCCATACCTGCCTAAAACATTAGCACATTTCTATGTATGACATGATCTGTGGTTACTTGAGTAACTCAGTACCACGTGACGTAAAGCAGACAATCACAGCTGTAAACTGTCACTGCCAACTTTACAGAGCTGGAGGAATTCATTGTTGGACCTAGGAAAGTCCTAGAAAATCATATTTGTTTTGTTTATTAGGCTAAAGTCACATGGGTCAGGTCTGCTGCAGGATGTTTGGGGTGGATATTTTGCAGTGAACTTGGTAAAAAACAGTCGAAAATGACTGGTTTATGCTGTAGCTTTAAGCTGAGATATCTAGGCTTAGGCCCAGCTTTTAAATTTACTATTACTGAAATTGAAAAACGCGGCCGAACCCACAGCAATGAATGACATGCTGTGTATTAATGCTGTGGTATTTTTTCTTTATTCTGCATATGGGATGTGTTTAAATCCCACCCACTACACTGCTAATGTACAGTGCATTGGGTTAGCTGCCGGTAATTTTGCATCGGCTAACCTGCTGTGAGTACGAGCAATGTGTTCCTGGCCTAAATGCATTTCTGGCTTAATAAGAAGATCTACTATGATCTTTGGTCACCGCCATTCAGTAGAAATCTGAAGTTTGAAAATCTGCTCATCTGCATTGTTACCCAACTAGTTGCAGAATTTCAATGTTAAAAAGTCCATCCATGCACATTGGAAGAAATATGTGCAAAATTGATGGCAATAGAAATTGTGCAGTATGCTGCTGCAGATTTGTTGCAAATGCTAACCTTGGATTTCACTTGTTGCTTTGGATAACACATGCAGAATTTGCTGAGGATTTGTAGCCATTTAAGGTTGCACAAAGTGCGTTTTGTGGCCTTACTGCCAGGGCTGTAAAACTATTTATTTCCTTTATCATCCATCTATTTTTTCTTCTTAATTTTTTTTTAGCTATTTTTTCTTCTTAACTATACAGTAGTTATGGCAGTTCTGCTTTAGTCTTTGTAGACTTGCCTCACAGGTCATGCTGGTCTATGAATGTGCATCAAAGCTGAAGGTATTAAAATGCACGCTACATCTTCTAGACTAATTACTTGTACAAGTCAGTCACCCATCCAGGAGATTATTCAGTCACAACCAACGGGAAAGAAGATTAAACTCTCTAATCCTGTTTCCATTTTATCCATGATGCCACCAGCAGTAGATAAATACCCATGGACAAAGTGATATTGAAGGATATTGTTCTTATAGAATGTAAAGTGAATCTATGATTCATGAGTCTGGATTATTAGTCATTTCCTTTTCAGTACTCACACAAGGTAATCTGTCATCTATATGCAGGTTTATATCATTCATAAAGAAATTGTAGAAATTATTTTAACTCATAAAACTTTTGAAAGATAAAAACTCTTTTACATACTGATAAAGTTTTATAGTTAAAATGCTTAGAGTATAACTAAAAAGTCCTGCACTGAAACATAAAGAACAATAACGTTGCCTTCTTAAACTGAGAGCCATCACTTCCATAACAGATCTCAATAAAATGCAAATGATAGTTTCTTTTCTTTTTTTGCCTTATGTTTTACAGTAAGAAAATTGCTATTAAAGGGTAATTTCTCTTCTTGAAGAATGTAGACTTGTGGTATGAGTCAGTAACAGGTGTTGCACCAGAACAGAAGCGCTGTCAAGAAGATAGTACAATATGTATTTGGTTTCCTTTATGTCAACCACTTTTTACCGGTAATGATTGCATGCCTATTGTAGATAGAACATGAACATGTGGATGACCAACAACTCCATGTATGACTAAATAGGGGTAGAAAAGCATAAGCAGCACTCTTACTTACCGCACACTAAAACTGCTAGTTTGCTTTGTCCCAGTCAAACCAGAGAAAAGTCCAGACTCTAGAAAAGGTCTAAATTATAGAATCTATCTATATATGAATATATAATGTCTGAAATGCGTTGCTAAGCTGGTTATGTGACTGGTGAGCAGTCACAACATGAAAGTCAAGTAGCAGCCGTATACATTCTTCTATGTATTTCTTCGTATTTATTTGGCAGCACAGACCCTTCGGTCTGTGTCCACACTGGGCGCTCGTAATCTAATTTCCATGTCTCAGACATACACAAATATACAAAAACGTATTTTTAAGATGTCAATTAACTTACTAATAACTTTTAAAGTATGGAATGAAACCAGAAAACCTGGAGTAAACCCAAACTCCAAGCAGATGTTACCGCAGTTAGATTGGCATTTTATTAGTAAATGTTTAGATGTGGGCTGTGATTTTTTTTTTATATTCAAATACTTTGGGAAACTTTATGTAGATTCCATAACAGTTGAGATGATCCCCCCCCCCCTCCCAATAAAGTAAAAATTAATGCTTCCTACTGATTTCCTACGCAAACAAGTGTCACTGAATGAAAGGTAGGTCATGGTGTGGGCATATGGTGTTATAAATAAATGGGTGTCTTACAGGGGGAGTTCTCCACTCAGAACCCTTATCCACAAGCCAGAGTGGCTCATGCAGTGGCAATGGAGGCAAAACGCCTGGTTATCTGTCACTTTGGAGGCAAAATCCTTAGCTCATCAGAGGTGCAGAGATTGCACCTCTTCGTGAAAGGGATCCCTTCGTGAAAAGGATTGTCTCACTAGAGACATTTTATGTAAAAATGGACATTAACATAATGGCCTTGTCTATAATGTTCATTTTTGACTAATATTCTTTATTCATTTAAGTACAATAGACATAAATTAGATGTTGATGGGTAGCACATTAAATAAAATGGAAAATAAATTGTCAATGTGGACAAAGAAAACTGGAATGAATGGGATTTATAGGCAGATCTTTCACCATTAAAGATAGTAGAATTGATTCATTAGGTTCAGTAAAGTAATTCTATATATTGATGTTTTTGAAATTCAACTGAGAAAAGAGTTTTTAAAGATTTGCTCATGCCAAGATGCCAAGTCACAATCTATTTTATGTGAAGTGTGAATTCACCCTAGAATATAGCTCAAGATATAACAGACGACAACTGAGATCTCTTTTTATAATGTGGTGTCATACAAAAAGCCCTAATCCTCAGATGTATTCTTTGTAGTTATATGTCCCTACAAAAATACATATGTTTGCATCACTTTGAATAAATTATGTCAAGATCCCTATTTAACAATATCCATAAAATGCACCGTACGCTGTTCACATTGTTATTTTTGTTTCTTGGTTAATACAACTGATTCATTTAGAAGTAGATAAATCAGCAGACGTGTTTTTATTGTTTTGCATAAAAGGAGACAAATACAAGTATGGAAAAGCAGTGTGGTCAAACCCATGCCACAGTTTGCCCTTTTGTAAATACTATTTAAGGAACTGATTGAAAGGCTGATGATAAAGGAATTTTATGTTTATACTTGAATATCAAATATTAAGAAAAGAAAGCATGCATATGCAAAATAAAAAAAAAAAAAAAGTATACATCGGTACAGTATGCTATTCGTAGGCTTGTGACATATAACATGACGTATGTGTTTATAATGTCTCAGGTTGATGTTTGGATGGATTACTTAACCCTGTCTTCTGTCCTCCGCCTGCTGATTGACATTAGTTGGGGAAACCAGCAGATTAAATAATCTGGCTCATAATTCAGAGCATGCACTAGTATCAGGTTGTGGGCCCAGAACAGAGACAAATAAATAGAGCCTATGTATCACACAGAAGTTTTTAATCATAATATTGCTAGAAAAAAAAAGTTGTATAAACAAATCAAATTAATGTCGATAGTACTTTATCTTTTGATAAAGTGCATCGATTAAACAATACTTTGCCATATTTGCTTTACCAAATTGGTGGAGGTCCGACACATGACATCCCCATGATCTACAGTGTTTGGTCAAGTGCTGCAGACTCTTCACTGCTTACCAAGCACAGCGCTGGGCATTCTATAACTGCTATCCTTGGTATTGTAGCTTAGCTCCAGTCAATCTAATAAGACTTAGCTCTAAGCAGGTTGTGTGACTGATGAATATGTCAGTAGTATAATGTTGTACCGTGTTAGCCATTGAAAGTAGTGGAAGAGTGAAGAAATCAGGCGATACCTTTTAGAGGCTAACTGAGTATATTTATAAGTAAGCTTTCAGGAGTACTCGCTCCCTTCATCAGACATGGTGTGATACAAGAACTGAAAATTAACAGATTTTTATACACATGGTTTTCAAAGCATTTTAGAGTCCTTAAAAAAAATTGCAATCTAAGTAGAGAAGTTATTTACAACAGGTCAAAAAAACAGTCTGGAAACTTGTGGTGTGTGACGGAGGGATCAGTAATTCTTGCTGTTATCTGTTTGCTATCAGGAGGTGATTTGTGTCCCTCACAGTTCATACATAGTGTGATTTGAAGCTGGCATGAATATTGAGTTCAGTTCATGGTTCAAACATAGTGTGACATGAAGCTGGCATGAATATTAAGTCCAAATTGCAGAGTTTGAAATTTTTGCATAAATTTGTACTCCATTTCTTTCCTTTTCCCCTGTGTCTTAAAATGTCCCATTAAAACCACAACCCGCAAATCTTCAATAGAGTGGTTTTCTCCGGAGAAATGTGTGGCCACTGGGAGATCTGTTCTGCTGTTATTAATGGTGGATCTGTGTGAGTTCATTCGTTGACTGAGTCTCTGCCCTGTTTCCCCCACATAGAGGCCTGTGGTGGGACATTGCACACACATTATGAGGTACACCACATTGGAAGACCTGCAGGAAAATGTCCCCCTAATTCTGTGCACCTGTTGTGATTGTGGGATAGGTACACTGTCAGCGGTGTGGATGTGCTTGCAGGTCATGCACCTTTTATGTAGGCAAGGTGAGGTGCCATTTTCAGTTGGGGCCTTCAGGGCACTCCGGACGATAATGCGCCTCAGGTTTGGTGGTTGTCGAAAGGAGAGGAGAGGTGGGGCTGGAAATATGTCCTTGAGTCTGTTGTCCCTATGTAGCACAGGTTGGAGCTCCATGGCAATCCTTCGTAGGATCTCCAGCTGTGGGTTGTAGGTGACAACTAGGGGCACTCGGGCATCTTTCTGGGTCTCTCTATATGTGAGCAGACTGTCTCTGTTAATGGCTGCTGCTTTGTTTAATTGGTTGTCTGTCACTTTTGGTTTGTATCCCAATCTGAGAAATTTCGTCCTCAGATCCAGGAGGTGCTTGTCCAGGTCTGTTTTGTCGGAGCAAATACGATTGTATCGTATAGCCTGGCTGTAGATTATAGATTGTCTTGTGTGCTTGGGGTGGAAGCTGTCGTTTCTCAGGTAGGCCGTTCTGTCTGTGGGTTTGTGGTATATTGATGTGAGTAGCCGGTGGTCTTTAATGTATATTGTGGTATCCAGAAAGTGAATTTCACTCCCTGAATAGCTAAGTTTAAGGTTGATGGTCGGGTGAAAGTCATTGAAGTCATTATGGAATTGAAGTAGGGCCTCCTCACCTGCAGTCCAGATGACAAGGATATCATCGATATAACGGAGGTAAATCATAGGTTTGGTGGTGCATGTTGATAAATATGTTCCTTCCATTTCTGCCATAAAGAGATTTGCATATTGGGGTGCACATCTGGTCCCCATTGAAGTTCCCATTCGCTGTAGATATAGATCCTCTCCAAAGGTAAAATGGTTGTGGCTAAGGATGAATTGTATGAGCTGCGTTACTGGTTCTGTTGGGAGGTTTTGTTTTGCCAGGTGTACCCGACATGCTGCAACTCCATCCTTGTGGGGAATGTTGGTATACAGGGATTCCACATCCATGGTGGCCAAAATGGTACCCTCAGGTAGAGGGCCCAGGGCATTCAGTTTGTTAAGAAGGTCAGTGGTGTCCTGGATATAGCTTGGAGTATCCCTGACAAGGGGTTTTAGGAGATTTTCCACCCAACCTGAGATGTTTTCTGTCAGTGTCCCAATGCCAGAAATTATAGGCCTCCCAGGGTTGCCATCTTTGTGTATCTTTGGGAGCATATAGAAGCAGCCCGGCCTGGGATCTTGTGGGATAAGTCCTTTTACCTGATTCTGGATCTGGACTGGAAACTCCTTGATCATGCTCTTTAGTTCTTTCATATAGGCCTCTGTGGGATCACTTCCAAGTTTGGAGTAATGGATGGGATTTGACGGTTGCCTGTTTGCTTCCTGGATATGAATATGAATATGAATATGTCGTCACTGGCCAATAAAGTTGAACTGGGGCTTATGCGAGAATTGCTGCTGCTTCAATTAGCTGGTGGGGTTGCCGATTGCCAGACCCCCATTAATCAGATATTGATGACCTGAAAAAAACCTCTTCTAGCACTAGAAAAAAGCAACTAAAATATAACTTTTATTGATAATATTAAAACGGTACAGGCCACACAGTTGAATCTAAAAAATATATGCAGCCATATGAACTCGAACCAGCTATCAGATTTGAAATAGCTTGGAAGGGCAATGCCATGTCTCTCAAAAGCTACAATTGTGAAGAAGTGCCAATAGGGTTGTAAGGATAGGCCATCAATATTTATTAACATATAAATTTATTTATATGTTAGTATTTAAAAACATAAAAAATGAGCCCTGCTTTAAGCATCAGATACATATTAAATATGAATTTCTGTATCCAAATAACCTGCATGGGAGCAATGAACATCATAATTCTGGTGTAAAAAGGTCACAAATATTTGGCAACATTTTACATTTTTTATGCCACTCTCTCTACTCTCTGTTTGAAACATGGGTTGGATAGTGGGTGTGGTTGGCCTGGTGAGTTAATGTACACCAGATTTATTAAATGTGACTTTTTAAAAAGTGTTAAAAAGTCTGACTCCCGGAATAACATCTCAGGACAAAAATGTTAGACTTAAAGGGATTTTCCAAGCTAAAAATATTGAACTATCCTAAGGGTAGGTCACCATTGTCAGATTTATGGGGTTCTGACACCCAACGCCTCATCTCTTATCTGTTCTCAACAACTGATACACATAGAATGTAGCAGAAAACAGACAGCTCTGTTCTCTATGTAATGGTTATACCAGGTTACTGCAGTTGAGCTCCCATTCACCTTAGTGGAAGTTAAGCTGCTGTAACTTAGTTTGACCACAACACAGAGTCCAGAGTTGTCTGCTTCCTGCAACATTCTCATTTTATCAACTGCTGAGAACAGATGAATGGTGGAGTTCTCAGTGTCTGATATTGATGACCAAACTTTAGGATAGGTTAGAAATTCGGGCAAGGCAGACTGCAGCAAAATCTACTTTAAAAATTCCCCTTGTGACAAATCTCCCCCGAGATGAGGCATGTAGAATCTGTACTTGCACAATCCTTTATTATGCTCTAAGACAATCTGCTTCAAAAAGCGTCTTGCAACAGTTTGTCCGCATCTTCCTTTTGAAATAAATAGGGAGGAGTGAACCTGTTCTTAATGAGCGTGCCTCACATGACTGCTCAGGCCCAAACCCAGTCCATGGGCCGCTGACATCATTCTGGTGGTCAGAAGAGGCCCATAGAGAAAGCCACGGGACTGCCTACAGCCGTCATGGAGCCCAGGGGAGGTGAGTAAGACTGTTTATCTCCTGTTTTATATTCTAAGGTCTGAAGAGACGCCAGAGTATAATGATAGCAATTCTGGCTTGGACCAAACAATTTCATCTCATAACAAAACTGCTGGCCAACCCATGAATAGCCGGCAAAACGAATCTTGCTAGATTCACACTAGAAATAAACATGAGCAATCGGCCTTACAGAGATGTTTGTGTAGGATCAAAATGCAATGCTAATCTGAAACCATGCCCTTACTGAACTATAAGCATCTTATTACTTACAAAGCACTCTTATTACAGACAAATAGAATTGTATTGTGTGTATGTACTTTTTACATTTTATTTACAGTTGAAACATATCTCAGTCATACAATATCAGTATTTGGTTACATTTTGCCTGCATTTTCCTTGTGATGAGGGTCCATAAAAAGTCCTTACAGCAGCCACATTTTTGGGGTTTCCTTCTGTGGTGAAAAGAAGCCAATAGCTTTATAAATAGATTGTTTACAGTACGATTATTATTATTGGGTTAATGCCAGGTGGCTAGTATCTAACAGTGGTGCTTTAAGAAACCCTATGACACACAACTAATTTTAGTATATAGGAATGTATTCATTTTTTACCCCTTGCCATTACAGTGGTTATAATTATTTTTCAGTCTATGCAACTGTAGGAGACCTTGTTTATCATCTTTTTTGGGTGTCACTTTTTATATAAGCATATATTCCTTTGGATTTCACTTTTACAATATTTATTTATTGATACTGTTAATTTTATCAATATAAGTTTTGTAGCTGATATTATTTAAAAAAAAAAACTTTTTGGAATCGCACACCAGACCATTAGCTCGAGGGTACAATCACGCAGGCATAAGAAGGCATTTATTTACAAGAACAGGATAAACTTTCATAATTCTACATGGCAGAATCCAATTTAATTTTTTACATTAAAAAGGTTATCATAGTAGGTGTTACATGTATTATCTTTGGAGAGCCAATGCTAGGACTAGAGATGGGCGAACCTCTGAACAATTGTTTTGTTTCGGGTTCAAACAAGTTGGCCCTACGGTTTGTTTCGGTGTATACTTGTTCGGATAGAATCAGCAGTGAAATTACTATACCCTGAGTTTTTTCAGACCCCAGAGAATAATAGGTGGAGGCCCAGGGGAGGTGTAAAAAATAACAAACCATTCTACATATCTTCCCTCACCTCTTCTGGGCCTCCTGAGCTGTCTCTGGGTCCTCTTCTGGCCTCCTGGGTGACGTCGTGTCACATGGGGTGAGTCATGACATCTGGTCCGAACTAGTTTGCTTATCTCTAGATGAGACCCTTTACAATCTCTAGAATGGAGTCTCAAACCCCCAAATTCCAATACAACAAGGGCCTGGGTAACATATTTGCTTACTGTGGATAGATGACAAGTGATTTTCATCAGACAACCCTTTTAATATGGGGTTATAGCTCATAAATGATATTGTCTCTTAATAAAGATTCTATCTTTACCATTGTACAAACAATGCTACGTCTGTTGCCGCCCCTGCTACCTCCTGTGTTACCCCCCTCTACCTCATAGATTGTAAGCTCTTGCGAGCAGGGCCCTCAGTCCCAGTGTGTGAATTGAATATTTCTCTGTAATGTATCTTTTTTGTCAGTACTTGAACCCTACAAATTGTACAGTGCTGCGGAATATGTTGGCGCTATATAAATAAAATTTTTTATTATTATTATTATTATCTATGCTAAATTTGGGCTTGTAAAACAAGGCCCTTAAAGTGTACTCATTCTTTCAACCAGCTCTTCATAAGTCAATACCACATTACATATAGATAAGGAAAATTTTAGAAAAGACATGCAAATTAGTTTTCTTTGCTGAAAAAGGAAAACTGTGCTAGGTCTATAAACTAAGTCTAGGGATATAAACCAAACCAGAAATATATATGATGTCAATCTCAATTTATTGTGATTCCTGCCATTATCAGGAAGCTCAGGCTATTACTAACAATTGACTTCTTGCTCAACTCGGTAGTGGCATCAGCCATCTTCTTTGGGGTGGCCTGCTGGGGGAGCAGTATATCAACCAGGGACAGAAATAAACTTGACAAGCTGATTAGAAAGGCCAGCTCTGTCCTGGGGAGCCCACTGGGCCCAGTGCAGGTGGTGGGTGACAAAAGGATACTGTCCGTGGTGAGCTCCATGCAGAAGAAGAAGTCCCATCCCATGCATGAGAATGTGATTGCGCTGAGCAGTACTGTCAGTGATCGACTGCTTCACCCTAGGTGTGAGAAGGAGCGCTATCGGAAGTCTTTCCTCCCCACCGCGGTTAGGCTGTACAACCAACACCGACCTAAGCGGAGATCAATACACACAGAGAACTGAAATATCTCTCTGCCTGTTAAATCCCCCCCCCCCCCCCCGATACTTCCTATCTGTCTGTCTGCTATCAATGTAATGCCTCTTACCTTGGAACATTCCTGTACATGTTGTATTTGTATCTGCTTATCTTATCTTTGCTGCTGTAACACACTGAATTTCCCCATTGTGGGACTATTAAAAGACTATTATTATTATTATTATTATTATTAAATACAAGATGTAAATGCACATTTAACTATGGCTAACAGTTGATAATATGGATGTGCATTTACATTATAGAGTGGGAAGGGGTTAATTAAATATTCTTGGATTAAATTACACACATATTCATAAGATTAATGAAGTTATGTGCAATATGCACTCTACATATTCTGCTTGTCGGTGAGAGCTTCGTCCCTTCTTGGATTCCAGGAAATTAATATTCTAGGAACAGATTATAAATAGCACTGCACGTCCTGACGGTCATTTGGAATATGTAGGAATGAATGACTTGGTTAGTCCCTTATGACAACATTACATATGTATCTTAATAAAGTGTATTGGACACCTAAAGAATGATGTGTCTGCAGTCTGTGTGTGCTGTAAATGTACAATTGTATTTTAAGCTAAAGCAAAAAAAAAAAAAAAGCATGAATAGAGGAGAACTGGACTATATGAGAAACAACATAAGACTGGGGCCCCATGTTGCAAAAACGCTGCGATTTGGCTGCAGGGAAAACACTGCAGCAATAACTGCAACATTTTACAATACCTGCAAAGTGGATGGGATTCTGGCTAATCTCATAAACACATCACAGAAAAAAATCCACAGCGGAAATGTTGCAATTTCAAAAAGCGAGCCTGGTTGTAAATCGCATCATGTCAGTTATACCTATGGAAACGTTGGAGTCTTCCTTATAGGTATAATAGAAGCAGAAAGTGTTTCTGTGAAAAATGCTACGGAAAAAAACGCAATGCGTTTCCACCACGTTTTTTTCCGCAGCATTTTTTTTCTGCGGCTCGCTATGTGGGGCCTTAGCTTTAACCAAGATAAAGGATTTAGTAAGACTGGGCTAGTGAAAAATTATATGACCAAAGAACAGTAGTCAAGGCACATGGCTTCATTTATCAACATTATAGCTGTCCTGAGAGAATTAAGCTCATTGGTGGACTCTCTATTCAGGATACCACAATTTCACTTTAGAAGTTTATGAGATGTTTTTATTACATTATGTTTCGAACATTATTTCGCCTGCAAATGTGAACAGAAACTCTCACCCTTCACCTGCAATCTCATACTTAGAATGAATGGCAATTCTCATCTTCATCATGTATATAACTGGATAACACTGCTATTGTCGCTAAAGAGGAGGCTACTTATAACGTGGTGTAATTAGAATTAAGTGAAGTTCATTTTCACTTATATAATGAGTTATGTCCTTGCTCATGTTTGCAGAATGTACTTCATAACTATAATGGAAAATCGTTTCAAATAGCATGTGTATTACTTAGAGGACCAATGCAATACCATGGCATTTTACAGTACCTGGAAAATGGATAGGATTCTGGATAATCTCATCCACACATTTCAGAAAAAAAATCCACAGCGGAAATACTGCGATTTCAAAAAGCGAACATATTTGCAAATCGCAGCATGTCAATTATACCTAAGGAAACGCTGGCGTTTTCTGTATAGGTATAACAAAAGCAGAAAGTCCGCAGAGTTTTCCTCTGCAGACTTTGCGAAAAAACCTGTGGAAAAAAAGTGATGCGTTTCCGCCACTGTCTTTTCCGCGTTTATCGGCTGCGGCTCGCTACGTGGGGCCTTTGCCTTAAAGGAAACCTATCAGGTGTTTCTTTTATAAATTGGCTCCATCATGTGCAGGATGAAGTAATTCCCTTTACATTGCTGCCCCTCTGTAATCTTATAATAAATAATATAATAATATAATAAATATTTAAAAGCTTAAAGGGAGTATATCATTGCATATATCGATTTTTAACTGACACCATGTTGGAATAGCCTTTATAAAGGCTATTCATCTCCTACCTTTATTTTCCAGGTCCTCGCCACCGTTTTCAAATTATGCCTGTTTTTCTCTTTATGTAGATGATGCTCAGAGAGCATAGGGGGCGTTCCTCATGTGCCCCGAGCACAGCCTCGTCATCCCCTGTAGCGCCGCCTCTGCCTGTTATTCATGATGCCCCCTACTTGTTGTCCCTTCCTCTTTGCCAACGTTTTTATCTTCGGGATTGAAATCTTACGCATGCGCAGTCGGCTCTGCCACTTTGGGTTTAGGCAGAGCAGACTGTGCATGCTCCGGCCGTCATCTTTATTCGATTACTACAGGAGCATACTGCGCAGTATGCTCTCATCTTGCGGGATCTAAGAGGCTGAAAAGGGGGAGCACTCTCGCTCCCTAACCACCAAGATACTGTGACTATTGATTACAGCATTTGGGGGGGGGGGGTGTCAGCTGTCGAAGTCAGAACATTTCCTGACTCCAGCAGCTAGTCCTAGGTCCCTGCTGTATAAATTGGGTGTCCGAACCCGACCCATCTGATACTGATGACCTAGTCGGTGTATAGGTCATCAGTACCAAAAATATTCAGATCCTATATTAACTGAATTCTGTCTATTTATATCATTTTTAACTTCTATACTGGATTATGTTTATTATTTATTCAGTATATTATTGTCTATCTCCATCAAATAAATAATTTGTAATTCTGTAAGGCATTAATATGAGAATCTATTTTTTCAAAGAAAAAACACTTATTTCTTAATGTGGTGAAGAAGTAAAGGCAGTGGCACATTTATAAAATGGTGCTCCATTTCAAGGATAATGTTTAATCTTGTGTTCCCAGTGCAGAGAAAGATCATCCGTCATTTTGTAGCAACGTCCTTGGGGAATGCTGTGAGTAAAGATGAAGGCACAAAGTGCTAACAGACTGAATAATTTGTTCTACATTTTTAGAAGAGTTTGTTGGCACATACTATCTAATGATTTCTGAGAAGAAAAAAGTGCATTAGTCTTTTAGTTGCTCTGTAACTTAAATAAAACATTTAGGTAAATTCATTGTTTTTCTGCAGGATACAAACATACTTTATACAGTTTATAGCGGTTAAGACAGGGCTGCAATACCCACGTAAAAGATGTTGAACATAAGGACACTTGAAGGCATAACTTCATGCTTGACATTCTGGTAAGGAGACTGTGACTGTCCTCGGCAATACTTTGAATACCTAACAGTAATAAACTATCCAAATTAATAATGCTTATATAAGACATGAGCAATGATGCTTAATACACCATTTTTAGAAGAATTAAATTCTTGCATAATAGACATATTTATGTTTAATAAGTGTATTATGATTTAATAAGTATATGATGGCCACATGGGCATTACAGGAAGAGATTGTTTTTGAGCCAAAACTAAGGACTGAGTGCAGAGATCTTACATGTATTCCAAGGTCATCAATTCATTAGATGGGCATGTAATACTACACTTCCACTGCAATGATCACAGTTCAGGAAATGCCTCCAAATGTAGCTTCAACTGCTGACAACCAAGGATCATCTGAGGTTAGAGAACAACCCCCTTTCAAATGGATCCCAATTCTCTAAACCCTGGTGATCGTCTCTTATCACTAGGAGAAGCCATATCTAGCTTAACATTTATGTTTAAGTTTCAAGAAAAAGCAGTTGGATCCTTTAACATTACCTGGATTTCTGCATTGATTACTAATAAAATGGTCTGATTGTTATCCAAGTCTCATTTATAGAAAAACAAAGTCTAACTTTACTAATAACACAAAAACTATTGTGCCATTAACGTTGGTCACTGCCAGTTGGTCACTGTTAGTATTATCTGTTTTGTATATCTGGTGTACCGTATGTAAATCCTCAAATGTAAAGCACCATGGAATTAATGGTTCTATATAAATAAACAATAACAATAATAATAAATATCCACAGTGCAGGAAGAAAAAGTAAGTGAACCCTTGAATGTAATAACCTGTAGATCTTCCTTTAGCAGTAGTTATGCTGGGTTCACACCTGCGCATGTACTACGTTCGGGGATTCCGTTCCCTTTTCCGCATAAAAAATGCAGAGAGAAAAGCACTGCAATCAAGACTTTACGGGCGGAAACCAAGCGGAAACCACACAGACCCCATTATGGTCTAAGGGGTTTGTGGGTTTCCTAAGGCAACTGCTTTTTTATGCAGATTAGGTTTCTGTTCGGGGGGTCCCCAACCCCCCAACCGGACCCCCGAACGGAAACCCGAACGCAGGTGTGAACCTAGCCTTACCCTCAGAAATTGTTTTCGGGAGCTGCAAATAATATTTGCACAATAGTGAGGAGGAATTTTGAGCAATTCCTTCCTGCAAATGTGTTACAACTCATCAATATTTATGGGATACCTTAAAAACACAACCATCTTCAGATGAGTCCTCAGGTCAGGACTTGCTCATTCCAAAATGCAAATATATTTTTCAACCATTCTTTTGCTGATATGCTTGTGTACTTTATGTCATTTTCTTCCTATATCACTCAACATCTCTTCAGGTTGAGGTTATGGACTTCTGCCCTTACATTCAATAAAAGCACCCTTCAAAGAGAGTTAATAAAATTTAGTCAATAAGTTATAGGAACTTCAAAATGATGCCATTAGAAAATGCAACGCATCCTTCAAAAATCAAACCATCATGCTGCTACATTAAAGAAAAAATAAAAATGTCCATGAGGCCAAAAGTGGCCATGCCCTTAAGAACCTCAAGGCTTTTTTGCCCATTCACACTTTAATATTTAAGTCTATAACTTTTTATAAATAAAGCAATTTGAGGCCTTGTTTTTGCTGGAAAAGTTGTCATTTTTTGGTACATAAACCTCAAAATTTACGTTATAATAATAATATATATTAATGGGGAGTTGAAGAAAAATGATTCTGCCATTGTCCGATTTTGACATATTAAATTATCATACGGGTTTTTTAGATTATGGTATAGAAAAAAGAAGGAGCATCGGTCTGTTATTTTTGCTTTATGTCACTGGACTTGACAGTCACAGGGCAGGATGAAGCAGGAATCAGTTTCTATAGTCCTTCATCTCCTTTGGGCTAGGTGAACAAGTTTTTTTGTTGATTAGTTTTTCAACCACATAAAACACTGGAGTTTCCTAAAGATTTTTTGTGCATGCATGTTTTATGTAACGTCCATTTCGACTGACCTTCATAAGCAGGTTGCATTGTAGGTCTCTCACAGTATTCCCACAAAATCTTGCTAGGAGTTCTATAGGAATGTAGAATGGTCTTCTTCTTCTTCTGCCTTGGATCAACTTGTCAAACCCTTGCCTAATCTCAGTACAAACTCACAAGGGGTAAGGGTAAAACTACTTACTTAAAACTACTTGAAGAATAGTAAACAATGGTCAACCGAGTAGGAATAATGCAAAAAGAGAAATGTTATAGCAAGTCGCATAACAATACAGGTATGGCCAGGTATTATTGAACCTCTAGTGGTATTCCAGGCCAGACCTAAAAGTGCAAATGTCCCCAGTAAACTATGGGGATAAACAGAGGGTTACAATACCATCTTCACCAAACTCCTATAATAGTAAGCTAAAAATGATAGTGATCACACACCCACTTATCCTTCAGGCCTAGCTCACATCCTGTAACTAAATGTGAATAATGGACAAGAAGTAATGGCTACAGTAGACTGTTTGGACCTGTTGCTGCTGACATTGGCCCTCTTCCAGCAACCATTGATTGTCTTTATTATTGCAGGTGCTCTCCTGTCTCCTTCCAACTCAGACATTCCCCACAAACCCTGCACAGTCAATGAAATCTCCCCTATACAACCCCTTGTCTAGGTTGCAAGAGTATAGAAAAGTAGTAGTACTGGGACATGTCCATTGCCCTAATCTGCTAATGCATGCTCTAGTTAATCCCTGCTAGGCATTAACTGTAGCATCTTATGCAGACAATGTGCTCCTTGCAGGTGTTGCATGTGTATTTGTTTAAAGGAGTTAACCAATAGCTAAGCAATAGCAAAAATTCCTAAGTAGTATTATTAAAATGTAAAATAAAGCAATTTACTAATTGTCTTTACTTTGAAAGAAGTGCTTGGATCACAGGATTGCGGCCCCATACACACTGGTAAGTTCAGAGGTTTTCAGGTAAGCTTTGTGTCGTCATGTGACTAGGGACATGTCTGAAATGGCTAACGTCCTGGCTAATTTCATCACTTCTCTGTTACCACATGCAAAAGCACTGAAACTGCACAATGCATCAAAAATTTGAATGCATATGTACACATGGTCGCAAGGTAGACACAGAAGTTCTCTGACTCATAAGAACACCTGAAATATGTTCTTGTTGAAAAGTATTTCAATAAATTTGTTTACCTTTAAAATTTGATACCTTTTTCCATACCTCCAGTTTTCCATAAGCTTTATATTTTCATCAAAGAGTCATAATGTGTTGTTTGCTTCCACACAACCATGACAGCCTGCTGTGACTGCAGTGGAATTGGAGTATGGGGTAGATTCACATTGTCTGCCTTATATACATTGAAAATACAGTGTTAGGCCAGAGCCCCACGTGGCATAAACACCATGGCAAAAAACGCTGCATTTTACAGTCCCTGCAAAGTGGATGAGATTCTAGCGAATCCCATTCATCCACAAATTGCAGAAAAATGCACGCAGCCAAAATGTTGCAATTTCCAAAAGCGTTGCATTTTTGGAAATTGCAGCATATCAATTATGCCTACGGAAATACCGGCGGTTTTCCCTATAGATATATTTGAAGCAGAAAGTTCACAGAGGAAAACTCTGCAGACTTTCTGTGAAAAGTGCTGTGGGAAAAACCGCGATACACTTCTGCCACGGTTTTTCCTACAGAGATTTTTTGCTGCAGCCCGCTATGTGGGGCCTTAGCCTTATAAACCATTTTTATAAAGCACTTGCACCACTTTTCTGACGTATGAGAAGTCAAGCAAACAAAAAAATTAGAAAAAAATCATCCACATTTCTATTTTTAGGTTTGATTTGGCATTTTTTGCCTAATAGAGATTCATCACAGGACTGTGAGCCCAACTTGGGACAGTGAATAATGACAATATATGTAAAGCACTATGGGATATATTGGTGTTATATAAGTAAGTATAATAATAATGATAATAACAATAATAATAGGGCACATGTTCTACTGAGAAGCCTGTTTGGGATTAGATGATGGCGCGCTGCTTAGAGAATTACTCCTATATTTCGATATAAGAGCTTGAACCCCTCTGTTATGAAATTTTGGTGAACATTAATTTATTAAAGTAGTGACTTTTCGGGTCACTATTTTGTGCTATTCCTCTCCAATGACATGCGAGTTGTGATGTCAATTATGTTGCTAGTAGTATAATGTTGTACCGTGTTAGCCATTGAAAGTAGCGGAAGAGTGAAGAAATCAGGCAATACCTTTTAGAGGCTAACTGAGTATATTTGATAAGTTTTGATAAGTAAGCTTTCAAGAGTTTCACACCATGTCTGAAGAAGAGAGCTAGACTCTTGAAAGCTTACTTATCAAAACTTATCAAATATACTCAATTATGTTGCTAGTCACTGGCTTCCACAGTTACTAGATGCAGATGCCATAGCGCTATACATGTAGTGATAATAAGAAGTGCCGGAAGACACAAAAACACAAAATGTGTGTAGAAAAAATAAAAACAAAAATTTTTTTATGTCAATATTGAGATAATTTGCAATTTCTCTGTACTGAGATTTCCATCCGCTGCTGCATTAGATGTAACTCATCTGTAGCCATGTTATCTATATTTTACATATTTCCTTTTGAACAGTTTCAGGAAACATCAAGATTTATCATAAAATTCAATACAGTAATATTTCTCAGAAGATTGCAGCTGAGTGGTGAATCATAAATAACTTTTGTTAAAACTGGGTATAAGAAATTTCTGGGCAGATAAGGCATATAGGTCTACCTTGAAATCCTGAACAAGATTATATGATATAATGGTTACTATAAGTACAGTTCTATTGAATGGAAACTTGTGTGATTGTGTTGTCAGACTGTATAAGTCATTATTCATCACTATTTCCATGTTTCCTCATATGAAATGTAGAGAAATTGTATAAGTTACAAAATAAACAAATGTAATAACAGTAAACATATCTAAAGGTTCGTTCACACTAGCGTCCCCCATTCCACTTGAAATAGGCCGAGAGAAGAGTTCTGCAAACTAAAATCAGCGGAAACCAGGCTGAAACCCGATGGACCCCATTATAGTTTATAGTTTCCATGGGTAACTGCTTTTTAAGTGGATGGGGTTAATTTTTTTGGTCCCCAAGTGGAACCAAAGAATGCAAACCCTAACACTAATATGAACCTAACAAAAAACTGTTTTCTTTTAGGTTATATGCACTTCTGCTTTGCAGTTATCATATACTGTAGACATAGCATATTTTAAAAGGACACTCTACCTTTTTAGTGTTGTGATGTGCAGTTAAATTGGTGTGTAATAACAGGAAAAAGATAAAATATAACAAAGGCTTGAATGAAAAATGTATCACCCACAAAAGAAACCAGAGTAAAGAATCTATAAGGTGTTTAAGGTACTAATAGGGAAAACTAGTCCACCATGGTTGCTTAAAGGAATTTTATCATTGGCAAAAACATTTTTTAACTAAATGCCATGTATTGTAGCCTTTATAAAGGCTATTCCAGCAGAACCTTCGTTTTTAAAATGCATCAAGTAGATTTTGAACAAAGTCACTTTTCTTCTTTAGCTGCAGCATCTTCAGAGAGCACAGGGGGCGTATACTTTAGCCACAGAGCACAGCTGCGCCATCGCTTGGATCCCGCCTATCTACTGTTATGCGCTGTCCTCTTTTGTCCTATAGTAGAGCCTTCCCCCTAGTCTTCATGCTAGTGTTGTCACTAGCATTTCAGCACCGCTCTGCAGTCCACCTTTCTTGAAATCCTGCGTGTGTGCAGTACACTTGGCCACTTTGAGTCACGGCCAAGCATACTGCCCATGTTCTGTGCACCATCTTGGATTTCCAAACGAAGGAGCATACTGCGCATGCCCAGTACGCTCTTTTAGTTCGATGAGCTACTAAGCATACTGGGCATGTACAGTTACACTCCTTCATTCAGAAATCCAAGATGGTGCACGGAGCATACGAAGTACGTTCAGCCGCGAACCTGAAGTGGCCACACGTACTGCACATATGTGGGATTTCGAGACAGGAGGACGTCAGAGCGGAACTAGAATGCTAGTGACGACACTAACATGAAGATTAGGGGGAAGATTCTACTATGAGAAGAGGACGGCACATAACGGTAGATAGATGGGATCCAAGCAATGACGTGACTGTCTTAAACAGAGGTGTAACTTGGAGGTACTGGCAGTGGGCACCAATACAAATATGCAACAGGGGCCACACTTACTATGTACAGTCTATAATACTAGTGACTTTTTATGTTGTAGCGAGGCCATTGGGCTACTTGAGGCTCTAGTACCCATTAGCTATTATTACCTCTTCTTCTTATAGTGTGGACTAAATGTTCTTTCATTCCACAAAATTACATGGAACTGCAAGGGTGCGATTTTTCAAGGATGATGGAAATCGCTGAAGAAATTCAAGGTTGACTCTTGGATTTCTGCTGAGGATTTCAGGTTGACATGCCCTAGGTCTATATTGAATGAGAGGGCATTGTATGGTAATATAATATAGACACTGGGGGAAAATTACTATTTGCATCTTTTTTGCACTTTTCTAGTTGCATGCACTTTTTTAGGTCTACTTCTTACAAGTGTATTTTGACAACAGGTTGATCATAAATGTTCCCCTTCATGGGCTCCAAGCAACCAGCAAATCTATGAAGAAATCTGGCAGTAAGTGTTCAATTTCCCTAAAGTTTCCTGAAAAGTGATGAGGATCTCAAGGACCCCCTATATTGTTCCTATTTTTCTAATAGAACATTGCCTTAAAGGAAGTCTGTCACCAGGATAAAGTATATTAAACTGGTAAGACAGATAGGTCAGACTCACCTGAATGCAATGCTTTTTTCCCCATAAAAATGTGTGCCTCCGGTGCAGAGATATTCATTTATTTCAAAATATGCAAATCACCAAACTGGAGCACAGAGTGCAACTCCAGTGCCCTAAACTGCTACATCCCAAACTGCCTAGGAACACCATCCTTCCCCCTCCCTTATTTGAGTGATAAGGTTAAGGAGTTATGCTGAAATCTTGCCTGGCCTTGTCACTCAAAAGACGGAAAGAGGCCATATTAGTGTCAGGTGTAGCAGTTTGAAGCATTGCGGCTGCCTTCAGTGCTCCAGATTTCTTATTTTCTTCTTTTGAAATAAATTTTTATCTCTGCGATAAATTTTCATTGGGGATAAAAGAGTTACAATCAGATGAGCTTGACCTATCTGAGGCTGGATTCACACTAGCGCTTAGTTTCCCTTCGGAGATTCTGTCCCCCATTGTGCTTGAAAAATGCGGAAAGAAAAGTCCTACAAGCAGGACTCTTCTCTTGCATTTTTTGGGCGGAAACCCGTTGTAAAATAATAACTGTCCGTAAAGTGTAAAACAGTCTACAATTGAATGAAATCCTTACTCACGTGTTGGCCCATAAGGTTACATTATTGGAGGACTCAGCTTCTTATAAAACGTGGAGATTTATTGAAGTCATCATGGAAAACATATACATGGAAAACTTCCAGCATAACAGAAATATCAGTCAATGTCTTACATTTCTTAGGAGAAGTGTAGCGTTAGGATTCTTCAAGGTGGTTCTCTTGCATCATCTTGGCTCATGCTTATTCATCAATGTGTGTTGGTCTTCTGCAGGACGATTCTGCCATTCTTCCAGGGTCTTAGAGGAAGTAGCCAGGTTTAGCGATAGAGACACCCAAAGTGAGAGACAGGGACAGATCCCCACAGGGAGAGGGAGACCCCCACCGAGAGTGAGACCCAGACATGTGTGTCTATCAGTCATTTATATTCATGAGAGGGGGTGTTTCCCAACATCCTTCCACTTTCTACTACTGTATTTGGACAATACCAAAATAGTCATACTCTATCCACACCCATGCACCATAAGTTACAAGAGTTATGTCAGCAGAATACAATTAACCCTTAAAGGTCTTGAATATTGTAGAATAATATTATTTAACACCCAGCGGACCCCATTATAGTCTAACCGCTTTTTAAGCTGTATGGGTTTCTGTTTTTGAGGTCCCCAAGCGGACCCGAAGAACGGAAATCCGAGCGCAGGTGTGAACCTAGAGTAACTGTGTTACTGGTTTAAGATTCTTTGCCCTCCCTTTAACTGTGGGTAGATAACTGTGTGGGTATATACAGTCATGGCCAAAAGTTTTGAGAATGACACAAATATTATATTTTCACATGATCTGCTGCCCTCTGGTTTTTATGTGTGTTTGTCAGATGTTTTTATCACATACAGAAATATAATTGCATTCATATTATGAGTAACAGAAGCTTATATTGACAGTTAGAATGAGTTAATGCAGCAAGTCAATATTTGCAGTGTTGACCCTTCTTCTTCAGGACCACTGCAATTCTCCCTGGCATGCTCTCAATCAACTTCTGGACCAAATCCTGACTGATAGCAGTCCATTCTTGCAGAATCAATGCTTTAATTTTGTCTGAATTTGTTGGTTTTTGTTTGTCCACCCGTCTCTTGATGATTGACCACAAGTTCTCAATGGGATTAAGACCTGAGGAGTTTCCAGGCCATGGACCCAAAATCTCTATGTTTTGTTCCCTGAGCCATTTAGTTATCACCTTTGCTTTATGGCAAGGTGCTCCATCATGCTGGAAAAGGCATTGTTGAGCGCCAAACTGCTCTTGGACGGTTGGGAGAAGTTGCTCTTGGAGGACATTCTGGTACCATTCTTTATTCATGGCTGTGTTTTTAGGCAAGACTGTGAGAGAGCCGATTCCCTTGGCTGAGAAGCAACCCCACACATGAATGGTTTCAGGATGCTTTACAGTTGGCATGAGACAAGACTGGTGGTAGCGCTCACCTCTTCTTCTCCGAATAAGCTGTTTTCCAGATGTTCCAAACAATCGAAAAGGGGATTCATCAGAGAAAATGACTTTACCCCAGTCCTCAGCAGTCCACTCCCTGTACCTTTTGCAGAATATCAGTCTGTCCCTGATGTTTTTTCTGGAGAGAAGTGGCTTCTTTGCTGCCCTCCTTGAGACCAGGCCTTGCTCCAAGAGTCTCCGCCTCACAGTGCGTGCAGATGCACTCACACCTGCCTGCTGCCATTCCTCAGCAAGCTCTGCACTGCTGGTAGCCCGATCCCGCAGCTGAAACACTTTTAAGAGACGGTCCTGCCGCTTGCTGGTCTTTCTTGGGCGCCCTGGAGCCTTTTTGGCACCAATGGAACCTCTATCATTGAAGTTCTTGATGATGCGATAGATTGTTGACTGAGGTGCACTCTTCCTAGCTGCAATACTCTTCCCAGTTAGGCCATTTTTGTGCGGTGCAATGATGACTGCACGTGTTTCTTTAGAGATAACCATGGTTAACAGAAGAGAAACAATGATGGCAAGCACCAGCCTCCTTTTAAAGTGTCCAGTGGTGTCATTCTTACTTAATCATGATAGATTGATCTCCAGCCCTGTCCTCATCAACACCCACACCTGTGTTAATGGAGCAATCACTGAAACGATGTTAAGTGGTCCTTTTAAGGCAGGGCTGCAATGATGTTGAAATGTGTTTTGGGGGATAAAGTTCATTTTCTAGGCAAATATTGACTTTGCAAGTAATTGCTGTTAAGCTGATCACTCTTTATAACATTCTGGAGTATATGCAAATTGCCATTAGAAAAACTGAAGCAGTAGACTTTGTAAAAATTTATATTTGTATCATTCTCAAAACTTTTGGCCATGACTGTATATATATATTTTTTTTATGTGGGCAACCACATTGTCATCGTGAGTTATTGTATTTTTTGCTTTTGATTTGTCAGTGGCTGCTTAGTTAAGCCATTTTAACCCTTATTATCATGAAATAAATATAAGTCTTTTGCTACATGAATTTAGCCACACATATTTTCCTCTGCGCTGTATGCTTTGCAAAATGAAATTATGTAATTTTACACCTTCAGCATCAGTTTACCATTCAAGGACAGCATGTCCTCAGGCATTGTGCCAAAGAATTGGCATACGGCTGATGCAGTGACAGCACTTAAAAAGGGAGAAAAATCACAACTTAAATTTGCCGTATAGATCTGTTTGCTTGATTTACATGACATAAAGGCTTTTGAAGGGGTAGACAATGAATAAAAGGAGATGAGTAATACTTATATAATAGAGTAATAGGCATGATCTTTCTGAATGTTCTAATTATACAGGATACAATACTGGCATAGACAATATCCAGTGCTATCTGTCTACAAATGTAACAAAAAGTTTAAAGGGGTTTGCGGGCAAAAAAATCATTTTTCAAAAAAGGTCTGTTAATAGGTTAATAACTGCAACTAAATACCTTTAGCAGTTTTTGAGTGATTTTTGGGTTTCTCTGTGAGCTCCTGGCATCTTTTGCATTTGTCTATGGGGGCATCTAACTCTTCTGTTTTCCTACAACTACCATGATGCCTTGGGCCACTCAGAGCTGACTCACACCACCTCTGTCTCTCACTTCCTCGCCCTCCCATTCTCACTCACACCCCCTCCCTGTTTCCCTAGCTAGCCGCCCACTACTAGCCCTTCCTAACTAACTCAACCCTCCCCACCCCATCATACTTACCTGTCTTCCGATCTGGACCTTCAGGGCATGGGATGGAACGTCACCAGAAAATCGTAAAATGTGCCTGTGGCGGTCACATGACCGCCCTGGCGATCTAGGTAAATATAGATTTTTCGTAACCTAAGTAATTTAGAAGGTAGGCGTGGGCGGGTGGGTAGCTTACATTAGAAATATCTATTTATCCCAGCGAACCTGTTTTAATTTTATTATTGTACATTTTTTTTTTTCTGTCCAATATTCTCTTTTGCTATGAGGAACATTTAGTGAAATGCTTTACAGCATAGTCTTGGCCATAGGCAGCAATAGAAATGAGCGGACTCATTAGTTCTCTGGGAGTGTTTTCTAGACATATTAAGACAGATTTACTAATAATGTCATTGTTTTAGACAGTGCAACTTTACAGTACACTAGACAGATTTATCAAAGTGTCTGATGCTGTTTGATAAATCTGGCGTATTGTTAAACTGTCTAGTCTAATATTTCACCACTTATTAGTTAGCTTAAAAGTTCTTGCCACATTTTTGGTGCACAGAGTGGCAACTTAGACCATGCCCCTTTTAATACGAGGCCATACCCCTTTTGGAAAAGTGTCTAAAAAGTGTCTAAAACATTTGATAAATGTGTCGCCCGACACATTGGACAGTTTTTTCTGCAAATTATGCTAGCATTTTGGAGCATTTTTCTTAATAAATTTTCCCAATTCTGTGTAGGGAGGTGGAGTAGATAAGCTGTAACATCTTCGATTGTCAGTAGTGAATGCAACCTCAATAGAGGTTTTATCTTCTATTGTAATACTGCCTTTCTAGCCAGTGATGTAAATGAGATGACTGCTGCAAAGAAAACCCCAACCCAAATCCCCAAAGATTTAGAATATTTTTAAAACATAAGGAGTGACGTGGAAAAGACATTTTTTGCTGACACATTCCCTTTAAATTTACACTTACCATAACAAGTTAATGTTTGCTACAACAGTGTTTTTAAAGTGTTAACTGTCAAGTTAAACTATACAACATCTGTACCTACTGTATCTGTCATTTTATCTATCATGGTATGTTTGCGTCGTTCCTGCATGTTATTTGTTATCAAGATCATCTACTATTCTACTCTATAAAGTAAATCCAGATTTAGTGTCCTTTTAAATATAAATTAAATTAATAAACTATTTATAGTAATTATAATTCCTGATTATATAGCAAATTCCCTGTGTACACTAAATCCTATACAGTGGGGGAAAAAATATTTAGTCAGCCACCAATTGTGTAAGTTCTCCCACTTAAAAAGATGAGGCCGGCCTGTAATTGTCATCATAGGTAGACCTCAACTATGAGAGACAAAATGAGAAAACAAGTCCAGAAAATCACATTGTCTGATTTCTAAAGAATTTATTTGCAAATTATGGTGGAAAATAAGTATTTGGTCAATAACAAAAGTTCATCTCAATACTTTGTTATATATCCTTTGTTGGCAATAACAGAGGTCAAATGTTTTCTGTAAGTCTTCACAAGGTTGGCACACACTGTTACTGGTATGTTGGCCCATTCCTCCATGCAGATCTCCTCTAGAGCAGTGATGTTTTGGGACTGTTGCTGGGCAACATGGACTTTCAACTACCTCCAAAGGTTTTCTATGGGGTTGAGATCTGGAGAAAGGCTAGGCCTCCTTCGTTGCCCTGGCGGCGTGCTTGGGATCATTGTCATTCTGAAAGACCCAGCCACATTTCATCTTCAATGCCCTTGCTGATGGAAGGAGGTTTGCACTCAAAATCTCACGATACATGGCCTCATTCATTCTTTCATGTACACAGATCAGTCGTATTGGTCCCTTTGCAGAGAAACAGCCCCAAAGCATGATGTTGCCACCTCCATGCTTCACAATAGGTATGGTGTTCTTTGGCTGCAACTCAGCATTCACTCTCCTCCAAACACGATGAGTTGTGTTTCTACCAAACAGTTCTACTTTGGTTTCATATGACATTCTCCCAATACTCTTCTGGAACATCCAAATGCTCTCTAGAAAACTTCAGACGGGTCAAGATATGTACTGGCTTAAGCAGGGGGACACGTCTGGCACTGCAGGATCTGAGTCCCTGGCGGCGTAGTGTGTTACTGACGGTAGCCTTTGTTACGTTAGTCCCAGCTTTCTGCAGGTCATTCACTAGATCCCCCCCGTGTGGTTCTGGGATTTTTGCTCACCGTTCTTGTGATCATTTTGACCCCACGGGGTGAGATCTTGCGTGGAGCCCCTGATCGAGGGAGATTATCAGCGGTCTTGTATGTCTTCCATTTTCTATTTATTGCTCCCATAGTTGATTTCTTCACACCAAGCTGCTTGCCTATTGCAGATTCAGTCTTCCCAGCCTGGTGCAGGTCTACAATTTTGTTTCTGGTGTCCTTCCACAGCTCTTTGGTCTTCACCATAGTGGAGTTTGGAGTGTGACTGTTTGAGGTTGTGGACAGGTGTCTTTTATACTGATAACAATGTCAAATAGGAGCCATTACTACAGGTAGTGAGTTGGGGACAGAGGAGCCTCTTAAAGAAGAAGTTACAGGTCTGTGACAGAAATCTTGCTTGTTTGTAGGTGACCAAATACTTATTTTCCACCATAATTTGCAAATAAATTCTCAAAAAAATCAGACAATGTGATTTTCTAGATATGTTTTCTCATTTTGTCTCTCATAGTTGAGGTCTACCTATGATGACAATTACAGGCCTCTCTCATCTTTTTAAGTGGGAGAACTTGCACAATTGGTGGCTGACTAGATACTTGTTTTCACCACTGTATATAACTATTGGGAATTATTAATTTATTGTTATATGCTATGACACATACTCCATCCATTTGTAGTACTGCTGTCCTCTTAACTGGGCCACCTAAGGTCCAGGTACTTGGGTAAACTTTGCATACCCTGGAGCACTGCCAGGATACCAGGATAATGGTTTTCTAAGTCGAAGTTTAAGAAACTTTTCAGGAATGGCTTTTTTATGCTGCCACTGATCTTCACTTATAGTACTGCCATCTATTGCTAAAAACTGAACGGACAATTCCTTTGTTTTTAAGCACAAATGACTATCTGACTTTAAGATTTTGGAGAAAATTGTGTAAGAGCATGGAATGTAATAAAATACAAAAATAACCATTACTCAACTACAATTGCTACTCCAATGCAGCCACTCCACTGGTCTTTGTTTACTTGGCCTTCATGTAATGGATGTGACTAGTGAGGCCAGTAAATGTCTGCAGTGGTCACATGGATGTACAGCATGTGATCACAGAAACAATGTGAGCAAAGACTTGTGGGGGCCATTGGAGCAGTGGAGGATTTAACAAGTGAGTAACTGTTTTTTTCATATTTATCACATTTTCCGCTGCTTAACATGAAGACACCAAACATCCATCATGCACCTGACTATGTACCGCTTTATTATTTCCAACAGATACACTTCTAAAGGGGAACCTGTGGGTGCAATAGCAAAAAAGTCTTGCAACGGAGGTACAATAGTTTTGGTGAGTCATGAGTCATGTTAACCTTCTTAGGGCTCCTATACATGGCCCTCCAAGCTGTTCTGGCCGTTCATCTAAATATTGCATCTCCTGACTGATCTTTTAGCAGAACATGTTATAGGACAATGTCAGGTGACATGCTACAGTTGTAGGGTTGGTCAGTTATTCTACAGATCGTTCACAAAGTTATTGACATTGAGCTGTCCTTCATGTTTTATTTGGCTAAATCCACTTACAAACACATCCTCACAGGCCAAGTTGTACAGACCGCTATAACATTCATCAATCTCATATCAATTCTTTTTCTTTCAGTTTCTAGTACTAAATTTTAGATCATTCTGGCATCGCACTAACTTTGCTGAAATGTTCACTGTCTGTACACAGCCACTTCCTTTGAGGAGACACAGATCAATAGTGAAAATGATCGGATACAGAGACACTTCTGGCTCCACCTTTTCTACAAGCAATTCTGCCTGGAATCTAAATGACTTAGAGGTGAAGTAGATAGGATGCTGAATATTAGGGAATTAAAAAGGTTTATTATTATTTATGAGCAAACTTATCTTGGTGGGTATCTGACTGCTCCCCAGTCTGAATTGAGCAGTGGTCAAACAGATGTGCCCCCACTCCATTCATTTCACTGGAAGCTCTATACTTCAGCTATCTCTGGCTGTCTCATTGAAATGAATGACAATCATATACAATATCACAAATCATCTACAATTCAGTTATGTTAGATTTCAATAATAATAATAATAATAATAATACATTTTATTTATATATTGGCAACATATTCTGTAGCACTTTACAAATTGTAGGGTTCAAGTACAGACAAAGGAGACATTACAGAATAATAAGTCAATTCACTTAATGGGATTGACGGCCCTGTTCCGAAGAGCTTAAAATCTATGAGGTAGAGGGGGTGACACAAGAGGTAGCAGGGGTGACATCGGAGCATTGCTTATACAGTGGTCCAGCCGTTTTTGTGATAGAGGCCAATAAAGACTAAAATGTGTCTGGGTCTTGTTACAAGAGGGCATAAAAGTGCTTCCCCAGCAGGCCCATAATAAGATTCTCAGAGGCTACTCTTGGGTAATGTACCTCTTTGTGAGAAATCTCTGACTGCTTGACATGCCTCTACAATGCACTCAAAAACATTTAGGCCAGTGGGCAGACATTGAGAGGAGTACTTCATAGGAGTGAGAGAAGTACTTCATTACACACCCACATCTCTTTCAGGTGCTTAGCAGAAGGAAATTTGGTGCCTACTGGCATTTTTCAGCTGGATAATGCTCACCCATGCACAGCATGAGTTTCCCACAAATATCTCTGCCAGATTACAACACTTCCTTGGCCTGCTCGGTAGCCCCAGCTGCAAAACCTGTTGTCAAATGTGCCGCAGGATACAATACAGAACCTGTATGCCTCCATGCCCAACCATATCTCATCTTGTATACAGGCTAGAGGAGGCCGAACAGGGTACTAGAATCTAATTTCATTTGTAGCCTTCCTGCAATCCAAATTGCAGAAATACTATGGATTATTATAGTTTAGTTATATCCTTAGTATGCAAATTTGTCACGTTTCACTTGTCAATGACTGCATAAAAATGAAGTTTTCTTGCAAACAGCATAAATGCTGTTCATCATGCACTTTATTATTTTACATTATTATTTTTTACAGTGTAGGATTTATGATCTCATAACCTCAGCACATCAGTGCATTTTATTCTTATAACAATGAAGAATAAAGTGGAAAAATGAAGCAACAAGTGCAGCTCTCAGATCTACTGGATAATTCTGATCTTTGAATAATTTTTACATATTTTGATGTTTCCTGAAGAAAATTAAATGTGGAATAATTAACCATAAATGATGATTTCATAAATGTATTTGCTGTTTAATTGGACACAGAAAATAGAAATTAGGATTATTTTTAGAAAAATCTTAGTCATTAGTAATAAGGCTGAACATTTCCCTGATCTTGGCAAAGTATGTAATGGTTATTTAATAGTTTGAGTGTGTTCTAGCAGTTATTAGGATAGGAGGGATTTATTACAGTCTTAGATTAGAGGAGTGTAGGAAGATATATGGACTTGGTGCTGCAGTACCTTGGGGCAAAGACTACATTTGTTAAAAGAAAATTACGCCAGTAAATCACCATTTATTTAATGTCTATTACAATATTTAGTGACCAGTTTAGTTGAAATCTATTTCTAATCACCACCATGGCCAGTTGTGCTGCTCGTGCTATCTATTCTCATCTTATTTGTTGGCCAGTCTGTATTATTATTGTTAATCTCCCTGTTGTGATAAACCACACGCATTATAAGATTGGAAGAGACAAAGCAGACACATATTCTTATGCACCTTATGAAATATTATTGTAATGCATTATCTTTATAGCATCTCCTGTGACGTGCGTCATGTGCAAGAAACTGTTAGTGAATTTCTCTTAACCCTAAGGATACTCCTAGTCTTTGCTGCCTAAGGTGACAAGTGACCACAAACTATAATTACAAAAGTCCATGTTATATTTGCTTGATTTTTTCAATGATGTATTCATTTTACAATAACACAAAATAAACTATGATCCTGTCAGCACTAGATAGCTGAGCTATAATGTGGATTAAAATATACCTAGGTGAATGGTCAAACAGCTCCTTTTTCACATGATGCAGTAATCTTATTATGAAATGTTCTAGGCTCGCTCCACTGAATGCTCCCGAATCCTCCCATCTGCTCTTGAGTGACGCTCTAGAAGTGTACTGCATGGACACTAGCGCCATTGTTGAAGAGCTGAGGGGTGGAGGCTAGGAGAGTTCAGTGGCGTAACGATCACGGTTGCAGGGGGTGTGACCGTGACTTGATCAGGAGGGGTACGGGGCCCACAGCCAGCTGGAGACGTCCGGACCATCATGATAACGGTTGGGGAAAGTCTGGTTCCCCCGACCGCTATACATATTGTTAATGGAAAGGGGCCCAGCTATGCCTGCCCAGGGGAGGTGATTAAAAATAGGAAATACTTATACTCACCTCTCCTGAACTTCTGACAGTCTTCAGTATCCTCTTTGAGGCTCTTCCGGCCTGTGACTGAGTTCACGTGCTCCAGACGTCACTGCTGGGGCCTGTAATTGAGTGTAATGATGTCAGCGGCAATCACAGGCCCCAGCAGTGACGTCTGGGGTGCATCACCTCAGTTGCAGGCAGAAGAGGACCGAAGAAGATGCTGAAGAGAGCCGGACGGAGCGAGGATGCCCAAGAGAGGTGAGGCAAGGTGAGTATAAGTGTTTGTTATTTTTAATCACCTCCCCTGGGCCTCTACTTATAATAGTCTGGGGTCTGAGGAGACCCCAGAGTATAATAATAGCAGCAAAGCTGGGGTCGAACCTCACAAATATTTGTCGAATTTTGTGGGGTTCACCTGAAGCAGCTCTAGGGGGGCTCTTGGGAGCATTTTATACTGTGTGAGGCCACTGTGGGGAGCATATTATACTGTGTGAGGGCCACTATAGAGCATATACTGTGTGGGGGCCATTATAGAGGACATTATACTGTGTGGGAGCCTTTGTGGAGCACATTATACTGTGTGGGGACCACTGTGGAACATATTATACTGGGTGGGACCACTGTGAAACAAATTATACTGTGTGGGTGCCACTGTGGAGTATATTATACTGTGTGGGGGCCACTATGGAGCATTATGCTGTGTGGGGGCCACTGTCGAGTATATTGTATTGTGTGTGGGCCACTGTGCAGCACATTATACGGTGTGCGGCCCCTTTACTATTCACATCACACCCCATCTGTTTTATAGCAGACATGTGATATTATTACAGGCTGTAATAATATTGCATGGTGATTATGAACACAGATACTGTGCAATGTAAATATCGAAGGAGTCACGACAGGGGCCCTGGGTGCTAGATCCCCACTGATTTCTTAGACTGTTAGGACCCTGCAGATTAACTGTTTCCTACAGCATACAGCTCCCAGTATTGTTTACATGCCTGGTGCTGTGCCGTTCACTCACCGCATTATTGATAACCGGAGTTGTGGGTACTAAAGCTATATCCCTTTCAAGTATCTTAGATACCGTCACTATCAAGAATACATTGCAGGTAGATAGTAGGAGGCCCCAGACAATGTTTGCATCAGTGCCCACAAGACTTTAGTTACGCCACTGGATTTCAGGGAATTTCACAGTAAGGGAAAGTCTAAAGGGCCTAGGGGATACTTGTAAAACCTTTTTTTGGGTCATACAGTTATTGTAGGTATGTTGTAACTGCTTTACATCATCGATGTAGTGCAGTAATCTATCTGTTTGCCTATCTATCTATCTATCTATCTATCTATCTATCTATCTATCTATCTATCTATCTCTCTATCTATCCCACCTCATAGATGATGCACCCCTGCTTAACCCAGCTAAATGTATATCAGTTGTACTAGTTTAAACAAATTCTACCTGTTACAAGCACCTTGTATTCTAGCCTCTTAAAAGCCGTTCAATAATATGACAGTGATTTCTCACAATGCTGCATTATGTTATAATTTACTCATATAAAAAAGTTTTTTTTTTCCCTGAGGCTTCACCAGCTTATCTAGGGTGATATCAGGCCAGGGTTGGCATCAGCACCCGGCATATCCGGGCAAGTGCCGGGGCCCCAAGTTCCTGAGGGGACCCACTGGGCTGCCGGGTGCTGACTGCTTTTTGTTTTGATTTTTTAAATAGGCCATTACCCGCTGGAGTAAACCCAGCAGGTATCAGGCCCTATTTACTTACCAATCCCCGCTACAGGAGTGGTGTTCGGTAAGTAAGGCCGGGATCGCCTAGCCATGGCCGCTTTAACCATTCGGTCAATAGTGCACTTGCACTGGGCCCTATGGTAGCCGGGTCCCCTTTGAGTTTGCTGCGCCAACTCATCGGTGTCCGGAGGACACCGATGAGTTGAAGCCAGTTATGAAGTAGGTTGCTGTCTGCTCCCTGCTTCACTACCCGGCCTCTGTCTTTGCTCCCGGTGTCCTGGGAGTAGGAGGTGTGATGTATTGACGTCACTTACATTACGTTTGTAACTCCTTAAAGACTCTGGGACCAGAGAGAGGACTGAACAGAGGAACGGGGAAAGGTGAGTATTAAGGTTTGTTTTTTCCTTTGATATATACAGTTGTGTTTATGATACTGTGGGGGCAATCTGAGGGGTGGGAGGACATGATACTGTGGGGGAAATCTGAGGGGTGGGAGGACATGATTCTGTGGGGGCAACCTGAGGGGTGGGGGGGACATGATACTGTGGAGGCAACCTAAGGGGTGGGGGACATGATACTGTGGGGGCAACCTGAGGGGTGGGGGGACATGAATCTTGGGGGGTAACCTGGAAGGGGTCATGAAAATGTGGAGGCAAACTGTGGGGGGAACATGACACTGAGGGAGCAACTTGATGGGGACATGAAACTGTCGGGGGAAACCTGGGGGGGCATGACACTGTGGGAGCAACCTTGGGGGGACATGACACTATGGGTCAAACTGGGGGGTGGGGGGACACGATACTGTAGAAGCAAGCGGGGGGCATGAGACTGCAGGGGAAACCTCAGGGGGACTTGAAACCGTGGGGGGAAACCTGAGGGGGACATAGTGTGGGGGGGACATGATACTGTGGGGGCAACCCGAGGGGGACATGAAAGTGTGGGGACAACTTGGGGGAGACACATGACACTGTGGGGGCAATCAGGGGGTGGGGGGAACATGAATCTGGGGGGGTAACCTGGAGGGGGACATGAAAATGTGGGGGCAACCTGGAAGGTGACATTATGAGGGGCATTATATTGTATGGGGCCACTAGGGAGGCATTATACTGTGTGAGAGCCACTAAGCGGCATTATAATTTGTGAAGGTCAAGTATTTCTAAGTGGTGTTGATGGGGGGCCCACTTATGAAACCTTTGTACAGGGCCCACCAATGTGTTAAAATGTCTCTGCACCAAGTGGTTTTGTTAAGACCAATTAGGTCCAAACCGAAAATGCTATTATCATACTCCGGGGTCTCTTCAGACCCCGAAGTTTGATGATTGGAGGCCCAGGGGAGGTAAACGAACATAATAAACAGTGTTACTTAGCTCTCCTGCGATGCGACTCCATACTATCTGAAGACTGAGCGGGGAGAGACACCGGTGCTCGGGAGGTGTAACATGTTTTTTTATGTTTGTCACCTCCCCTAGGCCTCTCATCATTATACTCGGGGGTCTGAAAAGACCCACGAATATAATAATAGTTTGTCGGTAGTGAACCCCAAAAATTTAGGTTTCTGTCGAACCCTAAATTTTTCCAATATTTGCAAGAACCACCCTAGGGGCCACTATGGGACATTATACTGTGTGCAGGGGCCGTTATGGGACATTTATACTGTGTGAAGGGGCCACTGTAGGACATTATACCTTGTGAAGGGGCCACTATGGGACATTATGATGTGTGGAGGGGTTGCTATGGGACATTATACTGTGTGGAGGGGCCACTATGGAACATTATACTGTGTGGAGGGGCCGCTATGGGACATTATGCCGTGTGGAGGGGTCGCTATGGGACATTATGCTGTTTGGAGGGGCCACTATGGGACATTATGCCATGTGGAGGGGCCGCTATGGGACATTATACCTTGTGAAGAGGCCGCTATGGGACTTTATGCCGTATGGAGGGGCCGCTATGGGACTTTATGCCGTGTGGAGGGGCCGCTATGGGGCATTATACTGTGTGAAAGGGCCACTGTGGGACATTATAGTGTCTTTAAATGGGGCGTTATACTGTGTGGAGGGGAAAGCAGGTGCTATGGGGGTACCTAAGTCAAAAGTATGCTATGGGGCGCAGTCTTTGCTAGTTATGTCTCTGTATATATTTATTATACCCTATCTGTGTATATACAGTATTTATATAAGTATCTGTGGGGGCCAACTCAGTTTCTGCATTGAGCACTTCCATTAATACAGATAAAAACGTTCATTGCAGAATCAGGCCCTGTTCACACGGTGGAATCTAGCGCTGATTTTACAGCGGATTTTGCCCCCAAATCAGCGGAAGATTCTTCCCTCATTCTGCCTCCCATTGAAAAAAAAGTGTCCTGCTGGAACTTGCCATGGATTCTGCAGCTGATCCGGAGGCTGTGGTTTAAGACTCCATTAGACCCATTTATTTGGGCCTAATCAGCGGTGAATAGCCGCAAGGGCATGCTGATGCTCTGTATCCACCACTGTGAGCCAGGGGGCAGAAAATAAAGAGGAGTCTGGGGCAGATGTCTGCCTAACATTCCTCTTTACTTTCTGATGTTCTATCTACTTGTATGGAATGGACTGTATTACCGTCCACTCCAGTAGGTCCACCTCAGCGAAAAAAACACACAATTTTGGTAGTTTTTTTTGCTGCGGTGTGCATGGGTTGCTCCAAAAGGGGCCAACTGAGGCTCTGTCGCCCAAGGGCCCACGCAAACCTGGAGCTGGCCCTTATCAGGGCCTTACCAGTTGCCAACAAGCATGCCAAAAGAGATCACACAGAACCCTCATAACATTGCCAAGTACAGTGCTGAGCTACAGTGCCGTTATGAGCTATAGCACCCCAATGCTAGCCACTGTGCTCACATTAACAGCCACTGAGCCCCTGGGTAGCACAATACCTACAGTACCTTCATACTGCAGGTGGTATCTTTTTAAGCACTTTGAACTTTCTGTCCTTTTGTAGACCTGCAAAGGAGAACATTTTGTATGATCAGATGACCTTTAATATTTTGCGACTGCACAGACCAAAGTGTGGCATCCCAGAGCTGGCTATGGCTGGGCTGAGGGGGATCTCTGTAGTAATTGCATTGCATTATTTCCTGTTGCTTTATAGCCTGTGTGACATAGCAGGGGGTCCTGAGTCTCACACAACACAGCGCCACCTAGTGAGCCTCACACATGCATTACACCTCCCATAGGATTGAATAGTAACCAAATGTCCAATGGGAGGACGTCACCTGGGTAAAGGGGAGGAGTCAGCTGATCACTGGGTCCCCATGGTAACACCCCTTCAGGAAGGTCCTGTGTGTGAGTAGTTAGAAGTGTGGAGTGTTAGGAGGAGGAGGTGAGGAGATAAGTGTGGTGTCCTGTGAAGAAAACACTGAGCTTAGTGCAGGCATCTCAAGTCCTAGACAGGCCCAGGAAGGTTGGAGAGCTGACATACTCCAGCTATTCAGAAGATCCTGTCCCCTGTCTGCCTAGCCATCGCCCTGAAGGAAGTCAAGCATCATCATCTTGTCAGCATGAGACTGTGGAGAGAACATTCTAGAACACGTGCTCCATAGCAAGTATCACAGGATCCAGAGGCCAAGGCCAGACCTGTGGAACATCCCGCTACCCTGACTATTGCACCCCGAAACTCTGAGCTATCAGGACCACATAACGTGAGTGGGGAATATTATGTACTAGTATCATGGTGGGCATCCTCCTATGTGCCAAATAGGAGCCCAGACGCACCTTAGGACTGTAACACTGAAGTATAAGGGGCTAGGAACACCTTTCATTAAGTCTACCCTGCACCCCAGGACTTTGCTGTGTCACCAGGCGTACCCCGTTATTGTGTAGTGAAGAAACTGTTTAAGCATTTGTGCCTCCACACCCATGGAAGTAAAAGTTCAACTTTACAACCGTTTCTGTGTATGACTCTGCACCGACAACATCAGGGCGCCCCAAACACCACCAGTCGGCACAGTATAGGGGAAGCGCCCCGGGGGAACAATCACCACCAACATTTGTGCAGCCCCCTCATCACCGATACCAGTGGTGGAAACGTGGGACAGCACCAGCGCTGCGTCCTCGTGCCCAGAGACCGTGACAAGTCTGCGCTGTTTGCGCCCCGCAATCCCAACTGCAGCGTTACCCACCATCTGGTCACCGCAAGAAAAACTGGCGTCACGAACAGGATACGGGTGTGTGCCAATTTTGAAAAAGTCGCAACAAAAAGTGTGCCAAATTGTCTCCAGAGCATTGGTCTTTATTGTGGACTTTGCCAAGATCAAGTTTATTCCCTGAGAGTGCTTGCCACAAAGAGGGGAAGCCCTATACCCCTGAAGTAAGCCCTAAAGACTGTCCTCTAAGTGTGTTACAGCCCTGGAAGAGTTAAAACGCCCAGGACTTGTTTGCTGTGCTACATCTCTGTGTAAGAACGCCCACAAAGGGTTAACGGTGCCTTGCAAAAGTGCGGGAGATTTTTAGCACTGCCCATGAGGCCAGGAGATCCATCTGCCGCCATCTTAGGAGAGCCCAGAACGCTGAGCGCAACTCTCCAGTGCACCCATACAAGGAAGTGAAAGGCGAACCTGCCAACGCCATTTCTGACTCTCCAGTGCCGCATCATAGTCCCTGCTGTGCACCGCTGATCTCTGGTCCACGCTGCAGCTGCTGTCAGTGAGTACTGTGCCTCCCTGTCCTTGTCTTCAGTCCTCCCACAGCCCCAGCGAGTGTTTTCCGTGTACAGTGTCCATGGGGAGTGCCACCATTAAAGAGGGGGAGCACACCGTTAGCCTACATCACATCTACCGTGACTCTGTTTCTAGCTACAGCATTCTTAAAGGGCCAGCTGTCCAAGTTGTAGTCTCCATTCCCTGCCAGCAAGCAGTTGAGTTTCTTAAAGAGACGGCGACCTAATTTCAGTCATACCTGCAAACAACATGACTGAGCAAAGTGACTTTGTGCCATCTGTTTCTCGTGATCCAGCAGTGCCCATGGCGTGCAGCCTACCATTCTCCATGCCATTTTACCCTGGCGCACCATGGCTGCCGCGCTACAGAGGGTTGGCGCATACCCTCAGGGACTTTCGTGAGAAGATGCTGTCTCTCTTCCAGTTCTATCCTCTGAATTCAGAACAGCAGATACAGATCCTGCTGGGCCAGCTTGAGGGTGCTGCAGCTAGGGAGGTCCAATCCTGGCCTGCCTCTGACAAAAGAAACCCTGGGCAAATTCTGGACAAACTCCAGGTGAACTTTGACGTGCGATCTGTCTCCGAAGTAAAGATGCGCTTCTTTTCCAGATGACAACTACCTGGTGAGACCCTGCGGGACTATGCTTTATCCCTCCAAGAGGCATTCAGAGCTGTGGTGCAAGTGGATCCGCGTGAAAATGTGGACTCTGATAAAATCTTGCTTGACCGCTTCATAGAAGGGGCGGGTACCACATTGCTCCAGAGTCAGTTACAAATGCTTGCTGCACAACATCCCAGCATCACGTTTGCTGACTTCAAGGCCCTTGCCATCCAGGTCTTGGGACAGGAGCAGCCCCAGCCGAGCCCAGTCATCTGTGCTCCCTCACCTGGACCCTCAACAAGCATTGCTCCAGTTGTCCTGCCACTACCTCTGGGTACCTCACCTGCTGCGCAGACTACACCAGCAGACTCCAGAGATGACCTTCTGGCCCGAGTGGATCATCTGACCCGTGCCACGGAACAGATCACCGTCCGTCTAGATCGTCTGACCCAGCCGTCTTCATCGTCCAGTGATCCTTTGCGAAGTCTCAACATCTCACCTGAGCCGCGACCCAGATGTCCGTCTTCAGTGAAACCTCCGCAGAGTGAGAGGCCATACTGTACCTATTGCCATATATATGGACACACCAGGCCTCAGTGTTTTCAGTTAAACGGGCCACCCCCCGAGGCAGCGGGCCGCCCCTCGGGAGGAAAGAAGAAGGGCCCAGGTGAATCTTCAGTGCCATTGTCATGCTTCGTCTCAGCCTGCCCACACATCACAATCCGGGTAAACGGCGTCCCTCTGACAGCGTTGGTAGACACTGGATCTCAGGTAACAACCTTGCGCAAGCAGGCGTTCCTTGAACATTGGGACTTAGGTGTGTTGAATAGAACGCCTGACACATGGATAAATCTGTGTGCCAGCAATGGACAGCCCATACCACAGCAGGGTTATTGGGAACCCACTATCCAGATTGGGGACTTGAAACTGCCTAGACAGGGTGTAATTGTCACTGATGTAGAGGATGATAGGTTTGCAGTTGTAATATTAGGCATGAATGTTTTACGCCATTGCTTTGCAGAAATGTTGGATGCCTTGCATGCCTCTCTCCTTACAGCTTCTCCCAGTGACCAGCAGACCATTCAGCGGACCATTCGTGTACTCAACGCCCACCACAAGTTCGCCAACAAACAAGGTGAAATTGGTCGAGTCCGGATCCAAGACACCCGTCCAGTAACCCTACAGCCTGGAACAGAAACTATGGTGTGGTGCCGTGCCCGTCCGGGCATAGAAAATCAGGACTACGATGCCTTGCTACAACCCATACAGGTAGATGGCCAACCACTTGTCATGGCTGCCCGCAGCCTTGTCACAGTTTCCAATGGACGTGTTCCTGTCCGCTTAGTCAACTTGGGCGATGCTCCCTTGAAACTCCACAAGTTCCACTCTGTGGCCCTGCTACACCGGTTAGCACCTGAAGACATTCTCTCTGGTGATTCTACTGCCACACAGCGTTCCACCCAAGCTGCTGAGAACATTCAGAATGGAGCCACGAAGCCCTGGTGGGATGAATTGAACGTGGGAGACGCCAATACCCCTATAGAGCACATCAATGGGGTCCGCAATGTGGCCAAGCGTTACCAACAGGCATTCAGCAAACACCCACTGTACTTTGGTAAGACCACGACCATACAACATCGCATTCTGACTGGCGACCACCATCCAATCAAGGAGCGTCACCGTCCAATACCACCAGCGATGTACCAACCAGTGAAAAAGTTGATCCAAGAGATGCGAGATGATGATATCATCCGGGAGAGTAACAGCCCCTGGGCAGCACCGTTAGTCCTCGTCAAGAAGAAAGACCCTACAATTTTGTGTGGACTATCGTAAACTCAACAACGTCACGCACAAAGACGCATACCCATTGCCGCAGATTGAGGAATCTCTAACGGCTTTGGGATCAGCTACCTGTTTCTCGACCCTGGACTTAACCAGTGGATACTGGCAAGTCCCTATGGCGCCTGAAGATCGTGAAAAGACTGCGTTTACGACCCCGATGGGACTCTTTGAATTCAATAGTATGCCATTTGGGCTATGTAATGCCCCAGCCACATTCCAACGGCTTATGGAGAGGTGCCTCGGCCATGAGAATTTCCAGAGTGTGCTACTGTACCTGGACGATGTTATTGTATTCTCCCGGACATACCAAGAACACCTTCGTCACCTATCCGAGGTATTCAAGGTACTTATACAGCACGGCCTAAAGGAGAAGCCCTCCAAGTGCTACCTGTTGAAACCCCAAGTTCACTACCTTGGGCATGTCATGAGCGCACAAGGCGTCCAACCTGATCCTGAAAAGATCACTGCAGTCCAGAACTGGCGAAGACCAACTACCGTCAAAGAAATCCGAAGCTTCCTTGGATTCGCAGGTTACTACCGGCGTTTCATACCACACTTCGCCCAAGTAGCTGAGCCTCTGAACGAGTTGTTGCGCGGTTGTCCCAGAGAAAACTACAACCGAAAGCTTCCAGTAGACTGGACGGTGCGTCAAGAGGAAGTCTTTCAAGCGCTTAAAGCACTTCTGCCGCAACCACCAATTCTAGCCTATCCCGACTACAGTCAGCCATTCCGCTTGTACACAGATGCAAGTCACCAAGGTTTGGGTGCAGTGTTGTCCCAGGTTCAGGACAACAAAGAGCGAGTCATCGCCTACGCCAGCAGGAGTCTGAGAGGCGCGGAGAAGAATGACCAGAACTATAGTTCTTTCAAACTTGAACTACTGGCGCTTGTCTGGGCCGTGACAGAGAAGTTTAAAGACTACCTGGCTGCCACACCCTTTACCGTGTACACGGATAACAATCCGTTGGCGCATCTGGACACTACTCGACCGGGAGCCCTTGAACAACGGTGGGCCTCAAGACTCGCGAATTACAAGTTCTCTGTCAAGTATCGCAGTGGCAAGTCCAACGCTAACGCTGATGCACTCTAAAGGTTGCCTGTGGGAGAAGAACCACCCCGAGAAGACATCTGGGAAGAGGTGGAGATGCCACCATTCTACAATAAGTTTGCCCAACAGGTTGCTATTGGTGTCCCTGTAGAAGGAGAATCTCTGGCGAAAACAGCTACAGAATCCCTCCAGGAGCCATCTCTGTGGAAAACGCTCCAAGAAGAGAGCAGAGTTTTAGGAGAATTGTCAGATTTCTTGCTTACAGGAAGAATACCAACCCGTGTAAAGAGAGGTCTTCATGATGTGGAATTAAAACGCCTTTGGCGACAGAGGAAGTGCCTATTTGTCCAACGAGGCCTTCTACTTAGAAACACCCTTGATCCTGTCACAGGTGAAAGGCTTCATCAGATCCTCGTACCAAGAAGAGACACACAGATGATACTTGAGGTGTATCATGACAGATCCGGTCACTTCGGGGTACAAAAGACCGAAGCTACCATCCGTTGTCGCTTCTATTGGGTCGGAATGAGGAGTGACATTGAGAGTTTGTGCCGAGAGTGTCCCGCCTGTAGTATCACCAAGGAAGGTCGAAGAGATCAGAAGGCCCCTCTACATCCAATTAAGACTCAAAAGCCGCGTGAAATTGTTGCTCTGGACCATGTGAAGTTGGGTCCCACACGTTCCGGCTACAGCTACGATCTGACAATGGTGGATCATTACTCCAAATTCCTTGTCATCGTGCCTGTCAGAGATCTTACAGCAAGAACTACGGCTGAGACCTTCTATGCAGAGTTTGTCCGCCATTATGGTTGTCCTGAGCATATCCTCACTGACCGTGGATCGGCGTTTGAATCCCAATTGTTCCGTGAGCTGTGTCAGTTCCAAGACTGCAAGAAGTTGCGAACCACAGCATATCACCCTCAAGGGAATGGGATGTGCGAGAAGGCAAATCAAGTGATCATCAGCATGCTAAGAACAGCCGCAGTTACACCTGGTGTTGAGTGGCCTGAGCGTATCAAGGACTTGGCCTATATTTACAACAACACACCCTAAACATCTACGGGATACGCACCATTTTATCTAATGTTTGGAAGACAAGGTCAACTTCCTTCAGACTTAACCCTTGGCGTGAAGGTCCCTGACACCATCAATCCACTACCCATAACAGACTGGGTTGTTGAACACCGCCGACGTATGGAGGAAGCTAAAGAGATAGTTGAAAAGCGCATGGATGAGGTTCGTAGGAGACAACAGGAGGATTACAACCATCACGCCCATGCAGCGCCCCTGAAAGTTGGCGACCGTGTATGGTTAAGGAATAACCATCGGAATGGGAAATTGGATCCATTCTGGGAGAAAGAACCATACAGTGTCATCTCCATACCATATCCTGAATCCGACGTGTATGAGATCTCTAAACCTGGGAGACAGCCCCAAGTAGTACACCGAAACCGTCTGAAGCTGTGCCTTAAAGAAGGACTACCCACAGAGGTGCCCCCAGCTGAGACAACAAGTACAGAGATCTTGTCACCATTTGAAGCGAAAGAGAGACCCCCAACGTTAATTGAGCTTATGTGGGCGCCTAAACTACTACCATTTAGCTGCTATCCACCAATTGCACTAGTGCAAGAGAACCCTTCGACAGATGATTTAATCGATTTCAGTGACTCTGTTCCTGATCCAAATCCCATTCCACTTAGGCGTTCTGAGCGTACCACAAAAGGCATACCTCCAACACGCTATAGTGATGCCATTGCTGTCCTTGGGTAAAAGAGGTTAACTGTCTCTGCTTCTGTATATATGTTTTTCCTGTGTGTATATACAATATATATATAATATCTTGCCATGTAATATAGTACTTAAATTTATATGCAACAATCCAAGCAACAGTGCCTGGCTCACCGAGCCAAGGAAGTTCTGTTACCTCATTACGGTATGGACATTCGTGCTAGAGTGCCTACTCTTCCTTACAGAAAGGACTGTTTATTGTTTCTCAGAGAGACTCTCATGATAATGGACACTCACTAAATTTGTGCCAGAGAGCCTCTGGACCCATTTGATGGTACCGCCAAAAGGTTCCATAAGTCTGAGTTTAATTATCTCTCCGTTACCCTTCAGACTTCTCATGGACATTCCAGGACTATGCCGAGAGGTCTTACCTCAAGTTTCTAAGTATTATATTTTTCTAAGCTGTTACTCATATTTGCACTTTATTCGTATTTATTAACATTATGTTACATTTCTCACCTTCACCCCAGCCTGTCGCCGAGGTCGGCTCAGTGGAAGAGGGGGAGTATGTGGCATCCCAGAGCTGGCTATGGCTGGGCTGAGGGGGATCTCTGTAGTCATTGTATTATTTCCTGTTGCTTCATAGCCTGTGTGACATAGCAGGGGGTCCTGAGTCTCACACAACACAGCGCCACCTAGTGAGCCTCACACATGCATTACACCTCCCATAGGATTGAATAGTAACCAAATGTCCAATGGGAGGACGTCACCTGGGTAAAGGGGAGGAGTCAGCTGATCACTGGGTCCCCATGGTAACACCCCTTCAGGAAGGTCCTGTGTGTGAGTAGTTAGAAGTGTGGACAGTTAGGAGGAGGAGGTGAGGAGATAAGTGTGGTGTCCTGTGAAGAAAACACTGAGCTTAGAGCAGGCATCTCAAGTCCTAGACAGGCCCAGGAAGGTTGGAGAGCTGACATACTCCAGCTATTCAGAAGATCCTGTCCCCTGTCTGCCTAGCCATCGCCCTGAAGGAAGTCAAGCCTCATTATCTTGTCAGCATGAAACTGTGGAGAGAACGTTCTGGAACATGTGCTCCATAGCAAGTATCACAGGATCCAGGGGCCAAGGCCAGACCTGTGGAATATCCTGCCACCCTGACTATTGCACCCCGAAACTCTGAGCTATCAGGACCACATAACCTGAGTGGGGAATATTATGTGCTAGTATGGTGGTGGGCATCCTCCTATGAGTCAAATAGGAGCCCAGACGCACCTTAGGGCTGTAACACTGAAGTATAAAAGGCTAGGAACACCTTTCATTAAGTCTACCCTGCACCCCAGGACTTTGCTGTGTCACCAGGCGTACCCCGTTATTTTGTATTGAAGGAACTGTTTAAGTATTTGTGCCTCCACACCCATGGAAGTACAAGTTCAACTTTACAACTGTTTCTGTGTCTGACTCTGCACCGACAACATCAGGGCGCCCCAAACACCACCAGTCGGCACAGTATAGGGGAAGCGCCCCGGGGGAACAATCACCACCAACATTTATGCAGCCCCCCTCATCACCGTTACCAGTGGTGGAAACGTGGGACAGCAGCAGCGCTGCGCCCTCGTGCCCAGAGACCGTGACAAGTCTGCGCTGTTTGCGCCCGCAATCGCAATCCCAACTGCAGTGTTACCCACCATCTGGTCACCGCAAAAGCACCATCGCCCCCCAAAAAATAAAAATTAAAAAATTATTAAAAAAAAAAAGGGGGGGCAAAAAAAAAAAAATAAAAAAAAAAAAATTAAATTTTAATATAAAAAAAAGAAAAAAAAAAAAAAAAAAAAAAAAAAAAAAAAAAAAAAAAAAATAAAAAAAAAATATATATAAAATATTTTTAAATTAAAATTATTTAATTTAAATTTTTTTTTTTTTTTTTTTATAAAAAAAATTTTTTTTTTTTTTTTTTTTTGGGGGGGGGTGTTTTTTGGCCATTTTTTTTTTTTTTTTTTTTAATTTTATTAATTTTTTTTTTTTAGAAAAAAGGCTGTATCATTCTCCTTAGCAATCCTCTAACTGAGCTCTTGCTAGGTAAAGTCCATACTACAGAGCTGAAGCATTTACCAAAGGGGAATGGTGACTTCAAATGGCTGTATCTCCGGTTTTATACCATCTAGAAAAATGGTTCTGGTATCACAAGAAAGCAGTTCATGCAGCTCATGCTGCATATAAAATTACATTCATGACTGTATTTTTAACTAGTGATATCTTTAATTCTTCTATAGCTAGTACTTCAATCTTGGCTTCAATCTCAGCTTTCTTTTGATACCAGAAACATTTTTCTAAGTGGTATAAACTGAAAATTACAGCCATTTGAAGTGACTATCCCCCTTTGGAAAATGCTTCAGCTCTATGTACTGTTTTGAGTATATACAGGTTCATCTCAATACATTAGAATATCTTTGAAATGTTTATTTATTTCAGTAATTAAATTAAAAAAGTGACCTCCTATATTTTCTAGATTCTTTACACACAGAATGTTCTATTTCAAGTGTTTTATTTTTGTAAATGTTGATTATGGATTACAGCTAATGAAAACCCAAATCTAAGAAAATTTGAATATTGTAAAAAAGTTCAGTATTGTAAATTCAGTGTGTCACCTGCCAAGGTTTCCTAAGCCTTTAAAGGGAGTCTATTATTAAAAAAAACACTTTTAAGCTAATGGCACGTTGGAATGGCCTTTAAAAAAGCCATTCTTCTCCTACCTTTCATTGTTGTCTTCTCCCAGCCGTTTCTGTAAAAATCTTTTTCTTAAATTATGGAAATGATCCTCACGGAGCACCCGGGGCGTTCCTCCATGGAGCGAGCACCCATTGTATCATTGCTTGTCACCGCCCATTAGTCTGTTGTGGTGACTCCCATCTTGTTCTTCTCTGTATCTTCTTTCTTCTACTTCCTCTGACGCAGCGCTGGACCGCCACCATTTTCCGGTGGTCTTTCACAAGAGGCGCAGTACAGACCACCGGAAAATTGAGGCCCGTCATGCACAGTCGCTGCCGTCCAGCGCTGCGTCAGAGGAAGTAGAAGAGAAGACCAAGATGGGAGTCACCACAACAGACTAATGGGCGGTGACAAGCGATGACGCGGTGGGTGCTCGCTGCCATGGAGGAACGCCCCGGGTGCTTCGTGAGGATCATTTCTAAAATTGAAGAAATGGATTTTTACAGAAGCGGCTGGCAGAAGACAACAATGAAAGGTAGGAGAAGAATGGCCTTTTTAAAGGCCATTACAACATGCCATTAGCTTAAAAGTGTTTTTTTAATGATAGACTCCCTTTAAATGGTCTCTCAGTCTGGTTCAGTAAGACACACAATCATGGAAGACGCTGATTATGGATTGTATTACTGAATTACTGAAATGAAGGAACGTTTCAAAGATATTCTAATTTATTGAGATGCACCTGTATGTACAGAGAGAGTTTCCCTGGCAATGCTTAGTTAGAGCATTGGTAATGGGAACTTTATAGCCTGTTTTCTATTAAAATAAAGCTTTAATTATTATTGATTATTGTAATATACTATGCATCTATAGTTAGCATTTATTGCCACATTTCTTCTGTAAAAATTGTGACAATATGTTACTATAAAACTGATTTTATCCAAATTCTGAATTTTCCACCTGCAATACCTAAGAATAAACCGCAAATTTTAAATTCTTTCTATCCTGCTGTAGAGGTTTTCTCTTGGGCTCTTTGCTCTATAGACTGTAGCAATATAGAGTTGTTGTGAAAGGAAATAACAGCATCTTTGAGTATATTTCATACACTGCTTACATTTCAACCCTAACCCTATGCTATCAATAACTGTTATTTTATACAATTAAATATTTAATAATTAAAATAATAATATAATATAATAATTAAAAATTATAAAGAACATTTTTATATCTAGTTGGTTGCTTTAAATAAAGGTAAGACGGGGGGGCGTGGCTAGCCGGAGAAGCAACAGGACGTACATTTTCCAGCTCCTATTAGTCACATTTGCGATCCACCACATATCACCCTAATCCTGCACATTCTGGATCCTTTACTCACCCAAGGGCTTTCCCCTAAGCCCTAGTAAGCTGATCTTGGGTGTTAAAGCTGCTTTTCTGGCCTTTCTACAGTGGCTCAGAGTCGGGGCCTACCTGCGCCTTCCTCCAGACCCGCCATTTTCTCCGCACCCCGGCCGTCGGGACGAGCATCTCCTGCACCGCGGACCTCCGCATCCTCCTCTGCCTCCGCTGATGTTGCTTTCTGCGGGACCAGGGAGTGACAGAGGCGGCAGCCCTGCACGGTGCTGGTTGCCGCGCGGGGCGACAGAGCGGCGGCTGTTGAGGGCAGCGGTTACTGCACTAAGGCCTACAGCGGGGGACAGCACAGCGCTCCCAACCAGAAGAGGGGGCCTATATTCCTGAGCAACGCTGCACATCCCAGATCCTGGACGCAGACCTCGGACACAAGGTACACTGCAGGCAACGCGGGCAGGGGGAGTGCTGGGATCCCTTACATACATCAGGGAGACTCAAAACGAGGCCCGATTAGCGGCAAAGCAGTGCCTGCACTGTGACCCTATCCTGGGTATCTCCACTCATACAAAATATAGGCCTTACCTGACCTATCGCTTTGGCCCCAGGGCAGCCAGAGCCGGGCCCTGTACCGACGTAGTCTATCCCTCCAACCTACGAATAATCAGGCCCTGAGCGGACCCTCACCTGTACTCCTGCCCTACTAGTCTTGTGCAGGCCTGCATCTCCACCTCAGCTCAGCAACCCCTAATTGGCCTCCACACATACAGCTCTAGCTGAAACTCCACTGAGCTGCAGCTCAATTTTTCCCCACAGAATTCTCGTAAGTACCTCTCCCCTTGGGTGATGGCGACTTAGTTCTGGGGATCCAGTGCACCATAAGCGACTCTTAGCGACAAACAGCCTGTCTGAAAATATCTGCCCTTTAAACGCTGAATTGCGGGAGACGAATATCTGGCAACATGGTGAAGGGTAGGAAATCCGTCAAGAAACCTGATAATAACCTGACTAACTACTTTGAGTGGGACCGTGGCGTGGAGGGAGAACCGGGACCTACACTTGACGACCATACAGAGTGCACACTCTCAACGCCTACGACTGCCATAATCACAGCGACATTTGTAGAGGGGGAAGGCCTTAACCACACCAAAGCTCTAATGGATCCTCTTCTACCTCCAACCCCTGACGATATCCGATCAGCAGCACCACAAATCCATTATACATCCACTCAATCCAGCAAGGAGCAGACCTCCCCCTTACGACACTCACCATCTCCGAGTACCAGTCCGCTCAAACAAAAACCTCGTCTGGAACTCCCTGGAGACCTAACCTACTCCGAAGACCAACCCTCCTCCGAGACCTTTCCATCCACTCAAATGACTGGCCTAGACGGCTTCCCGACCACTAGTGGTCCCGCCTCTGAACATACTCTGAGAGATATGCTTCTGGCCCTCCGCAGTTCCCTTCAGGCGGATTTTTCACAATTGCTTCAGCCTCTTCAGTCCTCAGTCAATGCACTAGATGGACGAGTAACACATATTGAAACCAAAATGGGCGATTTCGCTGCATCGCACAACAAAATCATCGATGCACACAATGACCTTGAAGACGAGGTTGAGAATCTCAAAGCCAAAGTGGCTGACATGGAGGACCGGTCCCGCAGGAACAACATCAAATTCAGAGGTATTTCAGAACAGGTCCAAACAGCTGATCTGCTTCCATACCTACAGGATTATGTCCGATTTCTACTACCTGACTCTACTAATACGGATATCATCATTGACAGAGCACATAGGCTTCCTCGCCCCAGACATCTGGGAGACGAGATCCCGAGAGACGTCTTGGCGAGATTCCACTTCTTCCATATAAAAGAAAGATTACTAGAAGCTGCTTGTAAGCAGAAATCTTGGCCTCCCAAATTCAAAGAGGTGCAGTTATACACGGACCTCTCAGCTATGACCCTTCGCCTCCGCAGAGACTTACTCCCGGTCACAACAACGCTCCGCAAAAACAAGATCCAATATAGATGGGGGTTTCCTGTGAAATTGATTGTCACTAAAGACGGGACCACCTTCACCATCCATAACTTGAATCAAGGCAAAGCGTTATTATCGACTTGGAGAATGCCAATCTCTCTTCCTCAAGAGGCGGCAGGTCCCTCTCCTCCCTCAGCTACAGGGTGTAGATCTCCCACAAACCGCAAATGATATTCTAGGATGGCTATCCCTATCCACTCAGGTGCACAACCCCCTTTGCTCTAGTGGCTTAACCGGCAAGCCTATAACCAATACCCCCACATATACAGTAAAGCTGTATTCGTCTTTGAACTGTTTGTTCATCTGTTTTTGTCTATTGATCTTCTTACTTGCGAAACTGCCTACTCGTCTTCTGCAGATTCAACATCCCCACGACGTCCATACTCTTAAGTGACACTATGGTGATCAAGTTGGCCTCTCTCAACGTCCGTGGCCTAAACAGTCCACAGAAGCGAACGTATATTTGGAAGGAGGCTCTCTCACTCTCCGCGGATGTTTTCTGCGCACAAGAAACCCACCTTCTACAAAAAGACGCCTTCAGGGTAAAACACCCATCCTTTCCTATAATCTGCCACGCACACCACCGATCTAAAAAACGGGGAGTCCTTGTCGCTTTTAGAGACTCAGTGGCATTTTCCTTAACGGCACAAAAAGCGGACCCCCAAGGCAGATTCCTCATAATTGTTTGCCTCCTCAATAACATCCCCTATACAATAGTCAACATATACGCTCCACAGCGAAAGACCCTGGCGTTTTTACACAAAGTCCGAAGACACATTCAAGAAATCCAACAGGGTGCGTTAATAATTTGTGGAGACTTCAATAACATAGTGGATCCCTCTCTGGATTCTACCAACGCCAACAGAGACAACACTTCCTGCCTGCTCCAATTTCCGAACACTGAAAATCTTTATGATATCTGGCGCGCACATCATGCGGGCGAAAGGGACTATACCTATTTCTCAGCAGTACACGGTTCTTACTCTCGCATTGATATGTTCATGGTAGACCTTCATACCCTGATGAGCTCCAAAACATCCACGATTGAATCTATCACATGGTCAGACCACACAGCCATCACTCTCACCATAGAAGAAAAGATTCCACCTTCTGCTGCTAGACTCTGGAGAAACAATACATACCTAATGAGTCACCTTACTTATCGCCCGATAATAGAAAAAGACCTCCAGGATTTTTTTCCAGATCAACTCCATATCTACAGAGGATCCCTACACTCTCTGGAACGCTCACAAAGCGTACATTCGTGGCACACTTATAAAAATCGCACATAGAAACAAGAAAGAACGCCAGAAAGCGATTACGGTAGCAATGTCAACACTTCGCACTTTAGAAGCCGCGAACAAAACCAATCCGAACCCGAATACTTCTGAACAGCTCACCCAGGCTAGACAGCAACTGCGTCTCCTTCTTTTACAAGATTACGAAAAGGCGTTAAAACGATCTAAAGCGCGATTTTACTCCCAAAGCAACAAAGCCGGCAGACTACTGGCTAGACAACTTCGGGCAAGGGTAGTTAAATCGCGGATTCCATACATCAAGCACCCTGTCACTAAAGTACATTTAACAGACCCAAGAGACATCGCCAACTCTTTTAAGGACTACTACGCACAGTTGTATAATCTACAGGAACACACCCCTCTTCCACCTGACCATTCCACCTTGGTATCCGGCTTCTTAAACAACTTAAAGTTATCAGGCCTGACAGATGAACATCTCTTGGCCCTAAACACCCCTATTACTCTTCCAGAAGTCCTACAAACCATAAAGTCCTTACCTAAGGGTAAGTCACCAGGTCCAGATGGTTTCTCCAACGAATATTTAATCTATTTCCAGCAAATTCTTGCTCCATCTCTCCTGAATTTCTTCAACCATGCCATGTCGGGTGCACCGCTTCCGCGCGAATCGTTGATGGCATTAATTGTCACCCTTCCTAAACCCGGTAAATCAGCAGATGTCCCACAAAATTTCAGGCCAATCTCGCTGCTAAATTCGGACCTCAAGCTTTATGCGAAGATCCTAGCAGCACGTCTAGCTCCCATTCTTCCAGACTTAATTGGCACAGACCAAGTGGGCTTCGTTAAAGGCCACCAAGCCTCAGACAACACCAGACGTGTCCTACATTTGGTAGATCACCTGGAACGCAACAAGACCCCATCCCTAATGGTCGCCTTAGATGCTGAGAAGGCGTTTGACCGGATCAACTGGGCATTCGCTTTCTCCGTCCTACAGAAACTGCGATTCTCTGGCCCTATCCTCACTGCTATCTCAAACCTATACTCATCCCCATCGGCCAGAGTGTTTACTAACAGCACACTGTCGGACAGCTTTGATATCAAGAATGGAACGAGGCAGGGGTGCCCTCTCTCTCCATTGATCTTTATTCTCACCATTGAACCATTATCACAAGCCCTGAGACAAAACGACAGAGTCCAGGGAGTGGACATAGAGGGTTCCTCTCATCTCATCTCCCTCTACGCTGATGATATCATATTGTCCTTAACCTACCCAGAAACATCTCTACCAGCTGCTGTCGAAACTCTCAGAGATTATGGGGCTCTCTCTTTTTATAAACTCAACGAAGCCAAAACACAAATTCTCCCCCTGAACGTTCCCATGCCTCTTTTGGAACATCTCAAAGAGAGGTTTCCCTACGACTGGAAATCGACAGATCTGGACTACTTGGGAATAAGGATCACTCCCTACATCGCACAGGTGGCCAAAGCAAACTATATGCCTCGGCTGACGGATCTGGAGAGAGAGTGTCGATCCTATTCAGGACTCACCCTGTCATGCCTAGGTAGGGTATCTGCCTTTCAAATGATGCTGCTCCCAAAACTATTATACTTATTTAGAACTATACCCGTAGCACCCCCCCTTACGTTCCTCCAGAAAATTAACGCTATGCTCAACAAACTTATCTGGAACTCCAAAAAGCCGAGACTCCCATCTTCTATCCTGCACAGAAAACGGGGAGTGGGAGGCTTGGGAATACCAAACATATATGATTACTACATGGCCTCACATCTTTCTACTCTAAAGGACTGGTGGCATAACAACGCCCATAAATCCTGGATCACCATTGAGTCTCGTATGATACCACATCACAGTCTCAAATCTTGGCTCTTATACTCCCTCTGGACGGATGTGGTACCCTCTCTCACGTCTCCAATTCTACAACATCTCATAGACAGCTGGCGACATATCCATCACTCTACAGGCAAGACGCAGATACTACACATCAAGCAGGCCCCAATTGAATTCTTAGAACTAACAATCCTGGATCTCAACCTATCCATCTGGAAATCATCAGGTATCACCTCTATTTCAATGATGTGGAGTGAGGACTCATTGATACCATTCCCATCGCTACAATCCACCTTCTCCCTACCCTCCACTTGCCTCTTTACATATCTGAGAATCAAGTACTTTCTCACCTCCAACTGCAATAAACAAGTAATATACAATAAATCTCTGTTGGACCTCCTCAAAATTCCAAATCCGGCTACAAAAATTCTCAGCTCCATCTACAATACTATAGGATCTAAAGATCATCTGGTCAAATCTACCCCACTACTTAGTTGGGAAATGCATCTTCAGCAGAAATACTCGGTTATACAATGGCAGAAAGCCATGACCTTCACGAAAAAAGACCTTCCGGTGCACGACCCACTATGAAACAACTGTCAAAATTCTCCTCCACTGGTACTATACTCCAGAGCGACTTCACCGAATTTATCCGCAGACCTCAAACTCCTGCTGGAGGGGATGTGGCGAGAAAGGAACACTACTGCATTTACTGTGGACGTGCCCCCGAGTGGTGCTGTACTGGCAAGACGTCTTCCGATGGATTTCTTCACTAGTGGGATTCTTCATACCTCCCTCACCAGCTTTAGCACTACTATTTCTGCAGATCGACTCTTTCCCAGCAACACATAGAGCGTTGATTGGCCACGCCTTGTTATCAGCGTCATTGGCTCTGCTACGCAACTGGAAGTCAGCCACTATTCCGACTAGAGGAGAGCTAGTGAACATGGTGGAGCAGACCTACCAATATGAGAAGATTCTCTCTCATGGAGTTCTTGGGGATAACCACTTCCAAAAGAACTGGTTTCCATGGACACTGAAGGCTCATACACATCTGCCGTAACCCGCCTGTGCCGCACTTGGAAGATCAAAACTTAATAATTATTGTCACCTTTTGTTGCTTTATACTTGTATGCACTTGTTTCTTTAACTCTAGAGACTCTCGAACTCTTAGATAACTATATGTTTATTTGACTTCTAGCTACTTCCACCGCTTACATGATAATACCTTTTTTTTTTTTTTTTTTTTTTTTGAATGTTGTTGTTTGACCTGTTAAAAAATCTCAATAAAACTGATTGAAATTAAATAAAGGTAAGACAGTAACAACATATTGATATTTACAACCAGGGCAGAGCTGGGTTTAGTCATTTCAGAAGAGTTTTGACATGGCTTAGTGACATGTCTAAGAGGTTTTGATTGATGAGGGTCTGGTTGCTACGACCCACACCGATCAGTTGAGTGTTGTGCCCCTACTGTTGTGATTGCCTTTGGTGGACTCTCCTCAGAAAGCTGATCCTGTGATGTACAGATCCAGAGAAAGTATACAGGTGCATCTCAATAAATTAGAATATCTTTGAAACATTTCAGTAATTAAATTTAAAAAGTGACCTCCTATATTTTCTAGATTCTTTACACACAGAGTGTTCTATTTCAAGTGTTTTATTTCTGTAAATGTTGATTATGGATTACAGGTAATGAAAACCCAAATCTAAGAAAATTAGAATATTGTAAAAAAGTTCAGTATTGTAAATTCAGTGTGTCACCTGCCAAGGTTTCCTAAGCCTTTAAATCACAGGTGTCAAACACAAGGCCCGCGGGCCGAATCCGGCCCGCTGCCTTCTGTTATCTGGCCCGGCACTTATCTGGCATGGCCTCACGCAATACAAGAGCAATAAAGATGGCAGCCGCCCAGGGGCGCACCGCTAATGAGGCGAAGTGAGGGGGGCCGCCTCAGGCGGCACTGTCCCTCACTGTCTGGGGGGGGCGGCATTTTTCTATTCAATATAAACCAGCCCAGGACAGGCCGCTTTAAAAAAAAAAAACAGAGCTGAGCGGGCCCTGTCCTGGGCTGCTTTAAGAGACGTCGCATCTGGGGGCGTGGCCTGGACGCGCATGGAGTAGCACGCGCGCAGGTCCTTCTCCGCTCCTCCGCTCGCTACTGAGACCCGTGGACCCCTCAGCAGGCGCAGTATGGGCAAGCGCTTACCGAGGAAGGTGGCCCCGGGCACCCCAGCGCCCGTGGAGAGGTCTGGGGGGGCCACCCTGGACGCCTTTCTGGCCCAGCGGCCTTCTCTACCGGGCCAGGCTGCTGCGGGGCGGCCATCTTGGATTCCCTCCGCTCTCCAGGCACAGGGGTCGCAGCGCAGCTTCTCTCCTCCCGCGCTCCCCCTGTCAGCCAGCGGAGCGCCGCTTCAACAGAGATCCCTGTCAGCGCCTGGGCAACCCAGAGTTTCCCCAGCACGAGTGCTCCCACAGTCTCCTCACCCTGGGATGTCCCAGCAACTACATTCTGCTTCACCAGCACTCCTGGCAGAGCGGCATGAGAGGACCCCGGATGTTTCCAGCTTCTCAAGGAGTTCTGAGGTCGGTGGCTCTGCTCCCTCCTACACCGCTGATGAGTTGCAGCCTGTGGCCACAGAGCTGGTCTCTGTGGCCCCCCATCTACTATCTTCCCCCATCGCCCCTCCCCTCCATGGCTCAGAGGGGGATGGCGCGGTGGAAGGCGCTGGCGTAGGGGCTCCTCTGCCCCGCACTCCCAAGGATTATGCCTCCCCCCCCTCCAGTCCTGTACCCCTAGAGCTGCATTCCAGGCCCATCTTCAGCACCATCATCCATGGCGGACCTTCTTCCTCAACTTCCTACTAAACAAGACCTTAAAAGTATGGTTGCGGAAATCACAGCATCCTTCCGATCTGAAATTGCTACCCTCCGCACTGATTTACACTCCATTGCTAACCGAATGGACACGCTGGAGAATGACCATGACACTACCAGAGACTATGTTGCCTCACTGCATGATACTACCACTGAACAGGGTTCAGCTATACGGGACATGCAACGCCACTTGGAGGATCTTGACAACAGGGGCCGGCGCAACAATGTACGCATCAAGGGACTCCCAGAGGCTGACCAATCTGAGGATCTGCCTGTTCTGCTGGAGGCTGTCTTCAACACTATACTGCAGGAGCCCCCGTCCCACAAAATTAAGTTTGATAGGGCACATCGAGCCCTTCGACCCAGAGGATCTTCCGCCACACCCCGTGATGTCATCTGCTGCCTCCACGACTTCACCCTTAAAGAGGCTATAATGAGCAAAGTGCGCAAACTCAAAGACTTCGAGTTTCAGGGAGCTCCACTACAATTCTATCAGGATCTGTCGCTAATCACCCTCCAGAAACGCCGCCATCTCCGACCCCTCCTCCAGATTCTTCAGGAGCACCAAATTCCTTACCGGTGGGGATTTCCGTTTGCTCTCATTGCTCGTAGGGATGGTCGCTCCGCTACGCTTCGCTCCTTTGCGGATTTGCCTCTCTTCTGTGACCTATTGGATGTTCCCCTGCCGGATTTAACAGACTGGGAGCTATTCTCTCCACCCCCTCCCCCACCACCGGTTTGGCAACGATTGGAGCCCAGACGACGTCATGCATCCTCTGCGGTGGTGACCACTCGGAGGCCCCGGCTGGAGACTGATCCCTGAGGAGGCTGCCCCCCCTTGAGACGTTCTCCCTTTTCTCGGTGGTGCTTTGGAATCTGCATGCCTTAATGTTATGTTTGCTTCTTTTTTTTTTCTTTTTTAGGTCTACGGGTCTCATCTATTATGCTTATTATTGGATTGTTTTAGCGGAGTGGGGCGGGGTGGGGTTCCGGTGACTCCCCTTCCTTCCTTCTTTTTACTGGTGGTTGGGGATCCACCGCCTCCCCTCCGACCTCCTGTCCACGCTCTCCCCCCCTAAGGGGATACTTGGACTGTGCGGCCATTGATCCTGATTGGACCTCTGGCTGCCCTCATTGGTCCCCAGGCGAGTGACTTAGCCTCGCCCACAAAGTATTGTTTAACTGTTTTTATTTTTACTTTGTCATTTATGATGTCTTTTGCCTCCCTCCCTCCCTCTCTTTCCCCCCCCCCTCCCTGATCTAGAGACCCTGCCTCGACTTTGGGTTCCTGTTTGTGGATTGCCCTTTTGCCTCTCCGAGGGAAACTTGCCAGCGTCATGTGAGATGGGTGAGCTTATTGCAATCCGCCACTGTCCTCCAATCCTGGGTCCCAATGGTTAGGTGCGTGACAATTAATGTCAAGGGCCTGGGTTCCAACATTAAAAGGCGCCATGTCCTTAGAGAACTCCGCTCCTTACGAGCGGATGTGGCGTTTCTTCAGGAGACTCATTTTGACCGCGCTGGTACTTTTGCCTTCGCTAAGCATTATTTTCCCGTAGCTTTTTCAGCCTTCCACAATCGACGCAGAGCTGGGGTGGCTATCCTTCTTTCTCGATCCTGCCCAATTACAGTGACGACTTCCCACATAGACCCAGGTGGCCGGTTTGTTATCTTGGAGGGGCTCCTTTATGGTGCCCCGATTGTTTTATGCAATGTCTATGCCCCCAATTCAGCACAGATCCCGTTCTTGCGCCGGGTATTCTCCCGTCTGCGCGCTCTCCCACCATCAGCTTGGCTGGTGGGGGGAGACTTTAACATGGTCTTCTCTGAACGGGCGGATCGTCTGGCGTTACCCCAGGGCCCAACCCCCCATAGGTTGGCCCAACTTGCAAGGGAGTTCCGCAGGCTGATCCGCGCCCACTCTTTGTATGACCTTTGGCGAGTGGACAATCCTACGGCGCGCTCCTACACCTTCTTTTCTCACCCTCATAACACTCACACCCGCATTGACTACTTCTTTGGAAATGCTCCCGCTCTTCGTTTGCTTAGGGACACGAACATTGGCCCTCTCACCTGGTCTGATCATGCCCCAGTCGTGGTTACCTTATCTACGACTCCAGTGCCTATTCGCCAATGTCATTGGCGTCTTAACGAAACACTGCTCAATTCGCCGACCTCCCTCGAGACCCTGCGCACACACTTGATAGATTATTTTAGGGACAACTTAGGCTCGGTAGACTCTCTTGCCATTCTCTGGGAAGCCCATAAGGCGGTCATGAGAGGATGCTGTATCGCATTGGCTTCTAGGCTTAAAAGGGACAGACAGGCCCAGGAACAGCTCCTCCAAGCCCGTATTCGGTCCCTTACGACGACTTTGGCAGCGCATCCATCCCTGGGGGTTCTTCGCCGTTTGGTCCTGGCCCGGGCGGACCTCCGTGATTTGGAGACCCGCCATGTGGAACGACTTCTCCTTTATACCCGTCAGCGGTTTTTTGAACGAGGTAATAAATCTCATACCCTCCTGGCAGGAACCCTCAGGGATCATCAGGCCTCTTCCACACCACACTCTGTCCGTGACCCCGCGGGTACTCTTCAACATCACCCTGATGCTGTGGCGCTGGCGTTCCACTCTTACTACTCTAAGCTGTATGACTTACCCCCCCCACGAGCACTACTCCCTGGGGATGACTCAACACTACTGGAAGACTATTTAAAGGATTGTTGTCTCCCACGCCTTCCTCCTGAGGCCCTAACCTCCCTGAACACCCCCATCACCAGGGAGGAACTAGAAGGGGTCCTGAGGGACCTCCCAAATGGGAAAGCCCCAGGCCCAGATGGGTTCACTTACAATTATTATAAGGTTTTCCAGGGTGAACTCTCTGCTCATCTATTGTCCCTCTTCAATTCCTTCCTTTCAGGTTCCCCTATACCCCCGACTATGCTCTCTTCACTACTCACATTGGTCCCTAAACCGGGTAAGGACTTGCAGGATTGTGCTAACTACCGACCGATTGCTTTGCTGAACACGGACCTGAAACTTTTCACCAAACTCTTAGCCAATAGACTGAATGCTTGGCTCCCTCTGCTTGTCCATAAGGACCAGGTGGGATTCATCCCCTGTCGTCAGGGTGGTGACAACACCAGGAGGACTGTGGATTTGGTGGAGGTGGCCAATCATTATTCTACCCCGGCCCTTCTCTTGAGCCTGGACGCTGAAAAGGCTTTTGACCGCATAAATTGGTCGTTTATGCATACTACGCTTAAGGCGTTCGGGCTTACGGGACCTTTTCTCACAGCTATCCAGGCCCTTTACTCCTTACCCTCAGCAGCAATCAAGCTTCCCCATGCATCTTCGCCCTCCTTCCCTATTCGAAATGGCACTAGGCAGGGTTGCCCCCTGTCACCCATCATATTTGCCCTCTGCATTGAACCGCTAGCGGCCAAGATTAGGCGAGACCCTAATATCAAGGGAATCATGGTCCAAGATAAGGAATTTAAGATATCTCTCTTTGCGGACGATGTACTCCTCACTCTCACCTCCCCTCATACTACCCTTCCAAACTTGCTGCGCTCGCTAGAGACCTATGGTGATCTCTCAGGGTATAAGGTGAACCCCGCGAAGACTGAGGCACTCCCACTTAACATCCCACGGGACCTTCTCCTTCTCCTCCGCAGTAATTACGATTTCCAGTGGCGGGAGTCCTCTATCCGCTACCTGGGAGTCCATATATCCACTTCCTATGCGACCCTCTACTCGGCAAACTACCCGCGGTTGTTTTGTGAGCTAAGAGCCCTATTGGACAAATGGCAACCCTTGCCTATCTCCCTTTTGGGGAGAATTGCTGCGGTCAAGATGACTCTCCTCCCGAAGCTACTGTATTTTTTCGAGACTCTCCCAGTCGCGATACCTCGGGGAGAATTACGGAACCTACAGAAAGCTATCTTCCAGTTTATCTGGAAAGCAAAACGACACCGAATACCTAGATCTGTTATGCTGGCGGATAGGGGGTCTGGGGGTATGGCTGTCCCACATCTGTTACATTATTACTGGGCGGCCCACTTACGCCATATCCCATTCTGGGCGGCTATGCCAGCATACACCAGATGGGTGCAGATAGAGAAGCTATGGCTGGCACCCATGCATCCTAACGCGCTTCTGTGGGTCAGCTCCCCCCCACCCCCCCTGCCTCGTACCTGTTGGGCCCCATTCGGTTTACTAGATCTATCTGGTCTACCTGTTGTGCTAGATTCTCCCTGATGTCCCCGCGCTCATCTATGGTCTCCATACTATACAACCCCCTTCTCCCAGAGAGCCTGACTTCTGCCATGACTAAAGTGTGGTCTGAAGCTGGCCTTTACCGGATTGCTGATATGGTTGACCCTGGAACCTTGGAACTCAGGTCCTTTGCTTATCTTACAGCTAATCAAAACCTGCCAAGTACTGAATGGTTCCATTACTTGCAGGTGGTTCACTTTGTCCGCTCCCTCCATGGGTCTCTTAAGGTGTCACTCCCCACCGCTTTTGAAAAGATTTGCCGTGCAGGCACGTCCACTAGGGGCTTTATATCCTCTATTTACCAACTTCTTAACTCACAAACTACAGGCTCTCCTGTTAATCATCGCTATATGCTTAAATGGGAGGAGGCGGTGGGTAAACCCATCTCCCAGGAACAGTGGCGGATTGTATGGTCTCGGGCCCAGAAATCATCTCAGTGCATTACGTTTAGGGAAACGCAGTATAAGCTGTTGATGCATTGGTATCATACTCCGGCTCTCCTTCATACTTTAAACCCATTAGTTCCCCCATGGTGCTGGCGCTGTGGAGCTGCGGTGGGTACCCTGCACCATATCTTTTGGACGTGCCCTCTCATCCTCGGTTTTTGGAGGGAGGTCAGGACTCTGACGACTGCTCTCTTTTTGCAAGAGGTTCCTCTTGACCCTCTTCTTTATCTCCTGAACCTTCCCCCCAGACACCTGAGCAATAAGTCATCCAGGCTTTTCTTGCATCTTTGTACTGCAGCTAAAACTCTCATAGCTAGAAACTGGAAGAAGGTGAGTCCCCCATCTAGTCTTGAGCTTGTGGCTAGAATGAAGGATGTGAGGAGTCTTGAATACCTGACTGCTGGCCTACATAATTCACGGGAAGCCTTTGGGGCTATTTGGGCACCCTGGGACATGTATTGTACATTACAGGGTCTCTGATCTCTAGTCCTCTCCTTCCCTCCCCCCCCCCTTCCCTTTGGTCCTACCCTTGTCTTCTTAACCCCTCCATTCCCCCCTCCCTTGTTCACTGCTTAATTTAAATGCATATTGCTTAAGGGGGAGGAGGCAGATAGCCTCTATTTACCTCAATGCTTCCTGTTTGTTTGATTATTATTGTTTTTTTGTTTTTTCTTTATTCCTTGTTAATGAAAAATTTTTCAATAAAATTACAGTTATATAAAAAAAGAGACGTCGCATCTGAGCGCAGGCGACGATACAATGACGTCATTGCGCCGCCTACGCTGAGACACAGACGTCGCGGACAAGAAGAGGAGGCGGCGGCGGCTGCATCAAGGCATCACAGGAGAGTCTAACTTTTTTTATATATAAATAGGCCGTGACCTGCTGGAGTATCCCCAGCAGGTCACGGCCTATATATTTACCTACCCCGCGTCTGCTCATGGCCGCCTCCGCTTCCCCTTCTGCTATGGGACGCAGAAAAGAAAGTGGATGCCGCTGTGAGTGGCCGTGGGCATCGGTAAGTGAGGCCGTGGGCCGCAAATACTACTATTATTATACTCCGGGGTCTTTTCAGACCCCGGAGTATAATAATCAGGGGCCCAGGGGAGGTGAGGGAACATAAAAACATATCCTACTTACCTCTCCTGCGATTGGTGTTACTCCAAGCAGGCTTGAGGCCTCTGGTGACGTCATCAGGTCGTGTCGCCGGCCTGATCACGTGACGTGTGTGCGCAATTAAACAGTGCCGAAAGCTGCAAGGAGTGCACCAATGTCCAGGATAGGTAAGTAACACTGTTTTTTATGTTTGTCACCTCCCCTGGGTCTCCGTTCATTATACTCTGGGGTCTGAAAAGACCCCACAGTATAATAATAGTTCATGGTTTGGCCACTATGGGGCATAATACCCTGTGCAGGGACCACTGTTGAGCATAATACCAGTACAGGGGCCACTATGGAGCATAATGCAAGTGCAGGGGCCACAATGGAGCATAATACCAGTGCAGAGGCCATTATGGAGCATAATACCGTGTGCAGTGGCCACTGTGGAGCATAATACCGTGTGCAGGGGCCAATATGGAGCATCATACCGTGTGCAGGGGCCAATATGGAGCATAATTCCGTGTGCAGGGGCCACTAGGGAGCATAATACCGTGTGCAGGGGCAGCTGCGAGTCATAATACAGTGTGCAGGGACTGCTGTGGAACATTATAGTGTGTGTAAATGGGGCGCTATAAATAGGGGCTATGGCGCCTTTTTATATTATACGCTGTCTAATAGCTCGCTTAACTGTTAAGGAGAAGTTACTTTTATACACGTGTAAAATAATCTTGGCCCTTCAAGGTACCCCGTGAGGCTGAAGTGGCCCCCGGTGAAAATGAGTTTGACACCTCTGCTTTAAATGGTCCCTCAGTCTGGTTCAGTAGGACACACAATAATGGAAGACGCTGATTATGGATTGTGTTACTGAATTACTGAAATGAAGGAACGTTTCAAAGATATTCTAATTTATTGGGATGCACCTGTAGATGTTCATACTCTGCATGCTCAGCTATCTCAGTAGTGTCAGACAAGGACATTTACAACTAAAGGAACGCAGAACTCAGCACTTCTACACTTTGTTTCAAAGATCAGTAGAGATATCAGCACCCCGAAATCCAATAAACACAGTTTTATTTAATGATAGGTACACTTGAACAGTTGCCAGTTGTCACTTAACTGTTGGTAGCAACAGAGACAACAACACAGTTTCTTCCAGTATGGCACATCAGAAAAAACATACAAACTTACCAAATTTTTTTTTAGGTCATGAAAGGCTTTGCCTCACCTCTCCTGTTGTTTGACGATCCCTCCTCTTCAGGCCTCTGACTGACTTCAAGTGCCCCTGGGGTCACAGCTGAGGCCTGCAATTGGGCCTCAGCAGTCACGTGGGAGATCCAACATCATAATGCTCCATGTGACCACTGAGGCCCAATAACAGGCCTCTGCAGTGACTCCAGGGTGTGTGACGGCAGCCAGAGGCTGGAGGAATAAATAAATCAATAACCCAAAATTAAGTGACACAGAAATAGCTGCTCCTTAAATATTATCAATTCCTAAAATAAGCCTGAATATAATGGTTAAAAATACAGCTGGATGATAAATATCTAAAATACATGGAAGAGCATGGAGTGACATAAATCTCCAACCAGGTTCAATAGCGAGGGAGGTGTAGACCCCCCTTCATTGTTAAATATACTGCAGGGGCATTGACAAACCATATTCTATCCTCCATTTTAGAACTAGCAGATAGCCCCCTCCACATAATACCCCCGCTATCATATTCACTTGAAATTAACCCTATAATTTCCCTACGTGTTTCCACTACATATTAGAAGTGTAGTTTCATCAGGGGCAAAACATAGTGGCTATCAGGCATGTTTTAGCCCATATGTTTTTACGGAAAAACACACAGCATTATGGCAATGCAGCCATTATGATAGTGGGGGTATTATGTGGAAGGGGGTTATCTGCTAGAATTAAAAAGGAGGACAGAATCTGGTTTGTAAATTTGCCCCTACATACACCTCCCTCGCTATTGAGCCTGATTGGAGATTTCTGTCACTCCATGCTCTTTCATGTATTTTAGATATATATCAATAAACTGTATTTTTAAATTTTTTATTCAGGCTTATTATATTCAGCTTTTTTATTCAGCTTATTACAAAGGCTAGAAGAGGTCTGAAGAGGATGCTGGGGAACCATCAGACACCACAAGGATGCCCAAGAGAGTTGAAGCAAGGTGAGTATAACTGTTTGCTATTTTTTACTCACGTCCCCTAGGCTTCTACTTCTTATACTCTGAGGTCTGAGAAGACCCCAGAGTATGATAATGGCACTTCTGGTTCGTATTGGAGGGCCGAACCTCACAAATATCTGTTGCAATGAACCTTGTAAGGTTTGCCCATCTCTAATTGCAATGTGGTATAACTAAACATATTCATGCATTAACTATATGATCCTTATCTAACAATTGGGCAGGTTGATTCTTGTTACTGCAGGGAACAGAAATGCCATTTCCAGCCTCAGCCTACATATAAATTCAATAATACGTCTATTGTGAGCTGTTGTTAAGGTGACCTGGAAAACACTGAACTTGGTTGACCTGTTTCCTTTTTGTAATCTATGTTATTGTATAACTACATATATATTAAACAAGGTTAAAATAGGTCACACAAAGGATTTATCTAGCACACAAACTCTGCAGGAAAACGATCACATGAGCTAACCTTTCTTAGAGCCGAATGTAGATTTCACGCTGTTCTAGTCACATGGCACATGCAGTGCCGATGAATTATTTTCCAGTGTCAAACAATCAATCCATATCTTTAATAATAGCACCAATAGCACCTTTAATAATAGCACCAAAACAGGAAAAGCAGCCAAGAAACTCAGATCACAAGGTGAAAATTTATTTTTCTTTCTGATGACCTACATGTCAGTTCCTTTCATTAAAATCTCCTGTCACTTACTCAGTAGTCTTCAGCCTTGCTCACACCTGATTTTTTTCCTTCTGTCAAAGGTACTATATAAAAGGCTGTGAAATATGCCTCTTTACTATATTAACTTCCATTGTAGAAAATACTTATTGCACAGTATATGTTATTTTTTAACATATCCCACTTTATAGGAAAGCACAGCAGATTATGCTTTCCTATCCAGTAAAAAAATGTTTGCTGATATATATGGGCCCAGTAAAAGGGCACACAATGAACATATGCTTGGCCATAAGTCCCCAACATTTTCTTCACTGTGAGCTATATTTAACTTGGACTGGTGGTCAAGAGCCATATTCAATAACAAAAAAGTAAATTTTGAGAAATAAATTTGAAATTGCAAACATTTGCACAAATTTTACTGTAATTTCACCACTGTTATTATATCATACCATCGATGTACCATTTGGCACTACTAAGGGGGTCAGGTGCTACATTGTGAGCTACTGGTTTTGGGACCACTGCCCTACTATAATGTCACAATGTCCAACTGTGATGTCTCAATTAATCATTGCTATGACAAAATGCCACATTGTGATGTCAAAATGCCCCACTGATGTCACAATACCCAATTGTGATGTCACAGTTAACCATTGTGATGCCACCATTAACCACTGTAAGGTAACAAAGACCCATTGTGACAACACAGTAAACCATTCTGATGTAGAGAGGATGTCCGGGAAAAAAATATTTTTTTAAAATTTGCCAGGGGTGGTCAAAAAGTAAAAAAATATCATACTCAACTGTACCAGGTGCCCCAGACCAATTTAAAAAATTGTGTTTGTGTTCATTTTTGCCTGGACTTTTTTGACTTTAACTATTCTGATGTCACAGTAAACTATTTCAATGTTATAATGCCCCATTGTGATGACACAGTGCCCTATTGTGATATGATATTGTCCTATTGTGATATCACAAAGGTCTGATGAAGTGGGAAGAGTCCCACGAAATGCATTCTACCTTACATATATCCATTTTTCAATAAATAGACATAACTTTATAGTAGCAGCACCCCATATTTTAACTCTTTTAGTTGGTGGTTTATTACAATGCATTATTGTGATGTCACAGTACCTAATGATGAAGTCACAGTGCACCACTTTGATGTCACAGTTAAGAATTGTGATGTCACAATACCCCTTTGTAATATCACAATAAACCATTATAATGTAAAAGTGCCCTATTGTGTTGTAACAGGACTCCATTGTGATAGGGCAATGCCCCTCTGTGATGTCACAGTGGCCCATTTTGATGTCACAGTACCCCAATGTAATGTCACAATTAACCATTGAGATGTTAGAGTGCTCTGTTTTGATGTCGCAATGCCCCATTGGGTATTACAATGCCACTTTGTGAAGTCACAGTTTCCCTTTATGATGTCACAATTTACTATTGTAATGTCACAAAACCCAATTGTGATGTTAAAATGCCCCATTGTGACATCATTTAATTACAGTGATGTCACAATGCCCCATTGTGATGTCACAGTATCTCACTGTTATGTCACAATGCCCTTTCTGATGTCACAATACATCATTGTGATGCTGAAATACCCTACTCTGATGTCACAATTAACTCTTGTGATGTTACAATGCCCTTTTGTAATCTCACAATATTCCCTTGTCACTGGCAGATGGACTTATACAGCTTTATCAAAATATTAACAACATTTTAATATTTTTATATACAGTAGGTATTAGCAGTAATGCTCTTGGTGCCAGCAGAGTGCTGTTGCAATGTTTTGTGTTCAGATTTCTACTACAGCCATTGCAATCTATGCCTGCAAACAAACTTCATATTGTTTAACAGTGCTAAATATTTTTGTTTGTTTGTTGCATTGTGCATTATGGGGTTCTGACTGACTCCTCAATTCAAAAAAATAGCAGGTGAGTTGCGACCTACCAAAAGGGACGTATTAAAATATAAATTTTATTAGATAATTTAGATAAAAAGGGAATCCACCCATAGGACAAAAAAGAAAGCCAACACAAAAACACAAATAAGGATCCAAAATACGATCACTACAGTGTCGGAATACTTGGATATAACAGTCCAGAGTATAAGTAGTACATTATCTCTTTGCTGTTGTGTACTGTCTCTTTAAGATATCATTCAGTACAACGTAGGAGTTGCTATTTACTAAGCCTGAATCTCTCAGGACTCAACTAAAAGAAACTCCAATGGCGGCGCTACAAACTCACTCACCATTCATCACCAGCAGCAGAGTAATTTTCTCTTTTTGCAATGCTTGCCAGTGTTAGGAGCACCAAAAATACTGCTTAAGCCAGACTAAATGTTTGCTGGCTCTTTAGCAAAATCTCGGAGCAAAGCCCAACATGACTACCTGCTCCTACTCATACACTAACACCTGACGCGTTTCTAAACTCTCATTTCATTAGTTTTTCATCAGAGGTGCTTTCTACAGAGAAGAGGATCTAAGGTTTAAGCTTATCAGTGTTTGTAAATTTGCCCAACAGAACCTCCGCCTCCCCCTCGGCACTGATATGTGGCTGCAAGAGGAAGCGGGTGTCCGAAACTATTAAGGCCAAAAACCCCGCCCCTTTAGACAGCAAACAGCCAATCGCTATGTGGTAACATGCACAGCTGATAGAGCGAGGCTGGATGCCGGCGGGGTATGAGCCTCTGCGCAAGCGCGCAGATAAACCAATGAGAGGATCGACATAACATCTGCCTCCACAAAGAACCGCCCCCGTGGGCGTGACCAAAACAGTGGACGCGTGTCAAAACACTTAGCGTTGGTGATCAATATACAGCGGGATGTCGTATGCAGGTAAGTAACATAATATTTTACTCCAGGGATAAAAAAATAACAGAACCATAGAAAAAGGGAACATTTTACAGGAGAATGACGACCACATTGTGAATATTAACAAAGATTATTATGCCCATAGACACACAGATCTACCAACGCTAGCTTGCAATAACAAAACAGGGGCAGACCCCTACATAGGCAGAATTGCATTATGGGGTTGTGACTGACTCCACTTTGTTCTTGCATGCCACCCAACTGGCTATTTAGAGCTTAATATGGTTGAACTACACTTTCCCTTAACCCCTTCCCTCCGGTGACATTTTTCGATTTTCATTTTTGACTCCCTGCCTTCCAAACCCCATAAATTATAATACATGTATAATACAGCAGAGACCCAGGGGTTGAATGGATTTTCCCATGAACATAACCATATTTAAATTTGTAGACAATCAAAAGTTAATTATTTTTGCAAATATAAATAAATAAAATTTTGCAAAAGTTAAAAGTTTTTCTCTAACCACTCTAACTTGTTGGTGTCAGTCATCTGTTTTAAAAAGTTGACAAAGGATACGACCATGAGCTCAGGAACTTTCTCTAGACTGGGACTTATCAGAAACTTAACCATGATTTCTTTATTGTGGTCGGGTTATCAGATAGGATCACTACATGCATGAGAAGACAACTTGGCCAGATCATAGAAAATTCCAGCATTCTTAGTTGTATCCATTGTCAACTGATCAAGACAAAAGACCGTCACCACTAAAATGATTCGACAAAATCTTGAAACTCTCCCATAATTTTTTAATACCTATATTTGCAAAAATGTTTAACTTTTAATTGTTTATAAATTTAAATATGGTTATGTTCTTAGGAAAACCCTTTTAATTCATTTGGAGGTGGAGGCCTAGAGGAGTGTATGCTAAGCATAATAAGGCTGAAATACACTTTCCCTTATTTCACTAGAGGCCATTTACAGAGGTCACATTGTCACTGGCAGATGGGCTTATATTTTATCGAAATGTTAACCAAAAACCTGATTTCCATTTACTTTTATATACAGTAGGTATTAGTAGTAATGCTCTTGGGGTTAGCAGAGTGGTGATGCAACTTTTTGTGTTCAAATTAACAATTGTGATGTCACAATGCCTCTTTTTGATGTCACAATGCCCAATGGTGACTTCAAAATGGGTACATCCTAGTGCAATACTGTGATAAAAATAAATAAGCTCAAAAGAGAGGTTCTCACCCAACAGGCTTATGCTAAAATGGGTATAACTCTATTGTGAACTTATTCAGCCGAACTGGATCTACTATATTACTGCCTCAGAGAAAACCAAAAGATCCCTTGTGGTGTGGTTGTAGAAGACCAGGATTAAGAGGCTTAGTGGGTGCTACTGGGAAGCCAGCACAGAAGATTCTACTGAAGAGAAAAAACAGGTGTGACGTGCATTTCGTGGAGACACTCCACTTCATCAAGCACCAATGAATTAAAAGCAAATATGGCCATATATGCATAAAACATATGGAAATGGCCTAAAACAACCAATCAGAGGGTAGTGATGTCATTACAATGTAGACACAGCTGGTTCTTTGATAAAACTATTAGTCCAAATACATATACAAAATATAAAAGAATAATATAATGATAATTAATATAATGATTTAAACACAACCAATGATAATATTTCATAACACAAGTGACTGCTGAGGCCAATCAGCTGTCCGGCCTAAGGAAAGGAAACGGGAAGTCACAGGTAGTGGTAGTCCAGTCACGTGCTGCGAGGACTTCCGCCGGAAGATAACACTGGAGCAGCAGGACCGGAACACATTGGGAGACATCGGAGTACCAGGGACAGGTGAGTATGGCTTTTTTTTTCACCTTCCCCGGTCTAATATATAAAAAAAATGGTTATACTGGACAACCCCTTTAAGTATATGATTATATTATGCCAATGTTAATTCAACAAATTATGTAAGGGTAGAGTGGTACAGCCCACATACTGAAGACGACAAACACATTCAAATAAATTACAAAAGATGAATTGCAGTCAAGGTAAGTTAGCATTTTATACGTTGATCCTGTAATACAGCATGTAATGTAGCACCAAGTTGGATAACTTCACAGCACATACATTTACTGCGACCAGAATCATAGATAACCAATGCACAAAATGGCAGTTTGTAGACAGGGCGTTTTTGGACACGGGATATCTAATGTGTATGTGTTTCACTTTATCTATTTATTTTTTATGTGTTCTAGGGAAAGGGAGGTGATATGAATTTTTACTTAATTTTTAATAACATATATATATATATATATATATATATATATTTTTTTTAACTTCTTTTTTTCACTTTTTTATTTTTAGACCCCCGGGGATCTGATCACTAATTAAATACACTGCAATGCAATGGTAATCTCTATACTATGGTAGGCAGCCTGTAATAGAAGTCATCTAATGACAAGCCTGGGAGCTTTCAATAGGCTTCCAGTTGTCATACTAATGGTAGTATGGTAATGGTAGTACCCCAAAATGGCGGCGTACATGCAGAACCTGGCAGCTATGGTGACCCCTTAGCTCCTAAGCAGCTGCTATATTTAATACCTGACATCCGCCATACTATTATGAAAGGGTTAATAGAAGTAAAATTAGATTAAGTATAGAGCTGCTTAACACTTTTGTGGACTTGTGCACTGCTGCTAGAGTCTGTTATATTTATTATTTTTTTCCATGTTAGATTTTTTACTTCACATATACAGAGACCAGAAAATTCTCTAAAATATTAGCGTGTCCTAACGTCAAAACTGTACTTTGTGGCACCTATTTAAGCATAATGATTACTGTGCTGAGCAAGATGTCTAACTGAATGATTTACTGCAAGTGTCGGCTTATTCCTTTTTGCATTTTGTGCTTTATTCAATTTAACTTCAAGGCCCCCAGAGACAAGAGTGTAAGTACATGCTATTATATCCTTAACCAGGTAAAATAATGCTATTGATTTATTGTTAAAATGCCACTTTATGTTAATAAAATATGATAAACCAATCCTTTCTTCTGGATTGTTGTCCAAATCAATGAATCCAGGATTTCTATATTTATGTATTTTACTTCAAAATGAATTAATGAAAACAAGGACTGGTTACCGCTTGAAATTAATCTATAAAATACCCGAAGCAAAGATTAAAAATTTATATTTTTTTTTTTTTGGAAAGAGAACCTTTCAGATGAATTTTCCACTCTAACCTAGTCCATGTGTGTGCAGCTTCAAGTAATGGCCTTTAGATCGGTATATGCAGATTTACCTTTAAAGGGTTTTCCCATCTCCCTCTCTCAGCTGTTTTCCTGCTGTCTCTTCTTCTCACTTCCTATATTCTTCAACAAGCTTGGGGGGGGGGGGCTTTAACTGCTTTATGGACAGGACACTATGAAGTACCTTAGTAGATAGAGACATTGCCTTTACCATGAGTGATTATTATCATTACTAGAAAACTAATATAAATGCAGATCAAATATGCACAGTAAATGTATATTACATTACACAGGGTTGGAGAACACTTACATGCTCCCAGACAACGGACTTGCAGTAAACTCAATGTTACCTTTGTGTTTACATAGAGAAATTCCACACTGTTCGAGACTTTATCAGCAAACTGCAATTAGTTGACCTGATTCCCTAGAAGGAAGAGCAGTAAATATCTGTTCTAGCAAGCAGTAAGTGAGCCACATCATCCAACCTAAGATAACAGGCCTGGTGCCTTGACAACAATGTGCAAACAATGGGAAGAATAATGTACACATAGCAGGCAAAAGCAATGCATTTAGTAAAACTCCTGAATTTACATAAGGTAGCAGATTAGATAGGATGGGAATAACCCATTAACTAGCCACATGGGGCAGGAAGCAGCTTAATCTAGTTATGCAGTACTTGTGCTAAATTACCATGTGTCATGTGATTGACATGTCTTTCACTGTTAGAAGTCAGCTTGAAACCAGAAATATCTGCTGCCCTCACAGGGTGTAATGTAGTGCAATGACCCCATAACTAGATGAAACTACTCCCCACCCCATGTGACTGCTTAAGGTAAATTTGCTAATCTAAGGTTTTTAAAGCTTATAACTTGAAATTGCAGTAACATTAAGCTTATTGAGCAGCACCAGAGGAAAGAGCATTACATGCTGGCGCCAGTTTAGGGTGGAAAAAATACCTGACAGGTTCCCTTTAATATATCTGTCTATCTTCTTTCTTCTCACATCTTTCTTTCTTTTTGCCAGTAAACCACCAGCTGAAATCACGTAAACCCGCAGACTTCCTTCAAGTTTATGCTCAAAACCTATAGCTCTGCCCTTCATCTCACCAAACAATCCTATTTCACCACTAAACTGTGATCTGGTCTTGGCTGCAGGGAAGCAACTGGTGTGCTGGTGGGTCATGAGACACCAATGCACAGCACGGAGGGATCTAACAGAAAAGAGGTGAAGGTATGGGTCAAGGACAGATTTTGCTACAAGTCGGAGGTACAAGCAGGACAGGTTCAATAGTCAGGAAGGGTCAGACATGAATAATTAGTAGAACAGAGATTAAGTAGCAGGAATAAAGTCAGGTAATAAGCTGTGGTCAAATGCAGGTAGTCAGTCAGAACACAAGTAAAGCACTCCTTCACAGGAACTAGCAAGCTAGAACTTTATATAGCTTAGGCACCCATAAAGGTGTGCACTCTGGCCCTTTAAGAAGGAGTAAGGCAACGTGTGCACCCTATGGGCATAAAAAGCAGGGATGGAGGAGGAAGTGAGACATGAGCAGGGAGGAGTGTTTGTAAATAACCTGGCGGCCATGATCGCAGGGAGAAGCAGGACACGACAACCATGTGCTGCAAGAATTACATTTCATTATGAAAGTGTAATTTTGTATAAAAAAAAAATCTCATACTGTGTAAAAAATATCCTGGCCTGTTGGATATTATGCACCTTATCTTGATCTTACTCTCAGAATGACATACAGTATATGTTCCAGTGATAATGCGGCATGCTAACCCCTATGTTTCAGTAAACACTACCTGGAACTAACTTTCTACATTATGTATTTTTACAGTGCAAGCTTTTCAGAAAATATAAATTAGTCTACCCACATCAAGGCCAGAGAACAGTGTCTAAGTGGACTGCAGGAAACTGCACAATTTTCTAAAATTTATCAGATTCTGGTCTGATCTGAAACATACTGTATGAAAAGAGACAAGAAGAAAATGGAACAGTATGGAAGAATACTGGAAATAACTCCCGAGCCACATGAAATACTCTGCAAAAATAATAGAAACTGGCAAGTAAAAGTAATGCATGGGGAAGAAAACATTCTGTGATGCTGTCATATCAGCACCATTGATTATGGAAAAAATACCACTAGCAAATATCTAATTCACTATATATCTATAGCTATAGATATAGATATATATATTGTATATCTATATATATCAATTCTAATCAATTCATAATCTATTAAAAACACATAAAAACAAATAGCAATAGAGAATACAAAGGGGTGGAGGACGCACAAATACCAGGGAAAGTCAATAAATATATCAGTAAATTTGGGGCTGGAGGTGGAGGTCAGCACAAACCAGGGTAAGTTGTTATTTGACTTTTGATGAGTCCTGTGTTTTATGTATTTGTGGGTCTGAACTCCACTTAGTTCTTTGTATATTGGTCTTGCTGGCTATGTGGTGCTACTTCCATATTATCATTTTTCACAGTGGGACAGATTACTCAATAATCTAACAATTCCCTGAGAAGAGTACTCAGAGTACTCTTCTCAGTGAATTATTACTTCCATATTATCAGTCTGATAGCAGGGTGTTTTTTTATTCACACCCATATGAGTTATACTCTATAGACATAATAAATTGGTGTTTACTATTATCACAGCCGCACTATCCAGCAAGCTATACATTTATTTGTTTACTCTGGTGGGATTATGCCATATACTGTTTTCTGATGCAGAGACTCTATTTTGAGATGTAATATTGGGATAATGACAAATTCATTTGCATTTGGTATTTGTACTACTTTATTTACATTATGAACTATATAATTTGTAGTGATTATGTCATAGTACTATAATTATATTGATATAGCCTGTATATACAGTGCCTTGCGAAAGTATTCAGCCCCCTTGAACTTTTCAACCTTTTGCCACATTTCAGGCTTCAAACATAAAGATATAAAATTTAAATTTTTTGGTGAAGAATCAACAACAAGTGGGACACAATTGTGAAGTGGAACGAAATTTATTGGTTATTTTAAACTTTTATAAAAAAAAAAAAACTGAAAAGTGGGTCGTGCAATATTCTTCTGCCCCTTTACTTTCAGTGCAGCAAACTCACTCCAGAAGTTCAGTGAGGATCTCTGAATGATCCAATGTTGTCCTAAATGACTGATGATGATAAATATAATCCACCTGTGTGTAATCAAGTCTCCGTATAAATGTACCTGCTCTGTGATAGTCTCAGGGTTCTGTTTAAAGCGCAGAGAGCATCATGAAGACCAAGGAACACACCAGGCAGGTCCGTGATACTGTTGTGGAGAAGTTTAAAGCCGGATTTGGATAAAAAAAAAGATTTCCCAAACTTTAAACATCCCAAGGAGCACTGTGCAAACGATCATATTGAAATGGAAGGAGTATCAGACCACTGCAAATCTACCAAGACCCGGCCGTCCCTCTAAACTTTCATCTCAAACAAGGAGAAGACTGATCAGAGATGCAGCCAAGAGGCCCATGATCACTCTGGATGAACTGCAGAGATCTACAGCTGAGGTGGGAGAGTCTGTCCATAGGACAACAATCAGTCGTACACTGCACAAATCTGGCCTTTATGGAAGAGTGGCAAGAAGAAAGCCATTTCTCAAAGATATCCATAAAAAGTCTCGTTTAAAGTTTGCCACAAGCCACCTGGGAGACACACCAAACATGTGGAAGAAGGTGCTCTGGTCAGATGAAACCAAAATCGAACTTTTTGGCCACAATGCAAAATGATATGTTTGGCGTAAAAGCAACTCAGCTCATCACCCTGAACACACCATCCGCACTGTCAAATATGGTGGTGGCAGCATCATGGTTTGGGCCTGCTTTTCTTCAGCAGGGACAGGGAAGATGGTTAAAATTGATGGGAAGATGGATGGAGCCAAATACAGGACCATTCTGGAAGAAAACCTGTTGGAGTCTGCAAAAGACCTGAGACTGGGACGGAGATTTATCTTCCAACAAGACAATGATCCCAAACATAAAGCAAAATCTACAATGGAATGGTTCACAAATAAACGTATCCAGGTGTTAGAATGGCCAAGTCAAAGTCCAGACCTGAATCCAATCGAGAATCTGTGGTAAGAGCTGAAAACTGCTGTTCACAAACGCTCTCCATCCAACCTCACTGAGCTCGAGCTGTTTTCCAAGGAAGAATGGGCAAGAATTTCAGTCTCTCGATGTGTAAAACTGATAGAGACTTACCCCAAGCGACTTGTAGCTGTAATCGCAGAAAAAGGTGGCGCTACAAAGTATTAACTTAAGGAGGCCGAATAATATTGCACGCCCCACTTTTCAGTTTTTTATTTTTTACAAAAGTTTAAAATATCCAATAAATTTCGTTCCACTTCACGATTGTGTCCCACTTGTTGTTGATTCTTCACCAAAAAATTTAAATTTTATATCCTTATGTTTGAAGCCTGAAATGTGGCAAAAGGTTGAAAAGTTCAAGGGGGCCGAATACTTTCGCAAGGCACTGCATATGCCTGAGGACATGAAAGGTCCTCTTTAAAGACAAGACACGTAAAATTTATATTCGTCTGCTTTAGTTTCCCATTTATTTTCATACATAATATAATAAGCAGCACGGTAGCTCAGTGGTTAGCAATGCAGCGCTGGAGTCCTGGGTTCAAATCCTGCCAAGGACAACATCTGCAAGGAGTTTGTATGTTCTCCCTGTGTTTGCGTGGGTTTCTTCCGGGTACTCCGGATTCCTCCCACACTCCAAAGACATACTGATAGGGAATGTAGATTGTGAGCCCTATATGGGACAGTGGCTGTCAATGTCTGTAAAGCGCTGCGGAATATGATGGCGCTATATAAGTAAGCATAATAAATAAATAAAAAATAAATAATCTAAGTAGGGGAGATGTGAAGGGACTAGAGCTTTGGACATGGCTGAGAAAAGAGTTAAGCATTTTTTTTATAGCTTGATTATTAATATTTCATTTTCTTCTGTTACCTTTTTATTATAAAGTTTAATAGAACTATTAGGGGACAATATTGTTTATTTAATTTTTTTTACACATATATAACATATTTCTCCAGTAGTTGCCATAAATATAGAAACCCTTTCAAAAAATACACAAAAACATATAGCACATACCAAATGTGTGTTGTTTTAGTGCACAACATTTAGTGAGTATAATAAGTGCCTGACTAATCTCATTAAAGAACCATTCAGATAGGACTCTATCATTCAGACACCATACCTCTGTATTTAGCACCAGGGATTAAGAGATTTATTTCATAAAATTAATAATAGCCCCCTTTATAATGAAGCAAGCGGTCTCTATTGAGAAGAAATAACAATCAGTCAGAAAATTGATCTTTGCTGCATAAAAATTGATCGGCAGCTGTTAAAGTTGCACTATTTATGTGTAAAACGGAATGAGTTTGACATCAACTACAATAATCAATTTTTACGCACCAGGTATCAATTTTATCATGAACAGCAGTATCATTAGACAAAATGATGTGCCTATAGGCAGCACTAAAGAAAGGGCACCTACTAAGGGGAAACATTGCAAATAGATGTACTGAACAGTGATTGTGTATTCTTATGTCAATTATACGTATTTATAAGCTAATTATGTAACAAAAGCTCCCTCAGGGTGCTAGAAGAACACCTATAGAGAGTCGATATGATACTGCTAAAGGTACTTTGTAGCAACTGGAATGCATTTCAAAGTCATACATAGAGTGGCCTACTTGATGAGTGGACTCAATATTACATGGGCCAATCGTCAATATGTGCTTGTTTCCATCAATCATTTGCACAAGCCGTTGCAAACTATGCAGGGGAGGAATGACTGCTAAATTTATCGGGAATGAGCGCTCCTGCAAATCTTTATTCCTGAAATCGGCCCAACATGAGTCACTGTAATAAAGCTTTAGGTTCCAAGAATATTTGTCCCTCCAGTTTACTGGTTACACAAGTTGGTTACTGCACACATTCTGACAATTTCTCCATGTAAACAGACACTAATATAAAGTCCAAAAGTATAGATGTTAATACTAAAGGTGTCAGTAAGTGAAGTATATTCTCCAACTGTTAAACATCTATTGCCTAAAAATAAGCAGCTTTAGTTAATCTGGATATTTCAGGACATTATCCCTTTGCTATAATAAATTATCCCACACAAAGAACTCTGAAATTATATGTTAGACAAGTAATTACCTAGTTCTATATCTGTCGCAGACACTAAGATAGTAGACATATGAAGCTTGTCATTTATCTGTCAGAATCGCATTTCATTGGTATTCTATTCCTCTTTTAAATCACAAAATAAGTCATAAAATAAAAGTAAACCTTCTTCTACCTACACAACAGTTATCAATCTGAAATAACACATTCATTTTAACATAATTTAATGCTCACCCCACATTCAAGTCATTTGATAAAACAAACCAATGTAAAAGTATAGCAAGTGGGCCAGTAACACATAAAAAAACAACAAACTCGGAGAATCTGATAGAACGGCTGAGGTCATTTCTCATGCTGTCATTACAGTGTAAGTAGGGCGAGGGAGCTGGTGGGATGCATCACAGAACACTGGCTTCATGACAATTTTGTCATGTTATATGATCCCTTTAATATTTTTCTGACTTGTAAACTGAGTTGTGTGCTGTGCCTCCTTGAACTGCTATCCTGTCTCCTGTGTCTTCCTTCACATCTAAAACCAAGGGCACCCTGCAACACCATCACACTATTAGCAGGGAGTGCCCCTGGGGACTCTACACTAGAGATGAGCAAATTTTTAAAAAATTCGATTTGGCCGATTCGCCAAATTTTCCGTAACGATTCGATCCGAATTGATTTGCAGCGAATCACGTTAACCCCTTCCCGACATCTGCCCTAATAGTACGGTGTTGCCGGGAAGGACTTCCCGCAAACCACGGCGGAAGCATGGTGCGCACATAGAAAAAACACTGTCCTCTAACACCACCGGTCGGAGCTGAGCTCCGATCGCGGGTGTTAACCTCTGAAATCCCGCTGTCAAACTTGACCGCAGCATCTCAGAGGTTTTATTATATATTGGGGTCCTGATCGGCCCCCTGTGATGTTTTCAGGGGGTGCCGCTGCTCCTATTCGGCAGCCCGGGTTCTGACCAGTGACCCCAGGTCTGCCCCATTGTTGTCCCTCCGCATACCTGGTTGATCCTGCCTTGAATGGAGACTGTCAGCCTATGCGTCTGCATGGCCTGACAGCATCCTATACACTGCAATACATATGTATTGCAGCGTATACCTATTGAAGCAGTGCTCAGAATAATGCTGCTTCAATCCCCTATGGGGACAAAAAAAAATGTAAAAAAAGTAAAAAAAAAAAAAAAAAAAGACCCCCCCCCCAATAATCAGAGGCCCAGGGGAAGTGATTAAAAATAACAAACACTTATACTCACCTTACCTCACCTCTCCTGGGAATCCAGCTGTCTGCGTCCTCCTTGTGACTGAGGTCCTGCTCCTCAGACGTCACTGTTGGGCCTGTGATTGGGCCTCAGTGGTCACGTGGGGGCGTGGTGACGTCATTACGCCGGCGCGCTCCACATGACCACTGGGGCCCAATCACAGGGTCCAGCAGTGAGGCCTGGGGAGCAAGACCTCAGTCACCGAACGAAAGAGCTCCAGAGTGCTGAGCCCAGGACAGGTGAGTATCAGTATTTTTTTATTTTTAATCACCGCAGGGGGGTGCCGAGGGGGACATGTTTGACCGCGGCATCCAAGGGGTTAAAACCCCTGATCGGAGCTATACGATTCGTTACCACAAAGTGTGAGGAAATCCGGATTCGATACGAATCGAATATTTCCTGAAATTCGGATCGAATTCCACTTCGTCAGCTTTGATTCACTCATCTCTACTCTACACCATCACCTCAGTGTGACCCCCTCATCACTGTGCCAGTCCAGAACTCGTTAGAGAATTTGGCACCAAAAGTCACCTTGACCAGTAAAAAAATTCAGGTTGTATTTAAAAAAGTGACATAGAGCATAGAGTAAAGCATATTAAACCAGCAACACAGACAAATCAGGCTTTTTCCTCATGAAAATTCATCTCTCCATTGCTCTACATTTCTGGAGCCCTGAGGGGCAACTCCATTACTCCAAATTGCTATGGTTCACTCTGCTATAATATGCCCTCCTTTCCTTCTCCCTTCTTTGAGTAACAGGGCCATGGAGCTATACTGAAATCTCACCTGGCCCTGTGTTCTTGTGTTCGTGCCAGCATATTAGAGCAGTGAGGGGAATAGCAGTTTGGAGTAACAGAGCTGCCCTCGGTGCTCCAGACTGCTCATTTGCATACTGTGAAATAAAGTGGGTTGCAAAATTATTCATACCCCTTGAACTTTTTCGTATTTTTTCACCTTACAATCAAAAAACTTAAATGTATTTTATTGAGATTTTAAGTGATAGACCAACACAAAGTAGCAGATAATTGTGAAGTGGAAGAAATATGATACATGGTTTTCAAAATTTTAATCAAATAAAAATCTGAAAAGTGTGACGTGCAAAAGTATTCAGCCCCCTATATCAATACTTTGTAGCGCCACCTTTTGCTGCAATTACAGCTGCAAGTCTTTTGGGGTATGTCTCTACCAGCTTTGCACATCTAGAGACTGAGATTTTTGGCCATTCTTCTTTGCAAAATAGCTCAAGCTCAGCCAGATTAGATGGAGAGCGTCTGTGAACAGGAATTTTCATGTCTTGTCACAGATGCTCAATGGGATTTAGGACTTTGACTGGGCCATTCTAACGCATGAATATTCTTTGATCTAAACCATTCCACTGTAGCTCTGACTGTATGTTTAGGGTCATTGTCTTGCTGGAAAGTGAATCTCCTTCCCAGTCTCAAGTCTTTTGCAGACTCTGTGATGATTCTGCCTAAATATGGCCATAACTCAGCTATATTTTGGTCTCTGAGTATAGGATATCCCTTCTTCCTTGCTTGCATACTGTGAGCAGCTACAAGCCTAGGTGCATATTGGCAGTAGCGTCTAGGCTGGAACAATAGGGCTCCATTGTATTCCTATACAGCCCTGGCTGATCAAACAATAGTGCATTGTTCAAGCCTGGGCTGTTGACCAGATATGACTGATAACGGTATCAATTCACTTTGTCTCATCTACATACAAAGGATCTGAACGTGATTGAATTAACTCATCAGACATACTGTCGCCGGTGACCTCATTCTGGGAAGGGGCATAAAGGGTATAAAAGATGAGGTAAGAGGTCTGTGGGAGGAGACTAACACTAAGGAGATTACACTAGGAGATTTATGCAGGAGATTACACTAAGAGATCATGCTATGGAGTTTTGGGCTGAGACCAACACAGACTTCCACTGAGAGAGACTTTGACTGAGATGCTACTATGAGCAGGCAGGTTGGAATGCTGCTGCTGATGATGATGAGCCTACAAGAGACTGTTATGAGAGCATGCAGGCGGGATTGTTGTACTGTGATGCCACATGCTAGGAGTTAATGCCACATGCTGAAAAGCCTCCACTGGTGACTCACACATGCCATGTGTGAGTGTTGGACTATAGAACCACATCAAGTACATATGTGGTAAAGTAATCATTTCACCTTTAATCCCTTTTATTTTATTTGTACTGTATCTTGTAACTAGTAACTGTTAATGCTTGCATACGTCTGCATATCTGTTCTGATCTGTATATGTTAGATTTTAATACCGACCCATTTAGGGGTTAATAAATATATAAAATTTAGAAGGCTTGTCTTGTATTTATCTGTGAACCCGGCACTCACTGGCGGTGAGTGTGGTTTTTTATATGAAAGAGGTCTCAGGGTGTGGCCAAAGCGGTTTGGCGCGCGGAGGATCTTTCACAGACTCCAACAGGTTTTCTTCCAGGATTGCCCTGTATTTAGCTCCATCCATCTATCCATCAACTCTGACCAACTTCCCTGTCCCTGCTGAAAAAAAAGCCTCCCCACAGCATGATGCTGCCACCACCATGTTTCACAGTGAGGTGTTCAGGGTGACGAGCAGTGTTACTTTTCCGCCACACATAGCGCTTTACATTCAACTTTGGTCTCATCTGACCAAGTCACCTTCTTCTACATGTTTGTTGTGTCCCCTATATGGCTTGTGGCAAACTGAAAACTACACTTCTTATGTCTTTCTTTCAACAATGTTTTTCTTCTTGCCACTCTTCTATAAAGGTCAGTTTTGTGGAGTGCATGACTTATAGTTGTCCTGTGGACAGATTTTCCCACCTGGGCTGTGGATGTCTGCAGCTCCCCCAGAGTGACCATGGGCCTCTTGGCTGATTCTCTGACCAGTGCTCTCCTCGCTCGATCTGTCAGTTTAGCTGTCTTGGTAGGTTTGCAGTTGTAGAATACTTTTTCCATTTTTGGATGATGGATTGAACAGTGCTCCTTGGGATGCTCAAAGCTTGGGCTATGTTTTTATAACCTAACCCTGCTTTAAACTTCTCCACAACTTTATCTCTGACCTGTTTGGTGAGTTCCTTGGTCTTAATGATGCTGTTTGTTCACTAGTGTTCTCTAACAAACCACTGAGGCCTTCACAGAACAGGTGTATTTATACTGAGACTAAATTACACAAAGCCGGACTCTGTTGCCTTCAGAAGTGGCTTCTGAAAGCAATTGATTGCACTGGATTTTATTTAGGAGTATCAGAGTATCATTTTCATTCCACTTCACAATAATCTGCTACTTTGTGTTGATCTATTACTTAAAATCTCAATAAAATACATTTAAGTTTGTGGTTGTAAGGTGACAAAATGAAAAAGTTCAAGGGGTATGAATACTTTTGCACGTCACTGTAATTTATTCCTATTAATATTGTTCATTTTTATCCTTACAAATGACCTACTTACCTATAGCCATACCAACTAAACACTACACTTCTGAAATAAACTTATTACTAATTCCATGAGCAAAATGAGTGAAGAAACATTTTTCAAAGTTAATTTTTAACATAATTTCTTAGTGTCTTTTTCATAGTGTCTCAGATTCTTAGGGTTAGAAATACCCAAGCAGGAGCAACATTTACAGTCATATGAAAAAGTTTGGGCACCCCTATTAATCTTAATCATTTTTAGTTCTAAATATTTGGGTATTTGCAACAGCCATTTCAATTTGATATATCTAATAACTGATGGACACAGTAATATTTCAGGATTGAAATGAGGTTTATTGTACTAACAGAAAATGTGCAATATGCATTAAACCAAAATTTGACCGGTGCAAAAATTTGGGTACCCTTATCATTTTATTGATTTGAATACTCCTAACTACTTTTTACTGAGTTACTGAAGCACGAAATTGGTTTTGTAACCTCACTGAGCTTTGAACTTCATAGCCAGGTGTATCCAAATCATGAGAAAAGGTATTTAAGGTGGCCAATTGCAAGTTGTTCTCCTATTTGAATCTCCTCTGAAGAGTGGCATCATGGGCTCCTCAAAACAACTCTCAAATGATCTGAAAACAAAGATTGTTCAACATAGTTGTTCAGGGGAAGGATACAAAAAGTTGTCTCAGAGATTTAACCTGTCAGTTTCCACTGTGAGGAACATAGTAAGGAAATGGAAGACCACAGGGACAGTTCGTGTTAAGCCCAGAAGTGGCAGGCCAAGAAAAATATCAGAAAGGCAGAGAAGAAGAATGGTGAGAATAGTCAAGGACAATCCACAGACCACCTCCAAAGAGCTGCAGCATCATCTTGCTGCAGATGGTGTCACTGTGCATCGGTCAACAATACAGCACACTTTGCACAAGGAGAAGCTGTATGGGAGAGTGATGCGAAAGAAGCCGTTTCTGAAAGCACGCCACAAACAGAGTCGCCTGAGGTATGCAAAAGCATATTTGGACAAGCCAGCTTCATTTTGGAAGAAGGTCCTGTGGACTGATGAAACAAAGATTGAGTTGTTTGGTCATACAAAAAGGCGTTATGCATGGCGTCAAAAAAACAGCATTCCAAGAAAAACACTTGCTACCCACTGTAAAATTTGGTGGAGGTTCCATCATGCTTTGGGGCTGTGTGGCCAATGCCGGCACTGGGAATCTTGTTAAAGTTGAGGGTCGCATGGATTCAACTCAGTATCAACAGATTCTTGAGAATAATGTACAAGAATCAGTGACGAATTTGAAGTTACGCCGGGGATGGATATTTCAGCAAGACAATGATCCAAAACACAGCTCCAAATCTACTCAGGCATTCATGCAGAGGAACAATTACAATGTTCTGGAATGGCCATCCCAGTCCCCAGACCTGAATATCATTGAACATCTGTGGGATAATTTGAAGCGAGCTGTCCATGCTCGGCGACCATCAAACTTAACTGAACTGGAATTGTTTTGTAAAGAGGAATGGTCAAAAATACCTTCATCCAGGATCCAGGAACTGATTAAAAGCTACAGGAAGCGACTAGAGGCTGTTATTTTTGCAAAAGGAGGATCTACTAAATATTAATGTCACTTTTCTGTTGAGGTGCCCATACTTTTGCACCGGTCAAATTTTGGTTTAATGCATATTGCACATTTTCTGTTAGTACAATAAACCTCATTTCAATCCTGAAATATTACTGTGTCCATCAGTTATTAGATATATCAAATTGAAATGGCTGTTGCAAACACCCAAATATTTAGAACTAAAAATGATTAAGATTAATAGGGGTGCCCAAACTTTTTCATATGACTGTATATAACTTTGTCTGTTTTGTTTCAGTAGTGGTTCTAGGTATCTTCTGGCATATCTCTATAATATGTAGGAATTCCATTGTAACCAGATCCCATAATCCACCCTCATGAATATACACAATTTGCCCATTTGACAGTGATTGTTACCATGTATTCCATAATTTTTGATCAATGTATGATTATAAATGAAGTACGTATGAATATTTATGAAATATATTTGCATATTCTGTTATTTTGTATTTTACGCCAGTGACTATAATAATGCTTTACAAAACTATAAAGCAGAAGAAATTTTGGCAAGTGTAAAAGTAAGAGAATGGTATCTTATATGAGTTGTTCTCAAGAGCAGAAAACATAGCTGATCTGTATGGCAGATTTAGTGCAGAGCTTTTGTGGAGGTGAGTCCTCAGCTGGGACTGTAATTGAAGTGAGTGCACGCTTTACAAAACAGCTTATGAAGGCGGACAGATTGATGCAGAGGAGATAAGCGGGATGTATCACAGGTGAAAGTCATTAATATGGAGAGATGTTCAGACTGCATCTTGGCAGAACATTCTGTGAAAATTTGACTTCACATGCAAAATTACACCGAATCAGATGCAATATTTATTTAAAACACTGAACTTTTCAGTTTTGCTCTGAAAACATAGCTGTAGCACAAATGAAACGCGTTGATAAGACAATTTCATTACAATATGCTCATCCAATATCTATTTTCACACAATACCTATGTATAGTTACAGCAGATGCCACCTTTCAGAAACTCTATTGTATATGTTTAACGTGAACAATACATAAATGTAACTCTGATAAGTGATAACCTGTATAATTCAGGGGCACACAAGTCTCCAGCTAATAGTGCTGACAATCTACGCAATGAAAGTGAAGACTGACAAAATACCACGTTGAAGAGTTTTATTGATTTTCTATATGACACAAATCTCTAGAGATAAACTAGATCCATGAAACAGAACTTTATTCAGATTTAAGAGGCTGTAGTCAGGGGATTGGTTAGAGGAGGGGGGCAGTGGTAGTAAACCAAGCCCTGGAACATGAGGGGGCCCAAAGGTCTCTCCACAACAGAGGAAGACACCAGTATTAGTATTAGATAGTACATGGTAAGTACTACAAATTTTGCACTGGGGCTCAGGAGCTTTAAATTATGCTGCTGTAATTCTGTATATAATATGGTCCTGTACTGTATTAGGGGTCAAAATGCACACTCCTCTGCTTGAGGTCTTAGGCTAGAGCTTCACTGTGACACCTTACTGCAGCTAAGTGATGGTAAACTCCAATGTCTATTTTCACACAATATCTATGTATAGTTACAGCAGTATAAATGTATTAAAAGAATACATAGTTACCAAGATTTGCCATGGTGAAATTGAAGCATTTAAAAGGGAATTTCTAGGTCTCCCAGAATTTTGGGACCGCCCTTCTTAGCAGACCTAGCTTATCCTCCGTGTTTTGGTCCTACTCATGTCTCTTTAATGATTAGTGTGTTGCACCTGCTTTGCTTCCTCCCACCTATTCTTGTGTGTCTCTATCTAAGTCTGTGTCTTTTAGTCCAACACTTTGGCTGAGCAATGTATTCTATGCATGCATTTTGCTGCTTTATCCTGGTGTCTCTCTATCTGTCCTGTTTGATTTGTGAATTTTGAGTCCTGTGTCTGGATTTTGTTTGCATGCATGCTACTCAGTTGTTTTATTGCTGGAGTCTTTGCCTGTCCTGTTTTTATGCTAGTGCTGTTGAGTCAGTTTTTACTTCTGATACCTGTTATTGTATTCTACTACCTGTTTTGTCCCTGGGCTCCTGCAATATCCCTGATATCTGTAGCCTCTGTGCTTCCTGCAATATAATTCTGCATACCTGTCCTATATTCCTTCCCTTGTTTCTTCTTTATCGCTCGGCTTCTGTTTTTAGTCTTTGTTCACTTGTCTGTCCTGGTTTTAGTCTCAGTACACATTATGTGTTTTTATCCTGTAGCTGTGCCCCACACCACGGTTCTTTCTAGCTTGGTCAGGTGCTACCAAACTGGGCCCACCTCAGGAGGTAGCCATCTGGCAGACTCCCAGAAGCGAAGATCAGAATCCCAAATGGGGGTTAAAGGGTGAAGACTGGGAAATCTGCTGGTATGAAGTTTGGTAGCTCAGTGGTTCCACAGTCCACTGCCTGTGACACTGTCCCTATAGAAAACAAATGCACTGCTTTATGTGCATCTTTAGAAATATTACCATAATGAATAATGTCATGGGTGGGTAGTTCAAGAGCTTACAAGGGGATTGAAACCATGACAAAAGCCATACTACGAAATATTTTGGCGCTATACAAGTAATATAAATGAATAACTGTACATAACGTTTCACATGCTAGAAAATCATGCTAGAAAATTATGCTTTAATGTGTTATGGACTGCCAACTGGGACCCCCACTGGATTTTAAGAATGGATTTATCATTTTAGTCTATATGAGATAGGAAATCAACTAAGATCCCTCAGAGGTAGCAGTCCTACCTAAGCCCTTATGTGTGAGAAGGCCCAATGACTCTTCTGCCATACAGGAAGCTACCAAAATTATAAATAACACCTCATAAATGGAATATTACAGTTAGCTACAGATTAGTCGCTAATCCACATCAGATCATGAGCTCAGCCCTTCACCTGGCAGTGCCCCCTATAGTAACTGACCTTTAGTGACAAGAATGTATGGAATAGACACACATGATTGGCTGTAACTATAGAAAGGGAGTAGAATAGTGTAGTGATGTAGAACAGTAAGGTTCATGCCACTAGCTTCAATGCCCCTGAAGACGGCACGTAGGCAAAACCTACCTTTTCATTTTAATAATAGTCTCCAGACCCCCTGTATTAGTGTGACTATCCTGCAGCTAGTCACCAGTACATATGTGTTGTGTTCACTTCACCATAGACACTGGGGAATAAGTTAGCACGTGGATTTAGAGAAATTGCAAGAGTCGTGCATCATGTAGAGCATTAGCATAACAGAATTGATCTAGTCAATATAAACACATAGAATGACAGAATGACAGCGCTGCATGCGTTTAGCAGCAATCTCCTTGCAACTCTGATAAGTGATAACCTGTATAATTCAGGGGCACACAAGTCTCCAGCTAATAGTGCTGACAATCTATGCAGTGAAAGTGAGGACTGACAAAATGCCACGTTGAAGAGTTTTATTGATTTTGTACTGTATATGACACAAATCCTGAATATGCTGTCAGTGCATTTTAGAGGGAATACGCATACATACAACCAGCAAAGACGTATTATATATTAAAACATAACTTTTAATAAATAGATAATAAAAATTATTATACCACTTCTCAAGAAAATATTCAAAAGTGCCAACATGAATACCACCAGTAACATTACATATAGACCTCTAATTTATCAGATCTTATGTAAAGAAGTTCTATTTTTCAATACCATATATTTCATACCTCATACCAAGCATTTTAACATTAGCAGAGAATAGTGAATTTTAACATTAGCAGAGAATAATGAATTTTTTAAAACGAATAAATCAGTTTGATCTCACCACTCCGCTGGTTAATGTAGTTCGCCTGTATCTCAGGAGGTCAGTCAGAATGCGTGCTGGGTCCCGTGCAAACCCTAACTCACCCTTAATTCTTACTTCGAACCCCCATAACTCCCACCCTAACAAGGGCAGTACCATGCAGCTGTCCCTAAAAAAGTTATCCCTAAATGTCCCTATGTACGTTTCACGGTGGAGGAACCGTTCATCAGGGGACCTATCTCCTAACAGAAAAAAGCTATATAGGGTAAATCTCAATACTCCAAAAATGGAGGAGAAGCATATATACTGGTCATCATATATAGACCAGTTCACAGACAAAAAAACAGCAGCCTCCTGATCAATACAGTGGTAAAGTCAGCAGTTAAACTACTCTGATTATAAAAAATGTTGGTGGCATACACTACCATCATGGTGAAAAATCGAAGTCTGTAGGAAAAAGAGATACGGCTCCTTGCATGCTATATGGCAGGTTCAGTTTTCCCTAGAAAAACTTAATCCAGCATCTCTAGAGATAACTAGATCCATGAAACAGAACTGTGTTCAGATTTAAGAGGCTGTAGTCAGGGGAGTAGTTATGGGGGGCAGTGTTAGTAAACCAAGCCCTGGAACATGAGTGGGCCCAAAGGCCTCTCCAGAACAGAGGCCCCATTACAAATTTTGCATTGGGGCTCAGGAGCTTTAAGTTATGCTGCTGTAATACTGTGTACAACAGGGGCGTAAATACCGGGGTAGCAGCGGTAGCGGCTGCCACAGGGCCCGGGACATTACGGGGCCCCTGATGCTTTTTATTTATTTTTTTTATTTTTTTTTAATAGGCCGTTACCTGCTGGAGTAACCCCAGCAGGTAACGGGCCCTATATACTAACTGATCCCTGGGGTCCTGCTCACGGCCGCCTGCGCTTCCGATTCTGCGGAGATGGCTGTGCGCAGTAGCGGGGATAGGTAGGTAAGGCCACGGTCCGAACCCCACAATCACTGCTATCATTATATTCCGGGGTCTTTTCAGACCCCGGAGTATAATAATCGGAGGCCCAGGGGAGGTGAGGGAACATAAAAAAAATAATGTACTTACCTCTCCTACGCTTCTCCAGGCTTTGGGCCTGTTTGGTGACGTCCCAGACGTCAGCCGACGTCATTTTGCGTCGCGACGCCGGCCCGCATCACATGATGCCGACCTGGTCCAACATTGAAGAAAGCCGAAGTAGCAGGAAGTGGAACGGAGCGAGGAACAGGTAAGTAGCATTGCTTTTTTTATGTTTCTATCCTCCCCTGGGCCTCCAATCATTATACTCTGGGGTCTGAAAAGACCCCAGAGTATAATAATTGTTCATGGGTGGTCCACCACGGGGCATAATACTATGTGAAGGGGCCACTATGGGGCATATGGGGCATAATACTGTGTGCAGGGGCCACTATGGGGCATAATACTGTGTGCAGGGGCCACTATGGGGCAAAATACTGTGTGCAGGGGCCACTATGGGACATAATACTGTGTGCAGGGGCCACTATGCTGCATAATACTGTGTGCAGGGGCCACTATGGGGCATAAAACTGTGTGCAGGGGCCACTATGCTGCATAATACTGTGTGCAAGGGCCACTATGGGGCATAATACTGTGTGCAGGGGCCACTATACTGCATAATACTGTGTGCAGGGGCCACTATGGGGCATAATACTTTGTGCAGGGGACACTATGGGGCATAATAGTGTGCGCAGGAATGTGGTTTTTGGGGGGGTTTGGAGGGGACGGTTGGGGGCAACAGTTCGGGGAGGGCCACATGTCAAATGTTCGCCTTGGGGCCCAGCCATTCCTAGTTATGCCACTGGTGTACAATATGGTCCTGTACTGTATTAGGGGTCAAAATGCACACTCCTCGAGGTCTTAGGCTAGATCTTCACTGTGACACCTTACTGCCACTAAGTGGTGGTAAAATCCTCTTATCATAAAGCATAAAATGTAGCCTTAAATGTATTACTTTCCTGCAGATTTCCACTTAACATTTTATAGCTTTGTTATAGAAAGAAGCTTCAGATTTTTTCCTATTAGACATGCTGGCAAAATAGTCTCACCAGGGAGATTCAATCTGGAAAGCTGTTGAGTCCAACATTTTTTTGGACAAGATATTGGAAAAATATTGTGTTAAGTAAATCAATGTACAGTAATGTTGTCAAAGAAATGAGATTTCAATAAGTGAAAGGTGCTCATCACAGCTAGATATGTTTAGTTTGGCATTGTTACTTCTTTTGCAAAATCATTTGTGTTTTCAACAAAGAATTATAAAATTGTCTACAGTCAGAACTGGCCGGAAGACAAAAGTGCAAAAGTACAAGAATGCTTGTTTATATTATTTACTGATACATTTGAAAGAAAAATGGTAGTCTTTATGATAAAATATGAAAATATGTTAGGTGACATTTGCAGCTAAGTTTATTTTCATGGGGAGCTACAATATAACCAGAGCAAATCTAATTGATTTGTGACATTTAATAGAAGCCCATAGTAAACCTGCCCACAAACATTAGATCAATTAAGGGTGCATTCACATGGTGCCGTTAAATCTGCATCAAAGCTGAATAGAAAAAAAACACATGGTGTTTTAATGCGGTTTTTGGTACAGTTCTATTTTACAGGTGAAATTTGCTAAATGAATGTGTTTTGTGTAAAATTAATGTATGGAAGAAATACTGTAATACATAATGTATGGAGGACCAGGAAACACTCAGTCTCCTGCGCTGCCACTCTGTATGCCACAAGCCACATCAGGTCTGCTGGCTTGCAAAGTTCCGTGATCACGGACAAGATGTCTGCGCCCAGGCGAAAATTGGTGGAGAGAAAAGTCTTGCACAGAGGACTTTTCTCTCCAATGGTTTCAGTATAAAAATGGAGGAAACTCGACAGACACCCAGCGGTCTCCATTATAGTCTATGGGGTCTGGGGGTAATCACTGTTTTAGCAAACGGGCTCTCTGTCATTCGGGTCCCCTAGGACCTACTGTTCCTGACATATTCACAAAAGCAAATATCACATCACATGACCCATATTAGCCAATAGAAGCCTGAAATACAACATTATCAGAGGATTTCAGAACTCACTATTGTTCTCTGTTATTAGCCATTATCAGAGGACAGCACTCAAGTGACCCATATTAGCCAATAGAAGTTTGCAGGTACTTCATTCTTAAATTCCTGGACAGCCCCTTTAACCCTTTCCTGACATCTGCCGTAATAGTACGGCCGATGACGGGTATTTAAATATGGAAGCCACTCAGGAGCTGAATGGCCTTCATAGCCACCGGGTCTCTGCTGTATTATACAGAAGAGACACAGTGCTAATGCCCACCATCAGTGCCCACAATGATCGCCAGCACCCGGAGCGAGCTCCGGGCCAGCGTCCCATTACTGTGACAGCCAGGGGCCTTTTGAAGGCTCTCAGGCCTGTCTCTCATTAGTTTCAGCCTGCAATAGAAGTAACGATATTTTGCAATGCATTGCAATACATTAGCAAAAAAAAAGTAAAAAAAAAAAATATATATTAAAAATTCAAATCCCCTCCCTTTCCGTAGAACACATTAGGTAGCCCTGTGTCCCAAAAACGCCCGGTCTACAGATCTATAAAAATATTTTTTCCCATATGGTGAACACCGTAGCGGGAAAAAAAAATCAAAAGTTCCAAATCGCGTTTTTTTCGATGTTTTGCCTTTGATAAAAATTTTGAAAAAAAGTGATCAAAGCAATAGACATTTCCCAAAATGGTATAACTAAAAAGTACATATGGCCCCGCCAAAAAAAACGCCCTATGCATCCTCGTACACAGAAATATAAAAAAGTTATGAGTGTCAGAATATACACACGTGGACAAAATTGTTGGTACCCCTCGTTTAATGAAAGAAAAACCCACAATGGTCACAGAAATAACTTGAATCTGACAAAAGTAATTTGCCAAACTACATGTTGACAAGCCACAAAACTTCTGGGAGAATGTCCTATGGACAGATGAGACAAAAATCAAAATTTTTGGCAAGGCACATCAGCTCTATTTTCACAGATGGAAAAATGAAGCATATCTTGAAAAGAACACTGTCCCTACTGTGAAACATGGAGGAGGCTCTGTTATGTTCTGGGGCTGCTTTGCTGAATCTGGCACAAGGTGTCTTGAATCTGTGCATCGTACAAATGAAATCTCAAGATTATCAAGGGATTCTAGAGAGAAATGTGCTGCCCAGTGTCAGAAAGCTTGGTCTCAGTCGTAGGTCATGGGTCTTGCCTCAGGATAATGACCCAAATCACACAGCTAAAAACAACCAAGAATGGCTAAGAGGAAAACATTGGACTATTCTGAAGTGGCCTTCTATGAGCCCTGACCTAAATCCTATTGAGCATCTTTGGAAGGAGCTGAAACATGCCGTCTGGAAAAGGCACCCTTCAAACCCGAGACAACTGGAGGTTTTCTCATGAGGAGTGGCCAAAATACCTGTTGAGAGGTGCAAAAGTCTCATTGACAGTTACAGGAATCGTTTGATTGTAGTGATTGCCTCAAAAGGTTGTGCAACAAAATATTATGTTAAGGGTACCCTCATTTCTGTCCAGACCTGTTTCATGAGTTTTCTTTTTTTTAAATTCTGTTGAAGCATGGTTGAAAAGCAATGTCTGACTTTCATTTGTTCATTTTCATAGAATTTTTATATATTATTACTTTTGTCACATTCAAGTTATTTCTGTGTACGAGGATGCATAGGGCATTTTTTTTTTTTTTTTGCGGGGCCAGATGTACTTTTTAGTTATACCATTTTGGGAAATGTCTATTGCTTTGATCACTTTTTTTTTCAAATTTTTATCAAAGGCAAAACATCGAAAAAAAATGCGGTTTGGAACTTTAGATTTTTTTTTTCCCCGCTACGGTGTTCACCGTATGGGAAAAATATTTTTATAGATTTGTAGACCGGGCGTTTTTGGGACACAGGGATACCTAATGTGTTCTAGGGAAAGGGGGGATTTGAATTTTTTATATATATATATTTTTTTTTTTTTACTTTTTTTTTGCTAATGTATTGCAATGCATTGCAAAATATCGTTACTTCTATTGCAGGCTGCATATAGAAGCCTGCAATAGAAACTAATGAGAGACAGGCCTGAGAGCCTGGGTACCAACAATTTTGTCCAAGCGTGTAGCTACTTTTAGAATTTTTTTTTTTTTTACAAAGTTTTTTTGTTAAGGGGTTAAAATGTAAATAAAACTATATAAATTTAGTATTCCTGGTATCATACCGAAGCATAGAATATGGGTGACATGTCATTTTGGCTGGAGAATGAATGCAGTAAAAAAGAAGCCCGCAAGAATGTCGCATAAATGCACTTTTACTCCAATTCCCCCCCCATTCTGAATTTTTTTCCCAAATGAAGTTTTCAAAGTGATGACCTGTCCACAGGATAAGTCATTAGTATGTGATCCATGGACCCTGTGCAGATCAGCTGTTCAGATGAGGCGGCGGAAGCTGCTGCAATGGATGGTGATCAAATAATAAATAATAAAAATAAAGTATGCATGACGTTAGAAATGTACACATACAAGTAATAGAAAACCAGGCCTAAAAGGTCCGAGTTATGCATACTAGTAACAGCATAGTGGTCGTCTGCAATACTTCTATTACTTGAATAGGAGTAGCCTGCACATGCTCCCTGTCTACTGCACCAGCTTCTGGTGCCTGCAGGCTGCCAAAACTGTTCTGTGCAAGGTGTTCATGAATCACATACTGATGACTTATCCAGTGGATAGATCATCATGAAAAACTCCATTTGGGGCTTGAAAACCCCTTTAAAGCTGATGCACACCACATAAAGCTGAATTGTTTGCCAGCAACACAATCCTGTTTACACAGGGTGATATGCTTCCAGCAAATGTTTTTGGGTTGTATAGATGTTTTGTGCTGTATTGAAGATGCAGTTGTGTGACAAGTCAGCATTTACTCATTTGTTGAGCAATTGCTTGCGCTTTTACGCTATCCAATTATCAGGAAGACGCATTCCTACAAACATTCATTCCACTAATTCGCTCAATCATTGGCTCATGTAATAGGACAGTAAGTCTCTCTGATTTACTTTATTATTCTGTTGTGTATGTATTTGCTGAATTGTTGTGTCTATTAATACCCATTTCTTCATAAATTGGGCACCTTGTACATTTGTATTGCTATATCAATAATAGCAAATACATTATAATTACATTATAAAGAAAATATTGCAACTAAAAATTGCCAGTTGATGAGTGAGTTAACTCTTGATCAAAAGCCAATATAAAGTATGCGCATTGCCAGAATCCTACTGGACAGCTTTGACACACTTCTGCAGCCTTTGCTTATCTATTAATCTTGCTCTCATTTTTCCATTATTCTCCTATGTCCCCGAGCACCACATGGCCGTCCTTCTTTCAGACAGCATGACACTTTATCAGAAGAACAATCATATCTCAACTTAAACTGATATCCAATTATTTGATATCAGTTAATGCAAGAAATTGAAAGAAGTTTAATGTGGACCAGGTATGGTATTTTTCTGGAACATGATCTTGCCTGGGGAAGAAAGTCTGAGTCAGGTCTGAGAAATTTTGATATCTGAGAACTTATTTTGCAGAGTTTTGTAATGATTAGAATAATATGGATAAAATAAATAAATAAATACAGACATATATACTTGCCTGGCTAGAAAATTGTAAAAATTACATATTTTGACAATTATAAGAAAAATGTTGAATAATCATTAAGAAGCATAATGTTGATTAAAAAATTGTTTCTTCTTCCCATTCCTCTTTACTACCATTGCTTTTATCATACCAATATAGTAAAATATTCTATTACAAATATTTGATACATGAGAGTAAACATTATTTATACAACATAGCACACATAGAATGAAGAAAAAAAGGTGGATTCAGTGCTTGTTAAAAAGGAGATAATCTCACTCTGCTACTCTTTTCATATATCTTCTAGAAAAGACTCTACTACTGTACAGAATGAGGCAATAAATCAATTAACAGCCCATCTACACCCCTACCCTCTCCATAGAGTTCTATGTGTGAGGCTGGATATGGAATTAGATTGGTTAATCAGATTGGTTAGCTAGGTAGTCCCAATCACGTAACCCCTGTCTGATCTAGGTATAAATGACAGGGATCCCAGGCATGTGACTGACTGATTCACTGGGGAAAAAAACAAACAGAACCACTGCTAAAAGTGAAATAAATACCATAGGTGACATAGTCACATGGGGTGACTTAAAGGCATTTTCTGGTCTAAAATACTGATGATCAGATTAGTGAGGGATGCCAAACACCACCATTGATCAGTTGTTTTAGCAGCAGCCACAGAGAAAGCATCAGGAAGAAGTGGCCAGACCAGATTACTGCAGATCAGCTCCCATTCACTTGAATGGGACCTAAGCTGCAGTGACTTGGGATGGGATGAAACAGCTCCTGTATTTCGTCCACATCTTGGCTGACAGCTCATCCAACCTCTTTCCACCTACGTCCCACCCAATAAAATGCAATACCTCTAATTTATTTTTATTTTTTTGTTTAATTCATTTATTTATTTTTTTCATCTACATTTTTATCTATTTGTTCTACTGCCATTTACTTGCCAAATCATATTTTAAGTGAAGCTAATCCTGTACGAGATTGTAAGACATGACTTCTTACCATTGTAAAACTGACCCTATGGGACAGATTTATTATGCCTTCTATGCCAGTTTTTGCTCAAAATATAGTGATTTTCCATTTCTGCACTGTTCTCACCACTTTCCCAAAAAGGGGGCAATGGAATACAGGGGGCGGGGCTATAAGCTCATCTAGATTTATCAGCATTATCTCCAGATAAGGTCAACATTATCTATGAGTAGACGCACCCAGTGCTGACTCAGGGGTTATGAAGACTAGCATTAGCAATGCCAGTTTTCATAAAACTGCCCCTATGTGTTTAATGACTGCTATATCTGTATGCTGCATATTTAGATGGTCTATTCTAAGTTTATATCACCTATTGCCTTACTCTACACCACATTTCTGAACTAGAAGTTTGGTGCAACTTTGGTGCGCATTTTCATATCTTAAGCTCTGCCACCAATGTGGCAAGGTGAAAGTAGTGTCTAATAAATGTAGTGGACGGTGAGACCATTTTTGTGCAAATTAAGTCAGAATTCTTCCACATTTAGCTAAGCAGATCTCTCCCTAAAACTGGTGCTTGAAATGCTAACTTAATAAATTCCCTACCAGTATTGTTTGCCCTTTGAGCCAGACCTCTATGTTCTGTGGATGTCTTCATTTGTCAGTACAAACTAGCATAGATCATTTGATAAATTCCCCCAGTAAGTTAAAGTAAAAATGTGGAATGTCCTCTACATCCAGTAAACATATATTCAGTGAAACACACAAAAGATCACTTATTCCCAGTATCCATGAATTTATTATGCTGGCTAAGGTTTACAAACAAATTTTAAAAAATGAAGTTTTGGCTTTACTATAATTTTGCAAATGTTTTTCTATGTTTTAGACTCTAGTGAATATACATACCGTGAAAGTATTTGGCACTACAAGTTTTTAGTAACACAGCTCTTTTGTTTTATGGATTATCTCTCTGGATTACTTCCAACAAAAACACATTCAGCATTTGTCTAACTCCCTGTATAACCATTTATTGTGCTGTTTACTTATATAAGAATATTACAAATAAGGGGTTTTCCAGGCAAATAGGAAAATCCAGGGGGTCTATCCCACACAGTCACTGGTGGCTGGAAGTAAAGTGGTTCCTGTGATCGCTGTGGCCAATGCTTAGCATGGAAAAAGGGACACAATGCCAAAACGGAGCACTGGGGAAAGCTGCTTCTTTTTTTTTTTTTTTATTTAACTCCACCCCAATCCCCTGGGATTTCCAGTTCGCCTTTAAGGTGGGGGCGCACGTTGCGGAAATGCAGTTTTTTTGGTTGCAGATTTTGCTGCAGTTTTTTGAGCCAAAGCCAAGAATGGCTACAAATGGAAAATAAATAGGAAGCTCAATAATTCTATCTTCTGCTTAATCCACAACTGGTTTTGTCTCTAAAAACCACAGCAAAATCTGTAAAAAAAAAAATTCATTTCCGCAACGTGGGGCCTCAGCCTAACAATTATATTTAAAAAGTGTCAACCCAAGGTCCCGCTATGGTCCTGCTGTAGAGAATAATAATAGAATTATTATTACCCAATAGGGGTTCACTGCTGTCCATATTTCTTCCATTATGGCCTTCTTGAACATTACATTCCACCGATATACAATATACAGCTTAGGGTAGAATACTACACTTCTTGCCAGTAAAAGAAATTTTAAGTAAAAAAAGACAACTTCTCTATAAATGTATCCCTATCCATATCATCACACAAGCTTATGTATTTATATTAAATATAAGATGCTCCTCAGACAACAAAAAATAGGAAAAAATATCTTAAACTAATCACAATTTTCTTGGTGGCAAAGTGATCCAGTGTCTCCTTTTTTGATATTGTACAGTAGATGATGGTGTTAGTAGCTAATATTCAACATGTGTTAAACTGCGTGATAGGGTAAAGCACTTTATGAGCTCCTCTCCTGATCATCATAGACGTAATAAGGGGGTCTAGCACTGCTGAATTCCCCTGAAATTTTGACTACACACACTTTTTAGCAAGGTATTTAATAATTTTGCCAAGGAATTCTTCGAATCATTTTGATGTCTAGGACACTTACTAATGGATCTTAATCCATATAATTTTATTCACTGATGGGTATAATAACTCATATGTATAGTAAACAGCTCAGATGATATATTATAATGGATTTTTAACACCTTGGGTCCTATTTCAAAGCCCATTTCCATTTTTCTTCAGTGATATTTTCATCAACCTAATTCACAACTATTTTGTAAGCATTTCGGATTTTTATATCAGTGATTATATTATAATGCTTGGCGATAACACCTTTTTGAATCTTAACCTCAGAGAGATATTTCATTATAGGTGAATATTCCATTTTAAAGTGATCTTTGCTAATTTACTCAGTTAGCCTCTAAAAGGTATCGCCTGATTTCTTTACTCTGCCACTAATTTAAGCATTAAATACATGAGCCAAATGTATACAATAGAACATAGCATTAGTGTTCATCCCAAATTCCTGCTACAATTCACAAAAAGGTTTTAACTCAATCGCCTACATGAAGTTGATTAATATATCCCATTCCTTACCCCAAAACTTTCCCTATGTATGTACTTAAATGGGTATTCCTATCTCCAGGACTATATTCAGACTTGTAGCTTAAGCTAACTGAAGTTTTTTACCCGATACATTGCTTTATCTAGCTCCATTAGCCGGATACTGCTAGATATGTCTCTACAGTGTTTACAACTCGTCACCTAGGTTACAGACTACCTCTCTGGATGGACTGATGACTGTTCCTTATGATGTTAGCCTTAAAGGATAAGTGTACACCAGTCATAGAACCAAGAACTCCCCTTTCCACTGATGTAAAATATTCAAATCCATTTTTCTTAAGGAAGTGTTTTTTACTTTTACTTTCCCATAAAATGAAATGTTGCAATTGTGTACATCAAAAATATATTTTGAAATCTGGTAAACCCCCTTTTATCTTACCTAAGCATAAAATATCCATTTTAACCCTAAACCTTTTTCCTTTCTATAAAAAAAACATCATGTATCATGTTCTTTAAGATTTTAAATATAAAGTTAGAGATTAATGCAGGTTATTTATGGAGAATATAAAGCACCTCTGGCAATAACGCCATTTTGATCAGCTCGGCTCTTGCACTAATAGCAACCCGGAGACGCCACCACACAGACAATTAGACTATTAATTAATTTTTGTAATTTTGTGTTTTTTATTTTTTGAATGTCCTTTTTACAATTATAGTCAGAGCTCTATACCCATCAATCAGTCTATATTATCATTTTATTAATTGACCTTTTACCATTTTTGTATCTAAATGACAATCTTTACTAGCTATACATATGGTTTTCTTTAGCTTGCTAAAAGTAAAGATTTAGAATCCATTATCTACACCACAAAGCAGTTTTTCCTGTGCTGCAACCCACTGAAGTGTAAAACTGGCACAAAGCACTGCCATATAACAAAAAGTTTACACTAAAACCAAAATCTATTTAGTGAAATTGGCTGGTGGTTTATCCTAAGGTTGTTGCGGTACAACTCTGGGAATACATATCATTCTCCAAGCATTACATAATTCCTAACAGGAAACAGCACATTTGGGCAGAGACCAGTCAAGATATTTTACAGTTTTACAGTTTCACTGAGTCATACATTTGGCAATTTGTAACTTGAATCTTTCTTGGCATTATTAATGCTGAGAGTCTACAATATGGTTCTAATGTAATTTTAATCCATTCTTTACTCCATGAATCAAAAGTCTGTTTGTTCTAAATGAAGTGTGAATTATTCCAACAGGTATACGCTAATAAATATCAGCAATGTCGAGGTAGACTTGTTCCATTAAAATATGTGTAAATGCATCTATTATTAAATGCCATTCCTTGAAATAAACATGGTGCACTACTAAAAGTAAAGTCATAGACACACTGTGTATTACATGTGGCAGTGCACTAGCCTACCTCTTTACGACACAGTATAATAAATGTAGGACTTGATAGGATATATGTGGTTTACAGAATAAACACCAGATTGGCTGCACATTGAATAACCTATGTAAGGGTTATGAAAGCCCTTCAGAAAAGAACATGATTTTGCTTACCACTGTCTGCATGCCTGAAATTCTCAGTGTCAACTTCTTCCCTTCCAATATGAATCAGTAAGGTTCTATGTATCCCCTGGATGAGAGTCCCCACAATCCAAGGCCAGTTGAAACTAATATGTGCAATATTCAGTAGTGGATCTGTGCAAGTTCTCAAAGCACATTTGCTGAAAGATGGTAGACTTGTTTCTGGCTCAGTTACACAAGAAATGTTCTTAAGAAATCAATAATCTTTTAACCCAACTTTATGATAATTTCTATAAGAAAGATCGAGGGAAGATGACCACTGGTTGGAGTAAGTGGGACTAACTCTCTCAAGTACTCAAGGCCTAGATTTTAGTATAAGCACTTCCTCCACCCTCCGGTTCCTCATTGTTCTGCATAATAGCTGTTATATGGACAGTTACTAATTTAATCCCCCTGCATGCCCCTTTTAGCTCAGTATTCTCTAGTGTTCCTATTTTTAATACATACATCCTATTTTCCTTTGCAGGTTTTCCATACTTCCATGTCTCTGTGTTAGAATGTACTGGATCTGTCTTTCTTTCTTCACAACTACAGACAGTGCCAGAAGGGAAATGCTCATCCTTGGATGGTATCTACAGCTTTATCAACTTGCATAAATTTTCCAACTGATTGTACCAAAATACTTCTTTACAGAGCATTATTATTTATTATCCACCCTATTCACCAATCTACTTCCTGTCCAGGCAATGGCTTAGCTGTTCCAGGTGTTCCACTGTGCTTTTTTTCACTTGCCCTACAGTGATGACTTAATGTATGTCCACATGACCTCTACGACCAATCATTGGCCTGCCCTCAATGGTCACGTACCATACATGCTAAGCTTCACTGCTGACCACAATAATTGGTCAGTGCATGTAATGTATATGTACAGCATGGCATTGCTACAAGTGAGCAAGGACTGATAGGAACCACCGAAACAGTAGCATTAGATTGGCAGAAGGTAGAAATGGTGAGTATAAATGAGCTTTCCTTTTTATAAACCCTAGACAAGTTTCCTTTCAAAGTTTTTGTAAGTAATGTATGTATAAGCAGCCTCAAATATTGTTATATAAGTGCAGGAATTCCACAAATTACATGTCTGACATTTGTGTCGTATATTACCAGTGCAGGTAGCCATCACCCAACAATATCATATGTAGGACAAATAAAATTATTTAATTAGGTCACTATTTTTGACATTTAGATCTACATTAAATTAGACAACCCTCCTGTTGGGAATGAGAAAGTGGCACTGGCCCAGTCATAAACTGGTATATACAAGTTTGAATTACAGAGTCAATGTAGTACAGTATGTGTCAAAGAAAAGAACTTCACATTTTCATTAATTCAGACAATAGTATACAAAAGCAATAGTTAAATATTGGAAAATTTGGATCTGAGAATATGATCTGCAAAGCAGAGAAAGAATTTAAGAGTTGTATTTTTATTTAGCTGCCTTGACTACATGTACATCTGGTGCTAGTTAACAAGAAGCTGACACCCACTTATCACCTCTTTTTCTTACTACTTTTACCAAGCTGTATAGAATAATTAGCGTGTAAATAAGGTAGAATTAGTCAAATCAACACATTTTGTGAACAAAAATTCAGACAGTCAGATATTTTAGGTACATTGAGGAATTGACAACCCATTGTGGATTCACGTGACTCAAAAAAAAATAAAGGTAAATTTTCAAATTGCAATCTAATTTTTTCTATTTACGTAAACTTATACCTAAGCATTGCATCTATGGAAACATGATGTTCAAAATCTATTTTAAAATTATATTTCTATTTTAATGTATAAAATTTATATACAACCACAAAAACAAGTTTGCTTTAAAGATAACAGATACTAATATAGGAATCCATCTTTAAGGTTTCATTGTCTAAGGCTTTATTCACACTAGTGTCATGACTGACAAGATACTATTGAACTGTATGTAGTTAAAATAATTAGGAATTAAAAAACCTAACATTCCTGGTGTAAAGAATGGTTAAATAGTTATTACCATGTTGTTACCTCACAGAGTTTTTTCTGCAAACCATTCTGCATTTAGAGTTTGCATTCAGAATTACCTTACTTCTTGGAAAACAGTATGTAAAATATTATGCTTGTCACCAGGGCTGTAGCTATAAGAATATAGAGACAGCAGTCACACTCAGCTTTGTTGCCAAATGAGGCCTAAAAATCAGTAAGTCCACATAGAGTCACTGAGCGTTACCATTGCTTACTTGGATAGGATCCCTGGCTCATGAATCTAAAACACATCCACCCAAAATGAAATAACTTAGCAGCTCACCCCTTTCGTCTGAACATCTCAGTGTGGAAGTAATCTGAATGGATATAATCATTTGTACTACAGAATTAATTTTCCTATTACCATAAATGGGTTTTGCTGATGGAAACATACGGGGCCATTTTATTAAGTAGTACACCAGTTCTAATAAATGGTTGTGTCAGAGTGAAATGCAGCAAAACCATTAAGTGACATATTGCACCAGAATATCAAATCTATGCTAGGTAGGAGCTGTAGTAGAAGGCAACCATTAGCTGCGCCACAAAGCATATAATAAATATGGTGCACAGCATGTACATCACTGGTTTTGGTGCAAATGAATCCCTTAAAGACCAAAAAATAACCACAAATGGGTCCTATTAACCATACAGTTTTTAAATAGCATACCTTTTTTTTAGCTATTTTGTTGTGACAAAGCTAATTACTTTACAAATTATTACCAAAACAAATATTTATAATGGATTCGGTCGTTTTGATATGTAATATGTGCAGTTTTAGGTGAATGTGGTTGCTATGGTGACAATTTGCATTTAGCCTTGGTGGTGCTTTTTACTCTTCTTTATTTTTTAATAACATTTTTTTACTTGGGTATTTATATATTTTTGTGACATTGTATCCCCCACGAGGTCATTAAAGGTCATCTCTGGGGGACATTCACCTAATACCAGGTAAAAACATCCCCTATTACTGACAACAGTCACTGGCACAGCTGATCTACCACTGTACATAAATCATGGAAGACCAAATTTGGTTGTCTACAGCAAACAACTACATCTTAAATGTCATTTTTCAGAACCCTACTTTTATTTCTCCCTGTATTTATAAAGTGGATTCATGTTTTCCTGACTATTTCTGCTGCCAGTATTGACTTGTCAGGTGTGAGATTTGTGCTGAATAAGATTCACATTTTTGAGAATATAAACATTTTTAAGATTAGCTCATCTTGAAATTTATAACTTGCACAATTTCTAGGAAATAAAATGAATACATTTTGAAAAATTAGAGTGAATGGTGACAAAAAAATGAAAAGTTATTTTCATCATATGTCCAGGTTAAATATTCATAGGCTATGGGAAACTGATCTGAACTGAACCTATAAATGTAGAGCTGGATGGTGAAATTGTTTATGAAGTTCACAGCTCCCAGGTGGATATGCCTGCCATACAATAATACTTGCTGCACTGCATCATCTGTGTCTACATCTGTGTTTGTTTAGGAAAAGATTCTTGGTGCCCAATGTTGTTTAGTTCAAGTGTGATGTCTTGCATGCAAATTTTGACTCCACTGTTACTGAAATGTCTACATGTCATCACTCCCTACAGTCAGGAATAAGAATCATAGGATTAGTAATGATGACCAAGAAAATATCAAAACAGAAAATTCATACTATAAATAATAAGAAACCCTACAAAGATATTTTAGCTTTCATTTATAGAAATAATTCCCCATTTCCCAAATCATCTTAGAAACCCAAGAAAGTTGTTGTTGAAAAACTATATAATTATAATGCTTACTATGATGAAACATGGCTCTGTTTGCCTTTCCAGATCCCTGCATGTCTCTTCCTTTTATCTGTGCATCTTCCATGATGTATCCATGCTGCTCTAGTATTCTTTGTTTTTCCTTTTACCTGTAAACTCAACCATTATTTTGTCTCTCAATTCTGTCCCTTTTCTGGTACGGTACCAATTTCTATCTCTTGTGTCAACCCCTTCTACTTCATAGATTGTAAGCTCTTGCGAGCAGGATCCTCACTCCTATTGTGTGAATTGATTTATTATACTCTAATGTCTGTACATGAACCCTCTGATTCGTAAAGTGCTGTGGAATATGTTGGCGCTATATAAATAAAATGTATTATTATTTAACACATTATTTGATTTTACTCTCTTGTTGTTTGTATCAATCCTTTCCAAATACTAGATTCAAAGACTTTTTGGGGCAATGACATACCATACCTCCAGAATCGGATGAAGAATGAATAACAGAACTTTAGGGTGGGTTCACACGGAAGAATTTGCCGTGGAATTTGGAGCGGAATCCTCCCCCAAATCCGGAGCAGATTCCTCCCGAATCCACCTCCCATTGTTTTCAATGGGAGGCGGAGATAGCAGCAGGATGAGGAGAAAAGAAGCGTCCTGCTCGATCTTGCTGCGGATTCTTCCCATGGTGTCCGTGGCTCGAATGGCCCTCCTGATTAGGCCCATTCATCCGGGCCTAATCAGGAGCGGGATGCCGTGACGGAATGCTGATGCACTGCATCGGCATCCCGTCGCGGATGACCATGGCGAAAATTCCGGCGGCAGAAAATGATTTTCATTTTCCACCGTGTGAACACACCCTTAAGCTGCCCAAACATAGGACAATGTCAGTTGAAATGGCCAATTTTGGCTGACAGTCATTTAGAAATTCTATGCAAATGATCTTTTAAGATGGTTAATGACAAATTACTATCTTCCAAAAATGTGCTATATCAGGTTTGATTCTTTTGGCGGTAGTCACCTAAAAATACAGAACAAGTATATGGTGTGCTAGGCTGAATCAGGCCACTCATTTGTACAAGCCCTGTTCGACCAGTTTAATCTGGCATGTTTCAGGATCATTTATCTGAACAATGCTGTGGAAGACAGATCGGCTGCATTGCGGCCAATCTACATTTTATCTTTATGGTCATCTTTAGGATCTATGACTCATGTCACTGGCAACTGGCAATTACATGTGATATTATAGTCCATTTTAGATCATGACAACAGTATTTCTGCACCTAATGTTCTTCCATGAAACATCCAGGTCATATACCATATGCTTCAATCCTCAGCATTGAAATTATAAGAAGGACAAGATATAAGGTTATACAAATCGAGGAAGTAGTAGTTGCTGCTACAATCTGCAAATTATTACAGTACATTTTTAAACCTTTGGCTTCAAACTGTGGCATGTGAGAGAGGCATAAAGGCCAGAATGAAAGCTAAGTTTTCTAAGCACATGAAACCTTAAAAATCGGATCAAGTGGTTTGGGATGATTGTGCGATGCCTCCTGTCCATCAACGTACCAGTTAATGCCACTTGTTGCAAACTGAGAGGGACAGAATCCTTGAACTGAGAGACCTTAGTGTATCACTCCAGCAGATTGTAGTGTATCTAGGCAGAGGTGTCAACACTGTTCAATGCTGCGTGTCCTGGAGGTTGTGAGAATGGCAAACTGAAATTACAACAAGACTAATTGGAAGAACAAACAATCTGTTCTGCAAGTGAAGTTGGACATCACTTTCCAAGCCTAGGGCGACCAACACTGTTGACAAAAAAATTAGACAAAAATCAGAAGTCATTGGCATTGAGCCATTTGTCCATCTACAGGTATTCTATTTACCTCATGAATCCACTCTCAATGTTATTATGGTGAACAGCAAGACAGCAGCATAGGAATAGAGATCTAGAGACTGGATGCATTGATAGCCGGAAATTGGTTTGTAGACCTATTGTGCAGTGACACGAAGACAACACCAGGCCACATGTTGCTCCTTCAATTGTGAGTAGACTGCATGGCCTAAACTTGCTTTCATGGCCTGCAGCACCTCTAGATTTGTCTCCCATCGCGTGCATCTGGGACGCCATTGGTTGGCAATTGCAAAGGGTGCTGATTTTTGTGCCCAAGTGCATTCAACATGGTATAACATTCCTCAGACAACCATTAATAACTGTGTGGATTTCTGCTCGTGGGGCTTATACTCAATGCTGAAAAAAAATCAATGTTTTGAATATTTTATTTCTTTTTTATCATTTATATATCATTAACATGTCTATCATTACTATTATATCCATAATTCCAAGACTTTTCCTTCTTGGTGTTGCAATTTCAATGTTTAGGAATGTATGAAAAATAGACATTGATCTGGGAAGTAGCATTAGTAGTTCTAGAAGATCTGAAAATACTATATTTGTGAGAGAAAACACCCACAGTACTGCATTTTTCTTATTCTGTGTTGACCTGTAAATGTTTCATTTGCTGGGATACCAGGAGAGGAAACTGAATTCGAGAATAGTTGTTATCTTCAGCATATCCTCATAAGATCATTACCAGTCCCCAGATGATGTTTCAAGTGGCTACATAAATTTCATCTAATGCAAAAGGAGTCTGAAAAGTTAAACATAAATGCAGACTACAAAGCAAAAAGAAAGCATTTATCCATAGTAGCAGATGTCTCATACATATTTCAGTTAAATCCTGATTACTTTAATATAGGTCTATCATTTATGTATACAATTACTCAATTTTTGCTTTCATACATATATTCCTTTACATCTTCATACATGAGGAAATAAAAAGCCTCTGGCATCAGAGGCAACTGCAACTGTATTTCACAAATGAAATATATTGTATGTATTATGATCTAATTCACATTTTATTATGCACATTTTAGGCAATATATAAAGTACTTTAAATTGACACACTATACTTGCTAGAAGATTCAAGAATGTTTATACTGAATCCTATTCTTCTAACATATTTTTATGCTAAAAAAAGAGTGAAAACACCCTAATTTGGCCACAATAGAGGGCTCTTGCAAATGCACTACCCATTTAAAGGGGTTGTCCAGCCACAAAATAAATTCTATGGATGTGTGTCAAGTGCAAATAGAATAAACTTGCTGACATACTTTAATTAAAAAAAAAAAAACCTGCACTAATGACCTGTTTTCAGTCCAGGGGTGCAATCGGCTCCACTTCTGCATTGGTTTTGTCACAGGCAGAAAGTATTCTCCCCCTCTGTGACATGGTGAAAGGGGCTGTCTATTTGTCTTTGCTAAGTAAACCTCTTTCTCTGACTCTGCATCAGCCGAAGCAAAGGTGGCTGGCTTAGCTATTTACAATGGGGAAAAAAGTATTTAGTCAGCCACCAATTGTGCAAGTTCTCCCACTTAAAATGATGAAGCCGGCCTGTAATTGTCATCATAGGTAGACCTCAACTATGAGAGACAAAATGAGAAAACAAATCCAGAAAATCACATTGTCTGATTTTTAAAGAATTTATTTGCAAATTATGGTGGAAAATAAGTATTTGGTCAATAACAAAAGTTCATCTCAATACTTTGTTATATATCCTTTGTTGGCAATGACATAGGTGAAACGTTTTCTGTAAGTCTTCACAAGCTTGGCACACACTGTTGCTGGTAGGTTGGCCCATTCCTCCATGCAGATCTCCTCTAGAGCAGTGATGTTTTGGGGCTGTCACTGGGCAACACGGACTTTCAACTCCCTCCAAAAGTTTTCTATGGGGTTGAGATCTGGAGACTGGCTAGGCCACTCCAGGACCTTGAAATGCTTCTTACGAAGCCACTCCTTCATTGCCCTGGCGGTGTGCTTGGGATCATTGTCATGCTGAAAGATCCAGCCACGTTTCATCTTCAATGCCCTTGCTGATGGAAGGAGGTTTGCACTCAAAATCTCACGATACATGGCCCCATTCATTCTTTCATGTACACGGATCTGTCGTCCTGGTCCCTTTGCAGAGAAACAGCCCCAAAGCATGATGTTGCCACCCCCATGCTTCACAGTAGGCATGGTGTTCTTTGGATGCAACTCATCATTCACTCACCTCCAAACACGACTGTCAGGAATGTGACATCTGTTGTTGCCGCTTTAAAGTTGTCAGGTCAACATAAAGAAGGATTGATGGTTGCTGCTTTAAGGTTGCCGTGACAACATAGACCAGGCCTATTTAAACCCATCCCTATCACTCAGCTTTGCTGGCTATCAGTTTCCTAACTCCTGCTAAGCACCTGACTTTGATTTGACTGCTCCTATACCTGACTGTTGGCTGTGTACCTGGATTCCTCGTTTGCCTTGCGATTTTGTTCTGGCATTTCTGATCAGTTCCGACTATTGGCTTGTTTCCCGGATTTGTCTCCGTCTCGTGACTTGGATCTGTGTTGCCCTCCTCAGCTGTTGACCCGTGATTGTCGACCATTCTGTTTTCTCTGTCCCTGTGAGTAGTGTGTGGATTTGGTGTAGGCCTCTGCTGCAGTGCATTTATTTGTAATACACTTTCTGTTCTGGTGACAATTCCAGTCTTCAGATTCAGCAAAATTCCATCTCTTGTTGTGAGGAGCTCTGGTGAAGACGTCTGAGGCCTGTCTTGGCTCGCAGTAGTGTTTTTCCTTTAAGTAGCATTTTCTACTGCTCGCAGTTGTCAGTCCATTTCTGCTGCTGTTCTCCTGTAGATCTGTACATTCCTTACCTTGCATCTGAATCTTAACAGCAGCTTTGTTCTCTGAAGGATTTCTTTTAAGACTGTTTGCATCACGATCTTGTAGAATGTGCTACACTCTAATAGCAAGGCAACTGTATTTTTATGTACATTTAGTTTCACATCTGGGATTAGTGTACCTTTAAGAATATGGCTTAGTCATAGGCTATGACTAAGGAGCCATGCACTCTGAAATGCATAAGTCGTCGTGTCTGTACAGGATGGTTGTTATGCCATCTTTGTCCTTTTTTAATGTGAATAAAGGTTACATTTTATTTATGTTTAATCAATGTTTATTAAGGAATTTTCAATGCAATACAAAATAAGAGGTAGGGGAAGAAAAAAGAAACCAAAAGGCAATATAAACCAACAAAGCCGCTAAGGCGTGCAGCCCTCGCCCTAACACAAAAGGCTAGGGGGGAACCCCGGCCACTGTTATGAAACCCAATATACTAATAATGGGGCGAAAGCCCAGGGATATATGATCATATGAACAACACCTGCATAGAACCGAAGGACGGACAAAACAGACAAGGGAAACACACAGCTGAGACAAACAATCGGGAAGACACATGAGGAAGATAAGGAGGGGGAAAGGGAGCATCAGGGGAAGGGCAGAATGACCAGTATCTGCTGAAGAAAAAAGGGAAAAGAAAATAATAATATAAAGTAATTCCAGATCATGAGAAGAAAGAGGAGAACTCGGTCGATTCCTGAAACGCCACCCAAGACCGCCAAAGAGCGTCAAATTTGGAAGGATCGGAAGAATCCTCCGCCACCAGGGCCTCCATTCTCCTTATTAGGAGAAGCTCCTGTAGGAATTCAACCAGGGAAAGTGCAGCAGTGCTCTGCCAGTGCCTGGGAATGACGGTTCTGGCGGCCGTGAGAAAGTGTTGCAGGAGATCCTTCCTCACTGCAGAAATCCTGCCAGGGATAACTGAAAGAAGGGCCAGTTGGGGAGATGCTGCGACGGTACAACCACACACCTTAGCATACAGGTCAAACACAGTGTCCCAGAAGGGTCTAAGAACGTCACATTCCCAACAGATGTGATACAGGGTACCTTTCTCCATGCCACAGAGCCAACACCGGTCAGTCACAGCAGGATATATTCTGTGGAGGAAGTCAGGACAACTGTACCATCGAGACAGAATCTTGAAATTCTTTTCTTGCACACTGCAAGGCATCAGAAGCTTATGGGCAAACAGGAAAGACCTATCCCAGTCAGCGAGGGGAGACCAGCACAGAGTTCCGACTCCCGGGGGCCTATATATGAGGGGAAGAATGCTGTAAAGCGTCGAGAGTGCACGCGGGGAAGATTACATTTTATTTATATGAATATTTGCCAAGAGACGCTGATGTTTTTACCTTTTGGAAATCGACTGCATCCTTTCTCCTTGGTCCGGGAAGTCCTTCGTGCGCTGTGGCAAATTTGAATCAACTCTGTATCTACGGGTGAGCTGTGGAGAGACTTTTTTGTTTAAATTCCTTTAAGAATACTAATAATACAAGCTGTACTGTTGCTTTCTCCGCAGACTATAGCATCCAAATGTCAGTTTGAGAGCTCTCCTCCTGTACATCCCAGGAACTTTCCACTCATTGTCGATTTGTAACACTGTAGAGAATAGACCGACTGAGCAATAGATATCTACTTTGTCCATCAGTAACTATTTTAACTATTTTCATCATAGGTAACCCTTGAGATTCCATGGGAGAAACTTTAGAGTTCCATTTAAGTTTCTAAAAGGCATCAGAATAGCAGCACAATGCAAAAAAAGGTGATATTTCAAAATTACTTCATGAGGACATTAGTATCTACTAAAACAGACTGTAAAGCTGACATGTCCTCTTTAATGAGAGTAGTGAGATGAACTAGCAAAATTCTTGCTATGGGACAACATACAACACTAAGCTTAGTCTTAAAAAACTACTGTGAGCATTTTCCCATACATGGTACCCCCTCTGACCTACGTCTATGACCAAGGGCGTAACTATCAAAAAATGGGACACATAACAAACTTTTGACTTGGGTTCCCCCCCACAGCATAGCGCCAGTGGCGTAACTAGGAATGGCTAGGCCCCAAGGCGAACATTTGACATGGGGCCCCCCCCAAACCGCCGCCCCCCAACCCCCCCCCACACACAAACCGCATTCCTGCGCACACTATTATGCCTCATACTGGCCCCTGCACACAGTATTATGTCCCATAGTGGCCTCTGCACACGGTATTATCTCCCATAGTGGCCCCTGCACACGGTATTATGCCCCAAAGTGGCCCCTGCACACGGTATTATGCCCCATAGTGGCCCCTGGACACGGTATTATGTAGCATAGTGGCCCCTGCACACAATATTATGCCCCATAGTGGCGCCTGCACACAGTAGTTTGCCCCATAGTGGCGCCTGCACACAGTAGTTTGCCCCATAGTGGCCCCTGCACACAGTAGTTTGCCCCATAGTGGCGCCTGCACACAGTAGTTTGCCCCATAGTAGCCTCTGCACACAGTAGTTTGCCCCATAGTGGCCCCTGCACACAGTAGTTTGCCCCATAGTGGCCCCTGCACACAGTATTATGCCCCATTGTGGACCACCCATGAACGATTATTATACTCTGGGGTCTTTTCAGACCCCAGAGTATAATGATCGGAGACCCAGGGGAGGATACAAACATAGAAAACACTGCAACTTACCTCTTCCTCGCTCAGGTGCACTCCCGTGCGCTACTTCGGCCATCTTCAATGTTGGACCGGATCTTGCGCGATCCAGGCCGGCGTCACGACACATAATGAAGTCGGCTGACGTCTGGGACGTCACCAAACAGGCCCGAAGCCTGCGGAGCGGCGGAGAGGAGAGTTACAGTGTTTTTTATGTTCGCTCGCCTCCCCTGGGCCCCCGATCGTTATACTCCGGGGTCTCAAAAGACCCCGGAGTATAACGATAGCAGTGTTTGTGGGGTTCGCGGTAGCAACTGCCACAGGGCTACGGGCCCCGTAATGTTCCGAGCCCTGTGGCAGCTGCTACCACTGCTACCCCGATAGTTACGCCCCTGCATAGCGCCCCCTTTCCTGGCCCCCACACAGTCTAACACTCCATTTACACACAGTATAATGTCATATAGTGGCCCTTTCACACAGTATAATGTCTCAGAGCGACCCCTGCACACAGTATAATGTCCCATAGCAGCCCCTGCACACAGTATAATGTCCCACAGTGGCCCCTGTACACAGCATAATGACCGTAGTGTTCCCTGCATACAGTATAATGTCCCATAGTGGCCCCTGCACACAGTATAATGTTTCATAGCAGGCTTCATACAGTATAATGTCTCACAGTGGCCAGGGCCGGCGTTAGGGGGGGGCAAACTGGGCAATTGCCCAGGACCCCGTCCTCAAAGGGGCCCCCGGGATCCGGAACCTGATGACTCCGTATCCCGGAGTCAGGGCCGGACAAATCAATAACAGAAAGGGACCGCAGGGCCCCTTTCCGTGGTGAGTAAAAATAACAAACATTTTTACTCACCTGTCCTTGGCGTCCGACGTCATCTTCTGGCGTTCCGGACATCACCGCTGAGGCCAGGCCTCAGCCTTAGCGATCACTTGGGGCGTGCTGACAGCGTGCCTCACGTAATCGCTGAGGCCCAATCACAGGCCTCAGCGGTGACGTCCACAACGCGTGACGTCCACAACGCGTGACGTCAGCCGCAGAGAAGAAGAAGCCAGCTCCGGCGGGGATAGCGGAGCAGCGCGAGAAGGCCTAGGAGAGGTACGACAAGGTGAGTATAACAGTTTGTTATTTTCCCTTACCTCCCCTGGGCCTTTGATTATTATACTCTGGGGTCTGAAGAGACCCCAGAATATAATATAATAATAGCACTGTAAGGCCCCTGTGGATAGCATATTATACTGTGTGGGGCCACTGTGGAGCATTATACTGGGGAAGGGGCCCTCTGGATAGCATGTTAAATTCTGTGGGGCCTCTGTGGAAAATTATAATGTGGGGGGGGGGGGCTCTGGAGATAATGTTATATTATGTGGGGCCACTTTGGAGCATTATGCTCTCCAGAGGGGCCCCCCAGTATAATGCTCCACAGTGGCCCCACACAGTATAATATGCTCTCCAGAGGGGCCCCCCAGTATAATGCTCCACAGTGGCCCCACACAGTATAATATGCTCTACAGAGGGGCCCCCCAGTATAATGCTCCAAAGTGGCCCCACAGAATATAACATGCTCTCCAGAGCCCCCCCACATTATAATACTCCATAGAGGCCCCACAGAATATAACATGTTCTCCAGAGGGCCCCCTCCCCAGTATAATGCTCCACAGTGGCCCCACACAGTATAATATGCTCTCCAGAGCCCCCCCCAGTATAATGCTCCACGGTTTCCCCACACAGTATAATATGCTCTCCAGAGGGGCCCCCCAGTATATTATACTGTGCGGGGCCACTGTGGAGCATTATATTGGGGGGGGCTCTGGAGAGCATATTATACTGTTTTGGGCCGCTGTGGAGTATTATACTGGGGAAACCTCTCTGGGCAGTATATTATACTGTGTGGAGGCCATTTCTGGAGCATGTTATACTGAGTGGGGTCACTGTGGAGCATTATTCTGGGGGGGGCCATCAGCAGAGCATATTATATTGCGTGGCGCCACTGTGGGGCATTATTCAGGGGGGACTAATGAGCATTATACTAGGGGGCCCTCTGGGGAGCATATTATAATGCGTGGGGCCTACTGTGGAACATTATACTGGGGGGACGCTCTGGGGAGCATAATATATTGCGTGGGGCCACTGTGGAGCAAAATACTGGAGGGGGCACTGTGGAGCATTATACTAGCGGGGGCCCTCTGGGGAGCATATTATACTATGGGCCACTGTGGAGCTTTATACTGGGGGAAGGGACAGTGTGGGGAGCCTGTTATACTGTGTGGGGCCACTGTGGAGTGTATTATATTGTGTTGGGCTTTTCGGGAGCATATGATACTCTGTGGGGCCATTGTAGAGCATTATACTGGGGGGGCATTGTGGAGTGCATATTATACTGTATTGAGCATATTATATTGTGTGGGACTGCTGGGGAGCATATAGCACTGTCTGGGGCTACTAAGGGGTAGTATACTGTGTGGGCCACTGTGAAGTATAATACTGTGTGGAGCCTTACATACCATGTGGGGCCACTATGGGGGGCTCAGGGGAGCATTTTATACTGTGTGGGGTCACTGTGGAGCATTATATACCATGTGGGGAAACTGGAGGGCTCAGGAGAGCATTATATACCATGTGGAGCATTATACTGTGGGGGGGAGGGCTCACAATTCCTGCTGATAGCCCTGTGTGCTATGTCTGCATCACAGCTCCCTCGCTATAATCTTGCACATACGTGTAGTGCTCCATAGCCATGTCATTCCCCATACAGTACTGTGCATGAATTGGCCATGGAGTTATTGGGGCCTGCACAGTATTATAGGGGCTGACTATACTGGGAACATACTCAGTAACACCAGATAGTCAGCACATATGTAAGACTTCAGTGAAGGAGCCGTGGTGTAGGCTATTAGCAGGAAGCTGTTGGGTGGGGCCCCAGAACAAGATCCTCTGGTGAGCCTAAGGCCCCTCAGTCCGACACTGTATAACGGAGAACTATTATATATAAGGATGGGTTACTATATATAATTGGGAAACTTAAGTATGAGGGGGCTATTATAAGGGGGAACTATTATTTATAAGATGGGCTATTATTTATAAGGGGGGAACTATTATATATAAGTCATCCATTATAAGGGGGGTAGCTATTATTTATAAGAGGGGAACTTTTTATAAGGGAGGTATAATTGTTAAGTGGGCTTATTTATAAAGGGGGCTATTAGTGATAATGGGGACTATTATTTATAAGGGTAATTATTATTTATGAGAGGGCTATTATTTATAATAATAATAATAATAATAATAATAGTCCCACAATGGGGAAATTCAGTGTGTTACAGCAGCAAAAATAAGCAGATACAAATACAAATACAACATGTACAGGAATGTTCCAAGGTAAGAGGCATTACTTTGATAGCCGACAGACATATAGGAAGTAGCGGGGGGGGGGGGGGGGGTAACAGGCAGAGAGATATTTCAGTTCTCTGTATGTAATGATCTCCGCTTAGGTCGGTGTTGGTTGTACAGCCTAACCGTGGTGGGGAGGAAAGACTTCCGATAGTGCTCCTTCTCACACCTAGGGTGGAGCAGTCAGTCACTGACAGTACTGCTCAGCGCGATCACAGTCTCATGCATGGGATGGGACTTCTTCTTCTGCATGGAGCTCACCACGGACAGTATCCTTCTGTCACCCACCACCTGCACTGGGTCCAGTGGGATCCCCAGGACAGAGCTGGCCTTTCTAATCAGCTTGTCAAGGGAGCAGTATTCTTTTTACGGGATGTCTGTTACTGATAAGGGGGAATATTACTGATACAGGGCACTATTTATCATTTATAAGGGCGCTATTACTGATAAAGGTGTAATATTATTTATAAGCAGGGGCTATTATTTATAAGGCGGCGCTATAATAACTCATGACTGGGTGCAAAAATCTATTAGGTGGTACAAAGGTGCTCATTTGAATTGTGTGTGGTAAAATGGGGCTTATTACTTTTTTGTTGGCAGAAAGGAGGTGTTATTATAGGGGTTGCCACTGGAAGACAATGGTGTTGTTTGCATATCAGCATTTGGGGCCCCGCTTTTAATTTTGCCCAGGACCCCACTTTGTCTAAAACCGGCCCTGACAGTGGCCCCTCCACACAGCATTATGTTTCATAGTGACTCCTCCACACAGCATTATGTCCCCAAAGGTGTTCATTGCAAATATTGCAAAAATTTTGGGTTGGGCTGTTTGGGGGCTCATTGCATCATAACCGACTATGATGCACTGACTCCTATGCACATGGCCGAGTCTAGTCCAGCAAATACAGCCAACGGACTGTTTTCCACAGATGGGACTCGGTTGTGTGAAAGGGCCTTTACATTTAGTCCAGTAATACAACATCTCAGGCCTATTTTAGCCTTGATCAAGACTCTTAATCCTTAACCGGATTAAACTATATACATTGTATTAATATTAAGAAGAAGAAGATTAAGAAAGACCCTTTAAAATAGGTTTTATAGTTACTAAATGGTAAATTAGTTTAGATAGCATTAACCTAAATAACAACAATACTAATAATACTAATATATTCATCTGTGCGAGAATAGGAGCAAGAAACATATTTGGCAAACAACCAAATGGCAGGACTGCCAGTCAGTGTTCTTTAATAATGCATCTGAAGCTCGAGCATTACTCCTACATTCTACTTTGCCAACAGGGAATCATTAATGCTGAACAAACAACATGTATATGCTTAATTGTTTTTATTGAAATAAACACTTTATGTAGCCCCCTGCTGCTAAGTGAATGTGTACTTGGTTAGCTGAGATTCTCTCCCCCCCCCCTTTAATTACTCAGCTGTAAGCAGATGAAAGCCTGAAAGGTACTTCTTCCACTTCTGACCCAGTAAAAACATAGGATCAATTTGTTTCATTTTCCCCTGAGGAGATTGTCCTATATTTTGACAAATAAATATGTTATAATAATCCCATCATGTACATGTTTAGAAATGAAAAACAACTAGATTTCTCTTACCATTGTTCATCTATCTATCTATCTATCTATCTATCTATCTATCTATCTATCTGACTCTAGCATCACAAGACTTCCTAAAGTGAAAACACCTTGCCATCTTTATATAAAGAAGACCATCACCACCTCTACCTATTTGTATACTTCAAAAGGTGCTGCTGTAGATCCCACTGATTCTGGGGTAATTGAAATTTTTTTCTCCAGCCCTCACCATTCCTGAGCAATCAATGCTGTTACTTTTAGCATAATTATGCTCTCTGCTTTTAGATGGACTGTCACAGACTATCTGCTCCAACCCAGGTCCACCCACCTGACTGTAGACTTACAGCACCAATTGTGCAAGAACAGTGGGAGGCTAGAAAACAAATTCTGTCTGCACCACAATCAGTGGGACAGCACCTACTCAAGGAGGCAACAAGTTGGAGTAGATGGTTAAAGGTCCTCTCCAAGCATATACAACTGACTTGACCAAAAACAGGCTGCGTATTACAAACACATATACCCCACTCTGTAATACCATTGGATAAAACACATGTGCATAACATTGTCATCAGTCATCATAGTGGCCATCGTAAACAACATCATTTTCCACAGTATGAACACAGTATGAATACACATAACATATACACACATTGGTACCCCTCGTTTAATGAAAGAAAAACCCACAATGATCACAGAAATAACTTCTGACAAAAGTAATAATATATAACAATTCTATGAAAATGAACAAATGAAAGTCAGACATTGCTTTTCAACCATGCTTCAACAGAATTTTTTTAAAAAAGAAAACTCATGAAATAGGCCTGGACAGAAATGATGGTACCCCTGAAAACAATGTGACCAAAGGGACATGTTAAATCAAGGTGTGTCCACTAATTAGCATCACAGGTGTCTACAATCTTGTAATCAGTCAGTGGGCCTGTATATAGGGCTACAGATACTCACTGTGCAATTTGGTAACATGGTGAGTACCACACTCAACATGGACCAGAGGAAGTGAAGGAAAGAGTTGTCTCAGGAGCTTAGAAAGAAAATTATAGACAAGCATGTTAAAGGTAAAGGTTATAAGACCATCTCCAAGCAGCTTGATGTTCCTGTGACTACAGTTGCACATATTATTCAGAAATGGGACTGTAGCCAACCTCCCTGGATGTGGCCACAGGAGGAAAATTGATGACAAATCAAAGAGAAGGTTAATACGAATGGTAACAAAAAAGCCCAGAAAAACTTCTAAAGAGATTAAAGGTGAACTTCAAGCTCAAGGAACATCAGTGTCAGATCACACCATCTGTCGTTGTTTGAGCCAAAGTGGACTTCATGGGAGATGACCAAGGAGGACACCATTGTTGAAAACAAATCATAAAAAAGCCAGACTGGAATTTGCCAAACTACATGTTGACAAGCCACAAAGCTTCTGGGAGAATGTCCTATGGACAGATGAGACAAAAATCGAAATTTATGGCAAGGCACATCAGCTCTATGTTCACAGACGGAAAAATGAAGCATATCTTGAAAAGAACACTGTCCCTACTGTGAAACATGGAGGAGGCTCTGTTATGTTCTGGGGCTGCTTTGCTGCATCTGGCACATGGTGTCTTGAATCTATGCAGGGTACAATGAAATCTCAAGACTATCAAGGGATTCTAGAGAGAAATGTGCTTCTCAGTGTCAGAAAGCTTGGTCTCAGTCGCAGGTCATGGGTCTTGCAACAGGATAATGAGTCAAAACACACAGCTAAAAACACCCAAGAATGGCTAAGAGGAAAACATTGGACTATTCTAAAGTGGCCTTCTATGAGCCCTGACCTAAATCCTACTGAACATCTTTGGAAGGAGATGAAACATGCTGTCTGGAAAAGGTACCCTTCAAACCCGAGACTACTGGAGCAGTTTGCTCATGAGGAGTGGGCCAAAATACCTGTTGAGAGGTGCAGAAGTCTCATTGACAGTTTCAGGAATTGTTTGATTGCAGTGATTGCCTCAAAAGGTTGTGCAACAAAATATTAAGTTAAGGGAACCATCATTTCTGTCCAGGCCTGTTTCATGAGTTTTCTTTTTTTTAAATTCTGTTGAAGCATGGTTGAAAAGCAATGTCTGACTTTTATTTGTTCATTTTCATTGAATTTTTATATATTATTACTTTTGTCAGATTTAAGTTATTTCTGTGACCATTGTGGGTTTTTCTTTCATTAAATGAGGGGTGCCAACAATTTTCTCAGTCTCCGTCGCAGAAACTGCCAGAAACTGGTGGAGAGAAAAGTCCTGCATGAAGGATACAGTGGGGAAAAAAAGTATTTAGTCAGCCATTAATTGTGCAAGTTCTCCAACTTAAAAAGATGAGAGAGGCCTGCAATTGACATCATAGGTAGACCTCAACTATGAGAGACAAAATGAGAAAACATATCTAGAAAATCACATTATCTGATTTTTTTAAGAATTTATTTGCAAATTATGGTGGAAAATAAGTATTTGGTCACCTACAAACAAGCAAGATTTCTGGTTCTCTCAGACCTGTAACTTTTTCTTTAAGAGGCTTCTCTGTCCTCCACTCATTGCCTGTAGTAATGGCACCTGTTTGAAATTGTTATCAGTATAAAAGACACCTGTCCACAACCTCAAACAGTCACACTCTCAACTCCACTATGGTGAAGACCAAAGAGCTGTGGAAGGACACCAGAAACAAAATTGTAGACCTGCACCAGGCTGGGAAGACTGCATCTGCAATAGGCAAGAAGCTTGGTGTGAAGAAATCAACTGTGGGAGCAATAATTAGAAAATGGAAGACATACAAGACCACTGATAATCTCCCTCGATCAGGGGCTCCACGCAAGATATCACCCCGTGGGGTCAAAATGATCACAAGAAAAGGTGAGCAAAAATCCCAGAACCACACGGGGGGACCTAGTGAATGACCTGCAGAAAGCTGGGACTAACGTAACAAAGGCTACCGTCAGTAACACACTACGCCGCCAAGGACTCAGATCCTGCAGTGCTAGACGTGTCCCCCTGCTTAAGCCAGTACATATCCAGGCCCGTCTGAAGTTTGCTAGAGAGCATTTGGATGTTCCAGAAGAGTATTGGGAGAATGTCATATGGTCAGATGAAACCAAAGTAGAACTGTTTGGTAGAAACACAACTCGTCGTGTTTGGAGGACAGTGAATGCTGAGTTGCATCCAAAGAACACCATACCTACTGTGTAGCATGGGGGTGGCAACATCATGCTTTGGGGCTGTTTCTCTGCAAAGGGACCAGGATGACTGATCCCTGTACATAAAAGAATGAATGAGGCCATGTATGGTAAGATTTTGAGTGCAAACCTCCTTCCATCAGCAAGGGCATTGAAGATGAAACGTGGCTGGGTCTTTCAGAATAACAATGATCCCAAGCACACCGCCAGGGTAACGAAGGATTTGTTTTGTAAGAAGCATTTCAAGGTCCTGGAGTGGCCTAGCCAGTCTCCAGATCTCAACCCCATAGAAAACCTTTGGAGGGAGTTGAAAGTCCGTGTTGCCCAGTGACAGCCCCAAAACATCACTGCTCTAGAGTAGATCTGCATGGAGGAATGGGCCAACCTACCAGCAACAGTGTGTGCCAAGCTTGTGAAGACTTACAGAAAACGTTTCACCTATGTCATTGCCAACAAAGGATATATAACAAAGTATTGAGATGAACTTTTGTTATTGACCAAATACTTATTTTCCACCATAATTTGCAAATAAATTCTTTAAAAATCAGACAATGTGATTTTCTGGATTTGTTTTCTCATTTTGTCTCTCATAGGTCTACCTATGATGTCAATTACAGGCCTCTCTCATCTTTTTAAGTGGGAGAACTTGCACAATTGGTGGCTGACTAAACATTTTTTTTCCCCACTGTACATGACACACGATACATGACCCCCTTTTTCTAGCCCTGCACACAGTATATAACAAACTTTTTTGGCCCCCCACATGGTATATTACCCAGTGCCTCTTTAATCATAGGGCCAACGGAGTAGTTGCACCAGGTCTATGGTACTGGGAGCACCTTGGGCATACCTCCCAACTGTCCAGGATTCCGGGTCCTTCCCCACTGTCCCGGTCAGCGGGAGGTATGTCCCGGTATCAACTAATCTGCGTCCTCTCCGTACGCAGATGAGTTAAATACAATGATGAAGCAGGAGCCATCCACAACAGCTCCTGCTTCACCACTCTGTTTGAAGCGCATCCCAGTGTGCTCCGATTCCCGGGAACTGTAGGCGCAATGTGATGATGTCACTCACATCGCGCCTGTAGCTCCCTGAACAGTCTGGGAGAAGAGACAGCAGGGGAGCAAGGAGAGGTGAGTACCAGTATTTTATTGTGCTAAACTGGAGGCAGATGAAGGAGGAACATCAAACTGGAGGCAGATGAAGGGGGAATCAAACTGGGGGCAGATGAAGGGGAGGCATTAAACTGGGGCAGATGGAGGAGAGCATGCAAGTGGGGGCAGATGAAGGGGGACATTAAACTGGGAGCAGATGGAGGAGGGCAGTAAACTGGGGGCAGTTGGAGGGGGCATTAAACTAGGGGGGCAGATGAAGAGGAACATTAAACTGGGGGGAGATGAAGAGGCACATTAAACTAGGGGGGCAGATGGAGGGTGACATTCAACTAGGGGGCAGATGGAGGGTGACATTAAACTGGGGCAGATGGAGAGGGGCATCAAACTGGGTGCAGATGAAGGGGGATATTAAACTGGGTGGAGAAGAAGAAGGGCGTTAAACTAGGGGGGTAGATGGAGGGTGACATTAAACTGGGGGCAGCTGGAGGGGGGACATTAAACTGGGGGTAGCTGGAGGGAAACATTAAATAGGGGGCAATTTGGAAAGGGGCATTAAACTGGGGGCAACTGGAGGAGGACATTAAACTGTGGGGGTACCTGGAGGTAGACATGTCTGCCTCTAGTTGCCCCCAGTTTAATTCCCCCCTCCAGCAGCCCCCAGTTTAATGTCCCCATCCAACTAACCCCATGGTTTAATATCCCCCTCCAGCTGCCCCAGTTTAATGTCCCCCTCTAGTTTCCCCCAGCTGAAACTGGGGAACCAGTAGAGGGGACTTCATACTGTGGGGCAATTGGAGGGGAACATTATAATGTGGGGCATATAATGTTAGGGTGACTGTAGCAGGATTATACTGTGTGGGGGCACATAGAAAAATGGATGAGAATGGGCGGAGTCAACATAGAAGTGGGTAGAGCTAAATTTGTTGCGGCGCACATAGCCTAATCACAGGGGTATATTATGTAATACCCCTCTGAACATAACATAACCAAGAAGTTTATTGGTGCTATGACACAGACATTTACCATCGTCCAGCTTGCAGCGCCGAAAGAGTTGCACCAAACACTTACACAAAGTCATCAATAAAGTTTACATTTTTTTGCTGTCCCTGTCCTGTCCATACCTGATCTTTATAGAGTATAATACGCTGACCGCCTCTCTAGCGATATCCGTTACACGCTAAAATAATAGTAATAACGATTATTACTAGAGATGAACGTATAAAACATTTCTGACAGGCGGAAAAGTTCCATCAGTCAGTTAACACATTTTCACCCACTGAATGTCACCATATAAAATCCCACTTTTTGGCAGCATTCAGATGGGTATAATAGCAGGTGGTGATGGGTGGGGGCACTTATGAAAGCTTTGCACTGGGACCACCAGTGTGTTAAAACGGCCCTGATATTACCATCTTTTTTTGGCCCTCCACACAGTATATGGCTCCCGTTTCTTGCGCCCCCCACATTATATGACCCCACCACCATCTCCACTAAGTTTAGCACCTTCTTTCCCCCCTGCACACAGAGTATCCAATCCTCCCCAGTATATGTTATGCCGTTACCTGTTGTAGTATAGGTAGTGGCCATTCATTTTTACTCACCCGTCCACTCTCCTGTCCAGGCTGCCCTATGCTGGGGGTGCACAGGGTGCTCTGTAGCCAATGCTGAAGAATGCCAGGCCGCTGTACGTAGTGTCCTGGTGTTCTTCAGCATTGTCCCATAAGTGCAGCGCCGCCTAGAGGAGGGCAGCCTGGACTGTAGCATTTACAGGTAAGTAAAAATTAATGACTGCTACCTATTGCAATAACACAAAAAGTAGGCAATTAAAAAAAATGTCGGGGGGCGTGGCCTAGACGCGCATGGAGTAGGTCGCGTGCAGGACCTTCTCTGCTCCACCTCTTGCAGCTGAGACCCGTGGACCCTTCAATACAGCGATTATGGGCAAGCGCTTACCGAGGAGGGTGGCCCCAGGCACTCCAGCGCCTGTGGAGAGGTCTGGGAGAGCCACCCTGGACGGCTTCCTCACTCAGCAGCCTTCTCTGCCGGGCCGGGCTGCTGCGGGGCGGCCATCTTGGATTCCCTCCGCTCTTCAGGCACAGGGGTCGCAGCGCAGCCTTTCTCCTCCCGCGCTCCCCCTGTCAGCCAGCGGAGCACCGCTCCAGCAGAGATCCCTGTCTGCGCCTGGGCAGCCCAGAGCTTCCCCAGCACGAGTGCTCCCACAGTCTCCTCACCCTGGGATGTCCCAGCAACTACACTTTGCTTCACCAGCACTTCTGGCAGAGCGGCATGAGAGGACCCCGGATGCCTCCAGCTCTCCAAGGGGCTCTGAGGTCAGTGGCTCTGCTCCCTCCCACACCGCTGATGAGTTACAGCCTGTGGCCACAGAGCTGGTCTCTGTGGCCCCCCACCTACTATCTTCCCCCATCGCCCCTCCCCTCCATAGCTCAGGGGGGGATGGCGTGGTGGAAGGCGCTGGCGTAGGGGCTCCTCCGCCCCACACTCCCAAGGATTATGGCTACCCCCCCTCCAGTCCTGTACCCCCAGAGCTGCCTCCCAGGTCCATCTTCAGCACCGCCACCTTTGGTGGACCTCCTTCCTCAGCTACCTACTAAACAAGACCTTAAAAGTATGGTTGCGGAAATCACAGCATCCTTCCGATCTGAAATTGCTACCCTCCGCACTGATTTACACTCTATTGCTAATCGAATGGATACGCTGGAGAATGACCATGACACTACCAGGGACTATGTTGCCTCGCTTCATGATACTACCGCTAACCAGAGATCAGCTTTACGGGACATGCAACGTCACTTAGAGGATCTTGACAACAGGGGTCGGCGCAACAATATACGTGTCAAGGGACTCCCGGAAGCTGACCAATCTGAGGATCTGCCTGCTCTGCTGGAGGCAGTCTTCAACACTATACTGCAGGAGCCCCCGTCCCACAAAATTAAGTTTGACAGGGCACATCGAGCCCTTCGACCCAGAGGATCCTCCGCTGCACCCCGTGATGTCATCTGCTGCCTCCACGACTTCACCCTTAAAGAGGCTATAATGAGCAAGGTGCGCAAACTCAAAGACTTTGAATTTGAGGGAGCTCAACTACAACTTTATCAGGACCTTTCGCTAATCACCCTCCAGAAACGCCGCCATCTCCGACCCCTCCTCCAGATCCTTCAGGAACACCAAATTCCTTACCGGTGGGGTTATCCGTTTGCTCTCATTGCACGTAGGGATGGTCGCTCCGCTACGCTTTGCTCCTTCTCGGATTTACCTCTCTTCTGCGACCTGCTGGATGTCCCCTTGCCGGATTTAACAGACTGGGAGCTAATCCCTCCACCCCCCTCCCCCACCACCGGTTTGGCATCGACTGGAGCCCAGACGACGTCATGCACCCTCCGCGGCGGCGACCGCTCGGAGGCCCCGACTGGAGACTGGTTCCTGAGGAGGATGCTCCTCCTTGAGACGTTTTTCTTTTTTTTTTTTTTTTCCGGTAGTGCTTTGAAAACTGCAAGCCATAGCGTTATGTTTGCTTCTCTTTTTCCTTTTCTAGGTCTACGGGTCTCATCTATTATGCTTATTATTGGATTGTTTTAGCGGAGTGGGGCGGGATGGGGTTCCGGTGACTCCCCTTCCATCCTTCTTTTTACTGGTGGTTGGGGATCTGCCGCCTCCCCTCCGACCTCTTGTCCACGCTCTCCCCCCTAAGGGGATACTTGGACTGTGCGGCCATTGATCCTGGTTGGACCTCTGGCTGTCCTCACTGGTCCCCAGGCGAGTGACTTAGCCTCGCCCACAAAGTATTGTTTAATTGTTATACTTCTTACTTTGTCATTTATGTTGTCTTTTGCCTCCCCCCTTTTCCACCCTCCCTCCCTGATCTAGAGACCTTGCCTCGACTTTGGGTTCCTGTTTGTGGATCGCCCTTCTGCCTCTTCGAGGGAAACCTGCCAGCATCATGTGAGATGGGTGAGCTTATTACAATCCGCCACTGTCCTCCAATCCTGAGTCCCAATGGTTAGGTGCGTGACAATTAATGTCAAGGGCCTGGGTTCCAACACTAAAAGGCGCCATGTCCTTAGAGAACTCCGCTCCTTACGAGCGGATATGGCGTTTCTTCAGGAGACTCATTTTGACCGCTCTGGTACCTTTGCCTTCGCTAAGCACTACTTTCCCATAGCCTTTTCGGCCTTCCACGATCGACGCAGAGCTGGGGTGGCTATCCTTCTTTCCCGTTCCTGCCCAATTACAGTGACAACCTCCCACATAGACCCAGGGGGCCGATTTGTTATTCTGGAAGGGCTCCTTCATGGTGCCCCGATTGTTTTATGCAATGTCTATGCCCTTAACTCAGCACAGATCCCATTCTTGCGTCGGGTATTCTCCCGCCTGCGCGCTCTCCCGGCATCAGCTTGGCTTGTGGGGGGAGACTTTAACATGGTCTTCTCTGAACGGGCGGACCGATTGGCGTTACCCAAGGGTCCAACCCCCCATAGGATGGCTCAGCTTGCACGGGAGTTCCGTAAGCTGATCTGCGCCCATTCTTTGTACGACCTTTGGCGAGTGGACAACCCTACTGCACGCTCTTACACCTTTTTCTCTCACCCTCATAACACTCACACCCGCATTGATTATTTCTTTGGTAATGCTCCCGCCCTTCGTTTGCTCAGGGACACGAACATTGGCTCTCTCACCTGGTCTGACCATGCCCCAGTTGTGGTTACTCTATCTACGACCCCAATGCCTACTCGCCAATGTCATTGGCGTCTTAAAGAAACATTGCTCAAATCACCAACCTCCCTCGAGATCCTGCGCACACACTTGATGGATTATTTTAGGGACAACTTAGGTTCGGTAAACTCTCTTGCCATTCTCTGGGAAGCCCATAAGGCGGTCATGAGAGGACATTGTATCGCATTGGCTTCTAGGCTTAAAAGGGACAGACAGGCCCAGGAACAGCTTCTCCAAGCTCGTATTCGGTCCCTTATGACAACTTTGGCAGCACATCCATCCCTGGGGGTTCTTCGCCGTTTGGTTTTGGCACGGGCTGACCTCCGTGATTTGGAGACCCGCCATGTGGAACGACTTCTCCTTTATACTCGCCAGAGGTTCTTTGAACGAGGTAATAAGTCTCACACCCTCCTGGCAAGAACCCTCAGGGATCATCAGGCTTCCTCCACACCACACTCTGTCCGTGACTCCACGGGTACCCTTCAACACCACCCTGACGCTCTGGCGCTGGTGTTCCACTCTTACTATTCTCAGCTGTATAACTTACCCCCCCCCCGCGAACACTACCCCCTGGGGATGACTCAACACTGCTAGAAGACTATTTAAAGGATTGTTGTCTCCCACACCTGCCTCCTGTGGCCTTGACTTCCCTAAACACTCCCATCACCAGGGAGGAACTAGAGGGGGTCCTGAGGGACCTCCCAAATGGGAAAGCCCCGGGCCCAGATGGGTTCACTTACAATTATTATAAGGTTTTCCAGGGTGAACTTTCTGCTCATCTATTGCCCCTCTTCAATTCCTTCCTCTTAGGCTCCCCCATACCCCCGACTATGCTCTCCTCACTGCTCACATTGGTCCCTAAACCGGGTAAGGACTTGCAGGACTGTGCTAATTATCGACCGATTGCTTTGCTGAACGCGGACCTGAAACTCTTTACCAAACTCCTAGCCAATAGGTTAAATGCTTGGCTCCCTCTGCTTGTCCATAAGGACCAGGTGGGATTCATCCCCTGTCATCAGGGTGGTGACAACACCAGGAGGACTGTGGATTTGGTGGAGGTGGCCAATCATTATTCTACCCCGGCCCTTCTCTTGAGTCTGGACGCTGAAAAGGCTTTCGACCGCATAGATTGGTCGTTTATGCATGCTACGCTTAAGGCGTTTGGGCTCACGGGACCTTTCCTCACAGCTATCCAGGCCCTCTACTCCCTACCCACAGCAGCAATCAAGCTTCCCCATGCATCCTCGCCCTTCTTCCCTATTCGAAATGGCACTAGGCAGGGTTGCCCCCTGTCTCCCATCATATTTGCCCTCTGCATTGAACCGCTGGCAGCCAAGATTAGGCGAGACCCTAATGTCAAGGGGATCATGGTCCAGGATAAGGAATTTAAGGTCTCTCTTTTCGCAGATGATGTACTCCTCACTCTCACCTCCCCTCATACTACCCTTCCAAACTTGTTACGCTTGCTGGAGACCTATAGCGATCTCTCAGGATACAAGGTGAACCCTGCAAAGACTGAGGCACTCCCACTCAACATTCCACAGGACCTTCTCCTTCTCCTCCGCAGTAATTACGATTTCCAGTGGCGGGAGTCCTCTATCCGCTACCTGGGAGTCCATATATCCACCTCCTACGCGACCCTCTATTCGGCAAACTACCCGCGGTTGTTTCGTGAGTTAAGAGCCCTATTGGACAAATGGCAACCCTTACCCATCTCCCTTTTAGGGAGAATTGCCGCGGTCAGGATGACTCTCCTTCCGAAGCTACTGTATTTTTTCGAGACACTCCCGGTTGCGATTCCTCGGGGAGAATTACGGAACCTGCAGAAGGCTATTTTTCAGTTTATCTGGCAGGCAAAACGACACCGAATACCCAGATCTGTTATGCTGGCGGATAGGTGGTCTGGGGGTATGGCTGTCCCACATCTGCTACATTACTATTGGGCGTCCCACTTGCGCCATATCCCACTTTGGGCGGCTATGCCAGCATATACTAGATGGGTGCAGATAGAGAAGCTCTGGCTGGCTCCCATGCACCCTAACGTGCTTCTGTGGGTCAGCTCCCCCCCTCGATCCCCCTGCCTCGTACCTGCTGGGCCCTATTTGGTTTACTAGATCTATTTGGTCTGCCTGTCGTACTAGATTCTCCCTGATGTCCCAGCACTCATCTATGGTCTCCATATTATACAACCCCCTTCTCCCGGAAAGCCTGACCTCTGCCATGACTAAGGTGTGGTCTAAAGCTGGTCTTTACCGGATTGCGGACATGGTTGATCCTGGAACCTTGGAACTCAGGTCCTTTGCCTACCTTATAGCTAACCAAAACCTGCCAGGTACTGAATGGTTCCATTATTTACAGGTGGTTCACTTTGTCTGCTCCCTCCATGGGTCCCTTAAAGTGTCACTGCCCACCGCTTTTGAAAAGATTTGCCATGCAGGTACGTCCACTAGGGGCCTTATATCCTCTATTTACCAACTTCTTACCTCACAAACTACAGGCTCCCCAGTTACCCATCGCTATATGCTTAAATGGGAGGAGGCGGTGGGTAGACCCATCTCCCAGGAACAGTGGCGGATTGTATGGTCTCGGGCCCAGAAATCATCTCAGTGCATTACATTTTGGGAAGCGCAGTATAAGTTGTTGATGCATTGGTATCATACCCCGGCTCTCCTCCATGCTTTAAATCCATTGGTTCCCCCATGGTGCTGGCGCTGTGGAGCTGCGGTGGGTACCCTGCACCACATCTTTTGGACGTGCCCTCTCATCCTGGGTTTCTGGAGGGAGGTCAGGACTTTGGCGACTGCTCTCTTTTTGCAAGAGGTCCCTCTTGACCCTCTGGTCTATCTCCTGAACCTTCCCCCCAGGCACCTGAGCAATAAGTCATCCAGGCTTTTCTTGCACCTTTGTACTGCAGCTAAAATTCTCATAGCTAGAAACTGGAAGAAAGTGAGTCCCCCATCTGGTCTTGAACTTGTGGCTAGAGTGAAGGATGTGAGGAGTCTTGAATGCCTGACCGTGGGCCTAAACAACTCACAGGAGGCCTTTGGGGCTATCTGGGCGCCCTGGGATATGTATTGTACATCACAGGGTCTCTGATCTCTAGTCCTCTTCTCCCCTCCCCTCCTTTCCTCTGCTTCTACCCTTGTCTTCTTAATCCCTTCATCCCTCCCCTCTCTTGTTTACTGTCTAATTTGAATGCATATTGCTTAAGGGAGAAGAGGTGGATAGCCTCTACCTACCTCATTGTTTTCTGCTTGTTTGATCTTTTTTCTCTTTATACCTTGTTAATGAAAAATTTTTTCAATAAAAATTACAGTTAAATAAAAAAAAAAAAAATGTCGTCGTCCCCCCAGTTCATTCCATGAGGCGCCGCATGAGGGGTCTGTATAAGGGGGCAGTGTACCATATGGGGGCCTGTATACGGGGCAATTATACCATAAGGGGGCCTGTAATGGTGATAGCATACCATTTGGGGAATCAGTATAGTGTAAGGGGGCCAATAAAGGTACAATATACTATGGGGGATCGGCAAAAGGAGGCATCATACTGTGTGGGGACCAAGGGGGCGCAGTCAAAAGCTTTGTATGGGGTCTTGTCTTTCTTTGTTATGCCCTTGATAAAAAACACATACTTTTATCTATCTAGTATGGTATGTTTTACCAAATGAAAATTTTCACTTAAAATATTTCTGTTGTTTTCACTGACCCAGAAACCCTTAATATTTTCTCATCTAAAATGAAAAAAAAAATGCAATTCTGTTGTTTGCTGTTCAACAAACTGTATCATTCCCAGAATACAATCTGTTGTCGTGAGGTGTTATAAAAGGGAATGAAAGCGATTAACTGAATGCTTCTCTGAGAACAAGTGAAGCAATGTATTATTACAGGAAGGTTAAAGCCCATGACAAAAACATTCATAGTTACTATACATTAAATGTGGAATTTCAAAGAAATATACAATACAGCTATTGTGTGACAAGATCTAGTGCATTACACCAGCTTCACTAATGTAACATTTATTGTTGCTCAGCAGACAATATAATGTGCTCTTCCTTGCTGATAGCTCAATGACAAGGAACATAATAGAGACTTATGTAGGAGCTTTCATTTCCACAAAGCCACCATATGGACTCATGTCATGTTGACAATGGGTGAATTTAAAATTCTCAACTTTTCTAACTTCTTACTTCTCCAGCATGAGGTTGTTTGATTTTATTTTTGAGCAAAGTTACATTTGGTGTTGTCTGAATATCAGTTTTATTAGTAGTATTTCTTGAAAGAACAAAGTTGCTCACATGGGAATTTCACTTTAAATTATATACTGACATGTCATTGTCACCAAAGGATATTTCTCAAGGTCCTTGAGACAGATCCAGCATTTCCAGATGAAAATAAACTATGGGGTAGATTTATCTTAAGGAGATGAATCAATGGAAACTACAGTGTAATCTACAGGCAGCATGTTACAGAACAGGAGGAAATTGTCATTTATTCATTTATTTCTTTATGCTTTATTTCTGTTTATGCTTAGAATGTGTAATTGAGTCAAGTGGGCGGTCCTAACAGTGACTGTGCATACAGATATAGCTGTCAATCACTGTTAGGACCGCCCACTGGACTGGACACAATCAGCTCCTCCTGCTCTGCTAATTGAGTATATTGAGTCTAATCGGCAAAAATAGGACATGTTCTATTTTTGACAGGATGATGATATGGGAAAATAAAAGTCTGTTCACCTCCAAGGTTCACAGGTTTCCAACATCATCTGAAGTCTTGAAAATCAGTGAAATATAAACAAAAACCAGCACTTCCTTGGACTACAATCTTCCACTTTATTCATCCATTTGACAGATTAAAAATACAGTAACATTGACTATCTAAATCAGTGATTCCCAAAGTGGTCCAGGTGGACCCCCAGGGGTCCACGGGAGACTCGACGGTGGTCTACGTTAGATCTAATCTTCACATTTTTTGACGAGTTTTAGGAATATGGTAGAAATGTAGCAGCAGGGGGTCCACCGAAAGCAGTAAAATTTTGAAAGTGGTCTACGAGAAAAAAAAAGTTTGGGAACCTCTGATTCTAAATAGAGTGCCTTTTCCCTATAATTTTTGACAGCCTGTTAAAATGGACCATCAAAAAAATCGGTCATGTGAATAGCCCCATTCTAATGAATTGATGTTAATGTTATTGCAGCCATATAGTGGACGCTATCATTACTTGTGTGAAAAGATGTTTACTGGCGTCTGTAAATATGTGGACTTTAACCACACCCCTCCACTATCAGATTAGAGTAATCACAATTGGAGAATGCCCCTTTACAACATCCATAAGCCACTGTCAGGGCTTAGAGACCGGTTGTTCTCTTCATGAGAGCAAGGTTGACTTTGGCTAGTATTGCACTGTTACTGACAACCTTAAGGCTAAGGCTCCACGTTGCAGAAATGCAGCTTTATTTGTTGCAGGTTTTTTGAGCCAAAGCCAGGTGTGGATTGAACAGAAGGTAGAAATATAAGTACTTCCTATATATTTCCCATTCCTTTTGTAGCAATTCCTGACTTTGGCTCAAAAAACGCAGCAAAATCTGCAACAAAAAAAGCTGCGTTTCTGCAATGTAGGGCATCATCCTAAAGGGGTTTTCCCATGAACAAATACCAAATACCGAATTATCTTCTCATGCATGTAATATCCCTGCCTGATAACCTGTCCACAGTAAGGAAATCATGGTTGGGTTTAAAGGGATTCTATCGTTAAAAAAAAACGTTTTTAAACTAAAAGCACATAGGAATAGCCTTTAAAAAGCTATTCATCTCTTACCTTTATTTTGCAGGTCTGCGCCGCCGTTTTCAAATTTTTCTTCTTTTCTTCATTATGCTAATTGTGCTCAGAGCACAGCTTCGTCATCGCTTCCAGAGCCACCTCTGTCTTCTGTTCCTGACGTGTCTCCTCCTCTTCGTTGCGTCAACAGCCACCAAGCGCCTCTTCCAGAGCCGACTGCACATGTTCCGTCGGCCATTTTGCGGTGGTTTCTTACACTAAGAGATGAATAGCCTTTATAGAGGCTATCCCTATGTGCTTTAGTTTAAATACGTTTTTTTAATGATAGAATCCCTTTAAGGCCAGAAGGATATTTTCATGTATTAAAAGGGGTATGGACTCACAGGACAGGGATGTAATATTACCACTTTATAAATCATTAGTTCAGCCCCATCTGCAATATGCAGTTCAGTTCTGGGCACCAGTTCATACAAAAGGATGTCCTGATAAGGGGTATGGAGGTCCTTAGCTATGAGGAGAGACTAAAGGAGTTAAATCTGTTTAGTCTGGAGAAGAGGCGTTTAAGGGGAGATATGATAAACCTGTATAAATATATAAATAGCCCCTACAGGAAATATAGGGAAAAGCTGTTCCATGTCAAATCCTCTCAAAAGACAAGGAGACACTCCCTCCGTCTTGACAAAAAAAGGTTTAATCTCAAGAGTTGACAAGGCTTCTTCACTGAAAGGATTATGAATCTGAGGAATAGCCTACCCCAGGAGGTGGTCACAACAGCAACAGCTGATCGCTTCAAAAAAGGATTAGATACTTTTTTTTAAAAATAGAAAAATAGAAAATAGAATTGATGGTTATGGAAGTTTATAGAATGTCATGTCCTGTCCCATTCCCTGGTTTAACTACAAAAGGAATTGGAGATATATAGGAAGTACCTTTTGCTCAATGAACTCTTGGCTTTGGTGCAAAAAGCATAACAAAATCTGCAACGTGGGACCTTAGCCTTAAGGAGACATGGAGTTATTCAATTTTTTTGTACTAAACATCACAAATACTGGTGTTCTCAATGGTGTTGATAGGCTGAGATATTCTAGGTGTTCACATTTCAAATTCCAACATGGATGCATGAAAAAAAAAATTAGAGGTAGCTAAGAGAAATCTCCAGGACATTCAATGCCAGATGTAGTAGTAAGAAAGTACTCATGGGAAATGTCAACCATGAGTCACTAGATTTAATTGTTGCCTAATAGCCTCATCCTGTGGCTGGGACTGATTAGTATTACATTCCAATGGACAATTTGCAATGTGATAATTCTCTGCAGACCATTCTAAAGTGTAGAAATCACCAAAAAGTGGAGGAAAAAGTATGGTCATGTAACTTTGAATGTCTAACAAAACTAAATGAAATAATATTAAAGGGAACTGGAAGATGATATCTGATCTGCAGACGGTACTTTATGGAACAAGAGGAGCTGAATAGATTGATATATTGTTTTTTGTCAGAAAGTATTGAGCATAACTTGTATTTGATTCACCTAATGTGAAGCTATCACCATTAAAAAGCAGTATAATCTGCAGGCAGCAAGTTATAGAGCAGGAGGAACTGAGCAGATTGATACAGTGGCTTGCAAAAGTATTCATACCCAGGGTCGGACTGGCCCACCGGGGAACCGGTGAATCCACCGGTGGGCCCCGAGCCCCGACTATTAGTCCTCATGTCATGGGGGCCCGATCGGGATCCTGACCATCCCGATCGGGCCCCTGACCAGTGGCATAACGACCGGGCTCGGCGGGGTATGGGGCCCGTGGCCAGCTGGAGATGGCCAGGGCCCCGGACCACTATGATAGCGGTCGGGGAAAGCCTGGTTCCCCGACCGCTATACATACTGTTATTGGAAAGGGGCCAGGGCATATTGCAGGCCCCTTTGCAATAGATGGCAGGGCAGGGCCAGGAGAGGTGACTGAAAATAATAAATACATATTCTCACCTCTCCTGGACGCAGCGTCTTCTCCGGCGTTCCTCCGTCATGTGACTGAGGCCTGTGATTAGGCCCCAGCGGTCACATGGGGCGCGGCCGCGTAATGACGTCAGTGCGCCCCCACGTGACCTCTGAGGCCCAATCACAGGCCTCGGCAGAGACGTCGGAAAAGGTCCTGAAGATGCTGAAGACGACAGGATGGAGCGAGGATGCCAAGGAAAGGTAAGTCAAGGTGAGTAGGAATGTTTGTTATTTTTAATCACCTTCCCTGGGCCTCCGATTATTATACTCTGGGGTCTGAGGAGACCCCAAAGTATAATAATAGCACTGAAGCGGAGGGGGACTGTTGGGCGCATATAATACTGTGTGGGGGCCACTGTGGGGAGTATATAATACTGTGTGGGGGCCACTGTGGGGAGTATATAATACTGTGTGGGGGCCACTGTGCGGAGTATATAATACTTTCTGGGGGCCACTGTGGGGAGTATATAATACTGTGTGGGGGCCACTGTGCGGAGTATATAATACTTTCTGGGGGCCACTGTGGGGAGTATATAATACTGTGTGGGGGCCACTGTGCGGAGTATATAATACTTTCTGGGGGCCACTGTGGGGAGTATATAATACTTTCTGGGGGCCACTGTGGGGAGTATATAATACTTTCTGGGGGCCACTGTGGGGAGTATATAATACTGGGTGGGGGCCACTGTGGAGAGTATATAATACTGGGTGGGGGCCACTGTGGAGCTTATTCTCCATACAGTGGCTCCTTCATTTTTTTTTTTTAATTATGCCGGGGCAGGTGAAAAAAAGCAAAACCAAAAGAAAAAAACCCCCAAACTTTCTCTCCTGTCCCCAGTGTCTCCCAGCGCGGTTTGGTGATGCAGTTCTGTTGTTTTCTTCCAGCTGAAGTTCCCCCTTTACGTGACTACCTGTGACGTCACGTGACCCCTGAGGCCAAGCAGTGGCCTAAGGGAAGGGACCTGGGTCGTCACAGCAAGTGAGGACTTCTGGCAAAAGAAGACAGCGGAGTTGCAGGACCGGACCATGCTGGGAGGACACTGGGTACAGGTGAGTATGTTTAGTATGTTTTTTTTTTTGGGGGGGGGGGGGGTAGGGGGGGTTCACCTCCCCCGGACTAATTATAAAAAAGAAAAAAATTATACTGGACAACCTCTTTAAAGTGTGGCACATTAGGGGGGCCCTGGGGGGTATATTAAAGGGATTGTCCAGGCATAATTTGTTATGGTTTATCCTCAGGATAGGCCATAGATACTTGATCTGTAGGGGGCCGACCCTGGACCGATCAGCTGTATGGAGCCACTTCTGATGCCCGTCCTGTACACAATACAGGGCCAGAAGCAGAAAGCTCTGTCCACTGTATATTAGCCGGGCACCTTCACTGCATCTCAGCACTTATTGAAGTCAGTAGGAGCTGAGCTGCAGTGAAGGCACCGGGCTGCTATATAGCGGATGGAGCTTTCTGCTTTCGGCCCTGTGTTGTGTACAGAACGGGCTCCGGAAGTGGCTCCGAACAGCTGATGGGGCCATGTGTCAGCCCCCGACCGATCAGGTATTTATGGCCTATCCTGAGCATAGGCCATAAAAAAGATTAACCCTGGACAACCCCTTTAATATGCATCACACAGTTTAATGTCCCTCCCCCCACAGGATGTTAGCCCCCATCACTACTCCCACACAATATAATGGCTCCATCACTGTTTCCCATACAGTATGCGGGACCAGTGAAGAGGCCACTATGTGGGGGGACCAGTGACGTGACCATAGAAAAATTTGGTCCAGACAACCCCTTAAAAGAGGTTGTCCATTAACTGGAGCGACCACTTTGTCAGCCGCCAGGGAGGTGTAAAAATAAGAACATTTAAAAAAAAAAAGCACACTCACCTGTCCCCAGCACCCCGTTGTCCCCTGCCTGTGTCTGTTCGGTCTCATGGCGGCGCCTCATTTCTGGAAATCCTGTACCTAATTGGTCTTAGCGATCACATGAGGTGCAGGACTCCCAGCAAGGAGTTGCTGGCACAAGATTGAATGGACACTGGCAGTGGACAATGGAGCACCAGGGAGAGGCGAGTATGCTTTTTAATTTACTTATTTTTTACTTTACACCTCCCGCCAGCTACATGGGTTGCTCCAATTCCTGGACAACCTCTTTAAAGGATTTATCTCTTTCTAATATTGATGGCCTGTCCTTAGGATAGGCCATCAATATTACATCTGCGATGATACAACAGCCAGGACCTCTGCAGATCAGCTTTTCCAGGACAGTGTGGCTACAGGTAAAGGTAGCAATTCTTGGAGCCACGCTGTTCAATTGCCATACAAGGTGTAGCAGTAGGTTTAGGTTGTGCAGTGGTGCACATGGTATAGTGGGTGAGCAGCATGGCTCCCGGCATGTTATTACCTTTAGCCGCCCTGTCTCGGTACCGCTGATCTGCAGGGGTCCTGATGGTGGGCCCCTAGAAACAATTCCACTGGTGGGCCCTAGACATCCCAGTCCGATAATGTTCATACCCCTTGAACTTTTATACATTTTGTCACCTTAAAACCACAAACTTAAATGTATTATATTGAGATTTTAAGTGCTAGACCAACACAAAGTAGCAGATAATTGTGAAGTGGAACAAAAATGATACATAGTTTTCAAAATTTCAATCAAATAAAAAACTGAAAAGTGTGATGTGCAAAAGTATTCAAGCCCCCTGTACTCTGATACCCCTAAATAAAATCCAGTGCAATCAATTGCTTTCAGAAGCCACTTCTGAAGGCAATAGAGTCCAGCTGTGTGTAATTTAGTCTCAGTATAAATACACCTGTTCTGTGAAGGCCTCAGTGGTTTGTTAATGAACACTAGTGAACAAACAGCAACTTGAAGACCAAGGAACTCACCAGACAGGTCAGAGATAAAGTTGTGGAGAAGTTAAAAGCAGGGTTAGGTTATAAAAACATATCTCAAGCTTTGGGTACCCCAAGTAGCACTGTTGAATCCATCATCCAAAAATGGAAAAAGTATTTTACAACTGCAAACCTACCAAGACATGGCTGTCCACCTAAACTAACAGATCGAGCAAGGAGAGCACTAGTGAGAGAAGCAGCCCAAGAGGCCCATAGTCACTATGGAGGAGCTGCAGAAATCCACAGCTCATGTGGGAGAATCTGTGTGGCAAGAAGAAAACCATTGTTGAAAGAAAAACAAAGAAGTGCCGTTTGCCACAAGCCATATAGGTGACACAGCAAACATGTGGAAGAAGGTGCTCTGGTCAGATGAGACCAAAGTTGTTCTTTTCGGCCTAAATGCAAATCACTATGTGTGACAGAAAAGTACCACTGCTCATCATTCTGAACACACCATCCCCACTGTGAAACATGGTGGTGGCAGCATCATGCTGTGGGGATGCTTTTCTTCAGCAGGGACAAGGAATCTGGTCAGAGTTGATGTGAAGATGGATGGAGCTATATACAGGAAAATCATGGAAGAAGACCTTTTGGAGGCTGCAAAAGACTTGAGACTGGGAAGGAGATTCACCTTAGAGTGGAATGGTTTAGATCAAAGAATATTCATGTGTTGGAATGGCCCAGTCAAAGTCCAGACCTACAGTGGGGAAAAAAGTATTTAGTCAGCCACCAATTGTGCAAGTTCTCCCACTTAAAAAGATGAGGCCGGCCTGAAATTGACATCATAGGTAGACCTCAACTATGAGAGACAAAATGAGAAAACAAATTCAGAAAATCACATTGTCTGATTTTTAAAGAATTTATTTGCAAATTATGGTGGAAAATAAGTATTTGGTCAATAACAAAAGTTCATCTCAATACTTTGTTATACATCCTTTGTTGGCAATGACATTCTCCCAATACTCTTCTGGAACATCCAAATGCTCTCTTGCAAACTTCAAACGGGTCCGGATATGTACTGGCTGAGTCCTGGCGGCGTAGTGTGTTACTGACGGTAGCCTTTGTTACATTAGTCCCAGCTTTCTGCAGGTCATTCACTAGGTCCCCCCATATGTTTCTGGGATTTTTCCTCACCATTCTTGTGATCATTTTGACCCCATGGGGTGAGATCTTGCGTGGAGCCCCTGATCGAGGGAGATTATCAGTGGTCTTGTATGTCTTCCATTTTCTAATTATTGCTCCCACAGTTGATTTCTTCACACCAAGCTGCTTGACTATTGCAGATTCAGTCTTTCCAGCCTGGTGCAGGTCTACAATTGTGTTTCTGGTGTCCTTCCACAGCTCTTTGGCCTTCACCATAGTGGAGTTTGGAGTGTGACTGTTTGAGGTTGTGGACAGGTGTCTTTTATACTGATAACAATATCAAACAGGAGCCATTACTACAGGTAATGAGTGGAGGACAGAGGAGCCTCTTAAAGAAGAAGTTACAGGTCTGTGAGAGCCAGAAATCTTGCTTGTTTGTAGGTGACCAAATACTTATTTTATATAACCAGACAATGTGATTTTCTAGATATGTTTTCTAATTTTGTCTCTCATAGTTGAGGTCTATCTGTGATGTCAATTACAGGCCTCTCTCATCTTTTTACGTGGGAGAACTTGCACAATTGGTGGCTGATTAAATACTTTTTTTTCCCTACTGTAAATCCCATTGAGCATCTGAGGCAAGACATGAAAATTGCTGTTCACAGACGCTCTCCATCCAATCTGGCTGAACTTGAGCTAAAGAAGAACAGGCAAAAATCTCAGTCTGAAGATGTGCAAAGCTGGTAGAGACAGATCCCAAAAGACTTGCAGCTGTAATTGGTGCTTTTCTTTCTGCATTTTTTGCCCCTTTCGGGCGGAAACTGGGCGGAAACCCAGCGGGATTCTGCAGGTAACTGCTTTTTTACGTGGATTAGGTTTCCGTTCGGGAGGTCCCCAAGCGAACCCCTCGAACGAAAAACCGAACGCAGGCATCAGTTTGTGGTTGTAAGGTGACAAAATGTGAAAAAGTTCAAGGGGCATGAATACTTTTGCAAGCCACTGTATATAGATTTATGGGAGAAGATTCACTGAAGGCCTTATTCACATGACAGTGAAAAACGTCCGTCACACGTCCATTTTGAGAACACATTGATTTCAATATGTCAATATGTACTGAACATCAAAAAACTGAAATGTGATATCTTTGTCTGTTTTCATGGACACACGAGCCCATTAGAAATCAATGGATTTGTTTTTAACAGATGTAATACTGATGTCCGTTTTACATCTGTTAAAAATGGATCAATGGGTCGGGTCAAAAAAGAAAGGGCAATGAAATTCATCTGGAGAAATTAAACTGAATGGATACAAAACATCCGTCAAAAACGGAAATTAAAAACAGCCAGTAGATTCATAAAAAACGTCAATGTCACATGCATAAGGCTTAACTTGTCATTTATCCATTTTCTGTGCTCTTTCTATGCTTAGAAATAGTAAGTGATAACAGTGATTGACAGTTATCTCTGTGTACACAATCATACATGGAGGGCGTCACTCACTGATAGGACCCACAGGGCACATTATTGCTTCTAAGCATAGAAAGAACAGAGATGTAAATGAATAAATGACAAGTTATACTAAATCCTTTCCCACAAAACAATATATCAGTCTGCACTGCTCCATCTGCTCTATAACATGCTGCCTGAAGATTAAATGGCATTTTCATGGTGACAGGTGTCATTTAAATTAATAAAATATAACTTACAGTGCCTTGCGAAAGTATTTGGCCCCCTTGAACTTTTCAACCTTTTGCCACATTTCAGGCTTCAAACATAAGGATATAAAATTTTAATTTTTTGGTGAAGAATCAACAACAAGTGGGACACAATTGTGAAGTAGAACGAAATTTATTGGTTATTTTAAACTTTTGTAAAAAATAAAAAACTGAAAAGTGGGGCGTGCAATATTATTCGGCCCCTTTACTTTCAGTGCAGCAAACTCACTCCAGAAGTTCAGTGAGGATCTCTGAATGATCCAATGTTGTCCTAAATGACTGATGATGATAAATATAATCCACCTGTGTGTAATCAAGTCTCCGTATAAATGCACCTGCTCTGTGATAGTCTCAGGGTTCTGTTTAAAGCGCAGAGAGCATCTTGAAGACCAAGGAACACACCAGGCAGGTCTGTGATATTGTTGTGGAGAAGTTTAGAGCCGGATTTGGATACAAAAAGATTTCCCAAACTTTAAACATCCCAAGGAGCACTATGCAAGCGATCATATTGAAATGGAAGGAGTATCAGACCACTGCAAATCTACCAAGACCCGGCCGTCCCTCTAAACTTTCATCTCAAACAAGGAGAAGACTGATCAGAGATGCAGTCAAGAGGCCCATGATCACTCTGGATGAACTGCAGAGATCTACAGCTAAGGTGGGAGAGTCTGTCCATAGGACAACAATCAGTCGTACACTGCACAAATCTGGCCTTTATGGAAGAGTGGCAAGAAGAAAGCCATTTCTCAAAGATATCCATAAAAAGTCTAGTTTAAAGTTTGCCACAAGCCACCTGAGAGACACACCAAACATGTGGAAGAAGGTACTCTGGTCACATGAAACCAAAATCGAACTTTTTGGCCACAATGCAAAACGATATGTTTGGCGTAAAAGCAACACAGCTCATCACCCTGAACATACCATCCCCATTGTCAAACATGGTGGAGGCAGCATCATGGTTTGGACCTACTTTTCTACAGCAGGGACAGGGAAGATGGTTAAAATTGATGGGAAGATGGATGGAGCCAAATACAGGACCATTCTGGAAGAAAACCTGTTGGAGTCTGCAAAAGACCTGTGACTGGGACGGAGATTTATCTTCCAACAAGACAATAATCCCAAACATAAAGTAAAATCTACAATGGAATGGTTCACAAATAAACGTATCCAGGTGTTAGAATGGCCAAGTCAAAGTCCAGACCAGAATCCAACCGAGAATCTGTGGAAAGAGCTGAAGACTGCTGTTCACAAACGCTCTCCATCCAACCTCACTGAGCTTCAGCTGTTTTCCAATGAAGAATGGGCAAGAATTTCAGTCTCTCGATGTGCAAAACTGATAGAGACATACCCCAAGCGACTTGCAGCTGTAATCACAGCAAAAGGTGGCACTACAAAGTATTAACTTAAGGGGGCTGAATAATTTGGAACGCCACACTTTTCAGTTTTTTATTTTTTACAAAAGTTTAAAATATCCAATAAATTTCGTTCCACTTCACGATTGTGTCCCACTTGTTGTTGATTCTTCCCCAAAAAATTAAAATTTTATATCCTTATGTTTGAAGCCTGAAATGTGGCAAAAGGTTGAAAAGTTCAAGGGGGCCGAATACTTTCGCAAGGCACTGTATACTGCTTGCTTTCCCACAAATTATATATCAATCTGTTCAGCTCCTTTTGCTCTTTATTTTGCTGTCTGCAGATCAGACACAATCTTCAATGAAACAGGTTCCCTTTAATATTATTTTGTTTTTATTATATACTAGCAGAAGGACCCGGCTTCACACGGGTATATTTTATTCTTTGTTTGCGTAGTGGCCCCATAAGAATTGGCCAGTTTTGCACTTGACATCCAGTATGGAAGTCCAGTATAGGCACAGTCTATTTATGGCTGTGTTGTTATGGAAACCTGGTAAATGAAATGTGAACTTATATTGGCTGATGCATGTCATATGACTTAATATTTAAGGACCTGCGAACTGCTATTGACTCATACAGGTTATAAATAGCTTGGTTGCTATGGAAACCTGGTGTAAATCTGTGTGTATGTCAAGACTGAAGAACCTGCGATTTTCCATTGGTTCATAAGCGTCATGTGATCATGTGTATCTCAGTTTGGATATCATTGAAAAACCTGCGATTGGTTGTTATGGAAAACCTAGAGTAGAGCTGTGTGTATGTGACCTTGTGTAACAGTAGTATAATGTTGTACCGTGTTAGCCATTGAAAGTAGTGGAAGAGTGAAGAAATCAGGCGACACCTTTTAGAGGCTGAGTATATTTATAAGTAAGCTTTCAGGAGTACTAGCTAGCTCCCTTCATCAGACATGGTGTGATACAAGAACTGAAAATTCACAGATTTTTATACACATGGTTTTCAAAGCATTTTAGAGTCCTTAAAAAAAATGCAATCTAAGTAGAGAAGTTATTTACAACAGGTCAAAAAAACAGTCTGGAAACTTGTGGTGCGTGATGGAGGGATCAGTAATTCTTGCTGTTATCTGTTTGCTATCAGGAGGTGATTTGTGTCCCTCACAGTTCATACATAGTGTGATTTGAAGCTGGCATGAATATTGAGTTGAGTTCATGGTTCATACATAGTGTGGCATGAAGCTGGCATGAATATTAAGTCCAAATTGCAGAGTTTGAAATTTTTGCATAAATTTATACTCCCATTCTTTTCTTTTCTCCTGCGTCTTAAAATGTCCCATTAAAACCACAACCCGCAAATCTTCAATAGAGTGGTTTTCTCCGGAGAAATGTGCAGCCACTGGGATATCTGTTCTGCTGTTATTAATATTGGATCTGTGTGAGTTCATTCGTTGACTGAGTCTCTGCCCTTTTTCCCCCACATAGAGGCCTGTGGTGGGACATTGCACACACATTATGAGGTACACCACATTGGAAGACCTGCAGGAAAATGTCCCCCTAATTCTGTGCACCTGTTGTGACTGTGGGATAGGTACACTGTCAGTGGTGTGGATGTGCTTGCAGGTCATGCACCTTTTATGTAGGCAAGGTGAGGTGCCATTTTCAGTTGGGGCCTTCAGGGCACTCCGGACGATAATACGCCTCAGGTTTCGTGGTTGTCGAAAGGAAAGAAGAGGGGGGACTGGAAATATGTCCTTGAGTCTGTTGTCCCTATGTAGCACAGGTTGGAGCTCCTTGGCAATCCTTCGTAGGATCTCCAGCTGTGGGTTGTAGGTGACTACTAGGGGCACTCGGGCATCTTTCTGGATCTCTCTATATGTGAGCAGACTGTCTCTGTTAATGGCTGCCGCTTTGTTCAATTGGTTGTCTGTTACTTTTGGTTTGTATCCCAATCTGAGAAATTTCATCCTCAGATCCAGGAGGTGCTTGTCCAGGTCTGTTTTGTCGGAGCAAATACGATTGTATCGTATAGCCTGGCTGTAGATTATAGATTGTCTTGTGTGCTTGGGGTGGAAGCTGTCGTTTCTCAGGTAGGCCGCTCTGTCTGTGGGTTTGTGGTATATTGATGTGAGTAGCCGGTGGTCTTTAATGTATATTGTGGTATCCAGAAAGTGAATTTCACTCCCTGAATAGCTAAGTTTAAGGTTGATGGTCGGGTGAAAGTCATTGAAGTCATTATGGAATTGAAGTAGGGCCTCCTCACCTGCAGTCCAGATGACAAGGATATCATCGATATAACGAAGGTAAATCATAGGTTTGGTGGCGCATGTTGATAAATATGTTCCTTCCATTTCTGCCATAAAGAGATTTGCATATTGGGGTGCAAATCTGGTCCCCATTGAAGTTCCCATTTGCTGTAGATATAGATCCTCTCCAAAGGTAAAATGGTTGTGGCTAAGGATGAATTGTATGAGCTGCGTTACTGGTTCTGTTGGGAGGTTTTGTTTTGCCAGGTGTACGCGACATGCTGCAACTCCATCCTTGTGGGGAATGTTGGTATACAGGGATTCCACATCCATGGTGGCCAAAATGGTACCCTCAGGTAGAGGGCCCAGGGCATTCAGTTTGTTAAGAAGGTCAGTGGTGTCCTGGATATAGCTTGGAGTATCCCTGACAAGGGGTTTTAGGAGATTTTCCACCCAACCTGAGATGTTTTCTGTCAGTGTCCCAATGCCAGAAATGATAGGCCTCCCAGGGTTGCCATCTTTGTGTATCTTTGGGAGCATATAGAAGCAGCCCGGTCTGGGATCTTGTGGGATAAGTCCTTTAACCTGATTCTGGATCTGGACTGGAAACTTCTTGATCATACTCTTTAGTTCTTTCATATAGGCCTCTGTGGGATCACTTCCAAGTTTGGAGTAATGGATGGGATTTGACAGTTGCCTATTTGCTTCCTGGATATAGTGTGAGGTGTTCATTATGACTATTGCGCCCCCTTTGTCAGCCGGTTTTATTATTATATCCTGATTTTCTTTAAGTGAAGTAATAGCCTTCTGTTCTTGCAGGGTTAGGTTATGCGCCTGTTTCTTTTGTTTCTCCAGGATTTCTGATTTTACTTTGCTTCTAAAACAGTCAATATATTTATCCAGTGCTGCATTAGCTCCAGGGCGTGGGGTCCAGGTAGATTTTTTGGTAGGATTCCTTATGGGCTGTTCCATCTCAGAGTCGCTGCTGTATGGAAGGTCTTTGTCATAAAAATATTCCCTTAATCTCATTTTTCTGAAAAACTCCTCCATATCATTGCAGAGTTGGATATGGTCAGTGCGTGCCGAGGGGCAGAAGGAGAGACCTTTGGAGAGAACTGACATTTCGTGTTTGTTTGGCTCATAAGAGGAAAGATTCACAACACAGCTTTGCTGAGCTGGGACACGACACGAAATGTCAGTTCTCTCCAAAGGTCTCTCCTTCTGCCCCTCGGCACACACTGACCATATCCAACTCTGCAATGATATGGAGGAGTTTTTCAGAAAAATGAGATTAAGGGAATATTTTTATGACAAAGACCTTCCATACAGCAGCGACTCTGAGATGGAACAGCCCATAAGGAATCCTACCAAAAAATCTACCTGGACCCCATGCCCTGGAGCTAATGCAGCATTGGATAAATATATTGACTGTTTTAGAAGCAAAGTAAAATCAGAAATCCTGGAGAAACAAAAGAAACAGGCGCATAACCTAACCCTGCAAGAACAGAAGGCTATTACTTCACTGAAAGAAAATCAGGATATAATAATAAAACCGGCTGACAAAGGGGGCGCAATAGTCATAATGAACACCTCAGACTATATCCAGGAAGCAAATAGGCAACTGTCAAATCCCATCCATTATTCCAAACTTGGAAGTGATCCCACAGAGGCCTATATGAAATAACTAAAGAGTATGATCAAGAAGTTTCCAGTCCAGATCCAGAATCAGGTAAAAGGACTTATCCCACAAGATCCCAGACCGGGCTGCTTCTATATGTTCCCAAAGATACACAAAGATGGCAACCCTGGGAGGCCTATAATTTCTGGCACTGGGACACTGACAGAAAACATCTCAGGTTGGGTGGAAAATCTCCTAAAACCCCTTGTCAGGGATACTCCAAGGTATATCCAGGACACCACTGACCTTCTTAACAAACTGAATGCCCTGGGCCCTCTACCTGAGGGTACCATTTTGGCCACCATGGATGTGGAATCCCTGTATACCAACATTCCCCACAAGGATGGAGTTGCAGCATGTCGCATACACCTGGCAAAACAAAACCTCCCAACAGAACCAGTAACGCAGCTCATACAATTCATCCTTAGCCACAACCATTTTACCTTTGGAGAGGATCTATATCTACAGCGAATGGGAACTTCAATGGGGACCAGATGTGCACCCCAATTTGCAAATCTCTTTATGGCAGAAATGGAAGGAACATATTTATCAACATGCGCCACCAAACCTATGATTTACCTTCGTTATATCGATGATATCCTTGTCATCTGGACTGCAGGTGAGGAGGCCCTACTTCAATTCCATAATGACTTCAATGACTTTCACCCGACCATCAACCTTAAACTTAGCTATTCAGGGAGTGAAATTCACTTTCTGGATACCACAATATACATTAAAGACCACCGGCTACTCACATCAATATACCACAAACCCACAGACAGAGCGGCCTACCTGAGAAACGACAGCTTCCACCCCAAGCACACAAGACAATCTATAATCTACAGCCAGGCTATACGATACAATCGTATTTGCTCCGACAAAACAGACCTGGACAAGCACCTCCTGGATCTGAGGATGAAATTTCTCAGATTGGGATACAAACCAAAAGTAACAGACAACCAATTGAACAAAGCGGCAGCCATTAACAGAGACAGTCTGCTCACATATAGAGAGACCCAGAAAGATGCCCGAGTGCCCCTAGTAGTCACCTACAACCCACAGCTGGAGATCCTACGAAGGATTGCCAAGGAGCTCCAACCTGTGCTACATAGGGACAACAGACTCAAGGACATATTTCCAGTCCCCCCTCTCCTTTCCTTTCGACAACCACCAAACCTGAGGCGTATTATTGTCCGGAGTGCCCTGAAGGCCCCAACTGAAAATGGCACCTCACCTTGCCTACATAAAAGGTGCATGACCTGCAAGCACATCCACACCACTGACAGTGTACCTATCCCACAGTCACAACAAGTGCAGAGAATTAGGGGGACATTTTCCTGCTGGTCTTCCAGTGTGGTGTACCTCATAATGTGTGTGCAATGTCCCACCACAGGCCTCTATGTGGGGGAAACAGGGCAGAGACTCAGTCAACGAATGAACTCACACAGATCCAATATTAATAACAGCAGAACAGATCTCCCAGTGGCTGCACATTTCTCCGGAGAAAACCACTCTATTGAAGATTTGCGGGTTGTGGTTTTAATGGGACATTTTAAGACGCAGGAGAAAAGAAAAGAATGGGAGTATAAATTTATGCAAAAATTTCAAACTCTGCAATTTGGACTTAATATTCATGCCAGCTTCATGTCACACTATGTATGAACCATGAACTGAACTCAATATTCATGCCAGCTTCAAATCACACTATGTATGAACTGTGAGGGACACAAATCACCTCCTGATAGCAAACAGATAACAGCAAGAATTACTGATCCCTCCGTCACGCACTACAAGTTTCCAGACTGTTTTTTTGACCTGTTGTAAATAACTTCTCTACTTAGATTGCATTTTTTTTAAGGACTCTAAAATGCTTTGAAAACCATGTGTATAAAAATCTGTGAATTTTCAGTTCTTGTATCACACCATGTCTGATTAAGGGAGTTAGCTAGTACTCCTGAAAGCTTACTTATAAATATACTCAGTTAGCCTCTAAAAGGTATCGTCTGATTTCTTCACTCTTCCACTTGTGTAACAGTGTCATCCACAGCCCCCTGCCCCTTTAAAGCTGACTTACAGCAGTGAAGAAAAATGGCTGGGTTGTTATGGAAACCTGGAGTGCAGCTGTGTGCATGTGGCTGACAATGCCTTGTCAGATTGGAGATGGGGTTGGGTCTGCTGGGTTGTTTCAGCAGCTCGCTGTTGTCTGTGACATGCCTTGTCAGATTGGAGATAGGCTTATGTCTGCTGAGAGTTTTCATTAGCTCAAGCAGCAGCCATGAGTTTTGCTGCAGGTGGCATGAGTAGTTTAAAAGCATTTCAATTTATAAGAATGCTGAAATCCAGTATGGCAGTCCAGTCAGTGGTGTAAATACCGGGGTAGCAGTGGTAGCACCTGCCACAGGGCCCGGGACATTAGGGGTCCCGGCGGGCCCCTGATGTTTTTTTTTTTAATAGGCCATTACCTGCTGGTGTAACACCAGCAGGTAACAGGACCTATTTACTTATGATCCCCGCTCCTGCTCATGGCCGCCTGCACTTCACCTTCTGCGGAGGTGGCTGTGAGCAGGAGCGGGGATCGGTAAGTAAGGCCGTGAACCCCACAAACACTGCTGTCATTATACTCTGCTGTTATATATACTTTTCAGACCTCAGAGTATAATGATCGGAGGCCCAGAGGAGTTGAGGGAACATAAAAAACACTGTGACTTACCTATCCTGCGCTCAAGATATAAAAGGAGAAATTACTGAATCTTTTCACTTTATATCAATCTTTTCAGGTCCTCCTGCTCTATAACATGCTGCCTGCAGATAAATAATGCATATTCAAGGTTCCCTTTAAATCCCTGTGCTTTCTATGCTGAAATGTTCAGTGACTGATCTTTCCTATTTGACTATACATGCAGAGATAACTGCTATCACTTTAATGGAAACTGAGCTGTAGAAACCTGGCACGACCACTACACCACAGACAGAACCATCAACTCTGACTGCTCTGACCCATGGCTTATTGGTGGGGTGTCAGATGTCGGACTTCCCTCAGTATAAGGCCGGTTGCAGATGACCGTGCTGCAACTGGCTCGCCATGAATTAAAAGCACGGGCGGCACACAGGGACACGGGGATGTACCCTGTATGCCGCCCGTCCACAGGCCGTGCTTCCGCAGCTCCTTTCATTATATAATAATAAATGATTAGGAGCCACGGAAGCAAGGGCCGCAAAATAGGACAGGAATGGGACCCGTTCTATATTTTGTGGCCCGGACTGTCGGCCCGCACACAGGACCGTGAAATTCACAGTCGGGTGTACGGGCCATAGAAATGAATGGGTCAGTGTGCTATCCGTGAAATACACGGATAGCACACTGAACACGGCCACGGTCGTCTGCAACCGCCCTTAAACTGATGATGTTAAAAAGTGGTATTTTTTTCATATGGTTTGCCCCTAAAGTCAATAAATGTGAAATGTTAAAATGTATCAAAAAGGAATAGAAATAAATCTGTCTCAAAAAAATAAACTGCACAAATCACTGTAATAGTTATACCCTAAAACCAATTCATAACTAAAATTGATAAATATTTTCTGGTAGTTAAAGGGATTGTCACATCACAGAGAGTGGTGCTCCACTCTCGAACTTCCTCTTCAAGTCAAGCCGAAGAGCTGTTACGCACAGTTGGCTCCTGCTCATGCGAAACAGGCCCATGCCTTGCATTTGAGTCACCAGTATGTAATGTGTGACCAGACATGGCTTTCAGCTGTTATTCCAGGGATTAGAAAACTTGGAACTGTGATCAGCTTATTGTGGAACTGAAATCTGTTTAAAAAAGGGTTGTCTTCATGAGACACCTAATTTACCAGAGAGAGGTTCCCATTCATGAAGTCACATCCCATCTGGAGTGTAAGATTTGGTCATACTGATAGAATAAAAGGATATAATATCAGTCATTATGTTCATCTGCCAGTATAAAGCATCCACCTTCACAGGACAGACGTAACAACTGCTCTATAAAAATAAAAACATACATACATTTGTAATATGTTTTACTTTACAAGAAAACAATGAAGATACTTTTTATGCCAAATTGTTTTCAGTTTCTATTCTTAAAAAAATTAAAAAAAATAAAAACAACTAGTCATGTATCAAAAAGCCCCTGTGGATGGATGATTATGAAAAGAGCATTTAAAGAAGACACCCAGTATACCATTGCTAGTGAAGCAATATTTTCTTTACAAAATCTAAGAAAATAAGCTAATGAAATGATACCTATTTCAGCCACATAGGAAATTAGAGAGAAACAAACAAACAAATACCGCCAGTTGTTATAGACACATTTTAGCTTAGCTTCACACCAAGTTTTTGCATCCTGTTGAAAAGTGTTGTTTTTCTTTTGAAGGGAGTCTGTCAGCAGTAAATGTGTTAGAAACTAATTACAGTTAAAAAAAAATAAAGAAAAATAATTAAAGATGACTCCCTAGAACACATATAAAAGTAAAAAAATAAAGTGAAACTCATACACATGAGGTATCCTTGTGTCCAAAAAAGCCCAGTCTACAAACTTATAAAAAATATTTCCCATATGGTAAAAAAAAAAATCAAAAAAGCTGAAACGCCGCTTTTTTTCACTGTTTTGCCTCTGGCAAAAATTTGAATAAAAAGCGATCCTAGGACCCCTTCTGTTCTCCATCTACACCCTTGGCCCTGGCCAACTCACCAGACATTAATGCTCTGTTATGCAGATTTCCAGAGTTTCTATCAGTCATAGCCTCCTTCCTCTCCTCCTGCTTTCTCAAATTCAAAACTGATTTCATCATCTTAGCCCCACCTCACACGGTCCCTCTACCCCATCCATCTATCAAAGTTAATGTTACCAAACTTACCCTAGTCCCACAGGTCTGTTTCCTTGGGATAACCCTTGACTCTGATTTATCCTTTGAATCCCACATCCAAGCCCTCAACACCTCCTGCTGCCTCCAAATTAAAATCCATTCATCAAATCTGCTCCTTCCTCACCTTTGAAACTACAAAAATGCTAGTCCACGCCCTCATAATCTCTCACTTAGACTCCATGGCCTCCCAGCAAATGTTCTCCAGTCTACCCTAAACTCTGCCGCTCACTTAAACCACCTCTCCCCTCATTTTCATCAGCCAATCCCCTTTGCCAATTCATTCACTGGCTACTCATTGCCCATCGAATAGAGTTTAAAATGTTAACCCTGACATACAGTACAAAGCCATCCACAACCTGTCCCCTCTATAGATCTCTGATCTAAACTTCCCACACGCAACCTCTGATCCTCTCAAGACCTCGTACTCCGCTCTGATCTTATCCATTCTTCACACAACTGTCTCCAAGACTTCTCCCGTGCATCCCCCATATTCTAGAACTCACTACCACAACACATAAGACTGTCCCCCACAGTCACAAGACCTTGAAGACTCACTTCTTCCTTTTCAGGATGGCCTACAACCTCCAATAACACAACTGCCACCACACCACCACCTGAAGAGCCTCTATCCTCACATACTGTCTCTATTTCTTTTCCCTCATGGATTGTAAGACCTTGTGGGCAGGGCCCTCTATCCCACTGTTCCAATTGTCATTGTTAGTATTGTACTTATTTTGAGTATTTTATGTATTGTATGTAAACCCTCAAATGTACAGCACCATGGAATTAATATAATAATGTACAGCACCATGGAATTAATATAATAATGTACAGCACCATGGAATTAATGGTGCTCTTAAAATAAACAATAATACCAATAATCAGTAGGGTTGCAGATGGCATTGCAGTGCAGCCTGTTGCTGCTCTATACAAATGGCTTGTACACACTCTAGTTTCACTACAGCACTCTATATATGTACGCACCAGTCATGTCAGGAGTTGACCCCTTTGCTCTGGGTTCTCTAGGCAACAGGTTGGGTGGTCACAATATATTTAGGTCACTCCATGGACACTGGGAACCGGCAATGTTTTACACAACAGCGGCCTTAAAAGTTACTCTAATTCCTCTATGTGAATGGTGAGCTGGTGTGCATATATAGCCAGAGCTCCGTTCACTGCAGAGACTGGTGCACAATTCTTGTGCTACTGTTACCTGGGGTGGTACATCAATAAATGACCAATACTTTTTCCCTTTACTACTAACTACTGCTACTTTGCGTGCTGTTGCACCCCATATATATGCTACAAGTTGACATCATGATGCTGCATGGAGCCACTATGGTATGCACTGAATGTGACATAGACCAGCCCATCCCTACAGCCCAAACCCCCCAAAATGTACAGTCTATATACATCACATTACATGTAATGCACACACAACACAAAATGGTTGTCTTCCAAGGGCATATGTACACAGAAATTGTCAATGGGATTTTTACCTTCAATCTAGTCACTCCAAAAGTGACCATTGGGTTTTAGTCCTCTTCCATATTGTTGTAAAATTCTGAATGGCATGACTCTGCCATTTATGGCATACAGTGGGGAAAAAAAGTATTTAGTCAGCTACCAATTGTGCAAGTTCTCCCACTTAAAATGATGAGCGAGGCCTGTAATTGACATCATAGATAGACCTCAACTATGAGAGACAAAATGAGAAAACATATCCAGAAAATCAAATTGTCTGATTTTTTATGAATTTATTTGCAAATTATGGTGGTAAATAAGTATTTGGTCTCCTATAAACAAGCAAGATTTCTGGCTCTCACAGACCTGTAACTTCTTCTTTAAGAGGCTCCTCTGTCCTCCACTCATTACCTGTAGTAATGGCTCCTGTTTGACATTGTTATCAGTATAAAAGACACCTGTCCACAACCTCAAACAGTCACACTCCAAACTCCACTATGGTGAAGACCAAAGAGCTGTGGAAGGACACCAGAAACAAAATTGTAGACCTGCACCAGGCTGGGAAGACTGAATCTGCAATAGGCAAGCAGCTTGGTGTGAAGAAATCAACAGTGGGAGCAATAATTAGAAAATGGAAGATATACAAGACCACTGATAATCTCCCTCGATCAGGGGCTCCACGCAAGATCTCATCCCGTGGAGTCAAAATGATCACAAGAACGGTGAGCAAAAATCCCACAACCATACGGGGGGATCTAGTGAATGACCTGTAGAAAGCTGGGACTAATGTAACAAAGGCTACCGTCAGTAACACACTACGCTTCCAGGGACTCAGATCCTGCAGTGCCAGACGTGTCCCCCTGCTTAAGCCAGTACATATCTGGGCCCGTCTGAAGTTTTGCTAGAGAGCATTTGGATGTTTCAGAAGAGTATTGGGAGAATGTCATATGGTCAGATGAAACCAAAGTAGAACTGTTTGGCAGAAACACAACTCGTCGTGTATGGAGGAGAGTGAATGCTGAGTTGCATCCAAAGAACACTATACCTACTGTGAAGCATGGGGGTGGCAACATCATGCTTTGGGGCTGTTTCTCTGCAAAGGGACCAGGACGACTGATCCATGTACATGAAAGAATGAATAGGGCCATGTATTGTGAGATTTTGAGTGCAAACCTCCTTCCATCATCAAGGGCATTGAAGATGAAATGTGGCTAAGTCTTTCAGCATGACAATGATCCCAAGCACACTGCCAGGGCAATGAAGGAGTGGCTTCGTAAGAAGCTTTTCAAGGTCCTGGAGTGGCCTAGCCAGTCTCCAGATCTCAACCCCATAGAAAACCTTTGGAGGGAGTTGAAAGTCTGTGTTGCCCAGCGACAGCTCCAAAACATCACTGCTCTAGAGGAGATCTGCATGGAGGAATGGGCCAACCTACCAGCAACAATGTGTGCAAACCTTGTGAAGACTTACAGAAAACGTTTGACCTCTGTCATTGCCACCAAAGCATATATAACAAAGTATTGAGATGAACTTTTGTTATTGACCAAATACTTATTTTCCACTATAATTTGCAAATAAATTCTTAAAAAAATCAGACAATGTGATTTTCTGGATTTGTTTTCTCATTTTGTCTCTCATAGTTGAGGTCTACCTATGATGTCAATTACAGGCCTCTCTCATCTTTTTAAGTGGGAGAACTTGCACAATTGGTGGCTGACTACATACTTTTTTTTCCCCACTGTATATTATTAGATTTTTGCTGTTACCCTAAACGCCTAATTTGCTATTTCTTTTGTGTCTGGTTTCTCTACCACTAATGTTATCCAGAGAGTCCCTCACCAGGAGTGCTAATGGCAGACTTAGCAGAGAACTTCAATCTTAACCAAGCTTGTTAGGAAGGGGGGTGCTGTAGGTGAGATTTTACCGCCCAGTTAGCTTTTTCTCTCTTGGTCTTGCAAGAGCCAGACTGCAACAGACAACCTGTTGATGACCCAGTCAGATAGTCCAAAAGAGTGTAGTGACATAGTGTTTTCTTAGCACTTCTGTCTTGGACTGGGGCAATATATACATTCAGTTTGTATGTTCTCTCTGTGTTTCCTCCAAAACACTTGAGTAACAATTTTAGTAAATGGCAGTAGCTTATTGGCATTACATACTGTACATATTTCAGTAAGGAATAAATTAAACTTTTTGCTCGTAACAGCTAATATTGGCAAGTCTAGCAGCATTCTGTAATAATCTATTTCTAGTGGTAATTTGTAGCTGCAGAGTCAAAGTCTGGCAAAAACAGCCATGTAGTACTATTTGCGGGGCTGTCTGAGCTGGATTTCTAGTCTGAAACTAGAATAATGGCCTGTCTTTATTTGGTGGACATGTTGTTGGAGCCTGACCAACTGAGGTCACCGAAGCTTGTTTTATCCCCAGGAACTGGCAATGTTTTCAGTATAAAATGATCTGCTTTTCATGGGCTTACCTAGCTCATTCACTCACATACCTCTTTTCTGTTCCTCAATAAATCTATTAATTTTCTTCTGTACATCACTACAGTGATTCCAAGTTCTTCATGACTGTGCATTGTTTTTTCATGAATTCTGAACAGGGTTTGACAAACCACACAGGCATTTGTGCACTGCCAGTGGGCTGATAACTTTAGTCCATAACTTACAGTAGTAGCTGGCTATCATCTTTTGACTAGTGATGTCACTGTGCCGCCATACAGCTATGTGATCAGGTCTTGCCCCAGCAGGGAGATGTAAAATCTAGAAAGTGATAGCCCCACCACCCCCAGGTATCAGACACCCTGCAGATAGGGGCCAGCTGAGCAGCATGAATACACAAATATAATAGTACAAATCTGAGCGCATACTACTCTTCTATTGATGTGGATATTCAGTCATTGGTGCACTTCGCATAAAGCTGTATTTCTACAAAGAGAACTGTAGATTTCCATCTTAAAATGCCTATGTAGAGCAACGTATTCTCTACAGTACTTATAACAAAGGTTCTATGATTCCACCCCGTATTACAACTCTCATGGAAAGTCAGGGAGACTCCTGTAATAAGGGGGACCTCCCAGAGTCCCAAATGAGCTGGCAAATCTCCCAAGCCCAGTTATCTATTAGTTTCTATGTAACAAGAGCACGTTATGTGTCAGTCAGGTCACAAAAAACGGGCATGGCTGGAACATTTTCTCAAATAGGTCTGGTTTCATGGAGAGGAGTTTATGGCCACCCTGATGCACTATCCCTCCCAGAACACTGGCAGAAAATGTTGGTAAGTATGCTGTAATACAACATGTCATGGAATGTGTCTTCATAAAATCACAGGTACATGGTAATAGTCTGTACAGTATGAAGCTGTAATACAGGTCTGAACATAAAGCCTTAATATATCTCTGAAGATTCCCACAGACAGTCAATAATTGTCTGGTCAACTGTCTGATTGGTTTCTCTACAACCACACCATATATTAGAAGAAAATAATAGAAGAAGCCAAAGATAAAATCAACCTTTCAAGAGGGGGAATTTTCTTTTTCAATTTTTGTCCCCCTTGTTACTTTATAAGACAGTGGGTGGAACCAGGTTGGGAACATCTTTGCCTATCACATTTACTATGACTCATGCCAGAAAACTGGCGTCAGTTACACCTGAAGTCTATGCCAATCCCTGGCTCATGTAGATTGCAGTTCAGGCACACGGAACCTCCTGAGATGTGTCAGAATTAAGAAGCCAGAGTCACTTAATAACTGTCAAAAAAAATTCCACTCTTAATAAATCCCCCATATAATGAGTTTAGAGAGGGACTTGTAGATTTATTTAAGTGGTGTAAAAGCAAAACTGTCTTAGTTGCCCAAAGCAAACAATCACAGCGCAGCTTTCATTTTGTATACTGTTCTTGAACAATGAAAGCTGTATTGTGATTGGTTGCTATGGGCAACTAAGACAATTTTGCTTTTACACCAGTTTTTCCCCATAGATTATAAATGTAGAATCTGTAATAAATCATCTAGGTAAGACAAAACAAAATGGAAAACTTATCAAACATGTAATTTTCTACATAGAGGAAACCCCTTTTCAGATTATAACAGTTGCAGCTCCCGTGCGTCTGGCTTCTCACATCCCCTACAGAAATGTATCATTACACACGGCTTCTATATGACAAGGCAAGGGCTGCCGGCTCCTCCATTTATGACAAGCATGTGTCTTTATGGCCTTGCTGTATAACTCATTCGTTTAGCTACAGGCTTTTCACAACATTCTTATGTTTTTTTCTTATTTTCCTTTATTTCTCTTATATGACTTTTATATTGCAGTGTTATAATTGTGAACACCAGAGAATAGGTGAGATGATGTGGAAGGTTACAGTATACGATTGCCTAGAAAACACGTATTTGGCTAGCTCATAGCTTGCAGGTTTCTGGCATATAATTATTTCTAATACACTCCATCCTATCTTTTAATAATAAAGCAAATAAGTTTAGATGTTATAATCTCTTTAATATGTCCCACAGGTTAGTCTAGGTGAATCATACCACATGAAAGCAGCAGAAAACATGACTAATATTCAGTAATTGTATTTCTTATTGTAATAATGTTAGTCATAGAAAAAGCTGCAAAGGTAGGATTAACTATTTTGGCTTCGAAGGTGAGTAATATTGTTATTATTATTTATTTTTAGAGCACTATTATTTCAATGGTGCACTACATGTAATGTGGTGAAACCAACACCCATGTTTGCCTTATGTAGGTGGGAACTGTAACTTGTTAGAGGTATTCACGCTACAGTTGTTAATGTCCGTTGCTGTCTTCCTTCATAGGATGACAGCAACGGACATTAAACTGTTGCAGAGAACAGTCACAGACTGATTCTGTGTCCGTTCCCATTGACACTAATGTAAACAACATGACGGACATTATCTTTTGTCATGTTTGTTTACTTTTGTAAAGGAAGATAAAGTTGTGTATGCAGGACTTTATCTTTTGTTACAAATGTAAACAACATGATGGAAGATAACTTCAGTCATGTTGTTCACATTAGTGTCAATGGGAATGGACACAGAATCAGTCTGTGACCATTCTTTGCAACAATTTCATGTCTGTTGCTGTCATCCTATGACGGAAGACAGCAATGGACATTAACAACGGTAGTGTGAACGCCCCCTTAGGGCAATGTTTGACAACTATGTTCCTATTCATGATATGTGCTTTATTTACCCTAGATAAGTATTCCTGTAATAACACATTTAATATAAGTATATGCAGGGTCGTTGCTGGGGGACAACAATGTAATGACATTTTGACCCAGAATCTCGACTTTGGCGCATGCCATGTGACCTCAAGGTGCATGACATCAGCGAGAGGCCGGATGAGACAGTAAGAGGATGCTAGGAGACCATGGGATGCTCAGGAAATGTGAGGGAAGGTATAACTGGACCTCCACTTATTATACTCTAAGGCCTGAGAAGACCCCAGAATATAATAGTGTTTTGTGGATGATAAAACCCCAAACCTGAAACTTTTGGAAAATCTAGAATAGGTCATCAATAAAAAAAGAACTGGAATACCCCTTTAAAAGGATTATCCACATTTTTGGACATTCAACGTTTTGGAAATTAAACATTAAACAGTAAGATAGGCCATCAATTTTATATCAGCAGGGGACCAACTGTTAGGACCCCTGCAGATTCGCCATTTCACAGACCAGCATTGTTTACATACTGGGCACTGGTCTGCTCACTCACTATTGTCTTGATAATGACAGTTGTGGGTACTATAGTTGTATCTTTTTACAATCTCTGGGATACCGTGGCAGTATTCATAACCGCTGCTATTAAGATTTTTTTTTTCTAGCAATCATGTTCCCTTACTGTTGTATTGCAGAATAAAGTATAAGGCTTCATGCAGACATCCAAGTGTGCCATCTGAAGATTGTCCAATGGTCCATACCGTTCCAATGAAAATAGAGCAGGTCCTATCCTCTTCATTTCATCAGAATAGAACAGATCGGAAGCCCTCTTAGAGGTGAGTGCATAACAGAATGCACTCAGATGACAATTGGATGTCACTCTGAGTATCATTCGACTGCATTCCGCTGCAAACATGGCAAAATACTGGTCTTCTACAAGCGAATGTATGTTCTTTAGCCTGCACTAAATATGACTACATCACAATTTCTATGGATCTCTATGTAAACAGATGGCCATCCATTTGCATCCGTGTTTTTGCATTTGATAAATGGATCTGCTAAACAAATGTAAAAGACTTGATCTAAATAGAACTTTAGCCTGGGTCATGACTACAGGTGGGGCAGTGGACTGAGGTTTCACATACATGCTGCATGAAATGGGTTTATATACATTATACATAAAACATGTACAACAAACAGATGATTGAGCTAGTAAAGTGGGATAGAGGACTGCAAAGGTTTACAATCTACAAGGGTGTGAAAGATCTCACCTTGCAAAGCCACTTGGCACACCTGCGAACAACCTTCTTTACCTCCCACTCACACCTCGTGAGTGGACCGGGTCATAGGAAAATAGGAAACGAGCTTTATAAATTTTATATATTTATTAACCCCAGTGGGTCAGTACTAAGCACTAACATATACAGAAATACATATCAGTGAATTATCAAGCAAATACGGGTAAAAGCAAAATTACGGTACAGAAAATTAAATGAGAAATAAAAGAAAAATAGTGGCACAAGTTTGTAGTCCGTTTTTCTAGGCCTCAGCAGGTTTTTGGGTCTAGGGCGTTTTCTTAAGCAAGTTACAGAGCATATGTCTCTTACATGCTGTCCAGAACAAAGGAAAAGGCTTGAGGCCTCATGGCTAGGCCTCATGGCCCATGCTTCAGTCTACAGCATGCCCTCACATCCTCTCCAAGATAGGATCTCCTTGCTGCCTCTTTGCTGAATGACAAAGAATGTAGGTCTCCTTTCAGCATATGGCTAGTGCCCCTCCCACACCTTCTCCCAGGTAGGGCCCCTCCTCTTTCTCTCCTTTGCAGAACCCCCGGGAGAGATGGATGCCTTCCTAGATGCTGGGAGAGATGTGTGTCTGTGGGTGAACTTACGGTCACTGTCCCTCTCTCCCCCATGGACATCTGTCCAGGGGCAATAAAACTGGCTGGCTAGAAAGAGCCATCTCTCATGGTATCCACATAAAACCACTGAAGCATATCGTCCATGAATGTAAACACAACTTAAGCACAACATTCCTAAAGGTATGTGGAATACTAATATGAGCAAGTACAAATACATTTCCAAGAAAAATACATATCTAGGGCTCTTATCATCACAAAGAGACAGTGGATTTAGACAATAGATGAGTATGCTAAAGTGTTTTCCCAATGACAGTGATGACCACAATGCCCTGATATCAGTAACAGTCACAGGTCCCCCTGTGTGTCAACTCCAGTTGTCCCCATGAGTACCTGAGAACCAGTGAGTCTCCCTTAAAGAGGAAAAAATCTGTGGCATTTCTATAAATGTTTCTGTGCTTATTTTTATGCCACAGTATAGTTGTATGCGGTTTCGTAAACCCTATCCACATGTACTGAACTGTATTTTCTGAGAAATTATATAATTTCTGTGGCTCTAACCAAAAATCCTCATTAAGTTTGCCACAGTGTTTTCCCCATAGACATATTGGGGGAGGCAACAATGCAAAACACAGTTGAAAAGCAGGGAAAAGGTAAAGCAGTGTTTCACTATGCTTGGCCCTAGTCTTAAAGGGGTTATATGAGAGTTATATAACATAGCCACTTTCTCTCAGGAACATGAATGCATTGGTCTTTAGGATGTGTTCCACATTTCAGCTTATCCTTATACAATTGAATGGGGTTGGGCTGCATAATACAACCAATAGCAAGCATACAGTGGGGAAAAAAAAGTATTTAGTCAGCCACCAATTGTGCAAGTTCTCCCACTTACAAAGATGAGGCCGGCCTGTAATCGACATCATAGGTAGACCTCAACTATGAGAGACAAAATGAGAAAACAAATCCAGAAAATCACATTGTCTGATTTTTAAAAAATTTATTTGCAAATTATGGTGGAGAATAAGTATTTGGTCAATAACAAAAGTTCATCTCAATACTTTGTTATATATCCTTTGTTGGCAATGACAGAGGTCAAAAGTTTTCTGTAAGTCTTCACAAGGTTGGCACACCGTTGCTGGTATGTTGCCCCATTCCTCCATGCACATCTCCTCTAGAGCAGTGATGTTTTGGGGCTGTTGCTGGGCAACACGGACTTTCAACTCACTCCAAAGGTTTTCTATGGGGTTGAGATCTGGAGACTGGCTAGACCACTCCAGGACCTTGAAATGCTTCTTACGAAGCCACTCCTTCGTTGCCCTGGCGGTGTGCTTGGGATCATTGTAATGCTGAAAGACCCAGCCACGTTTCATCTTCAATGCCCTTGCTGATGGAAGGAGGTTTGCCTCAATATCTCATGATACATGGCCTCATTCATTCTTTCATGTACATGGATCAGTCGTCCTGGTCCCTTTGTAGAGAAACAGCCCCAAAGCATGATGTTGCCACCCCCATGCTTCACAGTAGGTATGGTGTTCTTTGGATGCAAATCAGCATTCACTCTCCTCCAAAGACGACAAGTTGTGTTTCTACCAAACAGTTCTACTTTGGTTTCATCTGACCATATGACATTCTCCCAATACTCTTCTGGAACATTCAAATGCTCTCTAGCAAATTTCAGACGGGCCCGGATATGTACTGGCTTAAGCAGGGGGACACGTCTGGCACTGCAGGATCTGAGTCCCTGGCGGCGTAGTGTGTTACTGACGGTAGCCTTTGTTATGTTAGTCCCAACTTTCTGCAGGTCATTCACTAGGTCCCCCCGTGTGGTTCTGGGATTTTTGCTCACCGTTCTCGTGATCATTTTGACCCCACGGGGTGAGATCTTGAGTGGAGCCCCTGATCGAGGGAGATTATCAGTGGTCTTGTATGTCTTCCATTTTCTAATTATTGCTCCCACAGTTGATTTCTTCACACCAAGCTGCTTGCCTATTGCAGATTCAGTCTTCCCAGCCTGGTGCAGGTCTACAATTTTGTTTCTGGTGTCCTTCCACAGCTCTTTGGTCTTCACCATAGTGGAGTTTGGAGTGTGACTGTTTGAGGTTGTGGACAGGTGTCTTTTATACTGATAACAATGTCAAACAGGTGCCATTACTACAGATAATGAGTGGAGGACAGAAGAGCCTCTTAAAGAAGAAGTTACAGGTCTGTGAGAACCAGAAATCTTGCTTGTTTGTAGGTGACCAAATACTTATTTTCCACCATAATTTGCAAATAAATGCTTTAAAAATCAGACAATGTGATTTTCTGGATTTGTTTTCTCATTTTGTCTCTCATAGTTGAGGTCTACCTATGATGACAATTACAGGCCGGCCTCATCTCTTTAAGTGGGAGAACTTGCACAATTGGTGGCTGACTAAATACTTTTTTCCCCCACTGTAAGTCTGTCTCTAAATCAAAGCAGCCATGTTAGTCTATGTTCATATCTCTATCGAAAGTTCTGTCAATCAAGTAGCTCCACTGGGATCTGTTGGTTTTTATCACATGATGGATCTCCCTGTGCCGATAGAAAAACGTAAAATGCGATAGAGATGTGAGCTCAGCCTGATTATAATCTTATACAGCCCCTTTAATTGAAATGTCAGTAAATTTTATATGCATGAATGAAAAGATAAGATAAAACATAAAAGTTGATCATCCTTGTGATCTGGAATGCCATTATATTATCTGGAGCAGGAATTCAGATTTCCTTATAGAGGTTGTACTAATTATCTGAATGATGGGTTTAATATGTGAAAAGTGATCACTGTCTTTTTAATCAGTTTTTCTAAAAATGAAGCTCTTATCTAATCTTAAGGGAAATAAATCATTCTGAATTACAGGACATTGTATTGTCTTTGGCTAACAAAATGCTTACTTAATACTGACATGAAGCATTTTTCAAGGAAAAAGCTCTTTCTCAAAAAACATCAAGGGGAATAAATATTTTCACATTAAGAATATTCTTGGCAGGCTGTTAGCGTTTTGCCCTCCTTACAACAGTTAGAAATCTGAAAGAGTATGATTCCCAATCATATGCTTTAGATCAACATTTTCCAAAATATTTTCATTTTTACCCCCCTAAATTTAGCTTTTTTTTTTCTCTGAATGTCAGTTGTGTTGTAACTGAAAACATATTAACTATTCACACTACCAGAATCCCAAAGACATGGGTGTCTGTTCGGCACATATTTATTTACTAAGGCAAGCGTTTCTTTTCATTCATTTAGCACACTTTTTTGTGTTTTTATCCTAATGCCCCACATGACAAAAATGTACATCGTAATGTAGATTTCCATCATTGACAGCCTCTAGGGCACTGCCAGTACAACCATGAGATCAGACAGAAAATACCCAGATTCTGGTAGTTAATAGGATTGTTAATAATTGCTTTTTATTTTCTGATTGTAGATTTCCTATTCTACTTTTGGAAATGATTATAAGTGCTGCCATCTTGTCAGAACTTTTACTCTTTTACTCTGGTAATAGCAATTAATGAATTGCTTTTCAGCCATAGGCCATGACTATAAAATATAAACTATAAAATTCATAAAAATATGTTTAACATAAAAATAGTTAATTTTCTAGTAACACATTACCTTTAACCCCTATAGAGCTTGCATACAGAACTATACAGTACAAGGCAAATAGAGACTCTTTGTATAAACGATTGCTGACCAGCCAAGGACTCAACAAAGGTCTCTATGGCTATTTTAAGTATAATTGGTGCTGTATCTGGGGATAGGAAGGTGGGGGGAAGGTGGGCCATGTGCCCCAGCCTCCTCTTCTTGAGTGTCCTTACATTATAGAAAGATAGGAGCCCATACAGCACATATAGCAGATGTCCTTTGTGTATGCGTTTGTATATGCATATGTGTGTATAAATAAGTGTCTACGCAAATATTTAAGTGCATATGTCAGGAATCCAAACAACGGCCAGCTACACAAGCACATGTGACCCTGGATGTGATCTTTCAAGGGGGACTCCACTTTCACACTCACTTGTCACACTAGGCTACAATGGACTGAAGCGACCCCAACATCCACTCAACTAGCTGTCACCATCACCGCCACTTCGGTAGACAAAATACCCATATACTTAGAGTAGTCACACCTGTGCCCTTTAGCATCACGCAGTGACCCTCTAGCATATTGACAAACAAAAGGTAACAAAGATAAGTTGTATTTTCACTCTTCAGGGTCGTGGGGACATGTTAGAGCCCAGGACATTTATATTAAATTTAAAGATTTAATATACACAAAAAAGTACAGCACTTACAGTTACAAAAAAAAAAAGATGTAATAAAAACACAAGAAAAAAAAAAGACAGACCTTGTACTTATCCTGGCCATGGAGATTGGCGGAATGATTTGGACAAATTACAAGCTTGGTTGTATCTCCAGGTATCTGACAATAAAGTATTGTCCATGATCAATTTTTGTAGAAACCTTAACCCAGCTTCTTTATGGAAACCCTTCCCCTGTGAACAGAGCCAACTAATTACATGCATCGAGTCAACTTGTTTAGTGGAATATGCTATAGCTATCTATGGACAACTCATAAGGTGTTACCATGTTACCATGTACAGTGCTGGCCAAAAGTATTGGCACCCCTGCAATTCTGTCAGATAATACTCAGTTTCTTCCAGAAAATGATTGCAATCACAAATGCTTTGGTAATAATATCTTCATTTATTTTGCTTGCAATGAAAAAACACAAAAGAGAATGAAAAAAAAGTCAAATCATTGATCATTTTACACAAAACTCCAAAAATGGGCCGGACAAAAGTATTGGCACCCTCAGCCTAATACTTGGTAGCACAACCTTTAGACAAAATAACTGCGAACAACCGCTTCCGGTAACCATCAATGAGTTTCTTAAAATGCTCTGCTGGAATTTTAGACCATTCTTCTTTGGCAAATTTCTCCAGGTCCCTGAGATTTGAAGGGTGCCTTCTCCAAACTGCCATTTTGCGATCTCTCCACAGGTGTTCTATGGGATTCAGGTCTGGACTCATTGCTGGCCACTTTAGAAGTCTCCAGTGCTTTCTCTCAAACCATTTTCTAGTGCTTTTTGAAGTGTGTTTTGGGTCATTGTCCTGCTGGAAGACCCATGACCTCTGAGGGAGACCCAGCTTTCTCACACTGGGCCCTACATTATGCTGCAAAATTTGTTGGTAGTCTTCAGACTTCATAATGCCATGCACACGGTCAAGCAGTCCAGTGCCAGAGGCAGCAAAGCAACCCCAAAACATCAGGGAACCTCCACCATGTTTGACTGTAGGGACCGTGTTCTTTTCTTTGAAGGCCTCTTTTTTTTTCCTGTAAACTCTATGTTGATGCCTTTTCCCAAAAAGCTCTACTTTTGTTTCATCTGACCAGAGAACATTCTTCCAAAAAGTTTTTGGCTTTCTCAGGTAAGTTTTGGCAAACTCCAGCCTGGCTTTTTTATGTCTCTGGGTCAGAAGTGGGGTCTTCCTGGGTATCCTACCATAGAGTCCCTTTTCATTCAGACGCCGACGGATAGTACGGGTTGACACTGTTGTACCCTCGGACTGCAGGGCAGCTAGAACTTGTTTGGATGTTAGTCGAGGTTCTTTAGCCACCATCCGCACAATCTTTCGTTGATATCTCTCGTTAATTTTTCTTTTACGTCCACATCTAGGGAGGTTAGCCACAGTGCCATGGGCTTTAAACTTCTTGATGACACTGCGCACGGTAGACACAGGAACATTCAGGTCTTTGGAGATGGACTTGTAGCCTTGAGATTGCTCATGCTTCCTCACAATTTTGCTTCTCAAGTCCTCAGATAGCTCTTTGGTCTTCTTTTCTCCATGCTCAATGTGGTACACACAAGGACACAGGACAGAGGTTGAGTCAACTTTAATTCATTTCAACTGGCTGCAAGTGTGATTTAGTTATTGCCACCACCTGTTATGTGCCACAGGTAAGTAACAGGTGCTGTTAATTACACAAATTAGAGAAGCATCACCTGATTTTTCAAAGGGTGCCAATACTTTTGTCCACCCCCTTTTTTATGTTTGGTGTGGAATTATATCCAATTTGGCTTTTTGACAATTCTTTTTGTGGTTTTCCATTGAAGACAAATTAAATGAAGATATTATTACCAAAGCATTTGTGATTGCAATCATTTTCTGGAAGAAATTGAGTATTATCTGACAGAATTGCAGGGGTGCCAATACTTTTGGCCAGCACTGTATCTTTAGATAACTTATGAATTTGGAGCATGTCAACAGTACTACAGACCTTTCTTTTTAACCCACCTGGTGCACCAAGTATGTCCATAATAACCTGATCAGTAGACCCATGGTATTCCTCAATACTCTCCTACTAAAATGCATGTGCAATAGGTAACATTCTATGTTCTTTACACCATGTACATAGACCTCCTCAAAATTTCACAACAGTGCAATATGTTTTTTACAGGCATGCACTGCGTGTAACAGCGTTAGATATGGCCAATGTGAAATCAGCCATGATGACATGTACATTGGGAAAGAATCCGGTAAGGGAGAGTCACGTGTCCACACATGGATTTAACAGTGCTACTGGAAGGGTAAATACAGAGTCACATGGCTGGTTAAGGTCTGAAATCAAGACTGAAACCAAAAGGAGTATATTACAAAGTGAGAGAAGATCTGAAAGATCTGAAAAAAGTAAATACCGGAAAAACCTTTTAAACTAAACCAAACTATATAGTTTGAAAGGGTATGACCAGTAAGAGGGTATGCCACATACCACAAACATTGTCATGTGTTGAGGGATAAAAATAAAATAAGGATGGGACAGTTCAGCTGCCCTAAATAAAGTAAAGACTAGTCCTGATGAAACTACTTACTTGTTTAAGGGAATTGCCGATTGAGCAATTCCCCAGTGCTGCTGCAGAAACAAGAAAAGAAGGGAATAACAGAGACAGTGTGCCCTAGACTTGACCCAGCCCCTGTCCCTGTTTACTTGCCTGACTGTCCTAGGTGACAGCTGACAACTTGGAGCCGATCACTTCTCTAAATAAGTGACACACAGAACAAGACAAGACAATCAACACAAAAGAGGAGTCAGCAAACCAAGGGTCAAAACCAGAGAGACAAACAGTACCAAATTGAAATCCAAAAGAGTAGTCAAGGGAAGCCAAAGGTCAGAGGTAATTAATACAATACAATAGCAAGGAACAGCTTAGCAAGGACAAGGTCACAGGACAGAGTCAAAATAGCCAGCGACCATGAGTGAACTGATGATCTGACATAGCAAGTCCAGGACCTGCCCCAGACTTGATTGGTAGACAGGCTGTCAATCACACAGGCCAGGCTAAGATTAACTATCTGAGGAGCAGAAAGAAACAAGGTGCAGGAGACATTTGTGGCTGAAATACAATTACATAGTAGTAGTACTAGGACAGTGTTCAGTCTGAGCAACAAGAACCTTAAGCAAGGAATCAAGCTGAACACGCCTCCTGCTCCGCAGCGTGCGGGCGGAAGGTGGCGCAGAGACCCGAACAGGCAGAGATGTTACAACTTGGTCCATAAGTGCTGTATTACTTGTACTATGGTTTTGGCAATGAGATCTAATTTATGCTATTCAGGGTCTTTGTGCAATTGTAAAAATGGATCTTAATAATTTTACACAAACTGTCTGGAATATTTGCTTACTTTGTTAATACATGAAATTCAGCATTGTAGCTGGACATTGCGGCTGGCATCGAGGCATTGTGACTAGCTATGGTGCATTTTAGTTGTCATAAAGGCCTTGCATCTGGCGTAACCAGTATTGTGGCTGTTATGGAAGTTATTGCATTATCAAAGGGGATTTCATGGGATGTACAGTACACATTGTAAGCATAAGGAGTCAGTGATGCCTAGGCAGCAAACTTGGTAAGCAGGAACATGGAAAGAAAAACCTTCATGCTGGTTTGAGCCATTGCATTATCTTGAAGTTAGGGGCTTTGGATGCATGTTGGTGTCTGTACATAATCAGTGCTGTATTTACCTGTCAAATGTATGATGTATATAGATATGTTGTAGTGGTGGTGTTTATATTTAGAAAAATGCTACATGTATCTGTTAGGCACAAAATTTTTGGTGAGGCAAACCCAGAACTCATGTATATTGGAAAAATATAACATGGCCATAACTTCCATGTTGCTGCCAATCTTTCTCTCAGTAAACCAGTGCCCCAGGGCTTTCAAAGTTTACCAATCCCCTCCAGTTAAATATATGGTACTTACCAGTATAGACTGTGTCTGCTTTCCTAAACTTACATGGTACTGGAATGCTACAGTACATGGTCAAAAAGAATCACTTGACTTAATATAGAGTATCATATGCCCAAAACTACTAACACTTAGTGGGGCAGATTTACTAATCCTGTCTAATTTTTAGATTGTCGTAGTTGTTGGATGATAAATCTGGGGCATTTTTCGACCTTTAGACTGTCTATGCTAGGTTTATGGCAGAATTTTGGCACAATTGGGGTACACATTGTTGCATCTTAAGCCATGCCCCCTTATAGTTGGAAAAGAGTGTCTAAATATTGGTGTGCCTAAAATGTGCCAATGTTATGCCAGAATAAGGCAAAACCACCATATTAAATTCCTCTGCAGTTTTTCCAAAATGTGCAGTAAAGGCTGAACCCCTGTAAAAATAAGAGCTAGCACTGCACTGTACAGGGATGCAGATATACCTACTTAAAAAGAAACAATTGAACAAACACAACTGTAGTGCATCACAGTTTTCTTCTCTGTAAATCACTGGCCTTGTGTAACATATGCTATTTGCTAAAATTGGCCAAGTTTCAGAAACTTAGTTTCTGTGCGCAGTTTATTTTAAGAATCATGTCCATGTGGAGATGTTAATAATTTCTTTATTGTTGCATTCCTATAGGAGTTTTATTTCACATGCAGATTTATGGAAATGACCTGATCTCTAAGGAATAACCCATGTAAAATTTATAATGATCATATAATACTGTACTGGTAATTTTTTTTTTGTACATGCAGCTTGAAGAGACTAGAGAAACAGAAGAGTTATAAATACTGTATCTGTCAGCATAAAATGCAGGGTGATTTATGGCCTTTCTAGAATTACCAAACTATGGGTTGATAATAAAAGCATTTATGGGCCCATGGAAGAATGGTCTAATATTACTGTACCTGGAAAAGACTCATGGTGACATGTTCCGATTCGCTTGTTCAATTTCTAAAATTTTTCTTTGGCATTTTGTTGATTTATTATGTGCAATAATAAATGATAAATTGCAATTTGTATACTTTACATTAGGTAAAATTGTATCTGATGCTATTTCATTCACATCATAAGAGAGCATAACAATACGCAAGGTGTAATAGGATGGTGCAAAAACATTGGCCTGTAGTTAAAGTAACATCAGTGGTAAATGGCCAGTGACTGAAAATCACAGCAAAACAGTAGAGGTACCAGGCAGCAGTCTCTTCATGTACATCCAATGGGTGCATGTTTACACTGAGGACTGGCCACTCTCCTTGTAGTAATCGATAAAGTAGAAAATGGAACAGCACACCAAGTTCTCATCTGCTTAATGTGAATGTATTACATCGTGTGTAAGTGAATACAATCCATATTAACACCACTTGTGCAATTATACAACATTTCAGTTTATGGACACTTCATCAGGCATCATGAGCGGTGTGTGGATACCATGGCACGGCTCCAGAGGAAGAGGGAGTCCTAATGTAGAAGCAAAAAGTAGGACCAAAGTACAAAAGATGTAGTCAGGAGCACAGTAAAATCGGTTTATTCGTCCATAGCAACCAATCACAGCACAACTTTCATTTTCAAGAACCAAATTTGAGATTTGCTTAGATAGTGTAACATAAGATGTTACATTGAAGCAAGAAAAAGATTTTTGTGTGTTGGATTTTGCAAGAACAGGCTTTGTTGTGACAGTACTGTGAAACTTTCAGAATAAATTTGGTAAACATGTTCCACCTAGAAACTGCATTTTGTATTGGGTGGAGCAGTTCAAAACCACTGGGTATTTATGTAATGGTAAAAAGTCGGCTGGACCACCCAATGACTTTGGAAGACACAGTGAACAGGATTCGAGCCTTGTACGAGCATAGTCCTAGAAATTCAACCAGGCTGAGTAGTATGAAATCTTCTTCAGAAGATTTACATCTTCTTCAGAAGATTACCTTGCAGGGCCAATGGAAAAAAAATAAATTTGCTGACTTGTTGGTGCTCAACAATGAGGCTATCTTTCACCTCAGTGGGAAGGTCAATTTCCACAATGTTAGAATTTGGAGCTCAGAAAAACCATGTAGCAGAATGTTGGATTGGCCAAGCCAAAATAAAACAAAACAAATCACCAATGGTGTGCTGTCCACCACGATTGCTACACCTAACAACCTGCGGTTTCTTCCTGTGGAGTTACACCAAGAAGTCAGTGTATCTTCGCCACCCAACAACAGATCTGAAAGACCTGAGACGATGCATCAAAAGTTGAGTCCATATCCGAGGATACGTGGTTCTGGACAGAACTAGACTACACCCTAAACAACTGCCTTATCACCAGTGGACACATCAAGCATTCATAGTGCACAGATAAACCTTACTTAGTGTCTTTTCATGTTAATATATTTGTGCTATATTCTCTCGTTATGAACACCCTGTTATGACTACCCTGTAACATGTATGTTTGCCACATTCTTTTTAAATCAACCTGTATACAACAAGAATGCTACATGAATTTCACTGTAGAAAGATCTTTGGTAGCCTGATGATGTCACTGTCGTCTAGCTGTGTTTCATGCATGTGATGTACAGTCATATGAAAAAGTTTGGGCACCCCTATTAATCTTAATCATTTTTAGTTCTAAATATTTGGGTGTTTGCAACAGCCATTTCAATTTGATATATCTAATAACTGATGGACACAGTAATATTTCAGGATTGAAATGAGGTTTATTGTACTAACAGAAAATGTGCAATATGCATTAAACCAAAATTTGACCGATGCAAAAGTATGGGCACTTCAACAGAAAAGTGACATTAATATTTAGTAGATCCTCCTTTTGCAAAAATAACAGCCTCTAGTCGCTTCCTGTAGCTTTTAATCAGTTCCTGGATCCTGGATGAAGGTATTTTTGACCATTCCTCTTTACAAAACAATTCCAGTTCAGTTAAGTTTGATGGTCGCCGAGCATGGACAGCCCGCTTCAAATTATCCCACAGATGTTCAATGATATTCAGGTCTGGGGACTGGGATGGCCATTCCAGAACATTGTAATTGTTCCTTTGCATGAATGCCTGAGTAGATTTGGAGCTGTGTTTTGGATCATTGTCTTGCTGAAATATCCATCCCCGGCGTAACTTCAAATTTGTCACTGATTCTTGTACATTATTCTCAAGAATCTGCTGATACTGAGTTGAATCCATGCGACCCTCAACTTTAACAAGATTCCTGGTGCCGGCATTGGCCACACAGCCCCAAAGCATGATGGAACCTCCACCAAATTTTACAGTGGGTAGCAAGTGTTTTTCTTGGAATGCTGTGTTTTTTGGACGCCATGCATAACACCTTTTTGTATGACCAAACAACTCACTCTTTGTTTCATCAGTCCACAGGACCTTCTTCCAAAATGAAGCTGGCTTGTCCAAATGTGCTTTTGCATACCTCAGGCGACTCTGTTTGTGGCGTGCTTTCAGAAACGGCTTCTTTCGCATCACTCTCCCATACAGATTCTCCTTGTGCAAAGTGTGCTGTATTGTTGACCGATGCACAGTGACACCATCTGCAGCAAGATGATGCTGCAGCTCTTTGGAGGTGGTCTGTGGATTGTCCTTGACTGTTCTCACCATTCTTCTTCTCTGCCTTTCTGATATTTTTCTTGGCCTGCCACTTCTGGGCTTAACAAGAACTGTCCCTGTGGTCTTCCATTTCCTTACTATGTTCCTCACAGTGGAAACTGACAGGTTAAATCTCTGAGACAACTTTTTGTATCCTTCCCCTGAACAACTATGTTGAACAATCTTTGTTTTCAGATCATTTGAGAGTTGTTTTGAGGAGCCCATGATGCCACTCTTCAGAGGAGATTCAAATAGGAGAACAACTTGCAATTGGCCACCTTAAATACCTTTTCTCATGATTGGATACACCTGGCTATGAAGTTCAAAGCTCAGTGAGGTTACAAAACCAATTTTGTGCTTCAGTAAGTCAGTAAAAAGTAGTTAGGAGTATTCAAATCAATAAAATGATAAGGGTACCCAAATTTTTGCACCGGTCAAATTTTGGTTTAATGCATATTGCACATTTTCTGTTAGTACAATAAACCTCATTTCAATCCTGAAATATTACTGTGTCCATCAGTTATTAGATATATCAAATTGAAATGGCTGTTGCAAACATCCAAATATTTAGAACTAAAAATTATTAAGATTAATAGGGGTGCCCAAACTTTTTCATATGACTGTATATATAGTGGGGAAAAAAAGTATTTAGTCAGCCACCAATTGTGCAAGTTTTTCCACTTAAAAAGTTAAGAGAGGCCTGTAATTGACATCATAGGTAGACCTCAACTATGAGAGAACAACAAAAAAATAAATTCTACACAAAATATAATATGAAACATTTATTAATTACAACAATTTAATTACAAAAATCACAGGGTTAAAAAAAATACATCCACTATAGCTATAATACACGTGGTATGTATCAAGTATATAGGCATATAAACACATGGGGACGTGTTACAAGTCAAAAAAACATATCCATATCAATAAAGTGGGGACTGAAAAACCCAAACCAACAAAGTATCCAATTTAGAAAAAGGTTCCCTAAAAATGCAACCTAAATGACAAATAATACTAAATGAAAAAAGGAAGGGGAGATGGGCAATCAGTCACACCATACATGAAATAGAGAAACACACAACCATGATAAAGTCCCCATATGTATAAATAAATAAAACTTAATACCATACCACGTGTAGGAAAAAACGCACCCACTATGAGAGACAAAATGAGAAAACATATCCAGAAAATCATATTGTCTGATTTTTAAAGAATTTATTTGCAAATTATGGTGGAAAATAAGTATTTGGTCAATAACAAAAGTTCATCTCAATACTTTGTTATATATCCTTTGTTGGCAATGACAGAGGTCAAACATTTTCTGCCACGTTTCATCTTCAATGCCCTTGATGATGGAAGGAGGTTTGCACTCAAAATCTCACGATACATGGCCCCATTCATTCTTTCATGTACACGGATCAGTCGTCCTGGTCCCTTTGCAGAGAAACAGCCCCAAAGCATGATGTTGCCACCCCCATGCTTCACAGTAGGTATGGTGTTCTTTGGATGCAACTCAGCATTCACTCTCCTCCAAACACGACGAGTTGTGTTTCTACCAAACAGTTCTACAGGTGCATCTCAATAAATTAGAATATCTTTGAAACGTTTATTTCTTTCAGTAATTAAATTAAAAAAGTGACCTCCTATATTTTCTAGATTCTTTACACACAGAGTGTTCTATTTCAAGTGTTTTATTTCTGTAAATGGTGATTATGGATTACAGGTAATGAAAACCCAAATCTAAGAAAATTAGAACATTGTAAAAAAGTTCAGTATTGTAAATCCAGTGTGTTACCTGCCAAGGTTTCCTAAGCCTTTAAATGGTCAATCCATCTGGTTCAGTACGATCAATCAATCATAGAAGACGCTGATTATAAATTGAATTACTGAATTGCTGAAATGAATGAACGTTTCAAAGATATTCTAATTTATTGAGATGCACCTGTATTACTGAGTCAGATAGGGGTTGAGTTTAGTTACAGCTGGGAGGGAACTACTGAAAAGCATATAGTGAAAAATCGTCTAGCCCATGATCTGTAAGGAATACAAATAAGACTTCACTGGTGAAAGAAGAATTTGCTCCTATCACCACCTATTGTAAGGTAGCTTACTATAGATTAATACCTGGTTTTCAAAGAAACCTAAGGGTATAATCTGCGAATAATAGCCAAGCCAGTATAACTCCTCCAGAAGAAAAAGCTTCCCAGCTGTTTCAAGGTTTATGGCTCTCATCAGTGCAGAGCAGAGTACTTGCTGGCTGTGTGAGAGGTCTTGATGTTAGTCAGAAGTGGTAATGTCTCTCATTAGGGAGAGACTGGTACAGGGATTTATTAGACCATGCACGTCCTGCTAAGAATCTATAATCTATAGGGAGCTACCTTCCAACAAGTGGTGCTAGGAGCAAATTTACACATTTGCACTAGCGTACTAGAGCACTATAGGGTATAGCAGTTTGCTCCAGCAGAGCAGCCCTCGGTGTTCCAGACTGCTCATTTGGATAGTATAAAAAAAATGAAAATTTCAGAAACAGAGGCATGAATTTTCATGGGGGGGGGGGGGGGGTGTTACATTCGGGTGAGCCTGACCTATCTAACCACATTGCTGATTTAATATGCTTCACCCTGGTGACAAACTCCCTTTAAAGGGGACAGATTTATGACCTCTACCAATACACAGAATGAATAAGTAGCATATGGGCAATGGGCATACCACACTTTACCAAGCAGTTGTGTCTGTAGTGTTAATTCAGTTCAGCCCTATTCATTTGAGTTGCCATACCAGGCACAGCCCTAAAGACATTACTGTTTCTGTGCTAAGTAATGCAATAAAGGGCCATAGCACTCCAGTGAACACAACTGCCGTATGAACATACCTTTGTGTGTCTGATGCAAAGTTGTGAAAATCGCCAATTCACCTCCCCCACTTTTAATCGGTATGAAAATAAGCTGTTAGGCTGGGGCCCCACATGGCGTAAATGCCGCGGTTTGCCCATGGCGGAAATGCCGCGGAAGAAACCACAGCGTTTTATAGTCACAGCAAAGTGGATATGGGATTCTAGCGTTAAAATATGCGCTGCGGACACGTGGCGATTTCCAATTTGTCAATTATACCTATGGAAACGCTGGCAGTTTCCCTATAGGTATAATTGAAGCAGAAAGTCCGCAATGGAAAACTCTGCAAACTTTCTGTCAAAAATGCTATGGGAAGAACCACGTTACGTTGTGGCCTCAGTTTTTCCCACAGCGCCTTTTTGCTGTGGGATGCCACCTGGTACCTTACCCTTAGGTGGAACTGGGGCATCACTGTGTTTGCCAAAGCATCTATTTTCACCTGTAGTCACCGCACATTAGGACCTGTTAATCTTTATGTTAGTGGGCTGAGTTGCGATCACAGATAAAAACAGGTGCTCTGGCGCCATGTAATTTTTGGAGCACAGACTTAAACGGTTTGGTTTTTAGATGCCATGACACTTTTGCAGAGCTCCTGAAACGCCAGTAAAGTGGAATACCCTGACATGTGACTCCATTTTGGAAACTACACCCCTGAAGGAATTTATCCAGGGGTACAGTGAGCATTTTTAACCCCCAAGTGTTGCATTAATTTATTATCCATAAATAAATACGCAGTTGATGGCAAAAGGTGAAAATGACAATTTTTCCAGGAATATGTAATTTCAGTGCATAATATGTTGTGCCCAGCTTGTATCAGAGACGTACACTCCAAAAGCTGCTGTGCTCTGCGGACACAAACTGGGCACAACATATAGGGCACTGAAATGGCGTATCTCTGGAAATATTGCAATTTTCACTTTTCATTATCAGCTGCGCATTCATTTCTGGAAATTAAATTAATGCAACACTCAAGGGTTAAAAATGCTCGCTACACCACTTGATAATTCCTTCAGTAGTGTAGTTTCCAAACTAGGGTAACATGTCTGCGGATTCCACTTTACTGACAATTCAGGGGCTCTGCAAAAGTGGCATGATGTCCAAAAACCAAAATAGTGCTTCTTCCCTTCTGTGCCTGTCTGTGCCCAAACAGCAGTTTATGCCCACATATGGCATTAAGTACGTTATCCTGGGTACAACAGTGACATACATGTGGGCATAAACTGCCGTTTGGGCACACAGCAGGGTGCAGATGTGTAGGAACGCTAGGTGCTTTTGGAGCGCCGATTTAGATTGTTGGTTTTTGGACACAATGTCACATTTGCAGAGACCCTAAAATTGCCCCTACAAAATGGGGTCACTTCTTCGGGAATTCCAGTCTACTGGCACCTCCAGGGCTCTGCAAAAACAACATGGTGTCCAGAAAGTCCCTCTAAATCTATACTCCAAAAGCTAAGAAGCGCACTGCTCCTTCCCTTCTGAGCCCTGCTGTGTGCACAAAAAGCAGTTTACACCCACATATACAACTTTTTTCCCGGGATATCCCACTTAATAGTTTTAGGAGTGCGTGTCTTTGATGACACAAAGTGGGCACAAAGTATTAGGCACTGAAATTGCATATTTCTTTAAAAATTTCAATTTTCACTGTGTACATTAATTTTTGGGAAGCACTCTTAGGCTCAAAATGATAATATGCCTTGAGAAATTCTTGAGGGGTGTAGTTTCTAAAATGGGGTCACTTTTGAGGGGTTTCCATTGTACTGCTACTTTAGGGGCTCTGTAAATGCAACATGGGACCTGAAAATTATTCCAGCAAAATCTGCCCTCCAAAAGCCAAGTAGCGCTCTTTCCATTCTGAGCCCCCCCATGTACCCATACAGCAGATTACAACCACATGTGGGGTATTGCCGTGTTCAGGAGCCATTGTTTAACAACCTGTGGGGTGCTTTTTCTCCTTTAACCCCTTGTGAAAATGGAAACTTTTAGTAATTTTTAATTTACACATCCCAATGTTAATAAAATCTGTGAAACAGCCGTGGGTTCAAAATGCTCACTACACCTCTTGATGAATTCTGTGTGGGTTGTAGTTTCCAAAATAGGGTCACTTTTGGGTGTTTTCATTGTATTGGTACTCTAGGGGCTTTTCAAATAAGACATGGCACCTGAAAACTATTCCAGCAAAATCTGCTTTTCAAACGTCCAGTGTCGCTCATTCCCTTTCGTGCACTGCCGTGTGCCCAAACATCAGTTTACACCCACATGTGGGGTATTTCTGTGCTCTGGAGAAATTGAATAACAATCTATGAAATGCATTTTCTCATTTAATTCTTTGTGGATGTGATAATTTTAGGGCTAAATGAATGTATTAGTGAAAAAAATGAAATGTCTAAATTTCACCTCCACATTGTTTTAATTACCATGAAACGCTTAAAGGGTTAACAAACTTCCCAAAAGCTGTTTTGAATTATTTGAGGGGTTTAGTTTTGAAAATGGGGTGATTTATGGGGGTGGGGGTTCTAATATATAGGCCTTTATAATCCCTTTCAGAACTGAAGTTGTCCCTAAAACATTAGTTTGGGAAATTTTCTTGTAAATCTGGAAAATCGCTGTTACACTTGTAAGCCTTCTAATGTCCGAAATAAATTAAAGGACAATTGAAAGATGATGCCAATATAAAGCAGAGATATGGTAGATAATATTTATTAATGTATTTGGGTGGTATGACTATCTGAAAAGCAGAGCAATGTACATTTTGAAAATTACAATTTTTTTTTTCAAATTTCCATCAAATTTCCTATTTTTTTTATAAATAAATACAAAAATATTGATCAGTGTTTACCAGTAACATGAAGTACAATGTGTCATGAAAAAACAGTCTCAAAATCACTTGTGTAAGTTAAAGCGTCTCAAAGTTATTGCCATATAAAATGACACATACCAGTTTTGAAAAATGAGGCCTGGTCCTTAACACACTGTTCGGCCTGGTCATTAAGGGGTTAAGGGTAGACTATCAATTTTAAAACCCCAAAACCCCTTTGTATTTCATCTCAAATAATTGCTTCCAGTTTAATAACATTTTCGGGGCATTGTCTTGGCTGGTCTTAGTACAGAGTTACAGAAGACTTTTTGCAACTTTTATATTTCAGTAATTTCTGTCTGTTTTCTGTCAGTGTTCTCCACTGGTAGCATATGGACCCATTGAATTCTATACAAGTATTCAAACATCCTTGTTTTTATGCAGGCCATTGTTTGTAACACTATTATGTACAGCTCTTTTCTATCCAAGAAATATATGCCACGTGGATACAAATCACAACAAATTTCCGTTGCAAGGAAACATAAGCCTCACGGCCATAGGCAAACCAACATAGAGAGAAAACAATGTCCAGCAATTGGAAAAGTGATGAAAAAAATAAAACTTAGCTTTTAAATGTCCATTGTAAAAATCCAATTAATTTAATTCAGGTTGAGAAAAAAAAGCTGTAAGCTGATATGATGACATGCTTACGCGTTTCATAACTATATGTTCCTTAGTCATGACGCCGGGTTCAATTTCCATTAGCGATGTGGCCGGACCCTTCGGTGGGCCAGTTTGACGCTGCTTGTGGGCAGGGCCCTCTATCCCACTGTACCAATTGGTCACTGTTAGTACTGTACTTGTTTTATGTATTTTGTGGATTGTATGTAAACCCTCAAATGTACAGCGCCATGGAATTAATATAATGTGCAGCACCATGGAATTAATATAATGTACAGCACCATGGAATTAATATAATGTGCAGCACCATGGAATTAATATAATGTACAGCACCATGGAATTAATATAATGTGCAGCACCATGGAATTAATATAATGTACAGCACCATGGAATTAATATAATGTGCAGCACCATGGAATTAATATAATGTACAGCACCATGGAATTAATATAATGTGCAGCACCATGGAATTAATATAATGTACAGCACCATGGAATTAATATAATGTACAGCACCATGGAATTAATATAATGTACAGCACCATGGAATTAATATAATGTGCAGCACCATGGAATTAATATAATGTGCAGCATCATGGAATTAATATAATGTACAGCACCATGAAATTAATATAATGTACAGCACCATGGAATTAATGTTTTCTAAAAAGAAAAAAAGAAAAATAATAATAACTGTAGGTTTATACCTCATTCAGTGTATGACTGTTTAGGAAAGCAAAGTCAAATAAACTTTTCAATACAGAATCACCTTGTAAAAATGTATATTACATGGCATAATGCTCCATAGGTTTGGATATTTTCCTGGTATCTATGCCTGTTGTACACACCCTGGGTATTTGAATGGCCACCATGTACTGTTGAATTTGTCAGCCATATTCCCTGCAGTGGGTGCCACAGCATTACATACCAGCTAGAGATAGTGCCAAGGTTTGCTGTCTCTGCTCAGGCTAACAGAGGTTTCCCAAGCAGGTGACCCCTCAATTCATGCAGTTCATATCCCCTAATAGAATATATGGAGACGTTTGTCGTACTTGTCTGGGGTTGTCCTGAATGTATCACCATGGTTTGTGCACGTGAAAGCTATTTTTTATGTAATATTAAGCTAAACTAAAAATTCATGTAATGCATGTAAAAATTCTTTGTAAGGCTAAGGCCCCATGTAGCGGGCCGCAGCAAAAAAGCACTACAGGAAAAAGCGCAGCGGCAACGCATTGTGTTTTTTCCCGCAGCACTTTCACTGAAACCTCTGCAGACTTTCTGCTTCAATTACACCTATAGGGTTTCCATAGGTATAACTGACATGCTGCAATTTCCAAAACCACGACGGTTTTGGAAAATCGCAGCCTGTCCAAAGTGCATATTTTTTCACAAGGTGTGGCCCTAAGGCTGGGCCCCACATTTGGCTCCGCGGAAAAAGCCGCAGAAATAAACAGGGCGTTTTACAGTCACTACAAGGTGGATAGGATTCTAGTGAATCCCTTTCACAACTTGCAAAAAAATACGTGCTGCGGACACGCTGTGATTTCCAAAACCGTCACAGTTTTGGAAATCGCAGCATGTCAGTTATACCTATGGAAACCCTATAGGTATAATTGAAGCAGAAAGTCCGCAGAGGTTTTAGTGAAAAGCGCTGTGGGAAAAACCGCAATGCGCTGCCGCCACGCCTATTTTCCTGCGGGATGCTACATGGGACCTTAGCCTAAAAAAAGATTTGTGCCCACATGATTAAACAATTATTTCCCATTTATATAGGTTTATTTGTAGATTTCTGTTTGCCGCAGTTAGTTTCTAACACTCACATATGCAAGATCCGTTTGTAAAAATGTACTGTAGACTGGCATTTTCCCAGCCTTTAGGGAAAGAATTCATCTGATGCAAGTGCCCTGCTATTAGGAACTTGTTGGTAATTCTTTCTTCCTGCTCTGGGAGCTAGCTTTGACCTCTTAACAAAGAACAGGTTCAATCTGCTTCCCCTCCTCCACCCTGGGAGACTGATGAGGGTCACATGACCTTTGTAGTAGACAGCAGAGCATTTGGATGGTAATATGCGCTGATGGGGGAGGTGAGCTGGCGGCTCTCACAAAATTCTTGTACTGGAAGCTTAAGCTGGGAGGAGAAGGGAAAGACCAGCTCAGACCAGCTTCATTCCACAGACTCATTAAGATGCAAATGCCAAATATTTTTACCAGACACACTGTATAAATTTACAGTTTCCTTTTTAGCTTATTCAGACAGTGTTAAAAACCCAGAGTGTCCTTAATATGCTGGAGACGCGCAGCCGTGCCTTTAAATGAAGGCTCGGAACAGAAAGTGATTACTTTGTTTTGTATCATAACACTGAAATAAAGATGGATTTGGTGCCGTGCCATAGATCAGAATATAAAAATAGACCACAAGCAGGAAAAGTAATGAACTGTCCACAAGAACAAGGCAGGAAAACAGGAAGTACAGAGAACAGCGCAAATAATAATAATAATAATAATAATAATAATACAGTAATAATAATAATAATGATAAAAGATGCTATTAATGCGGCCCTCCACCTGTGACTTACTACACTCATATTGTGGTATGGATTCATTCTTCACACTGCGGATTGTGCTGCTAGACCCAACATACTAAATCTGCCATGGAAATCTTTCAGCTGTCAAATTCCTACTCCCATTCACTGGAGAGGGTGTTTGGGGTGGAATCCACGAATCAAAGATCAGGAGGACGTTTCTTTGTTCTATTAGTTGATTTTAAAAGAATCTGCCAATCCACCCATGAACGGGAGATGGACTTTTTGCAGAGGAAAACCAAAATTAATAGAGAACTGAGACATTTTTTAATGTGGGAAAAATGTCATGATGACAGCCACTAACTGTGGTATGTGGCACCTCTGTAAGACACTGAGCAGGGCTGCTTTAACCATGGGGCACATTAAAGGCTTAGGAAACCTTGGCAGGTGACACACTGAATTTACAATACTGAACTTTTTTACAATATTTTAATTTTTCTTAGATTTAGGTTTTCATTAGCTCTAATACATAATCAACATTTACAGAAATAAAACACTTGAAATAGAACACTCTGCGTGTAAAGAGTCTAGAAAATATAGGTCACTTTTTTAATTTAATTACTGTAATAAATAAACGTTCCAAAGATATTCTAATTTATTGAGATGCACCTGTATGTGTGATGGGCCACTGAGGTGATATTTTAATGTGTCCTGGGTCACTGAGGGAATATTGTATTATATGGGTCCTCTGCAGGGACATTTTACTGTTTGATAGGTGACTAAAAGGGCAATATATTTTATGGGGGCCACTAGGGATGCATTATACTTTGTGGGGGCCACTAAGGGGGCATTATACTTTGAGCAGGCCACTTAGAGGACATTATACTGTGTGGTGAAGGCATTATCACTGTATGCTATAAATAGAAGGGCCCTATTACTGTGCAAAAAGGGATATGATAGGAATGGGTGGTGTAATAGGGGACATTGGCAGGGTTAAGGGCACAGTTTGTGCAGCATCCAAGTAGACACTGATTAAATTGTTTTATATTATTTCGCCTACTTTATATTATGTTATGTGCCACTGTACCTGTATATAGATTGTATATAATGTTTTGTATCTTCCCCTGTGTTAATTTTCCACCATGTCAGGACCAATCCATTGTGGACCTAGTACACCACTCCTTTGCAGGAGAACTTGGTTTATCATGGCCAATTGTTGGCTGGAGCTAAGGGGAGAATACTGGAAGTCTCCAGAAGTTGGTTAATCTAGTTGAAGATAGTCCTTGAAACAGTGCAGACCAATACTTGGAGACCATTGCAGCCCTATACCAGGAGACCATTTGAGAAGTGTTGGGCTCTTTTCAGAGCCACCTGCCCATATACTATTGCTATAGCCCTGAGACAGGGATGAATTGCTGTCAAGCCCCCTGAAGAGAGAGAAGTGCCTAGTTTGTAGGAGAAGTAGAAGTTTCCCAGAACCTCACAGCCTGGACCCTAAAGTACAAAGATAGACAGGATACCAGAGGGGTTTATTCATCTATAGCCCCCATACAGATGGTAGAAGCAGATTATAGTTGTACTGAAATTGAGATGAAAGGCACTGAAGCTAACATCTATTCCTAGATATCCCTCTGATCAAATTCAGTACACACAGTGGAACTCTGAACTACTACCCCCATCTGAGAAGCTGCATTGGTTCCTTGTTACCTCAGTAAAGTTACATCACTGGTTCAACTATACTGCTTCCTCCTGAGTCGTTCCTGCTATTACCATCAGAACCCTTCTGACCACCATCATCTGGTACAAAGAAGGAGAGAACCCCTCTCCAACTTGAAGCACCCTGGCGGAACAAACACCAATATCAGTTACAATGCAGGCCCCCTCAACCTTACCGCAAATTGGAAGGTAGGCTGGAGGAGTGTGTTGAGTGTCCCTGACCTACCTTTGACAACACAGCTACTACTACTTCTATCCTCCAGTTCCCTCCAAGCAGTTGTATACACTGTGGCAAACATAATCAGTCTTTGTGTTCTCTGAAAGTTGGGAAGTATGTCTATGTGGTGATGCACTGAGCCCACCTATGTGTTAAAATGACCCTGCTGGTACTGTGTTCACCCTTGCAAGCCAGGTAAACTAAGGTAAAGTAAGGGCCCATATATATGACCCTTATCATATAGATTTAAAGGGATTCTATCATTGGGGAAACATGTTTTTAACTGGAGCAACGTTGGAATAGCCTTTCTAAAGGCTATTCTACTTCTACCTTTACTTTTCTTCTCCTCGCCACCATTTATCCAAAAAAACATTTTATTCTTGTATGCAAATGATGCTCAGGGAGCACAGGGTTGTTCCCCCTGTGCTTCGAGCACACCAGCGTCATCCCCACAACCCACCTCCAGCACTGCTTTTTCACGCCCCCTGCATCTTCTTCTGTTCATCTTGCATCTTCTTTTTGCTCTGTCGGCCATTTTTCTGGAGTATGCTGGTGTAAGAAACTAAAGAAAAATGGCTGACGGAGCATGCTCCATCAGCCCTGCCTGTACCCAAAGTGGCAGGGCCAACTGCGCATGCTTCGCCGGCGCTCTAGTTTAAGCTAAAATTTATCCTACATCCTAGACATATGGGAATGGCTTCTCAGAAAAAGGGGGCATGGCTTAAACGAGACATAATGCACCAAGATGCGATAAAATTTGTTCTACAGTTCTGGCTCAGAATAAACCAGTTATAAACATAGACTAGACAGTCTAAAGATACTCCAGATTTATCATTCGGCATCAAGCGCTATAATAAATCTGGCTCTTTTTCAGACTGCCTGTCTACATAAATGTGAATGAACGTTTGGCCAAAAGCTATCTGAACTGTACGACAAGTTTAAAGGTTGGGTTACGCTGTCCAAATTTTGGACTGATGAACAAAGTACATGCAGTAAATATGGTTCCTCCACCCTACAGTTCAGTTCATTGTCAGCAGCACATCCCTGTATATTGTTGCCTGGTCAATTTCAGGAACAAGCGTTCCTATGAACAGTTGTACCCAATAATTTGCCCTATTATTAGGTTGTAATAGGTCCTTCACACTTAGAGTGCTGTTAAACGTTTGCATTGTTACTTGTGTGTATTGCATTTTTTGAAAACTCCCACGTGTTTTGCATGACATTGGCACTGAGGATGTTGGCTTTACAACTAACCTATACTTACCAATTATGCGACCTCACCTTCCACCCCCCTACCCCCATACCGTACTTTACCTGAGAAAAAAAAAAAAACACACATGGGGTTGGATTAATTGGCCACAGCAGCCATTTTATTACATAAACAGTACAAATATATATATATAAACTGCAATTTTCAAACCCACCTGAATAAATAACGTTAACATAACCCTTTATAATAATAAATACATAAATAACAATTTAAATAACAAACTAACCAATTAACCCCAACTTTCAGAAATAAATATATTTTTCTGAGGGGGAGGTCCTTGGAGCTCCACAGATCTGGCCGCCAAACTGTCCATCACACCAAGTTACCCCCAGCCGTAAACCACAGGCTCCGGGGCACCATAAACACCAATGGCAGTCTCACCACATATATCACAAACCACTCCCCGGGACATCACCCAGCAGGAGCCCAAAAGCGGCCAGACCAACCAAAACCGTAGTTAATTGTAGGGAAAACTCACCCCCATGTTTCCCCACCCCCGAATTTTTACCAACTCCAAGAACCCCCCACCCCGCCACAGAGCGCACGCTTTGACCACCTCAAGGCTGCGCACCCCCCCCACCAAGGCCAGGGCACGCTCCACCCCGCCCTGTAAACCTAACGCCCAAAGGTCAATTCCAACCGCATTAAGGTGCACCCCATCCGCCAACCAGAACCCCCCTTGGATATCCTCCAACTCATGATGGCGCACCACCACACCCCCGTGACGGACCTCAAAAGAGCCCACCGACCTATTGACCTTGGACCTAGCTCGATTAACCCTGACCACAGATCTGGCGCCCCGCCAGGAATGACGTGGAACTATGCCCGACCACACCACGACCAGCCCCGGACAATCCACCCACAGACGGAGCAAATCATGCTTCACATCCCTGACCAGTTCCCGGAAGGGGCGAGCGCATAAATCATTTCCACCCAAATGCAACACCAGCACATCGGGGTGACGATCCAGGCGAGTAAACCTAGTAAACTCGCGTAACATGCGGCCCCAACGCATCACCCGAAAACCCAGCCACCGCACTACTGCCACTGACCTAGGGAGACCAAGCTGCCGTCCGTGGGGGCGCATGTTCGCTCGCTCCGCCCCCCAATAAACATAAGAATGCCCCAAAATCCAAACCAAGCTGGGGGGGTTGACCTATAAAATAAATAAGCAACATAAATAATAGAAAAATCTGTAAACACCCGAACCCAACTCGCCACCCTAACAGACTAATAACTTCTACAGTAAATGAGGACGCACATAGGAAACAAAACGGCGCGACGCCCATCTACCGATCCGCCGCACAACATCCGGGCCCAAACCCCAAATCGAGGCCTCTGTAGCTGCACCTATGCGAAAAGAGTGCGGAGCAAAAACCGACGGGTCGAGCCCCAACTCCCCTAGACACTTCCGAAAAACCCAGGTAAACTGAAAACGGGACAAAAATGAGCCGTCGGAATGGCGCAGCAAAGGGCCACACTGTCCCCCCCCGCAGCCTATATAATTCCTGGAAGCACCGCACCGGGCACATGGTGGACTCCGGAACAGGAAACAGACTTACCCTGCGGCCCCGGCCGCCTTGATCCGTCTTAGAACGACGGATGACAAATTCAACCCCGGACTCACCAAACAACACGTCCTGTACCAACACCCCCCCCCGCAACCTTCTTGCATGGAGAGACCAATTCCCCCACCCGCATCGCCCCAAAAAACGCCCAGGAAAAGGCCAGCTGAAAAAGAGCAACCTCGAACGGGGAGGAACACACCCCTTGCAACACCGCCCCCAGACGTTCGAGTAATTGAAACAACACCGGCCGCCGCCCATCAGGGCGGGCCCGGCCCCTACTAAAACCCCGCAGAGCCTGTGTGACAAGAAAATCTTTTGCCATCCCCGAACGCGAAAACCGAACGCTAACCCTGCCACTAAACGATTCATCCGGGAAACCGACCACCCAGCCAACGCCCCCCAGCCCACCAGCACCAAAACCGCCGTGCGCCTACCTCGTCCGAACTAACACCCCCTAACTCACCCGCAACGGATTCAAACTCCCTCCATCCGGCCGCATAGGCCGCTCTGGTACCAACCACTAGGGATAACCGAATTAGTTCACCAGCCGTGGCAAGACCACATCCCACAGGTGGTCCGGACACCGGATTCCAGTGACGTCCGCCTCGGGGGCCACCTGCCGCAAACGCTTCCACTGGAACCGAGAAAGAGAGTCGGCAATTACATTAGTAACCCCAGGGACATGAACCGCCACCACCCACGCATTCAACGCTAAACAACGCAAAACCAGGTGCCGTAACAGACGAACCACCAGCGGGGAAGAAGCAGTCAGCGAATTAATGGCACCAACCACTGCCTGGTTGTCACAGTGGAAACGCACCTTCTTGTCAGAAAAACGAGCCCCCCATACCTCTAGTGCCACTACGATAGGGAAGAGCTCCAGCAAATACAGATTCCTAACCAACCCCTGCTCCACCCACTCTGACGGCCAACGTCCCGCGCACCACTGTCCCTGACAAAAGGCCCCAAAACCCACTGCCCCCGAGGCATCAGTGTACAATTCCCAGTCAAAAACATCGACAACAGGCGACATTACCAAGGAGTGGCCGTTGTAGTCACACAAAAATCTGGCCCACACCTCTAAGTCGTCCCTGTGGTCCCTGGTCAGCCGAACAAAATGCCTGGGCGACGCTATCCCAGCCATAGCACCCGCCAGGCGCCTGCAAAAAACACGACCCATGGGCATGATCCTACAAGCGAAGTTGAGTTTTCCGAGTAGGGACTGCAAGTCCCGGAGCGTAATCTTCCTCAACCTAGCAGCCCGCCCCCACCTCCTGTCTAAGAGCTACCAATTTCTCCTCCGGCAGACGGCACTCCATCCTCTCGGTATCAATGGTGATACCCAGAAAACTCAAACTCGAGGCCGGTCCCTCCGTCTTCTCCCGGGCCAAGGGGACCCCAAAATGCGCCATCACCCATTCCAAAGTTCGTAGCAAGGAAAGACAAACCGAAGAGCCAGCTGGACCGAGGCACAAGAAATCGTCCAAGTAGTGGATGACGGACCTGACACCCGCCAGGTCCCTTACCACCCACTCCAAGAACGAGCTAAAGGCCTCAAAATATGCACAAGAGATCGAGCAACCCATAGGAAGACAACGATCCACAAAATACGCCCCATCCCAGTAACACCCCAAGAGCCGGAGGCTCTCCGGATGGACCGGGAGGAGACGGAAGGCTGATTCCACGTCCGTCTTAGCCAGCAACGCCCCATGCCCATATTGTCGCACCCACTGAACCGCTGCATCGAAGGAGGTATAAACAACAGAACTCAACTCAGGGTCGATGCCATCATTAACCGAACCCCCTTTGGGGTGCGACAAATGATGGATCAATCTAAATTTATTGGGCTCTTTTTTAGGAACCACCCCTAGTGGGGAAACTACCAAATCCGCAAACGGCGGTGAACTAAAGGGGCCCGCCATACGCCCCAAGGAGACCTCCCTGTCCAACTTCTCTCCCACCAACTTGGGATGCTGATACGCAGAAACTAGATTTTTGTGGACAAGGAGGACCCCCGGAGGGCTGACGGGATCCTAAAACCGTACTGGAAACCATCCCGCAACAACTGAGCCTTAATGCGGTCCAGATACCGACTTAGATAAGGCTCCATCTCGCACAGTTTCACCGGAGTCAGCCACATGGCCAGTTGCCCCGCCAGCCTGATGCCCTTTTCCTTTCTTAAAGCAGCGGGCGGACCCGTGAGAGGCTCCCCCCGCACACAAAACATGCATGCCTGAACTTGCAGGACGTCCCAAATTTACACTGGCCTTCATTAAATTGCCAGCAAAATCCTGACTTCCCCCCAGTCCCCTGACCTGCCGCAGACTGACTCGTGGACTGACTGGCGAGGCCGGTAGATCCGGCCCCCCCCCCTGAAAGGGCTGCCCAAACCTTGATGGGGCCATAACCCTTAACCACAACCTGATGTCCTTTTGGTCCCACCTTATGGATGGGCGCACCGCCCTCCGCTGACGGAACTGCTCATCGTAGCGCAGCCACGTCTGACCCCCATAAACCCGATAGGCCTCCCAGATAGCATCTAAATAACAAAAAAGACCCGAACAATTTTCAGGAGCTTTTTCCCCAATAACACTAGCAAGGATAGCAAACGCCTGCAGCCAATTGGTAAAATTCTGCGGAATCAATCGCCATCGTCTCTTCTCCTCCTCCTCCTTCTTACTCTCGTCCCGTTTTCCCTTGTCTAAATTAAACTTCTCCAGCGGAAGAAGGGAAAAAAATTTCGACGTATTCATCACGCCAAATCTTATCCTTTACCTCCTTCTTCAAATGAGCACCCAGGGGGCCCTCAAAGCAAACATAGACCTCCCCCCTCGCCCTGTCGTCTAAACGAATGCCGTCGCCTTCCTTGCACTGACATTGCCACCCCCACCTCTTTTCGCACCAAGCTATCCGATGGCAACACTATCACCGGAGGGGGCGGGGAGCCCCCAACCCACGCCGCAACAGGGGACCCAGCAGTCCCCCCACCCTCACCCGAACGCGCCAGTACGTCGTGGAGCTCGCCTAACAGGGCCCGCAAATCCTCCCCTAAACCCGCCGTCGACCCCGTGGCCACCTGACCCCCCCCCCGGCCGCCGGATCCGGGCCCTCCCCACTCGCCTGAGATCTAAACAATGCCGGCACAGAACAAGACATAGACAAACTCTCACCAGGCTGCGCAGAAGCTGTGATCCCGCCAGCCGCCTGTCCCGAATCCAGCCGTAGGGAAGAGTTAAAGAAGTCTTCGCCATCAGAGTCCTGGCCGACGCCGCCAGCTGCCGCGGGAGTAGAACAGCCAGCACAGGAAGGACATTCTCGCCTGGATGATGACGGTAAGCCAGATGAGGACCGACCCGGAGACCGTCCACAGGAAGCAGCCCCCCCGACCCGCGGGCGCCGAACTCTGCCCAGCCGCGCCAGCAGGCTGGCGTGAAGAACCAGGAGGCGTCAGTTGTATTCCAGAGCGTCTGGTGACCCCCCCCGACCAGAGCTTCGCCAGGCAGGGCCACCGTATCCAAGGCCGCAGATGGTGGAGGAGTCATGGAGGGAAGGGGGAGGGGGCCGCCCAGGCCGCAAGCTCCACCCCCTCGCCTCCGCTGGTCCCGGCCGCTGCTGTGGATGCCTCCCAGGCCGCGGACCGCTGCCCCTGGCTGTAGGGCGCGCCCGCCGGCCTGGAGGGTCCCTAGAAGGGCTCCTGAGCCGACGCCGGGACCGCGGTGCTGTATCTGGGCTGAGCCGCTCCGGAGGCCTCGCCCGACACTGCCGCCAAGCCGAGGCCCCGCCCACTGGAGCCCGGGAAGGAGAGGGAGCCGAGGACGCGGCCTGGCCAGTCCCAGGCCGCAGGGAGCCGGGAGACATACCTCTGGGGACCGCGTCCACGATCCCCAGCACCTGCTGCCTAAGCCACGCAGCATCGACAGTGCCGGCGGCAGCGCGGGGCTGCCCCAGGATCCCCTCGACGTCGGCCATCAGGATGCAGGTAGGGAGCGTTCTGCAGCAATGGCTCCTTCCCAGCGGTGAATGACCGCGGGAAGCAGAGCCGGTCCCCTATATCCCCTGCCCCTAACTACTCCCGCCACGGACTTACCCCTCCCCCTAGTAACCCCAAGCCCCACCGTCAGGCCCTGTTATGCTGGATTTCCCCTAGTCTGCGCCCTGGTCCGGCCTTCCTTTTTGATAAGTGTTAGTAATTTTCATTCACGTAGAAAAAAACAAGACTTGAGTTAACGCAAGTAAAAGCTCATGGGTCCATGGGGGTTGAGCTTGGGGGAAAACTCAGGACAGGCCCTATTCCTGTTTGGTTTGCACCCTGAGCTGACTGTTGGAAACGAATGGGTTCATGGAGGGCACGGACGACACACATACATCATCCATGTGCCGTCCATGCTGTTATTCCACTGAGCCTACATTGTGCACATGTGCATGTAACCTAAGGGTGCTGTCACACATTCAGATTCTGTTGATGCAGTTTTTTGAAGACAAAATCAGGTGGATAATAAAGGGAGAGAATGTATAAATAACGCATACTATGTCTCCTCTTTTTTTTCATCCACTCCTGGTCAAAAACAGCATCAATAAAGCCAGGAGTACTTTATTTATCTAGTATTTAGTCTCCATGTGTGTTTTAAGAATGCGACTCACTATACATTACAAAAGTAAAGAAACAATGAACGTCTTCTCATATGTCACATAATACTGCAATACAAGATGAACAAACTACTTTCTGAGAAGCATGCAAATGAATGACAGAAAGTGACAATATGCAAATAAGTAGTGCTGTCATGTTTCTTTCTAAAACTTCTCAATACATGGCTGCAATAAAATGAATATAAACTTGGCAAAAGCTATGAAACAATACCATATCAACTACCACATTCAAGCTTTCTGAGTCTGAGAGGAGTAGAAGTTAGAACTTACTCAAGCCTGTCGTAAGTGCCATAGTCATATCTATTAGTTACCTATATGTCATTTAATACAGTGAAGGAAGAGCGCTCTTCTCATTCAGCAGTTCTCCTACAATAAGTGGTACCAAGTGTTTGAGCTGCTGACTGATAAGGCTGTCCACTCAGTTTTTAGATGGACAATAAAGCTGGCCATGCGCATTAGACTATGTATCAGAATGGGTACTGTGTCTCATTAGGGAGAAATGGTAAGGGACCATGCATGCCCTGCTAAGAAATATGGGTAAGGAATATGCAAATAAGACCTCATTGGTGGAAAATAGGAATGGGCTCATGCACCATCTTTTTGAAGGTAGAAGCCTAAGAGCATAATCTGGGAGTAATAGCCAAACCAGAATAACTCCCCCAAAAAGAAGAAGGTCCCAACCACAGACAGCAGTTTTGAGGTTGTTGCTTTTCATCAGTGGAGAGCAGGGTGCTGACTGGCTGTGTGTGTGGATGGGATCCTCTTCCTTTTGGATAAGCTATTCTAGTTTGGTTATTTTTCACAGATTATGCTCTAGGTTTCTTTGAAAATCATGCATTAATTTATAGGAGCTACATTCCAAAAAATTGGTGGCATTAGAGTCCATATATGACACTAAGGCTAAGGTCCTTCATAGCGAGCTGCAGCAAGAAAGCGCTGCGGGAAAAACTGTAGCGGCAATGTGCGCATTTTTCTGCAATGTGTGGACAGGAGTCACTAGAATTCCATGCACTTTGCAGGGACTGTAAAACGCTGCATCATTTCCGCTGCGGCCAAAACCTACTTGGGGTCCCGGCCTAAGAATGGAAATGCTTCACTTTTGAAGCTGCGGAAATGCTTACAGAAAAAGACACTGGGGATGGTGTTAATAAAGACCCTGATAGGCATGAGTCAAATGTCCATGCAACAGAATGGAGAATTAAGTCATTTAGGAAGTGGCGTAGATTTTCTCTATAACTAATGCTAAAAAATTGGAGTTACAATAAATATACCAGGCTGAGGCATCCCCGGCCTGCCCTCTTCCACGCACATTCATAGAAAGTGGCAAGCATGGGGCAGAACAGGGGATATGTCGCACATTTAGTGCAAGAAAGGGCCTTGTGTCAAATGTGCACCACATTATTACCCATGTACCCCAGAAAACATTTTGTAAATGAAGACATTTTGCTCCAGATATAGCCTGCAGGGCATAAATGGGTTAACCCTGAATATTCTGAGCTATTATTAAAGCGACAATACATCATAATATCCATACTAACCTGTGCATACACTAAAAACATAATATTTTAATTTTTTTAGTTTTTCATAAGTTGATGTTTAAGCTAAACTCAATACAACTCAGCCATAAAATACAAAGAAACAAGACAAAATAAGTCAGCAGCTCAGAGACTGCAGAAACATGTAACTGTTCACTTGTCGGGTCAACGACACTGTTTGCAAAGTTTGTCACAACGTATTTAATGATGGCATATGTCAGGTGACATGTAAGGCTGAGGAGCTTCTTCACACATTGTGAATGTTCTAGTCGGCAGGCATGTAAACAATTGTAAATTATACCGCTGTATCTTTCCACACACTGTCTTCATACTGAAGCATGTTTTTTTTTTTTTAGGAAAGGTACTAAGAAAGAAGAATGTCTTGGAGATATATGCAGGCATCCCCTTCGCCTTTCTCAGTCATAACATTCTTGTGCTTTCTGTTTCCGTCATGTCATTTGTCATTAATCCATACGACATACAGTCATATGAAAAAGTTTGGGCACTCCTATTAATCTTAATCATTTTTAGTTCTAAATATTTGGGTGTTTGCAACAGCCATTTCAATTTGATATATCTAATAACTGATGGACACAGTAATATTTCAGGATTGAAATGAGGTTTATTGTACTAACAGAAAATGTGCAATATGCATTAAACCAAAATTTAACCGGTGCAAAAGTATGGGCACCTCAACACAAAAGTGACATTAATATTTAGTAGATCCTCCTTTTGCAAAAATAACAGCCTCTAGTCGCTTCCTGTAGCTTTTAATCAGTTCCTGGATCCTGGATGAAGGTATTTTTGACCATTCCTCTTTACAAAACAATTCCAGTTCAGTTAAGTTTGATGGTCGCCGAGCATGGACAGTCCGCTTCAAATTATCCCACAGATGTTCAATGATATTCAGGTCTGGGGACTGGGATGGCCATTCCAGAACATTGTAATTGTTCCTCTGCATGAATGCCTGAGTAGATTTGGAGCTGTGTTTTGGATCATTGTCTTGCTGAAATATCCATCCCCGGCGTAACTTCAAATTCGTCACTGATTCTTGTACATTATTCTCAAGAATCTGCTGATACTGAGTTGAATCCATGCGACCCTCAACTTTAACAAGATTCCCGGTGCCGGCATTGGCCACACAGCCCCAAAGCATGATGGAACCTCCACCAAATTTTACAATGGGTAGCAAGTGTTTTTCTTGGAATGCTGTGTTTTTTTGACGCCATGCATAACGCCTTTTTGTATGACCAAACAACTCAAACTTTGTTTCATCAGTCCACAGGACCTTCTTCCAAAATGAAGCTGGCTTGTCCAAATGTGCTTTTGCATACCTCAGGCGAATCTGTTTGTGGCGTGCTTTCAGAAACGGCTTCTTTCGCATCACTCTCCCATACAGATTCTCCTTGTGCAAAGTGTGCTGTATTGTTGACCGATGCACAGTGACACCATCTGCAGCAAGATGATGCTGCAGCTCTTTGGAGGTGGTCTGTGGATTGTCCTTGACTGTTCTCACCATTCTTATCCTCTGCCGTTCTGATATTTTTCTTGGCCTGCCACTTCTGGGCTTAACAAGAACTGTCCCTGTGGTCTTCCATTTCCTTACTATGTTCCTCACAGTGGAAACTGACAGGTTAAATCTCTGAGACAACTTTTTGTATCCTTCCCCTGAACAACTATGTTGAACAATCTTTGTTTTCAGATCATTTGAGAGTTGTTTTGAGGAGCCCATGATGCCACTCTTCAGAGGAGATTCAAATAGGAGAACAACTTGCAATTGGCCACCTTAAATACCTTTCCTCATGATTGGATACACCTGGCTATGAAGTTCAAAGCTCAGTGAGGTTACAAAACCAATTTTGTGCTTCAGTAAGTCAGTAAAAAGTAGTTACGAGTATTCAAATCAATAAAATGATAAGGGTACCCAAATTTTTGCACCGGTCAAATTTTGGTTTAATGCATATTGCACATTTTCTGTTAGTACAATAAACCTCATTTCAATTCTGAAATATTACTGTGTCCATCAGTTATTAGATATATCAAATTGAAATGGCTGTTGCAAACACCCAAATATTTAGAACTAAAAATGATTAAGATTAATAGGGGTGCCCAAACTTTTTCATATGACTGTATTTCAGCAAGGCAATGATCCAAAACACAGCTCCAAATCTACTCAGGCATTCATGCAGAGGAACAATTACAATGTTCTGGAATGGCCATCCCAGTCCCCAGACCTGAATATCATTGAACATCTGTGGGATAATTTGAAGCGGGCTGTCCATGCTCGGCGACCATCAAACTTAACTGAACTGGAATTGTTTTGTAAAGAGGAATGGTCAAAAATACCTTCATCCAGGATCCAGGAACTGATTAAAAGCTACAGGAAGCGACTAGAGGCTGTTATTTTTGCAAAAGGAGGATCTACTAAATATTAATGTCACTTTTCTGTTGAGGTGCCCATACTTTTGCACCGGTCAAATTTTGGTTTAATGCATATTGCACATTTTCTGTTAGTACAATAAACCTCATTTCAATCCTGAAATATTACTGTGTCCATCAGTTATTAGATATATCAAATTGAAATGGCTGTTGCAAACACCCAAATATTTAGAACTAAAAATGATTAAGATTAATAGGGGTGCCCAAACTTTTTCATATGACTGTATATTCAGATGAATGTGGGTGAAAACAGCTGTGAAAAACGTCCATTTTTCACAATCATTTTGTGTCCGAGGGGTGTCTGTTTTCAAGTATCCCTCATGCATTGCAGTGCATGGAGGGATACATAAAAGTGAACCAAAAAAAAAGGCTATCAAAATATCGGTCTTGTGAATATCGGTTTTGTGAATACCCCCATTCACAGTGAAATTAAGTCGGCCATCACATGGGCGATAGTCACTGTCGCGTTAATATAGTTTAAGAGCGATGTATGTTAATGTCTAGCTACATAATGATATATGCATAAAACCTTCCTTCATAAGTGTATGTCAGGAAGTATATGTCCCACTATATACATCCAACAAAAATCTATGTCATGATATGAACATAGCCTTACTGAACATCCTCATGTCAATGATACTTTAAAAAAAAGCTGTTAGCTATACTATAGATGGCTACAGAGCTAAAATACTAACACAATCTGTTACACTATATACACGGTAAGGCAGGCATACAAAATGAAAATCATCACATTATAATGTCATTAATTCCTTATCTGAGACTGTAACTGTTGGTAGGCGAGTGTAATAGTTCTTGATCAAGCAGTTCCTTTGCATACTAAGCACTTCCAGGCTGGTGGGGAATTACTGCATTTAAAACTGTCTTAATTTATTCATTACATTGAAATGTGAGCTTTTAAAAGAAATACAACTATCTGCTGCCACCGAGAAATACTGCTCCTGGTGAACATACCTATTTCAAAGACTTTATAGATTTCAGATCATTTTACATTATACACAAATCTAATTAATTAAGACACCAACAAAAGAAACCTCTGTCTTATTAATATCATGTGATGTCGAGCTTTTGCATGATAAGAATCACCTCATAATTTGCATGCACATAGGGAAATGGTGGAATTCCATCTCATCTTCAGTAAATAAGGAAAGATGGTGAAATATATCTAAAGGCCAGTATGTATCCAAGAGGCTGTTCACAGAGTCCTGGTGGCTCAAAATACCACTGTATTGTGCCCCATATGGCACTGCATATCTATGAGCTTCCTATTATGGCAACTCAGAGGCTGTGTGCAAGGAAAATTGTGTGGGCCCTGATGCAAACTGTGACCGGAGCCCAGTACTTCATCTCTACAGCATATTCTTGATGGCAGCGGTTTATTGGTTCTGCAGCGGTGTCCTATAGACTTGAAAGGAATACTGCTATAGTATCTACAAACGCCGTTATCAAGAATACAGTGAGTAAGTATCGCAGTGCTCAGATTATGAATGCTGTGAGTTGCGTGCTCTGGGAAACAGTGATCAGTGAGGTTCCTGACAGTCAGACCCCCACCAATCTAAAATTGATAGCCTATGTAAGGGGGTATTCCTATTTCAAGGATCCTATTTAAACTGCTAGTTTATGGAAATTCAAGTGTTTACCAGTGTATTTAGGAAACCTCTTGAATTTACATAAGCTTGTTTCTTTAGAAATGCTGCTTCCTTTACCTACTATGTGAGATTATTCCTCCCACTGTTTACACTGTTTCCATGGTCCCTGGCCTGTTATCTGATCCAGGACAAATGTTGTGGCTCACTACTCTTTGGAGGGAAGGGGGGCTTAGTTCTCAGGATCACGCTTGCTCTCAGAGCTGTTATCTCCTGCTCTTTTTTGCTAACAAAGTCTCGCTCAGTGCCTGTTATCTCACACAGATAAGTGTTGAGATTAATTTGAATAAGAATTCAAGGCTGTATTTCTCCAAATCTACAAAAGTGTCATACATAAGAAATGTTTGTTGTTTATCACTGTAATGTTCTCTGTAATGTGGAGGTGACTGTTATGCTTGGGGGAGATGGTATGTCGTGGCATGTTGCAACACACTTGGTTGACTCCTTTTAAAGCTGAAAGCAGGGAATTCTAGAGGGAGACACTTTGTGATCATCTTATTGTCCCTTCTAACAAGAACTCCAAGATGGAGAACCTCTTTAAGACGTCCCTTAGAATGTGCTTCTTCAAAAAGGATTACATTATATACAATATTCATTTTAGTGGAATGTGACTGGCACTAAACACAATGTTATGCACATACAAGTGTAATCCATGGGCAACATGATGGCTCAGTGATTGCCACTGTAATCAAGTACTCTGGTTTCCTCCCACACTCCAAATACCGTACATACTGATAGGCAATTTAGATTCTGAGCCCTACTTGTGGCAGTGAGTGATGACCCAGCTAATGACCATTTTGGTTACTACTTTTACTCAAGTTTTCATGTGGTAAATAGCATGTTTTCATTTATACTTAACCATACTTGATTTTCCTTAGAATGTTTGTTCTAAGTTCAATGCATAGTTACTTTAAGGAGTCTTCCTATGATGATAAGATATGACATTTCATTTGGAAATTGCAGCACTTACTGATCAATAGAGGCACAATTGTTGGGACACCCACAATTCTTAAAATCAAGGTGTAGGTTAAGCGTTGCTTATTCACATTATTACTCCATTTTGTTTAAAGTAGAACTCCTACAAAAACTGTTATGTGCAATAACCAATCCAATTTGTAGATGTGTCAGTGAACATGATTCTTATCTTGAATGTTCCAAATAATTCACCCCGTGTTGAAAAAATGATGTTTCAGCCTGCACATTGGGGTTTTCTCAACAAATTGGTACATTAATATTACTGGTTTATTAAGGTATGTGCAAAAAAAATACATAATTAAATGTAAATAAGCATTATATATGGTGTGTATAGTATATTCCATTAGCCATATTTTACATGTGATCCAGACAAAGTATCTAATAATAATGAAAATACATATGCAACCATTTCATGTATTAATAAGACTCATAGTATGGTTGTCACACTGGCAAATGCAATGGCAGTCCTTGTAGCAGGATATTTGTGTATAATCCTAACTACTTTGTTCCACTCAAACTGGACCTCATATGTGATTCTCATTGGTACATGCACTACATTATGACAACCAGATGTCAAGGAAAGACCTAGTCTTGGAGTCCTTATTTATAGGTCGTAGTCATCAGTGATGTGAATCTTGCACATGCATACATCACTACCATTTTTCTCACTATACAATATTGTTATTACATATGAATTATAATTATTGCATTCTTCTAAATATCCCCATCAGTCATACAGAAAATTCTTTTCAGTCCATGGTTCTTTTAAGAAAATGTAAGTTCTATATATTTCAATAAGGCTGAATGTAGTTCATCTGAGCATTTACAAACTGGGTCATAGTGAGCCTAACGTGAGTAAACTGATAAGCATTTTACATGAACACATTTTTGCAAATCTTTATTTTGTGAAGGCAGGATAAAAGTTGACCTACTTTTTCATGAATTAGATAGCTTAGCAGTACATAGATATACATCTGGCTCTGTGGTATGGCCATAGTTTCCTGACAGTGAGGGTGGCATTGCTGATAAGTGCTTGGAATTAAACTAAGTGTCCTGGGCTATTTAACAACCTGAAGTCCCCTGTAAGTATTAAAACAAACATGTATAGTATTAAAAAATGAGATGACCTTATATCTATAGTTATACTTCTAAACACTCTGAAATAGATGTAAAATTGTGTAAAAAAATCCTAGTGTTTTTATTAAAAGGGTAGATCTAGGCACTTAATGTTTCATAAATATCCAAAAGATATAGCTCCCACCTCTGACCTGTACCTGTGAAAACCATGACATGTCCACTGTCAAAGGAAAGGTAGCTTTGCATGGGCAGCTCTCTCCATTTACTTTTATAGGAGGTGCAAATCTGCCAAGCAACCATCTAGTGGACCCCATCTCTGAACCACATTTGTCAGAAATGTCTGAACCACATTTATCAGACATTTATGGCATATTCTGTGGCTATGATGTAAATGACTAAGATGAGAATACCCCTTTATGTTCTAGTTGAGAACAGATTAAGGTCCAGTACAGGGGTATCACTAGGAAAGACTGGAACGCATAGCAAACTTTTGACTGGGCTCCCCCATCCCCAAAAAGATATAACACCCCCTTTTCTGGTCTCCACTCCATACAGTGACCTCTTTATTGGTCCCCACTTGGTATAACCTCCCTTTATTGGCTCCCACACAGTATATGGCCCTCTTTATTGGCCCCCATTCAGTATATAGCCCAATTTTTTGCCCCACACACAGTAATCACTCCCCTTACTGGCTCCCACACAGTATATTGCCCATTTACAGGCCCCCACAGAGTGACTTTAGGCTGCTACCGAAAGGATTATTTCTGCAGCTAACGGTCGATATTCATTTAACCATGTCTGTTCCTGCCAACATCCTCTTCTGCAGCATTTTTTGAGCCAAAGTCAATAGTGGATTGAGCAGAAGATAGAAGTATAAGTACTTCCTATATATTTCCCCTTCCTCTTGTAGCAACTCTTGGCTTTGGCTCAAAAAAAAAAAACAATAAAAACCGAAGCAAAATCTGGAACAAAAAACGCTGCATTTCCGCAACATGGGCCTCAGCGTAAATTTTAAACTAGATGGACACTAAGGAAATTTATTGCCTTTGACCTGTTGTGGTATGTGAAATATTTACATTGTAACCACAATACAAAAAACAGAAAGTGAATTTTGGGGGCAGGAAGAGACCTTGTCTTCTTGTTCAACAGGGGAAACACAACAGGCATTTAAACAAGAAAACCTGCTGAATTCCTGTATAATCTGTGCGTAATCTTTAGCTGGCACGCCATAGGAAAAACACCTAAAAAAACCAAAAAGAACAACTATGCAAATCCTTCCTTCGGGGGAAAAAATGAAAACAATTGAAACACAGCCAGAAAATATATTTTAAGTGCTTGTAAAGAACCTTGTTTCCTTCAACTTTAAATTATTATGTTACGCGGTACTTCATGCTCAGAAAATATATCTGGATGGTTTTTTGGGTGGGTGATGATCCCTCACCCCTTTAGGTCTGCCCCGAAACAAAGACAAGTCCAGTACTACATGTATACCTCAACTTTTGCCAGAGATGGTCAAAGGCAGCAAGATGAAGAAGTCTTCTATCAGTATTTAGGTCTTAGAGCTACTGTACATAGATATAAACATTGGAAAATGCTGCACTAGTTTTTACTGTGAGGGTATTTAAAGATGGAGGAATTTGACGCTGTTTTGGAGGTGAATTCTGTCACAAAATCAGTGGCAAATCACATCTTGAATCTCCAATTGTATTCAATGGGAGGCAGAGACTGAAGCAGGACGCTAAAAAATAAGCATCCGCCATGTGAATGGGCCCCTATAGTCCAGACCTGACCATGAAGACCAGGCACATTTTTACTCATAGGCATTGGCATCTTGTGCCTAAAGGAAATTGTAGCTCTGGTTATCTTCACATATTAAACTCCTTCCCACCCCATGCCTTACATTTATGAAGTAAGCAACTAATCTTTTATTAATTTTTTTTTCTTGCTAACAAAGCGCCAACATATTCCACAGCATTTTACATATATAGTACATTACTCTTTCAGTAAGGTAACTTTACTGTGATTGCAGACATAAAAGCTCCTGCACTTTCATGTACATGTAGATGTATTTCCTGTACCGATACACTGGGAAATCTTAAGAAATGCGGACTGAAATGTAAATGTGTGACCATGTTGAAGAGCCACTTCTATAAAGTCTTTCAGGCCCAAAATGACTAGCAAACAGTTTTTATGTTACTAAAATACTTAATAGAAATATTTCAATTGTATGCATTAGTATTCCTTCTCTTATTGACATCCTGGTTACTTTTAGATTGCTTTATTGTGACTAGCGAGATTGTACTATTGATTTATCCAACAAACTTTCCTTAGTCTTTTCCTTTTTCAAACACTGATTTTATACTCTTCATTTCTTTGTGACATTGAGGCCAGGGCCCCACGTTGCAAAAACACAGTGGATTGGCCACTGTAGAAACGCTGCGGCCAAAAATTCTGCGTTTTACATTACCTACAAAGTGGATGGGATTCTGGCTAATCCCATCCACACACTGAAGAAAAAAATCTGCAGTGTAAAAGTGTTTTTGAAAATTGCAGCATATCAATTATACCTACGGAAACACTGGCATTTTCCATATAGATATAATAGGGGCAGATAGAGGAAAACTCTGTGGACTTTCTCTGAAAAACGCTGTGGAAAAAAACACGATGCGTTTCCGCCGCAGTCTTTTCCATAATGTTTTTTGGCTGCAGCTCGCAAAGTGGGGCCTTAGCCTAAAGGGGTTTTCATATCAAAACAAGTTATCCCACATTCATATTGTATCAGGCAGCATGGTGGCTCAGTGGTTAGCACTGCAGCCTTGCAGCGCTGGAGTCCTGGGTTCGACTCCTGCCAAGGACAACATCTGCAAGGAGTTTGTATGTTCTCCCTGTGTTTGTGTGGGTTTCCTCCAGGTACTCCAGTTTCCTCCCAAGACATACTGATAGGGAATGTAGATTGTGATCCCTATATGGGACAGTGACTGTCAATGTCTGTAAAGTGCTGTGGACTATGATGGCGCTATACAAGTAAGCCTAATAAATAAATGATACGGGTGTCTGAGTGGTTAGACATTTGCAAGTTATCCTATGGATAGGAGCTAAAATGGTTTTCCTATCAATGCAAGTTTAATGATTTTCATATATACTATTATTAGCTTTAGTTGATCTATTTGCTGCATTACTAACTAGCCCAAGCCCACTACTCGCATCTATCTGCATAAGAAGTGACAGAAGGCATATATATATCTCTGTACAATATAAACACATATTTGCTGTTTATGTGCTTCTCTGTCAGAGCATAAAAATATGCACATGAGAGCTGAATGTAATTGTGATGTAGCTTAGTAAATACTGTAAATGCATTTTTACCGGAGCTGTCACAGTATAGATGGAATAAAGAAAGGGCGCTAACAAAGAGGAAAAAACCTCTGAATTCAGCACATTGCATCAATTAAAATAAAGCTACAAACCACAGAAACACAGCAGTTATCCCATTAGGGGCTAACATTGTGAAAGATTGTTAGGCACAGTACCAACTTTCTGTCTTTTTATTTCAATATACTAGTCAAAGAAACAAACTACATACTTCTTATTGAGTTTTTGACACGTTCCCATTATGCCACATTTTTTTTCTTGACACCTATGATGACAGCTAACATATTTCATAATATATTCTCAAAATAACCGTGTTCGTGATTGCCAATAGAAAAGTACAGTATTTGTGTGTACTTTAGCTGAAGATTGCCTTTAGAGGTAGGCATGATGCCTGTTAAATGTATAAGAATTTTATGACATTGTAGAAGTAATTGTTGTTATTCCATGCACAGTTCTATGAAAAAGTTTTCAAGCAGGTGGAAAAAAATGCTGCAAAGTAAGAATGCTTTCAAAAATAGAAGTCTTAAGAGTTAATTTTTTTCAATTAACAAAATTAAGTGAATGAAAAGAGAAATGTAAATGATATCAATATTTGGTATGACCGCCCTTTGTCTTCCATCAATTCTTCTAGGTACACTTGCACACAGTTTGTGAAAGAACTTGGCATGGAGATTGTTCCAAATATATTGGAGAACTAACCACAGATCTGTGGATGTAGTCTTGGTCACATCCTTCTGTTTCTTTTTGTTATCCCAGACAAACTCAATGATGTTAAGACAGGGCTCTGTGGGGGCCATAACATCACTTTCAGGACTCTTTCTCCAAAAGGCTGTAACGCCAAACATTAATTTGATTTAGACTTCTCATTTGTTCATTTGCTTAATTTTGTTAATTGACAAAAATAAACTATTAACACTTCTATTTTTGATAGAATTCCTTCTTTGCAGCATTTTTTCCACACCTGTCTAAAACTACTGCGCAGCACTGTGTGTAATAGTTCCTATCTTCTATACATACATTACAAATATCTGCAAGTTAATCTACTTAGGCATAGGGAGAAGCAAAAATGGGTATTACATTGTACTATATAACATGAATGGACTGTCCATGTAATGCATGGATATGATGGGCCCTCTTGAGAATCTCTTTTTAGTTGGTCTCTATTTTATAATTCAGACATCTCATTTATAGGTGTGATAAATTCTAACAATTGTATAGGTGATTTGTCATAAGACAGAGCCCTTGTTGTTAGCGGTGGGATTCCCTAATATATGTAAGCTCCTAGGTGTGTCTGCACAGTACCTTCAAGTATTACTAATCTTCACCAAGAACATTTATAGAGATCCTTCTGTTCCTGTAATATATTCACAAAGTAAATATTTTTAGACGTATTACTATGCATACATTCATAGGCATGCTAGTGTGTAATATTTTTATGATTGATCTACTTCATACCATTCCTGGAGTAGAAGGGAACATACCTAGGGTCAACATTAAGGTAGCCACAAGTTGCCAAAGTCAACAAAGAATGTCTTATATAGCTACAAGGTTAAACAATTATTCTTTAGGAATGAATTTGAGTTTTTATAACCACTGTTAGTATTAACACCTGGTAAGGGTTCATTTCGGGAAATTGTGAAAACTAGTTTGGTGACATTATGAGGTGTTTCCTTGTTTTCAGTATAAACAAGATAACTGAGGTCAGAATGTAGAGTGAGTGTGACTGAAAAGGGCTTATCATCCAGATCAGGCCATCAGACAAATAAATATTCACACCCTGCTGAGGACATCCAAGGCTCAACAGAATTTCAATTGTGCTCTCTGTTTTTGTAATCCAGAATACTGTCTAAGGCCGGGGGCCCCACGTGGTGTGAATGCTGCGTAAAAGACCACAGTGTTTTACAGTCCCTGCAAAGTGGATCCCATCCACACACTGCAGAAAAATACACGCGGTGGACACGCTGCGATTTCCAAAACCATTGCATTTTTGGAAACCGCAGCATGTCAATTATACCTACGGAAATGCCAGCGGTTTCCCTATAGGTACAATGGAAGCAGAAAGAAACCTCTTCGGACTTTCTGTGAAAAGCACTATGGGAAAAACTGCAATGCGATTCTGCCACGATTTTTCCTGCTGCGCTTTTTAGCCTAATACTGATTCTGCTATTTCCATCAACTTCAGTAGTGTAAGAAGTAATCTATTTCCCATGAACCCCTTAAAGGAAGTCTATTAGGTCCACAATGCCTCCCAAACCAATAACAGTTGTTTGTACGGACCTTTAATAGGGGCATGAAATATATCTTTGATGAAACAAAGCAGAGATAATAGTCTTTTTATGGATACACAAATGGACCTGCAAGTGCATTGGGGGCAGGGCCTGATTTGTCTACAGTCACAATTGCTCTCCTCTGGATTCACAGACCAGCACTGTTCCTTTAGCTATGGTTGACATTTTCAGCTTCTGCCTGCATCACAGCTGTCTGTAGGCAAATCTGAGAACTTGCTAGGCCAGCCTCCTGAAAACTTGCATGCTGATTTTCATATCCATAAAAAGGTTATCTCTGCATTGCTTCCCTGGTTTGAGGCCACACTGCTATGTTTTTGCTCCTAGTAAAGGTCCCTATATGCATTACTATTGGTCTGGGAGGCATCTTGGACTTCATATTCTCCCTTAAGCCCCTTCCTGGATAGTGACTGACGTATAGACTTTCTATGTAGGTCACTAATGGGCCTTATTCCAACATTTTTATTTATCCCTCCTGGTTTAGGATTGCAAATACTGATGCAAAATACTGACCAGAATACTGCCATCTAAATGAGGTCTATGGTATAATTGTGCTAGGCCTTGTGTGTATTTTTGACTGTATTTTTAAGTCTTCAGTATATGTACTGTATAAGTTGTATTCTGTACAGATCATCTACAGATGTTCTACAGAGTTCAGGTATATTCCTTCTGTGAAAAATAAGCATATATATGCCCATACATGGAAGAACAGAAAACTCTACAGGATATCCCTATCACCATATCACCTCAGAACTTGCACAGAGACACAATACCCTGTCTTACTTCACTGAGTAAGGCTAGGTTCACACCTGCGCCTGCTCTCCATTGGGGGATTCCGTTCCCCATTCCGCTTGAAAGATGCGGAAAGAAAAGCAGTGTATTTTTTGACATTTTTGGGCGGAAACCTGGCAGATCCCATTATAGTCTATGGGGTCCGCGAGTTTCTGCGGGTAACCGTTTTTTTTAAGCGGATTAGGTTTCCGTTCAGGGGGTCCCCAAGCAGACCCCCCAAACGGAAACCTGAATGCATGTGTGAACCTAGCGTCAGTTCACACTGAGTCTTTTTCAAGTGGATTTTTGAGGCACATTCTGCCTCAAAAGAGGAAACCCATCTCTCCCATTCACTTTAATGGGAGTCAGGCAGATTGTTGGCTCTAGCTAACTTTTTTTTCAGCTAGAGGAAAAAAGAAGCTTCATGATTTACCTTCAGGTGGATTCTGCCTTGCAGATCCCATTGAAATGGGGGCAGAGAAATAAACATTATCAGTTTTTTTGGAGCGCTTTTTTTTTAAGTGTGATTCAGGCTGGGGCCCCATGTAGTGTAAATGCCGTGATTTGACCACGGCAGAGACGCCACAGCAAAACCACAGCATTTTACAGTACCTGCAAAGTGGATGGGATTCTGGCTAATCCCATCCACACATTGTAGAAAACCATACACACCTGAAATCCTGCGATGTAAAAAACGTGAGAGTTTCAGTAAATCGCAGCATGTCAATTATACCTACGGAAACACTGGCGTTTTCCATATAGGTATAATAAAAGCAGAAAGTATGCAGAGGAAAACTCTGCAGACTTTCTGTGAAAGCGCTGCGTGAAAAACCGCCATGTATTTCTGCCACGGTTTTTCCTGCAGTGCTTTTTGGCTGCGGCTGGCTACGTGGGGCCTTAGCCTCTCATAATATTTTTTGTCTGATAAGGAAATACAAAGTTTGGTTTTGTAAATGTTTTTATAGTCAGTTATTTGTGACATGTAGCAACTTGTTTCATTATTTTACTGTTTCACATTCTCAAAGCTCTTTTTAGGGATGGGCATCAGGACTTTTGCCTTAGGTCTATTGTCAGCACTCGGTTTACATTTTTCCATGCTTCCGGTACGTTCTAATTCTATAGCTATGACTTTATAAATTGTTGTTTTCCAATAAAGCTGTACCTTGGGGCCCTTTCTTGTTTTCCATGCCCATTTCCCTTGACTCTGTTTTGCATATCTCCCTTCACTAAACCAGGCATTCATTTACTGTTCATTAGAAACTAGTAATATAATTTATGATCAGGTAGTTAAACCAGAAGTCCAGGAGTACAAAGCCAGGTTGCAATTTCCTTCTGACATCTAATCTTGTGTAATATCTACATGACCTCAGATGCCTTATTTAAATATCCAGTTTCAAAAAAGTGACAGAGAGCTTTAGTACTGCAAAGACAAATTGCTTTGTGCAAGATAAAGATGCAAGTAAGATATTATACCATATAGTTACAAATACACATAGAGAAATATAATATTATGTAGACCTCGGGCCTTCGTTAAAGAATATGCATTGCAACATCTTAATTCAGATAATATATGCCCCCTCACATTTAGCTAAACTGCTCAGATGATTCATTGGTTATACACTGATCCAACTATGACCCCTGGTGGCAGAGAGAGAAATAAAACTGTTCACTACTTGAAGCCTGGCTTGATGTTTATTGTGGAGACAGTATGCATCAGATGGCACAGGAGTGGCAGTGTCTAGGCGTAAAGCAATTTTTTGTTTCTAATTTTAGACAATTCTTTTTACTAATATAGCAGGAAGAGACAGAAGATATATCTTCAGACCCTTTACCATATAAGCACCACACTCAAGTGTGCTCATCTTAAAGTGCCCATACCCCTTGAAAAGCTGCCTGTGGTGACCACTTGATAAGCCAACAGCTATTCATCCCCCCAAATAGTACATATACACAGAGGGGTGAAACGACACTCCTGGGCCCTAATGCAATATTTGTAATGGGGCCCCCACTTTCCATGTGCTATATATAATACTTGTGTCTTCTTATGTTGTAGAGGGGGCCCTTGGGCCCCCTCAGGCTCCAGGGCCTGGTAGTGACCAGGCTGTTGGCAACAAATACTCACACATTGGCATGCTCCTGTATAGCTCCATACCCTTGGTATCTGGCCCCACCCCTCCTTGAGAACACCCATGTTGTGAGATAAGATACTTGAGCCACTGATGACATCACAACATAGTATCTGTCCTTGTCCTCTCTTTATAGCTGCTAACGTGGCATAGCTACACAAGAGTAGCCTGGCGATGGAGTATTCAGCAGGAAAGGTGCTGATGGGCAAATCTCTGGAGATTAATTTCATTCTATGTTCAGAAGAAGCAACTCGGATAAAACTGGAAGTCAAATTATTATACTCTAGGGTCTCTTCAGACCCCAGAGTATAATAGGTGGAGGCCAAAAAAAAATTCCAACTGTGCTGAAATCTATTAACAGATGCTAAGAACTTGAATTGGTGGAGGCGGTGAAAGGCCCTCTTTAAAGACATTGACAAACATAGAAATACTTTGAAATAAAATGATGATCATGGATTTGAAAAACAGATTAACCACAGAGAGAACACAAACAAGGAATGGGTGTTGTCTGTATCATTAACATCACAACTCTGCAAAATGTGGACCTGTGAATGAGACCTAAGTCTGTATTATCTGCAAGAGAGACTAAAATGGTGCATGCCCTTTAAACACACGGACTGCATGGAAAAACTGTGGTTTGAGTTACAACATCCACTATTATTGGTCCTTCTGCTGGACAGAAGTTATTTCTCTGGGGAGTAGGGTGTAATAAGTGTAAGACTATACCCAGTGGCGTAACTAGGAATGGCTGGGCCCCAAGGCGAACATTTGACATGGCCCCCCCCAAGCCGCCGCCCCCAACCCCCCAAGCCGCCGCCCCCAACCCCCCCCAAACCACCGCCCCCAACCCCCCCCCCACACAAACCGCATTCCTGCGCACACTATTATGCCCCATAGTGGCCCCTGCACACGGTATTATGTCCCATAGTGGCCCCTGCACACGGTATTATGCCCCATAGTGGCCCCTGCACACGGTATTATGCCCCATAGTGGCCCCTGGACACGGTATTATGCAGCATAGTGGCCCCTGCACACAATATTATGCCGCATAGTGGCCCCTGCACACAGTAGTTTGCCCCATAGTGGCCCCGACACACACAGTAGTTTGCCCCATAGTGGCCCCTGCACACAGTAGTTTGCCCCATAGTGGCCCCTGCACACAGTAGTTTGCCCCATAGTGGCGCCTGCACGCAGTAGTTTGCCCCATAGTAGCCCCTGCACACAGTAGTTTGCCCCATAGTGGCCCCTGCCCACAGTAGTTTGCCCCATAGTAGCCCCTGCACACAGTAGTTTGCCCCATAGTAGCCCCTGCACACAGTAGTTTGCCCCATAGTAGCCCCTGCACACAGTAGTTTGCCCCATAGTGGCCCCTGCACACAGTAGTTTGCCCCATAGTGGCCCCTGCACACAGTATTTTGCCCCATAGTGGCCCCTGCACACAGTATTATGCCCCATAGTGGACCACCCATGAACGATTATTATACTCTGGGGTCTTTTCAGACCCCAGAGTATAATGATCGGAGACCCAGGGGAGGATAGAAACATAGAAAACACTGCAACTTACCTCTTCCTCGCTCCGGTGCACTCCCGTGCGCTACTTCGGCCATCTTCAATGTCGGACCGGATCTCGCGCGATCCAGGCCGGCGTCGCGACGCATGATGACGTCGGCTGACGTCTGGGACGTCACCAATCAGGCCCGAAGCCTGCGGAGCGGCGGAGAGGTGAGTTACAGTGTTTTTTATGATCGCTCACCTCCCCTGGGCCCCCGATCGTTATACTCCAGGGTCTCAAAAGACCCCGGAGTATAACGATAGCAGTGTTTGTGGGGTTCGCGGTAGCGACTGCCACGGGGCTCCGGGCCCTGTGGCAGTCGCTACCACTGCTACCCCGGTAGTTACGCCCCTGACTATACCCTTCTCTGGAAAACATGGACTGATGGTTGGAATTTGATTCCTGTCCCCTTCCCTCTCCCTAGGACCAAAACTCACTGGTTAGACAGTTCCATCTATATAGCATGTTTACAGCAATATGACACTTTTTGATACGTTGTACATTTAACCCTATATAGGGCGGTTTTACTTAATTTATTAAAAGTTTTAATACATATTTTGATCATTTAGTTAGCACTGGGACCAAATTTAGAATACAAAATATATTATTTTTGCTAAAGTAATTTGTTTTCCTCTCCTGGCTGTAAACAACATTACAGACAGTATGAGCGTAGGCTGACTTACGATTATCAGTTTCACACTTTGGCCTGTTGCCTTGCCGCTGGACTAGAGCCTGTGTTTATCATTCCTTAGTTTTTGGAAAGAAACTCTGTTATAATAGATCCCAAAGCATGTGCTATACAGCCAGTAAGACGACTGCTAGAGCACCAGTGCAAAGAACATGAAGAATAACAGGTATTTGAAACAGAACATTTCAGGGAATGGGCAGCTCGAGCTGCACATGTCACTACCTACACCAAGTGCCACTGGTGGATGTCACCATGGTTAAAAGTTTTTTAAAACAAGTTTGAAATGCGCTCGTGGTAAAAAAATTACTTTGTACGGAGACATTATTGAAAATGAAAATAAAGACTACAATAATTTAGGACCTAAAATAGAGCTCTGTTTATGATTATGGGAAAATCCCTTAAGGCTGAGGCCCTATGTTGCGGAAACGCAGCTTTTTTTGTTGCAGATTTCACTGTGTTTTTTTTAACTAAAGCTAAGAATGACTACAAAAGGAATGGGAAATATATAGAAAGTACTTATACTTCTACCTTCTGCTCAATACACTCCTGGCTTTGGCTCAAAAGATGGACTTTGGTTTCTATGGGCATCAAGACCAATTTGTTATGTTTATCTTGTACATTATTAAGCCCTTGCAATGCCCACTATCAGTCCTTTCACCTCCCTGTTTACCCTCTATGAAAAATTTAATAAAAAGTGATCAATATGTCAGGCATTCCCCAAGATGGCATTAATAAAAAGTACAACTGGCCTCGCAAAAAAAAAAAAAAAAAAAAGCTCCAGATATCTTTGTATATAGAAATATCAAAAAGTTATGGGTGTTAGAATAAGATGACTCCAAGATTTTTTAGTTTTTATTTTTGTTAAAGTTAACAAAATCTAAAATTCAGTGTTTCCCTAATTGTAACATCTCACAGAATATACAGTAGCAGATCAAGGGGAAGAATCCTGGATGGGGTATACTGTATGTATCACCGAGGACTATTGCCTCAGTGAAGTGAACTGGGTTTTAGGAGTGAACACAGACCTGGTGGGGGAGCTCAGCTCGCTCCTATACTCCATTCAGGGGTTTTCCTTGATCTGCTATATATATATATTTTGGTACACAGAGCAAGGGGTTATGTGTAAGTCTCTGAGGATAAGAGACTGGGAAGTGAACCTTGCTAGGAGCTGCACAAAGAACCTGAGAGAGTTTGCTGCTGTGTCCCAACCAAGCTGGTGAGACCAACTGATTTTCTTTTGAGCATTTTTCCTGAAGTAAGGATTTCTTTTGTTTTGCACGTGTATGTTTACCTTGCACCAAATAAACAGAAGTCTTATTTGTGAAGAATCTTGGGACTGTGTTTTGGCTGCCAAACACCTACTCTATTACTGAGCTAATCCCCCACAATACTTACTATGTTATTAAGTGAAGACAGTAAAAAGAAAAGAAAAAAAAACATAATAAATTGGCGCAGATCTAAGCCCCCATTGTGTTTTTTTTTTTTTTTTTGCAGCTTCCCAGTACATTGTAAAGATATTAAATGGTACCACTATGAAGTGCAATCTGTTTCTCTTCTGACTGTGCAGTGATATCGGTGCCAAAACTTAGAGCACCAATAGCTCTGGCACCGGGGGTGCATACTGGCAAAGCTGACAGTGCACTGAAGTCAGTTTTCTAGCTGTATATAATACCCCCAATGTCAGCGGAAAAACCGCAGCTGCAATGCATTGCAGTTCTTCCCACAATGCTTTGCACATAAAGTTTGCAGAGGTTTCCTCTGCGGACTTTCTGCTTCAATTACATCTATAGGGAGATTGCCGCGTGTCCGCACCGCGTATTTTTCCGCAAAGAGGGGATGGGATTCACTTTGCTGTGACTGTAAAACGCCGCGGCAAACCGTGATGTTTACACCACGTGGGGCTCCAGCCTAACATTCCCTGCCGATGGCGTTGTAACTCCTAGAAGGATGATACTGTCTGTGAGGATTTTCACACACCTCTGCGTGCTGATACTCTGTATCATGTTCAATTTACTGTACTGCTAATGCTGCCTGGTACTCCTAAACAGCTTCCACCACTGCCACTACTAGCCAGACATGTCATGCGGCCTGGTGGATCACAGTCCACTATAGCACACTGTTGGTGCCACAGTGTTGGCATAAAAAAGAAACCAAATCTATTTTTATTTCCCATCTGCTTCCATAAAGGGATATTATTTGGCGTGTTTTTTTTTTTTTTTTTTTTTGAAAAGCCAAGCAAACCTGTAGCACTTACAAGTCATCAAAACTGACAAATTTTTCTACAAACCATTGCTTTTTGCAATATAATCACCCTGTGTGTCTAAAAAAATACAGTCAAGCACCTTTTTTCCTCCAAAAAGGGTCATTTTTGGAGCATTTTAAATGTTAAAATGTGTAAAAGTGAGTGTCAGTGTGGTATATGGTTAAACTCAGAGTTAGTATCCACTGCTTACCATCCATTATTCCATAGACATAATTTACAGTTCCAGCTGAGATAGCCATATTTTCATGCATCTTGCCACAAACATAGCTGCAATACTAGACTTCAGCGGATTCCCAAGAAAAATAATCTGTCTTCCTATCTAGGAGATCCAAAAGACAAGGGTAAGTCAACTCTATTGGAGAAAGACAGGAATATCCATACTTGAATGAAATACCTTATCAAGATTCTTCCACTTCATGATAAGGGGCTTGTCGCTATTGCGGACCAGGAAAACCCTCTTTTTCCTAGGCACCAGCCCCTCAAACATCATATCAGATAAAGACTGAAGTTCCTTAGAATCCTCACGTCTCATAGTGACCCTTATCGCCTTAACTGGTGAGTCTGTATCTTCCAACGGAAAGGAAGCACCACCAAAGGTATCATCCGTGGAGGATCCTGATCTTCAGAATCAGACCTGTCAGGGTTACAGGAGTGAACAGTGCCATCCTTGGAAGTACTAGGCTTGGGGTTACTTTGTCTAAGCCACTGTAAAGAACATGACACTCCCTGCTTTACAATCTGCCTGATGCTTTCTATAAGTGGAGGTGACTCTTCCGTCATAATCTTATCCAGACAGATACAGCACAGCAGTTTAGAATAAGTAGATGGAGATCTTTTGCAAATTTCACATGATTTAGATCATGAGCTAGACCCAGAGTCTTGTCTTTTAGCCAATCTAGTCTACAAAACAAATTAAACAATAGAAAATTCAGTTCCAGGAAAAGACACGTCTTACCAGGAGCAGAAGCAAGTCTCAGGAACGCTCAAGAAGTACCAGAGGCCGTGATCTGGGGTTTTTACCTTGGTTGGCGCTTTTCTGGGCCTCGGACATTCTGACAACTTCAGACATTCTGATCCAAGTATGGTGCTAGGACATAGCATTAAAGGGGGCATGACTGCTGTGTCTGTGACCATTCATATAGTTCATCCACCATGCTGTGTGTTCTTCTCCCATCACCCTGGCAGGTGCCTGTGCCAGTGGTGATGGCAGGTGTTGAAACCATCCATTGAGAGTACTCCCGGCCAGCACTTCCAAAGGTTGGAAGTAACGATAGATGCCAATGGAAGTCACTCCCTCTAAGCCTCAGGCATTAGTGGTACTAGACCGGAAGCCCAGAAAGGTATAACTCATTAGGAACACTCATTAGGGTGCCCATCAACTGGGGAACAGAGAAGACCAGCAAAATGAATCACATACTGCCTGACCTAACCATGTCAGAGTCAGGGGAGGGAGACACACAGTGTCAGATCACAGCAGACTGGGTAACAGGCAGCATCAAATGATGGCTTATGCCATGCCAAGAACAGAAAGAAGGTAAGCTTTGCTGTACTCATAACAAATATGCTCCACTGAGCGCTGACACACAGAAGAGTGTTGATGACTTACTCACTGACTCAGTTGCTGAGTTCTAAACCTTCTGGTATTATCTGCAGGAAAACTGCGACAGGAACCGAACATTACCAAACACAATGCCAAAGATTTGGATGGAGAGGTGTAATGCACATCACCACTGGACTCTGGAGCAATGCAAAGTTCTGTGATGTATGAATCACTTCTCTATATGGCACTCTGATAAGCCTTGGTATGGTAAATGCAAATAGAACATTACCTGCTTGTGTTGTGCCTACTGTAAACTTGGGGTTGGCCTTGGATCCTTAATTCCAATGAAGGGAAGTGTTAATGCCTCAATATACAAGTGCATCTCAATAAATTAGAATATCATCAAAAAGTTATTATTTTTTTTTTTTTTAGTAATTCAATTGAAAAAGTGAAACACATATACAGTGGCATGCAAAAGTTTGGACACCCCTGGTAAAAATGACTGTTATTGTGAACAGTTCAGCAAGTTGAAGATGAAATGATCTTTAAAAGGCATAAAGTTAAAGATTAAACACTCTTGTCTATAATTTTAAGCAATATCAGTGTATTATTATGTTTGAGTACAATTTTAGAGTGAAAAAAGGAATGGAGTACCTTTCAAAAGTTTGGGAACTCTTTTAGATTTGTGTGCTCAGATAACATGATCAAGGTCTAAGACCTTCATTAGCCAGTTAGGGTTATGGCTTGTTCACTATTATGTGATCCACATAAATGAGGCGCTCCTTCTGCTAATGCACAGGATATAAAGACAGGCATTGAAGAGTGAATGGCCCAGATTTACTATGCCTTATATGCCAGTTTTATGGCGTATAAAGGCGTAAAAACACTTAATACGTTGCAATTTGTGTTTTGCGCAAAAGATGTGGTGGGAATATCAGCCCACCAGACTTACCATCATTTATACCAGAAACCTGGCTTACATGAGCAGGGAAATGTACACCAGCTGCGAAATGGCATACATTTTCTCCCAGACACACAGCCCAGTGGAGTGGGTGCCTTATTTATAAGGAGGTGTGTAGGCGAGGCCACCTGCTCCAGGGCTATGAAGACAGGTGTGAGTAACTCCAGTCTTCATAAATCTACCCCAATGAGTCTATTTTGTTACATGTGTGTTTTTTTGACAGGCCATTTTAGGGAAACACAATGGTTTTGGCCTGTAGAAACGCATCAAAAAAACCTTGCATTTTACAGTCTAAAAAATGAATTAGATTTTATGAAGTGATTGAAATGAAATGAACATCCTCACACTGCGGGAAAAAAAGCTGCAGAAAACACAGTTTTCAAAACACATAACACATTTTTAACTAGTTCCGGACCACCTATAGACTATATATGTCCAGGTGGTCCACTCTTAACTCTGCAAGGATGTACCCATACTTTAGCCTTAAAGTAAATTCTAAAGTAAAGTAAATCTTTTTTTCTTTAATGTACTCGAGTCCGTGGAAAATAGATAGAATACGGATGACTGTCTTTTTTTTATTTTGTACCCACAAACATTAATGGTCGTCTGTGACCAATAAAATGGATCAAAATAGAGAATGTCCTAATTTTTTTACATGTTCACAATCTATAAATAAAAACGTGAGTAATTACATTCAAATCAATGTTATGTTTTGTTTGTAAAAAAAAAAAAATATGGATGGAACACGTATGTAAAAAAATGGACACGCAAATAAGCCCTTAGACAGGCACACAATAATAGGCTTGCAGAGAAAGAGACCCACTACAGGACTGGACTGAAAAAGAGAACATATATCTCTCTATCCCCTTTCCCCCATACATTGTAAGCCCTCTATCCCACTGTTCCATTTGGTCATTGTTAATAATGTACTTGTTTTTTGTATTTTATGTATTGTATGTAAACCCTCAAATGTAAACCACCATGTAATTAATATAATGTACAGCACCATGGAATTAATATAATATACAGCACCATGGAATAAATGGTGCTCTGAAATAAATAATAATAATACGTAAAATATTTGTGGGTGCAATTCCTCTGGATTTAGCCAAATCAATCCTTCATGAATAACAGTGAAAGCAGTGCTACAAAGTAAAAAAAAAAAAGGTCTTCATTAGCCCATGTGCAATATTCAGTCCTGAAAGGTCCATTCTGTTTTTGGACTTTGGAGCTCTGCCTACAGATATAACACATTTACACATGTACACATTAGACAAATATTAGCACACATTGCGCACATATATTTACTTTTGAGCAGGTCGCTGGATCTTTGACAGTAGTTGAGTGGAAGTCCACTAGTTATAATATAACAGTAGACAGAAGGGAGAGCAGACAGCAGTACAGAGAGTAACATTACAACAGCTGGAGGAAGCTTCCATTACTGTAATTTGTAGAGATGAATGGTTAAGTGACAGAATCTGTTTTATCCATCATAAACCAAAACCAGGTTCACTCCAGTGTCAGTTGTCATCACATTAAACTTATTAAAGAGGTATTTAATTTTTATTTTTTACATTTATTTGTCTATAGAACTCAAAATGATACACTTTTCTGATATGCATGCATTTAAAATTCTGCTCACATAAAATTACAGTGGCATGCAAAAGTATTCATCCCCCTTGAACTTTTCCACATTTTGTCACCTTACAACCACAAACTTAAATATATTTTATTGACATTGTATTATTTATGTATTATTTATTATGCTTACTTATATAGTACCATCATATTCCACAGCACTTTATTGTAAGTGATAGACCAACGCAAAGTAGCAGATAATTGTGAATTGTGAAATGGAACGAAAATGTGTTAAATAATATTTGACATGCAATATTCAAGACTTTTAAGGGTTAAATTGTATTCTGCTGACATAACTCTTGTAACTTATGGTGCATGGGTGTGGATAGCATATGACTATTTTAGTAGTGTCCAAATACAGTAGTAGAAAGTATAAGGATGTTGGGAAACACCCCCTTTCATGAATATAAATGACTGACAGACACACATGTCTGGGTCTCACTACTCGGTGGGGGTCTCCCTCTCCCTGTGGGAACCTGTCTCTGTCTCTCACTTTGGGTGTCTCTCTCTCCAAACCTGGCTACTTCCTCTAAGACCTTGAGAAGGATGGCGGAATCGTCCTGCAGAAGATCAACACACATTGATGAATAAGCAAGAGCCAAGATGTCTGCAAGGGATCCATCTTGAAGAAACCTAATTCCTATGAAATGTAAGACATTGACTGATATTTCTATTATGCTGGAAGATTTCCATTTATCTGTTTCCCATAAAGGCTTAAATAAATCTCCACGTTTTATAAGAAGCTGAGTCCTCCAATAATGTTACCTTAGGGGTCAACACGTGAGTAAGGATTTCATTCAATTGTAGACTATTTTAAAGTTTACGGACGGACATTATTTTACAAAATGATACATGGTCTTCAAAATTTTAATCAAATAAAAATCTGAAAAGTGTGACGTGCAAAAATATTCAGCCCGCTGTACTCTGATACCCCTAAATAAAATCCAGTGTAATTATGTAAGGGAATTGCCAGTTGAGCAATTTCTCAGTGCTGCTGCACAACCCTAGGGGGAGGGGCACAACAAGACAGTGAGCCCTAAGCTGAACCCCCCCACTGTCCCTGGCTAACTTGCCTATCTGTCCTAGGTGACAGCAGCAACTGGTCGACAGGACCTACCTAATATAGGTGACAACACAGAACGCAGACACGACAAACAAAGGGAGGTCAGCTAGCCAAGGGGTCGGTAACAGTCAAGCAATGCAGTACAAAATCACAATCCAAGAGAATAGTCAGAGACAAAACCAGAGGTCAGGAATAGGAATACAGGAAATAGCAGAATAGGAGCTAGCAGGGACAAGTCACAAGACAGAATCAATAGCCAGCAAGCATGTGAGGGCTGACAACCTGTTTATAGAAAGTCAGGACCTGCTCCAGACATGATAGGAGGATAGGCTGTCAATCACACAGGCAAGGCTGAGATTAACTATTAGTGGAGCAGAGGAAAACCAAGGTGAAGGAGACGGGTGTGGCAGAAAATCAATTACATAGTCTAGGACAGTGTTCAGACTGAGCAACAAGAATCTTAAACAAGGAATCAAACTGAGCACGCCTCCTGCGCTGCCGCGTGTGGACGGAGGGTTATGACGAAACTCGAACAGGCAGAGACGTTACAGTACCCCCCCTTTTATGAGGGGCCACCGGACCCTCACCAGACAAACCAGTTTTAGAAGGACCCAGTATTTCTTATGCCTTACCCTGAACAACAAGAGGTGCTGGTGGACCAGGCAAACGTTTTTTATTCGCCTGGCGTTTCCAACTTTTAGTAGCCAAACAGTCTCCTCACTGACATAATCTAAGCTGTGCAAAGCAATACGGTGGGATGAGCACTGATCTCCCCATTTTACCAACTCCCTTTTACCCCAATCAAAAATAGGGTTATGAAGTTTCAACCAGGGGAACCCATGAAGACCAAGGAACTCACCAGACAGGTCAGAGATAAAGTTGTGGAGAAGTTCAAAGCTGGGTTAGGTTATAAAAACATATCCTAAGCTTTGAGCATCCCAAGGAGCACTGTTCAATCCATCATCCAAAAATGGAAAAAGTATTCTACAACTGCAAACCTATCAAGACATGGCTGTCCACCTAAACTAACAGACCGAGCAAGGAGAGCACTGGTCAGAGAAGCAGCCAAGAGGCCCAGCTCTGGAGGAGCTGCAGAAATCCACAACTCAAGTGGGAGAATCTGTCCACAGGACAACTATAAGTCGTGCACTCCACAAATCTGGCCTTTATGGAAGAGTGGCAAGAAGAAAACCATTGTTGAAAGAAAGACATAAGAAGTGCTGTTTGCAGTTTGCCACAAGCCATATAGGGGACACAGCAAACATATGGAAAGAAGGTGCTCTGGTCAGATCTGACCAAAGTTGAACTTTTGGCCTAAATGCAAAGTCCTATGTGTGGCGGAAAAGTAACACTGCTCATCACCCTGAGCACACCATCCCCACTGTGAAACATGGTGGTGGCAGCATCATGCTGTGAGGAGGCTTTTCTTCAGCAGGGACAGGGAATCTGGTCAGAGATGATGGGAAGATGGATGGAGCTAAATACAGGGCAATCCTGGAAGAAAACCTGTTGGAGTCTGCAAAAGACTTGAGACTGGGAAGGAGATTCACTTTCCAGCAAGACAGTGACCCTAAACATACAGCCAGAGCTACAGTGGAATGGTTTAGATCAAATAATATTCATGTGTTAGAATGTCCCAGTCAAAGTCCAGACCTAAATCCCATTGTGCATCTGTGGCAAGACATTAAAATTGCTGTTCACAGACACTCTCCATCCAATCTGGCTGAGCTTGAGTGCCGCAACCCAGATGGAGGGAATAGGAGGATAGGAGTAGTAGTGGCAGATGACGTGCCACCAGCTAGGCCAAGCACACGTAACCACGCATCCCAGCTCCACTCCTGGGCCGGACACCGCTGAGGGGGTTCTGCAGCACTACCTGATGGTGATGGTAGTAGTTTCCTCCGGGGCGCTTCCAGTTGGAGAGGGGACCTCGCTACTTTGAGCCGGTGTGAGGGTGTTCAGAAGGGGCCTGGCCTTATACAGGATCTTCATATATGAGCATTCAGGTTAGATTAACCCCTTCCCACCTCATGCATTTTTCGATTTTTGATTTTCGTTTTCGACTCCCCGCCTTCCAAAAGCCATAAGTTTTTTGTTTTTCTTTTAACAGAACCATATGAGGGCTTAATTTTTGCAGGACAAATTGTACTTTGTAATGGTACCATTTAATATTCAGTATGATGTACTGGGAAGGTGGAAAAAATTCAGAATGTGGTAGAATTGGAGATAAACTGCATTTGCACGACTTTTGTATGGGCTTTGCTTTTAAGGTGTTCACTGTGCAGCCAAAATGACATGTAAAAATATCTAAAACTTTGCAAAAAAAATAAATTTCTTGGAGTCTCCATATTCTGTCAATTTTTTAAAATTCGAATTCATATGTGATGCAAAACAGAGAAAAAAAAAAGGCAGTTCAGGTCTTTTTGAATTTTTTCCCCGATACAGCATTCACTGTACAGAAGAATATTTTTATAAGTATGTAGACCGGATGTTTTCAGACACAGGGATACCTAATGTGTATGTATTTCACTTTAGTTATATACTTTTATATGTATTCTAGGGAAAGAAGGGAGATATGAATTTTTAGTTCTTTTGCATTTTTGCAATTTTTTTTTAACTTTTTAAAAAAAATTTTTTGTCTTTTTTACTGTGATCCACCCCAAAATGGCGGGACCCATGGGCTGCCAGGAAAATGGTACCTTAGTCATCTTTGACCAAGGCACTGCACGGGGTTAATGCCCACAAGCAGTTATTGCAGGCATTGTTGCCACTTCTCCTCTGTATAATACGGTGGGACATATTTAAAGTCTTTTTAATGTGTAAGTGCCTTTTTTCAAGCTACATTGTCGGGAGCACTTACTAAAATATATTTTTGGTTGTTGGTGTAGCAATTGACTCAGATTTTTACTATACCCAAGCTAGAGATGGTCAGTTGACTTTTAGTAAAATAGCAAAATATGGGATTTCCAGACACAATTCCACTGCTGCAACATGTGAACAAGCTCAAATACAATGACCAACCCTGCCCTCTTATTGTCGCTATTTGCTAAATATTATGATGGCGCTATATAAGTAAGCATAATAAATAAATAAATATGTGTGAGGAAATTTGTGAGAAACAAATTTATTTTTTAAGCTTCTCATGTAAGACCAAACATCTTACAATCCGTACTGAATCATAACATCCTTAACATCATACTGTTGCCTCTTTAATGCAAAGACCTGCTGACCACGTATGATCTACCATTCCTTGTGTGGCCACTATTTTATAGACTAGTACTAAATTTTATCTGCATGTCAGTGTGTCTGTGTCTTAATGGGAATTACTAAAAATCATTCTGGGGACCCAGCCACAAACAACCCCTAGGAAATAGACTATAATACCCTTCAAATTTAGGTGTCATCTGCTGGACCACTTCTGTGTTAGATACTGGGCCCACAGGAGGATCCTCTGGAACTCTTCTGGTGGGCCGTTCCAACAATGGACTACTTGAAGGTATGTCAGAACTGCTTCCAGGGCTTGTAGACTCTTAACATTCTTTGTGTGCCTTGTGAGTGACAATTTACCACAACAGCTCTATAGAGGCTCTCCAGATGCGGCGCTTGTCTCTCAGGACAGATTGCTAGTCTAACAATTGCTTCCCTGCCTGGACCTCATATCCATCCCCTACCATGATGGTGGAACATTGGCATCCCACAACAACTGTCTCCTCACGTTCCCTCAGAGTTTATTTATTTGATTGACTGCACCAATCCCATTCATAAAACACTCAAGTATGGAGGAAGGCTTGGTGGCGTGCTTAATCCACATACTGGAACAAGATTGCCACTGTCACTGTGTATTGTGACCAAGATCAGAATGTTATTTGTGTCTGTCTTTATATTTTGCCAGCTGCCCTATTGTCTCCTTTCTGCAACATCTGGCCAAGCAGAGCTTTGGGGGGCATGTGATTACAGTTGGAGAGATACCGCTAGATAGGTGATAATCTACAAATTGATATTCATTTGTATATGCTGTGCTGCACCCTATATACACACACACACACACACGTATATATATATATATATATATATATATATATATATATATAATGTAGTAATTACTTTTTATCACACGCTTCATTTGTATGTCATGCACTATTTTTATGATATACAGCTTGTGTATACCTGTATGGCCTTTTGTGGTAATGTAGCCACAGATTGGACATATAGTTACGTCCATATATAGGGAAGAATTAAAGGCTGAGTTGACTAAGATGTAAATGAATATATGACTATTAAGTAGTGTTCACACAAGTGGATGAGCAGGATTAATTCAGTGTACTGAGTAAATCTTATTACTTTAATTTATTTCAGATCTCAAGATGATAGACATCAAAAGTTAATAAACTTAATCATTTTTGCCAGCAATGTTTTCATTATAGATAAATATGCTTTATCCAAATTAATATTTGAATATAAAATAATATGGACATATTAGCTCAATAGTTCAAATTAATATCTGAAAAAAATAATATATATTTATATTTATACCGCTCTGCACAACTCAAACAGTTGAGTAAATGACCCCTGCCCTTTCTCATTGTGATGGGATGGATCTAGTATCATCATTGTCTTTTAGCTTGCTCCTCTGATGACATTATGTAACAAATTAAAACCTCTTTTTATTTACTTGACAGGACAATGGTGGAATTCGTTATTTTTATATACATTACCTAATGCCTTTTCTCCACTGATCTTTGGTGACTAGTACCAATATCATGAGTTGCTTATATGGGTTTTGGAACAAACATGTTTTGGACCACTGTCAAAATGGCAACAGTGAAGAGATTTTATGATGATAGGAATAGTTTATTATCTAGGAATTGTAAACTAACACATCTGCTTCAAGAGCTGCATGCAATCTAAACAGAAAATCAGACAACTAGTACCATTAATGCAAATTTCTTACACGGATTACTCTAATATCGAATGGGGATTTATTAAAATCCTTAACATATGAGAAGGGAGTGTAAGTAGCTATTTTTCACAAGCATCCCAAATAGTTAATGATTTAAAGTAGACTGTGTAAATCCTTATATATTATTATTTTTATTAGTTCTATACAACAGAGATTTAGAAATATGCATGTATGGTGTGTAAAAACACAAGCTGATAGGATTGTTGTTTTTATAAGGTCTCACTCATTTTTTATCCATTATTTAAACCAAAACCAAAAATAGATTTTAAACACAGAGAAAATATAATGGAAATAATCACCATATTTTTAGATCATAAGATGCACCCAAGTTTGGACAATAGGTTTTAACAAAAAAAAAAAATGGTCTAAAGGAAGTGACTGGGTCAATGTCATTAAATTTGTAATACTTCCTTTTTATATTGTAGATAAGGGGGTTTATAGCTAAAGTTAACCCTTTTGACACCTCATTACATTTAGCTATCCATGGAAATGTGTGTCCTATAATGAGATTCCCCATATAGCTCTGTGGTGTGCTGCTTCTTTTTTTTATCTTTTTTAAAAAATTTTTATGGTTTTGTTTTTTTACTTACACTGACATTATAATAAATAACAAAAAATTCCACACAGAAAATTATAAAAATCTACAATTTATTGAATACAAAAATTCACAGACAATTACATAATCACATGGGAAACAGAAAAATATATCCACATGGAATTATAACGTGGTGATAGAGGTACATATCATGCATTACACAGAAATTGGAGTATAACCAATACCAATGGGGTCAGATGTTTTAGAACAAAGTAGGGACTAGAAAACATACCCTGTTATAGTCAAATAAGCTTCTCTATAAGAGGGTAAGTAGATAAAAATAGTTAAAGAGAAAATGTTCCCAAACTAGGAAACATAACTAGCCATAGTGATACAATAAATATCAGTCACTACATGTTACAACATGTAAACAGACCCAGGTAATATCCCAACAAGTAAAAATGGAAGAGACCTCATCACACAGACCCAGGTAATACCCAGATGGAGATACCACGTATAGGACGCCCGCATTATGCACATTCACAGCACTATGCATATATATATCTATATATATATAGATATAGATATATATATATAGATATATAGCAAAAACATGTAACGGCAACAGCATTTATGGAAGAATTTGTAAGTTGATAGAAAATGTCCTTTATTTTGAAGTAGCAGTACACCACGTATCAACCCGCACAGGCCACTTGAGAAAGACCCCTGTGCAGATCGATACGTGGTGTACTGCTACAGTACTTCCAAACAAAGTTTATTTTTCATCAACTTACAAGATGCTGTTGGACTGGATTTCTTTTTATATATATATATATATATATATATATATATATATATATATATACAGTACAGACCAAAAGTTTGGACACACCTTCTCATTGCAAGAGTTTTCTGTATTTTCATGACTATAAAAATTGTAGATTCACACTGAAGGCATCAAAACTATGAATTAACACATGTGGAATTATATACTTAACAAAAAAGTGTGAAACAACTGAGAATATGTCTTATATTCTAGGTTCTTCAAAGTAGCCACCTTTTGCTTTGATTACTGCTTTGCACACTCTTGGCATTCTCTTGATGAGCTTCAAGAGGTAGTCACCTGAAGCGGTCTTCCAACAGTCTTGAAGGAGTTCCCAGAGATGCTTAGCACTTGTTGGCCCTTTTGCCTTCACTCTGCGGTCCAGCTCACCCCAAACCATCTCGATTGGGTTCAGGTCTGGTGACTGTGGAGGCCAGGTCATCTGGTGTAGCACCCCATCACTCTCCTTCTTGGTCAAATAGCCCTTACACAGTCTGGAGGTGTGTTTGGGGTCATTGTCCTGTTGAAAAATAAATGATGGTCCAACTAAACGCAAACCGGATGGAATAGCATGCCGCTGCAAGATGCTGTGGTAACCATGCTGGTTCAGTATTCCTTCAATTTTGAATAAATCCCCAACAGTGTCACCAGCAAAGCACCCCCACACCGTCACACCTCCTCCTCCATGCTTCACGGTGGGAACCAGGCATGTAGAGTCCATTCGTTCACCTTTTCTGCGTCGCACAAAGACACGGTGGTTGGAACCAAAGATCTCAAATTTGGACTCATCAGACCAAAGCACAGATTTCCACAGGTCTAATGTCCATTCCTTGTGTTCTTTAGCCCAAACAAGTCTCTTCTGCTTTTTGACTGTCCTTAGCAGTGGTTTCCTAGCAGCTATTTTACCATGAAGGCCTGCTGCACACAGTCTCCTCTTAACAGTTGTTGTAGAGATGTGTCTGCTGCTAGAACTCTGTGTGGCATTGACCTGGTCTCTAATCTGAGCTGCTGTTAACCTGCGATTTCTGAGGCTGGTGACTCGGATGAACTTATCCTCCACAGCAGAGGTGACTCTTGATCTTCCTTTCCTGGGGCGGTCCTCATGTTAGCCAGTTTCTTTGTAGCGCTTGATGGTTTTGGCCACTGCACTTGGGGACACTTTCAAAGTTTTCCTAATTTTTCGGATTGACTGACCTTCATTTCTTAAAGTAATGATGGCCACTTGTTTTTCTTTACTTAGCTGCTTTTTTCTTGCCATAATACAAATTCTAACACTCCATTCAGTAGGACTATCAGCTGTGTATCCACCTGACTTCTGAACACCACAACTGATGGTCCCAATACCATTTATAAGGCAAGAAATCCCACTTATTAAACCTGATAGGGCACACCTGTGAAGTGAAAACCATTTCAGGTGACTACCTCTTGAAGCTCATCAAGAGAATGCCAAGAGTGTGCAAAGCAGTAATCAAAGAAAAAGGTGGCTACTTTGAAGAACCTAGAATATAAGACATATTTTCAGTTGTTTCACACTTTTTTGTTAAGTATATAATTCCACATGTGTTAATTCATAGTTTTGATGCCTTCAGTGTGAATCTACAATTTTTATAGTCATGAAAATACAGAAAACTCTTAGAATGAGAAGGTGTGTCCAAACTTTTGGTCTGTATATATATATATATATATATATATATATATATATACACACACACACACACACACACACACACACACACACACAAGTAGCTCTGCAGAATGCAAATTACACATACAGGTATATAGCGCTGCTGCATACACAATAAACAGCAACCCTTGAAGTGATGCAAGTGAACCAAGCAATGATCAATGTTTTTGTGACTGAGTCGTGGCAAACTTGGAGTTACAATGTAACCTCATTCATAGCATTATTTCAGGTGTTGCAAGTCAAACTGCATTCTAGGCCCTGCCTAAGATTTATTTACCACGGTGTTGCAACATGCGGATGCTCAACATGCTATATAGTTCTGGTAAATCCTTAGAAAAGTAAAATACATACTGACCACAGACGGTGAATAGGAGCACCAATATTAACTAAAGTATAATCACAGAAATAGGTCCCAAAATACTTGATATCTTTCTAAAATATAACTTTTATTCTCAAAGTTTAAAACTCCTTTCCCCGATAGGTAGGGACGTGTCAGGGGGTGTGGTCTTATATGTGCGCAGGTCTATATCAAACACTGCGACGCGAGCAGTCAGCGTCGACCTTGCTATAGTATTGAAGATCACCATCAGAGCTCCGGGAGCTGCGGTTTTCACCGCAATCTTTTTTTTTTTTTATTGCTACTCTTATCCCAATTTGATCTCTCCTGATGAACCTATTAGACTGATAGGTGAAACGCGTTAAGAATTGAGAACTGTAGTGCATATACCTGCTTTAGGGGGGCTCTCATAAGAACGGTTATTTACAACTAGTATTAGAACAGTGAGCCATATTAGTGGCTATTTGGTCGACTTGGTCGCTGATATTTATCATATCCGTGTCCTGTTCTTTAGTGTGGATATTCACGCAACTAGTGGCAGCTTTCTCTCGTTATATTTGCTGTATACCCATGTTATCTTTAAGGGATATGCTTATAATATTCACATCATGACTATCCAGTTATGGGTTTGAGTTTATGGGTCTTTCTAGTGAATAATTCCTGGATATCTATATATTTATGCCTAGAGATCCTTATTATAGTATATTCCATAACAGGGAGGTTCTACATCTCTGATAGTGATATATCTGGAATGAACAGTATCTATCCAGACAATTATGTGTATGTGTCGACGTTTTCCTAAATTTAGGAGTTTTAAACTTTGAGAATAAAAGTTATATTTTAGCAAGATATCCAGTATTTGGGGACCTATTGCTGTGATTATAAAATACAAACTGCATGAAATTTGTATACAGTTAGAAATTTCTTTTAAGGAATAAAGGAATAAGGGATTATTATGTAGAGTACGACATTGTAAGGGTCACTTTCTTTTAGAACTGCATCACTTATATAAGCAAGAGAATACTAAATCAACCGCTGCCATTTTTATATTATGTTTCAAATATTATAGTAAAAATATGTGATATTTCTGTAGACTATCTTCTAAATTCCAATATATCCCAATATAATCTTTTTATAAGACATAGGTAACCCTTGCTCCGCATCTATGATTCACTAGTGCTAGCGATCCATAGCTAGTTCTAAAGTGATTACAGAAGCAATTTATCAGAAGGTTTATGTGTACAACCTGAACAAGGTAATAATTCCTTTCTTGTAGGGTTGCTTTCTAGAGTACATATTATTGCACTGTACAGAGAAAGAAATATACAGTTTCAAAAATTCAGAGCTTCAGAATATAAGCTAAAAGGAAGTAATCCAATCTGAACAAAGCTTATGTCAAGTAAGCATTGTATTGAAAATCTTGATTCGGTCATATTAGAGTCAGGATTCTTATTATCTTCAGTTCACTGCAAATAATAGTCTACAAAGAGGATAGTGCAAGGGAAGGATGTTATTCAGCCATTAGGAAGAAAGTGTCTACATTTTCCCCCCAGAAACAGCGCCACCCATAGACTAGTATAATTTCTTTCAAACAAAATATTGTTTATTTACAAAGATTACATGACCAAGTACTTTCCAGATGATAATGATGTGTCTAATGGTGTGTCGTCTATCAACTAAAAGGATAGTTTGTTGCTAATCTCCACCCAACAGACATCGAGACTGCTAGAGAAGATAATCTGTGTGGGTCCAGGTGTCATAGGTCATTAGTATGAAAATATGATTTGGGTCTGGACAACCCCTCTAATAAAAACAATTATGTTCATATTAAATAATTCATCCAACATCATTGCTACTCTTCACCCAGATCCCGAGCTTGCACAGATCTACTATACAACACTATTGCTGAGCTCGAAGAATGACCTTCTGTACCTATCCTTGATATTCCACAGTTCAGCAAACCATTTGCTGAATATACAGTATTACCAATGGTTGTCGACCAATACTCACAATGTATGACAAGTTTTATGCACAACTGACAAACTAACTCACCTCTCAACCCCAGCTCCAAAACTCTCTAATAACCAGCTGGTTGCTGAACTTGCTCTTCGAATTGATATATCAGTTTTGCTCACATCATTCATCCTGGCACTGCCACCCCAGTATGCAGCAGCAAAAAATATAGCACTTTCGACATCCTTTAAGACCAACCCTAGTTACCACATTTGGATGGGTACTGCCATCTAACATGCCCCACCCAGTGGTTGCAGGCAAACCGACCTGAGTTTCCATTCTCCCCTCTTTCCTCCCTCCTTTATCCTTCCCCTACCTACCTTTTGCTTTCTCTTTACTTCCTCTCTACCTGCCCCCACCTTTACATTTCTTGACAGTTTGAGTAGCAATCGGGACATCTCTTGTCCCCTTTCTTTTTGTTGACTTTGCAATCTCCTATCACTTCACCTCATTGGATTTTTGTATACACCTTGTGCATTGTCTATTGGCACCTTGTACGGTATTGTCTTTAAAATCTGATTAGAATGGCATTGTTACTTGTACCCAAACTCTGCCCCTTTTGTGGTTTGCCACATGACTTTCTACCACTTTCTACAAGGAGCATTGGCAACTATAACTAATATACATGTATAACATTAATTTTTATTCCACCGGATAAGTCTGCTGATAGTCTCATCAAATAATGGGACTGATAAAGTTAGTTAAATACTGTACTCCATAGACTTTGAAATGGAATGGCAGAATGTGTCTATTCAAACAGAGGAAAAAAACAAAATTTTCTTAATAGGTGAGGGTCCTAAAGGTGGGATGCCCAGCAATAAGGTACTTATCCTGTGTTATGTGTTTATAATGGAGCAACACCTTTAAATGTACTGAAACATCCATGTATAGGCTGAGTACTGCTTCATTCTGGCCTGCTCTGAGCACATTGTAAAGCACTATAGGTACCTGACAGTATTGGTAGATAAGACAGGAGCACTGGACACAGTGATGATGTATTGTAGACTGCAAAGACACTTTATAAGAGGTGCAACTTAAAATATAACTAAACTTTCGGACAACTTTTGATCTTCTGACAGTATTTGTGTCATTAATTTAGTAATATACCTTATTAACAGATTTTGCCTCCTTTCTGTGGAATCCTGCACTTGAGATGTCCCCTGCTTCTCACTGTGTAAGGAGTAGGGGCTTGTGTAAAAGAGAAATTGAGGGTAGGGGAGGGTCACTTCTACCAGTTATATTTTGGGCATTATAAAACATAGAGACCTGCTTTTGGTGTCACATTAAAAAAGGAGAGTTTAATCTTTGACACGATGCTGTTCTACCTGTATGCTTTCCAGAGGTATAACTGATTTGAAAACACAGTTGGGATTGGGATATTTATTTGCAGGTGAATATTTATATCCTAATCCCGACTGTGTTTTCAACCAGTGACATCTCTGGATATAATATAGGTAGCACTGTATCAGATGATAATTTCCTTTCATATGACACCAAAAGTAAATTTCTATGTTTATAATGACCAAGATATAACTGTCTGAAGTGAACCTCCCCCACACTTATTTTTTCTTCATTTTGCACAAGCCTCTACTCCATACACAATGAGATGCAGGAGACAGCTTTCTGTACAGAAGCAAGGGAAAGAATAAACAAGTGCAGGATTTCACAGAAAGGAGGCAAAATTTGTTAATAAAGTATATTATAAAATTTATTAATGACACAAATACTGTCAAAAAATCAAAAGTTGTCCAAAAGTTAGTTATTCTTTAACTTATAATCTGATATAGACTCATACTGTACTATGTATGGATTCCATAAAGTTCTTTTAAGAATACTCGCCAGATGGTTTTTCCACCATAAACAGACCCTATCCCATGTAGGATAAAGTACTTACCTTTCAATAGCTGCCCTTCTGTAATTTTCTGTAGCAGCAAAGTGAAGTTATAAATGTCTGAAAGCATAAACAGTCATATGTAAGTTACCCTAAGTAGGAGCTTCAGCCTAGTCACACTATCCCATTGCTATTCACACCTTCTGGACATGACTGTGACATCAGGGAGTGAGGGGACTGTGAGGGAGACGTCAGTCATGCCCAGGAGACATGATTAGCAATGGGGCAGTGTGACTAGTCTGAAGCTGCCCCCGCCCATCGTGACTAGAAAGAAACACAAACCTTGTATGCATGAAGCACATTTTGCCTCACAGAGGTAACACACAGATTGATTCCAGGTTTGGAACACAAATCCTTATTGTTATAAGGTATGAAATGTATGTACAATCGACTTGTACAGTATTATACAAAATCACATAATAATAATAGTAATAATAGTAATATATAAGCAGTATATAGCAGTAATATAATTTCATCTTATAAGACACAACAAAGCACAAGCATTATCGTTTTGTATCTCAGTGGGTGATGTGACTACATTACAGACACATTTCCATGGAAACCCTTAATCATTGACATTTAAGGTCCTCGTGCTGAAAGAAAGCTTAGTGTGACCTATCACTGTTATGAAACAAATCCTTATGCATTAGTCATATACTGATGTTCATTTCTAATGTCTATTTGACATCTGCCTTTCTAAAAATGGATCTAGAATGGAACCATTATCAGTCAATAATTACTGTCAATTGTTCTCCGCATTGGTCAGTAAGGACTCTCTCTCTCTCTCTCCCGATTATTAATCTCAGGCATTCAGGCAGATTTTTCAAAAACCTTTTCATGAACATGATAATAAACATTCTGTTATAGTAGGTTAAATTGGATTTTCATCAGTATATGATCTGCTGGGGTCTGACACCCAGTCCCCACACAAGTCATCTTTCTAGCATCCTGTGGGTGGAGGAAGCTACTCAGGGACGCAGCGCTAATGAGGCGAAGTGAGGCGGCTGCCTCAGGCAGCACTCTCCGTCACTATCTGTGGGGCGGCATTTTTTACTTTCTATTTACCGTAAACCAGCCCAGGACAGACCACTTAAAAAAAAAAAAAACATAGCTGAACGGGGTCTGTCCTGGGCTGGTTTATGAGACCTCCGCATCTCAACGCAGACGGCGATTCAATGACGTCATCGCGCCTCCTACGCTGAGACACAGACGTGGGTGAAGAGGTGGCGGTTCCATCAAGGGATCACAGGTAGGTTTGGATAACTTTTTATATATATATATATATATATATATATATATATATATATAAATAGGCCGTTACCTACTGGAGTATCCCCAGCAAGTAACGGCCTATTTATTTACCGATCCCCGCTCCTGCTGTGGCCGCCTCTGCTTCCCCTTCTGCTATGGGATGCAGAAGAGGGAATCAGAAGCGGCTGTGAGTGGCAGCGGGGATCGTTAAGTGAGGCCAAATACTACTATTATTATACTCTGTGGTATTTTCAGACCCCAGAGTATAATAATCGGAGGCCCAGGCCCATAAAAACCTCTCCGGCAATCCGATGTTACTCCCAGCAGGCTTCGGCCTTCTTTGGTGACGTCCAAAGCGTCACTTGAGCCAGGCCGACGTCATTATGTTGCAACGCCAGTATGTGCGACATTGAAGATGGCCGAAAGCAGGGAGTGCACCGGAGCCCAGGTAAGTAACACTGGTTTTTATGTTTGTCACCACCTGGGTCTCCAATCATTATACTCAAAAGACCCCAGAGTATAATAATAGTTCATGGGTGGATTACTATGGAGCAGAATACTGTGTGCAGGGGCCACTATGGGGCATAATTACATTTGCAGGGACCACTGTGGAGTATAATACCGAGTGCAGGGGCCACTATGGAGCATAATACTGTGTGCAGGGGCCACTGCGGGACATAATACTGTGTGCAGGGGCCACTATGGAGCATAATACTGTGTGCAGGGGCCACTATGGAGCATAATATCGAGTGCAGGGGCCACAATGGAGCATAATACCATGTGCAGGGGCCACTATGGTCCATAATATCGTGTGCAGGGGCCACTATGAGGCATAATACCGTGTGCAGGGGCCACTATGAGGCATAATACCGTGTGTAGGGGCACACTGCGGGGCATAATGCCGTGTGCAGAGGCCACTATGGAGCATAATACCATGTGCAGGGGCTGCTGCGGGGCATAATACTCTGTGCAGGGGCCACTGCGGGGCATAATACCATGTGCAGGGGCCGCTGCGGAGCATAATACCGTGTGCAGGGGCTGCTGCGGGGCATAATACCGTGTGCAGGGGCCGCTACAGGGAATAATACCGTGTGCAGAGGCCTCTGCGGGGCATAATACTGTGTGCAGGGGCTGCTGCAGGGCATAATACTGTGTGCAGGGGCCGCTGCGGGGCATAATACCATGTAATACTTTGTGCAGGGGCCGCTGTGGGCCATAATATTGTGTAATACTGTATTAAAAAAGAAGAAAACATCGGAGCAGCAGGACTGGAACGCGCTGGGAGACACCGGAGCACCTTCCCCAGCCTCATATTAAAAAAGTGGTTATCCTGGACAACCCCTTTAAGGTGGCACTTGGGCTTTATTAAAAGGTCTTTCCAGCTCATTTTTATTGATGTTCTATCCTTAGGACAGATTATCAATAAGAGATCAGTGGACCCCCCTACTGATCAGCTGTATGAAGGGGCTATGGTGCCTGTTTATATCACATGCTGTCTGTTTATAGTGACCGTGTGATGTAATTCCGGCCTTGTCACATAGACATGTATAGGACGAGGCTGTAGTTACATTACATGGCCGCTATGAGATAAATGATACTATGTAAACAGAGAAGCGATCACGTGGCTTACACAGGTACCACGGTTCATTCATACAGCTGATCAGTAGGGGTCCTGGGTTTTTGAGCCCCACTGATTAGTTTATTCATGACCTGGAAAACCTTTTAATTAGTTAGCACCTGGGGCATTATTAATAAGGGGCACTATTTATACAGGGTACACACGGACATTATTAATATAAAGATGCACTTGGGAGTTATTCATTATGGGGGGTTATATCATATATTTTATAATTGGGGGTAGCAGCAGGATGGATGTGCAGGTGAGGACAATGTGGGTCGGATGCCTGGAAAAGTGAGGAGCCAAAGATGTTTGTGTTGCAAACTTTACAGAGACAAGTCACAGCTGGAAGAAGTGGTCATGGCGGTCCAGATGGAGGAGACGAGAAATGTGAAGGATTAGTCAGAGACATTGACCTATCCCGTAGTTTGACAATGACTTATAGGGAACTACCTTCTAATAGGTGGCACTAGAGGCACAGTTTTCTTTTTTGCAAAGACAGTTCAAGCCAAGTAGGCTTAAGGAGTCTTATATGTCTCTGGGAAAAAGGTATTAGAATAGTGCCCAGTTCAAATTGCATCCTTTGTCGTGTTACAAGGACTGTTTATAGGGTCTGGCAGTAACTTATGGAAAATTACCTTACAATAGGTGCATTACAGGCACAATTTCTTTTTCTTTTTTTTAGAAAGCGCTCATTTTCTACAAGATGCATTAGCTGTTTGTTGGTAGATATAGTTAGGGCTCATACTAGAGATCTTGTTTTGGGTAGAGATGTAATACAGCTGTCATAGAAGTATATGTGTCCTCTACTATACCTATATATGTGTCAGAAGATAATCACATGTTCCATTGAACTTTATCTGTCCTTCTCTAGAGGTATTACTACTGAAAATGCATTAAAAGGCTCTCTGAGACTTTGATATTGATTACCTAGGATAGATTCAACTCCCAGACTCCCAGGATGAAGGGCCTTTTAAAGATATTGGTGAGCCTAGTTCAAAGGATTCATAAGTGTGTGGCATTCTGACCAATCAGAATATTACATACAAACTAAAAAAAAAAAAAAAAGTTATAAAAAAGTTATATCTGACTGTTCTGTGTATACAGTATATATATATATATTGTGAGAGTATGAACCTAGAGGGCGCTAGGGAGCGATCCAAGGCCAGCCCTGAAAAGGCCCTCAGCCACACCTTTTGGTGGGGGCGTAACTCCAAGGGGAGTGGTTACAGCGGCAGAGCTGCTGTCGAGTCCTGCAGGAAGCAGGGACTGTGGAACCAGCCAAGGACAGAGAGGCGGTCTGTCCCAGGAGGGCTGGGGTCCAAAAGAGGACTTTTGGCTCAAGCAGAGCATAAGTCAGGCTGTTTGTTGCCCTAGGATAGATAGGGGTCAAGCAGTGAGTTACGGCCTATGCGTGGCCCAGGCTGTTTTTTTGTTTTGTTATGTTGCACTTAGCTGAATAAAAAGCCATTTTGTTTTAAATTGGCACCGTCTGAACGCTGTCTCTCCGGCGCCCAGTACCACGAACCACTGCTATCGGGACCAGGAGTCTGCCGCCATTTGAGACTAATCCCCCCCAAATTGTCGCAATATATATATATATATATATATATATATATATATATATATATATGTAGGGTTCCAGTTGTATTATACAGCAGCCACTCATTGGTAACAGCCGGGAACAATGCCAGCATTTGCAACTGCGGCATCTATGATGTTGCAGCTGGAATTGTTTGTCGCCCACTTGGAAAGTGAGTGACAATCAATTGTCATGTCAGCTGGGAGCCTATCTAAGACTCCCAGGATTGCCATAGATCTTCCATTATACCCTGCCACAGGGTGTATTGCAGTATATTGTTTGATGCAAGTAAGTAATTCCTTTATACTAATTTCCTAATTCTGTATCATTGTGTGGGCTTATTCACCAGTTTATAATATGCACCAAATTCCCCTCTGTCTTTCTTTCCTATAAAATTATATCAAACATATTATTAGGTAAAGATAAATCACTATTCACACACCTACTATTCCTCAGTCTATTGGCAAAGAATAAACTCATCAAAGATATTGTATTGAACATCGTAAAGGGTCGCCAAAACAGCATCTTTTACTTATGATTTTCTTTATTAGTGCATTTAGCTTCTAATTTATTGTTTAATACAAAATAATGTATTAGCGCTATGTAGTCGACATGAAGCATTAAAAAAGCTGAGATAATCATGTCATTTCTATCTGCACGGGGATAAACATGATTTGTTGGACTAATTAAATGGTGTATTAGTTGTAGTAGCATCAGACACATATATGGATCAGCATGGCATATGAGTCAAGACTTGTTATGCTGTTTTAATCATTATCATAGAGCAATTTTCCTGTGGCACCATGCTATTAATGCTCTCCGGTGCCCAACAAAACTGCAATGAAAGCGTCACTGTCTGAAATGAAAATGGTGCAGCAGCTGCAGATATGGTTGCTAAATACATTAGTTTCTGCACATAAAATTACGCTGGCATTTTTCAATTACCAGGAGGAAACATTTTGTAAGATTGAACTGATCATATCATACTGAGTTGATATTACTTTTTCAGATCTTGCCTAATATGTGGTTATTATTTAAAGAGGAAAATAAATCATGTTAATGATAATACAGAAATAGTGCTGAACAGGCCAAGATTATAGGGAATGCAAAAGGGAAGATTGTACTTATAGGACCCTTTGATCCTTCACGAACATTCCCAACCACAAGACAAGGGAGTATGAACACATATCTCAAATATTCTAAAAAGTTCTAATATATGGCAGATAAAGTAATTGCAGTTTTTACCGATATTTATAAAAAATAGCATACAATGGCAAAAATAAGTATAAAAAGATTCCAGCATCCAGCGATGATAAAATAAAAATTAACTTTTAATTCATCACTTTAAAAAGGGCAGTAACACAGAGTTACATGTAATCCATGCTGAGCTTACGTATTTCAGGGCTGGATATGCCCCTTACTCATAGCTTAACACAAACTGAACACAAGCAAAATTTAAAAGCAAATTAAACCTAAGGGTCACACCCTATAAAATATTAACCCTCCAATGACCGAGAAACCAATCATGTGATAATAAAACCGCAATAATGGTAATAACAACGATATAACAAAGATATACAGTGGGGAAAAAAAAGTATTTAGTCAGCCACCAATTGTGCAAGTTCTCCCACTTAAAAAGATGAGGCCGGCCTGTAATTGACATCATAGGTAGACCTCAACTATGAGAGACAAAATGAGAAAACAAATCCAGAAAATCACATTGTCTGATTTTTAAAGAATTTATTTGCAAATTATGGTGGAAAATAAGTATTTGGTCAATAACAAAAGTTCATCTCAATACTTTGTTGTACATCCTTTGTTGGCAATGACAGAGGTCAAACGTTTTCTGTAAGTCTTCACAAGGTTGGCGCACACTGTTGCTGGTATGTTGGCCCATTCCTCCATGCAGACCTCCTCTAGAGCAATGATGTTTTGGGGCTGTCGCTGGGCAACACGGACTTTCAACTCCCTCCAAAGGTTTTCTATGGGGTTGAGATCTGGAGACTGGCTAGGCCACTCCAGGACCTTGAAATACTTCTTACGAAGCCACTCCTTCATTGCCCTGGCGGTGTGCTTGGGATCATTGTCATGCTGAAAGACCCAGCCATGTTTCATCTTCAGTGCGCTTGCTGATGGAAGGAGGTTTGCACTCAAAATCTCACAATACATGGCCCCATTCATTCTTTCATGTACACGGATCAGTCATCCTGGTCCCTTTGTAGAGAAACAGCCCCAAAGCATGATGTTGCCACCCCCATGCTTCACAGTAGGTATGGTGTTCTTTGGATGCAACTCAGCATTCACTCTCCTCCAAACACGACAAGTTGTGTTTCTACCAAACAGTTCTACTTTGGTTTCATCTGACCATATGACATTCTCCCAATACTCTTCTGGAACATCCAAATGCTCTCTAGCAAACTTCAGACGGGCCCGGATATGTACTGGCTTAAGCAGGGGGACACGTCTCGCACTGCAGGATCTGAGTCCCTGGCGGCGTAGTGTGTTACTGACAGTAGCCTTTGTTACGTTAGTCCCAGCTTTCTGCAGGTCATTCACTAGGTTCCCCTGTGTGGTTCTGGGATTTTTGCTCACCGTTCTTGTGATCATTTTGACCCCACGGGGTGAGATCTTGCGTGGAGCCCCTGATCGAGGCAGATTATCAGTGGTCTTGTATGTCTTCCATTTTCTAATTATTGCTCCCACAGTTGATTTCTTCACACCAAGCTGCTTGCCTATTGCAGATTCAGTCTTCCCAGCCTGGTGCAGGTCTACAATTTTGTTTCTGGTGTCCTTCCACAGCTCTTTGATCTTCACCATAGTGGAGTTTGGAGTGTGACTGTTTGAGGTTGTGGACAGGTGTCTTTTATACTGATAACAATGTCAAACAGGAGCCATTACTACAGGTAATGAGTGGAGGACAGAGGAGCCTCTTAAAGAAGAAGTTACAGGTCTGTGAGAGCCAGAAATATTGCTTGTTTGTAGGTGACCAAATACTTATTTTCCACCATAATTTACAAATAAATTCTTAAAAAAATCAATGTGATTTTCTAGATATGTTTTCTCATTTTTTCTCTCATAGTTGAGATCTACCTATGATGTCAATTACAGGCTTCGCTCATCTTTTTAAGTGGGAGAACTTACACATTTGGTGGCTGACTAAATACTTTTTTCCCCACTGTATTTCCAGGCCAACTGTGACTTGTACAAACAGATCTCACAGCATCATACAGTTTTATGATACTTTATGCGTCTGAATTACAACAGCTGTAGTGTCCAGTATTCACGGCATCATCTGGATCCTGTTCACTACAGTTGCAGTTTTTCATAAGCTCACAGTATCATAAAACAGAATGATGCTGTAAATTCTTTTCGTACATGTCGCAGATGGGCCGGGAAATCATTCGACATACAGATGGTATTTCTCAACCAAATCATGGTTGTGTTCAACAGCCCTAAGTATGTGCACATGTTTGTAAAAATTTGAAGAACCGAGAACTTATTGTTCTTGTATTTTCTATTTTAATTGAAATTGCTACACCAGGCTAGTCCACAAGTTGCCATGAATCACTATTGCATGCCTGATCTGTGTCCTATGCTATTTTATTCCAATGACAGATGAGTTCTGGCATCACTGTCACTGAATATGAAAAGCCAATGAAATGGAAGCACACAGCGTTATTAGATAGGCATAAAATAGTATATAATGTGCACTATACAGGTGGCTACAGCATCTCCCAAGTTTGGCAGCAATGGTCTGTGTGATCTGGTTTTTCTTGAAACACCATTCTGTTTTGCTATATGACAAGGGCAAATACACTCTGTTTATGTAGCTTAGTTATACCCACTATGTAACTAGCACCAGTACAGGAGTACCACACATAGCCCATAGAATATAGACCATCATATATTACATATGCTATACTTGCTACAGTACTTGTTGCAATGTTCCTCAGAACTCACAGTACAGGACCCACTTATTTAATCTCTTAGCGTAATAGAGTGCAGATCTATATAGAAGATTAAGGAGCAGGGTTGTAATGTGGAAGATAGCCTGTCACTTTAATAACAAAGCTGCTGAAAGGGGCACTCTGTGCGGTGGGACTTGAGAGGTGCTTGCAGCAGAGTACTCTATTGTCTTCTCTTCAGTTGTACACGGGGCTACCTGGGCGTGTGGCTATGTGTGTGCAAGTGATATGTTCGCAAGCTCTCCCCCTGCAGGTCATCCTCACTGTATCCTGGACACATGCTCTGCCCCCCACCCCTAGCTGTGATGGTATAATGGTCAAAGTTAGTGCATGTTAATTCTGGCTCACAGTGAGCAAACAAATTTGTTGTTATAACCTATTTACAGTATTGTAACTGGTGCTGGTGACTTATCTTGGAAAGAAGTGAGGAATGGAGGTAACTGATCACCCTAGGCATGCTGAGCAGTGATGAAGCCGGGGAGATGCAACAACTATTTCTCTCCTAGCAAATTTCACAGGTCCTTCACTCGCTGCTTTTTTTTTAGGCCTTCTTGTTGTAGACTTTGCTATTGGGTTGATTGTGTTATTTTATTTTTTGCAAAGAAAAAAAAAAGACATAGACTGCTAAGGTAGTAGTTTAATATGATGAATATGCTCACCTCCTGGAGCTGTGAAGATAGGCACAACATTATTGTAGTTATTAAATATGAATCCCTGTAGCTACCTCCAAACATTAGCATATGTGGAGAGTTAGGGGCTGTTCACATGGCAGTAAATGGAGAGGAATTTTATACAGATATCCTCATCTTCATTTTCTAGCCCTCTGGCTCCTCATGAAGGAATGCCAAAGCAGAATGAATGGTCATAGTCAGCGGGCGGTCTTGCGCCGCAGACTTGCGGAATGTGCAGCAAGAATGAGCAGAAAGATTATTTTTTCAGCATCCTGCTCAGATTTCTGCCTCTCATTGAAAACAATTAGAAGCAGAATGGGGGCCCCAAAATGTAAGATGAAATATAAGGAAGGATCTCTACCTCTAGGTAACATAAAAAAAAGGTTGAGGAAAGGGATGCTTTACCCTGTCTCTTCCAGACAACTGCCTATTCACTATTGTTGTTGCTGTTAATATTCAGTCCATTATAAGTTAGACAAGTATGTAAAGCAATAACCTTATAATTTATTATTTTTTTCAGGTTGTCAGTTACTTTTGTTCCATTCTTCCATGAAGCATTACTTCTTGCTTTTGTTGCTGCGGGTATATTTTTATAATGAAAAAGCCCATTAATAGGACAGTATTAATCAATGATGCTTGGGGTTCTTATGCTAGTAAACACCTGCCTGATGATAAATTATTTCTTGTATTCTTATTTCCCAACCTTGGCTCAGTAAATCTCTAAAGCACCAGGATTGTTTAAATTAATAAAATAATGAGTACAGGATATTCACAGGCTTTGTATTGGGTCTCCTTCAGCACTTTGGTCCCTGAAAGCAAAACTCTGGGACAGCACACATCACTAAAACCACTAATCTAAAACATAACTTTAAAGGGAATATATCACTGGAAAATACATTTTTTTAATCAAGTTTTGTGTTAAACATTTTTAAGAATTTTTGGTCAGTTTTTTTTTTTTTTTAATTCCACATTTTTATCTATATTTTCAAGAATTCTAAAAAAAAATCTGCAGTTCTGACTCTGGCCACCAAGCAAATAATATGCTGATACTTCCTGTTTTGTAGAAAATTCATTTGCAGGAGCCACCTCACTCACTGCACAATACTGACCACAAATATCATGTATATGTAGATAAGACACATAATCCACCTATAACAATAGGTAATTTCACAGCTACTGTAACTACTCCATTCTCTACACCAGTCACAGAGCATGCCTAGAAAACTCTCCCATAATAGTCAATAGGGTCTACTTCAGGCCACTGGGGGAAATTCAACATTCCCTCTATACAGATTATATTGAGGTGCATTTTTGGAACCATAAGCTCCAATTTGTTCCTCACCCGCCAAAAGTCCGCACTATCCAAAAATAGCGTTATTTATCCAGTACGGTGAACGCTGTAAAAAAAATATATACCGCAGTGTGTAAATTAATGTATTTTGACCACCTCGCTTCCCCCTAAATATAGTGATAAAAAATTCATACATACCAAAAATCGATACCAATAAAGACTACAACTTTCCCCACAAATAAAGAGCCCTTACTTATCTTGGTCAACTAAACAGTAAAAAAGTTAAAGGCATCAGAATATGGTGACCCCAGGAAAATCATCAAAAAATTATATTTTATTAGTAAATGTGGTAAAACAAAAAAAACTATATAAATATGGTATCACCATAATCGTAATGAGTAATTGTAAGTAATTTTTAATGCACAGTGAACATCATAAGAAAAAAAATCCAAAAAATTATAGAATTGTGTTTTTTTTTTTTTACACAGACCCCCATACACATTGATAAAAGCTAATCAAAACATTATATGAACGCCAAAAGGGTGCCAAATAAAAGTACAACTCAACACAGAAAAATAAAAAAGTTATGAATTTTTTGAAGGCTGGAAGGATAATATGAAGAAAGTCACCAAGCATTAATGTCCAAATTATGCTGTGTCCTTAAAGGATTAAGAAACTATTTAAAAATATTCTAGCGAACCCCATCCACATTGCGGAAAAATACGTGCAGCGGATACACTGTGATTTCCAAAACCATTGTGATTTTGGAAATCGCAGCATGTCAATTATACCTACGGAAACTCTATAGGTATATTGGAAGCAGAGAGTCCGCAGAGGTTTCTGTGAAAAGCGGTGTAGGAAAAACTGCGATGCGTTGCCAGTGTGGTTTTTCCCGCAGCGCTTTTTTGCTATGTGATACTTTTTACTAGTACTTAATCATTAGGGAATTAAATTTACTCTATGCATGTTCTTGTCTTTGCAACAATGGACTTTCTTTGCCAAAGATTTGACTATTGAGTTAATAGGGGGAGGGGGGCACTAGTTCTTTCGGTTCCAGAAAGGGATAGATAGAGCTACATAGGTTGCTTTCTAGCACATTACTCAGTCTTCGATAGAGAAAATAATCACCACCATACACAAGTATTGCCTAGGCAGCCAGTATACCAGTCATAAAGTGTTAGACTGTAGCAGAGAATATGGTATGATTCTACATCTTCACTCTATTCCCTTTGCAAGCAGTACTGTGAGGATGTACTTGACTTACATTTATTCCAGGGAGACCCACTTGTTTACTATGAATATATGGCCATTAGATAAAATATCAAAAAAACGTAAATAATCTCAAAAAAAAATTCTTCCTTCTAGTTCAGGCCTTAACTAGTACACAAGTCAGTACTAGTCAGTATGGGTTTTAGTTCTATAGCTATTTGTAGCATTCCCAAAAATTTGCTTTCTAAATTAAATGGCTATATTTATACATATATAACAAAAAATAACAGTAATTTAGGTGGTTTATGTTTTTCTAGTTTTATGACTTTAAGGTCTCCTAGGAAAATGTTATACATGTCTTTCCAATATTAACAGTCTGTGAAAATCATTAATTTGCACATTGTAAAAGTTAAGATCTATATATATATATGCGCAGTTTCCTATGCATATTTGTGCCAGTCATTTGGATAAGGATGTGTTCAGGCCTGTGGCTCAATTACATCTCATTAACGGGTCTACAGGAGCCTTGCTATGTGTTAGTAGCAGCTCATTAAATGAAATCTGAAGAGCCCAAGCAGTGCCGCATAAATATATGCTATTTTATTGTTTACTCCTGAGAGTGCATTCCACCCACCATACTCCGAGAAGCTATTCCTCAACATAACCCAGATTTTATAGTGAATGTCAGCCAATTCATATTCTACTTTGGTAAAATAAAAATAAAAATAAAAACTGACATTTTAAAATAGATAACTACATAGCAGGAAAACCAAGAACAAACCTGAGCTGCAATAAAGAAATGGAAAATATTTATTTTTATAATTAATGTAATTATATTTTATGAATCCAGACATTTAGGAAATTGTGTTTTTGCGTGTGTTTTTGACTAAACTGCATTAAATGTAGCAAATTTCAAAAAAGTAAAGTATATAGATGTATAACAGTATGATACATGTTTTTGGAAAGTAAAATATGTTATATTTACTATATTTTTCAGACTGTAGGGCGCATTGTAAGTTTATGACTAAGTCTGTAAGGCCTTATTCACACGTCCACATCTTTCACGGATGCCATACATACCCATTTATTTCAGTGTGTTTATTCAGGCATCAGTGTTGCAGGAGGCACTTTTTTTTTTTCACTGAGGCATCACATCAATGAAAGTCTATGGATCTGTGAAAAATAATAATCTCTGTGTCATCTATTTTTCACAGACCCAGAGACATTCACAATATAGAAAATGAAAAAAAAAACAAAAAAAAAAACCCAAAACTGCTTTTTACAGATGTGAAAAACGGATCAACCACAGACAACACAGCTTCCACCAATCAGCATGCTGCGGTGCTGCCTGTAAAAAGCACAGACCGTGGATGTGGACATGTGAATAAGGCCTAAGACAAACTTTTTCAGGATTTATGAAATGCTATATGCCAGAATAGTGACGTAAAATAGTCACAATTGTTGATATGCGACTATTTAAGGCTACAAAAGGAATGGGAAATATATAGGAAGCTCTTATACGTCTACCTTCTGCTCAATCCACTCCTGGCTTTGCTCAAAAAAATTTGAATGATGCTCGGCGTGACATCCAGGCGTCAACCGGGTGCATTCCATGATGCATTAATTTCTATGGGGGCTTCTGATCTGTTTCACCCTGAGGACACGGATGATTATAGAGCAGGTACTGTCCTGCTCCGTGTCATTAGAACGGATCGGAAGCCCCATAAATGTGAATGCATCACGGAATGCTCTCAGATGATACTTGGCTGTCACTCCAAGTGTCATCCGATTCCATTCCACTGCAGATTTTCCCCACATCGGATGCAAACTTGGTCATGTGCATGGGTTCTAATACTATTCATGGCACATGTGCACCTAATACTAGTATCAAAAGAAAAGAGGAAACCGCTTGGATGCATAATGAATAAGCGGCAGTAGTAAATGCTTAGTAGTGCATAAAAAACACAATAAAGTGCTAAATGCAAATGAAAACAGCAGAACACAGAACACTAAAGTGCCCAGTGAACACACAGTAAAAAACTAAAAACACACAGAAAACATTGTGCAAAACAAATGTGCCAAGAATTCGTTTACTCCTGTCCTTATTCTGTTTTTTTTTTTTTTTAGTTTACCCCCTTATTATTTTCACACTATTTAGTATTTATAAAATCTGCTAATATTGGATGATGATGATGTAATTCATACCCACATGTGAGGACTGACTGTTTCATATATGAAAAACTGTAAATTTATTGAAGTCTTCGTGAAAGGTAGATATAGAAAAATATACAGAATGAGCAATAGATCTATCATCTGTCCATAGTTAGGCTTCTTTTATAGAAGTTCAGTGTTTAGAGGACAGGGACTCCATCCAGGCCTGTGCGTATACATCTGTGCGTTGTCTGTCAATGTGTAAGTGTAATCTCCAACAATCATACATACCATATCATACATACCACATGTGTGCCTGTCAATTATTTATACCACAGGTGTCAAACAAAAGGCCCGCAAGTGAAATCTGAACTGCGGCCTTGTGTTTTTGTGGCACAACAGCAGGGCCATCTGCTATGAATCCCCTGTGAGGCCGGCACTGGCAAGCGCTTCGGGTGCAGACACTGAGTGCAAAACTGCCCTACTGTCTGCCCCTAAGCTGCAACCTGCAAATATTCCTCAGAGCACCCTTCAGGCCCGACACTGTTAGGGGCACATTTGGGTCCCCCTCCCCCTGTGTACTGATCTGTACAATTATTTTACTTACAAAGCAGTGATGCGGCAGGCAGGATCTCCTCTGGCATATAGTCTGTGCACATCTTCTATTTTCCTCCAAGCAGTACCATAGACTAGGTCAAGGTACTGGGAGAAAAATAAAAGATGCACACGGACTTTTTTGCCAGAGGAGATCCCGCCTGCCGCATCACTGCTTTGTAAGAATATATAATTATACGGTGCTACAGAGCATTGATTGGTATGTGGGGGAGGGGGACTATTACCTGTGGGGGAGTGCTATTAGTGCACTATTACAGTAATAGTGCGTCCCACAGGTAACAGAATAACTTACAGTGGGGAAAAAAAAGTATTTAGTCAGCCACCAATTGTGCAAGTTCTCCCACTTAAAGAAATGAGAGAGGCCTGTAATTGTCATCATAGGTAGACCTCAACTATGAGAGACAAAATGAGAAAACAAATCCAGAAAATCACATTATCTGATTTTTAAAGAATTTATTTGCAAATTATGGTGGAAAATAAGTATTTGGTCAATAACAAAAGTTCATCTCAATACTTTGTTATATATCCTTTGTTGGCAATGACAGAGGTCAAACGTTTTTCGTAAGTCTTCACAAGGTTGGCACACACTGTTGCTGGTATGTTGGCCCATTCCTCCATGCAGAACTCCTCTAGAGCAGTGATATTTTGTGGCTGTCGCTGGGCAACATGAACTTTCAACTCCCTCCAAAGGTTTGCTATGGGGTTGAGATCTGGAGACTGGCTAGGCCACTCCAGGACCTTGAAATGCTTCTTACGAAGCCACTCCTTCGTTGCCCTGGCGGTGTGCTTGGGATCATTGTCATGCTGAAAGACCCAGCCACGTTTCATCTTCAATGCCCTTGCTGATAGAAGGAGGTTTGCACTCAAAATCTCACAATACATGGCCCCATTCATTCTTACATGTACACGGATCAGTCGTACTGGTCCCTTTGCAGAGAAACAGCCCCAAAGCATGATGTTGCCACCCCCATGCTTCACAGTAGGTATGGTGTTCTTTGGATGCAACTCAGCATTCACTCTCCTCCAAACACGACAAGTTGTGTTTCTACCAAACAGTTCTACTTTGGTTTCATCTGACTGTATGACATTCTCCCAATACTCTTCTGGAACATCCAAATGCTCTCTATCAAACTTCAGACGGGCCCAGATATGTACTGGCTTAAGCAGGGAAACACGTCTGGCGCTGCAGGATCTGAGTCCCTGGTGGCGTAGTGAGTTACTGATGGTAGCCTTTGCTACGTTAGTCCCAGCTTTCTTCAGGTCATTCACTAGGTCCCCCGTGTGGTTCTGGGATTTTTGCTCACTGTCCTTGTGACCATTTTGACCCCACGGGGTGAGATCTTGCGTGGAGCCCCTGATCGAGGGAGATTATCAGTGGTCTTGTATGTCTTCCATTTTCTAATTACTGCTCCCACAGTTGATTTCTTCACACCAAGCTGCTTGCCTATTGCAGATTCAGTCTTCCCAGCCTGGTGCAGGTCTACAATTTTGTTTCTGGTGTCCTTCCACAGCTCTTTGGTCTTCACCATAGTGGAGTTTGGAGTGTGACTGTTTGGGGTTGTGGACAGGTGTCTTTTATACTGATAACAATGTCAAACAGGAGCCATTACTACAGGTTATGAGTGGAGGACAGAGGAGCCTCTTAAAGAAGTTACAGGTCTGTGAGAGCTAGAAATCTTGCTTGTTTGTAGGTGACCAAATACTTATTTTCCACCATAATTTGCAAATAAATTCTTTAAAAATCAGACAATGTGATTTTCTAGATATGTTTTCTCATTTTGTCTCTCATAGTTGAGGTCTACCTATGATGTCAATTACAGGCCGGCCTCATCTTTTTAAGTGGGAGAACTTGCACAATTGGTGGCTGACTAAATAATTTTTTTCCCCACTGTATGTGTGTGTGTGTGTGTGTGTGTGTGGGCGGGGGGGCTATTACCTGTGGGGGAGTGCTATTAGGGCACTATTACAGTAATAGCTGCCTTCAGCCTTATAGTTGCCTTCAACGGGCTATAAATATAACCACACCTAACTGGCATAGCTACATTTAACAGTTGCAGAATACTAACAGCCCTTTGAAGACAACAATAAAACTGATGTGGCCTTCAGCCAAAATGAGTTTGACACCCCTGATTTATACCAATAGCGTAGGCGTGTATTCTGAGCTTTAGATACTTTTGTCACTATATATGTGTAGCCCTATTTGGGGGGGGTATGAGTATTATCCCTCCCGCAACAGACTCTGGTGCTGACCTGTGTGTATAATGGGACCTGAAGCCTTCGCTGAAGGGAAGAGTGGGAACATATATGAAATATATCAGTGCCTCCACCCAGGATAGAGCCTCTGTATTACAGGGAGAATCTCTTCCTGGGACTTACCCATGAAGTACAGTTAGTAGCCTTAACAAGGATCACTGTACTAATCTCACAGTCTGAAGAATACATACAGATACCACATAAGGTTATAACAGTAGCTTTATAAGAATCAACAGGGTAATAGTACATACATAAAATATACTCAGAACACAGCAATACTACAACAACCAGCAAGTCCTCAACCGTCTTAGGTTATATACCCGGGTATATATATAGATATATAGCAAGAGTCCGGTGCACAATACCTCCAGGCAACAGAAGAGATGCAGGGGCCCCTGTGGATGACTGTGGATCCTCGGATTCTTCCAGGAGATGACAGACAGCCGATCAGGAGATGATGATGATGATGGTGAGATTCTTCACAGGCAGCAAACAGGGCGACGGTGACGGCAGTAGATGCAGGCCTGACTACCCTAACACTGAGTCCTTAACCTGCCAGCTAAACTACTAGTGCCACCGGGCCTCTAACTAGCTAGTTGGCCTTCGGAAGCCTAACCTATCACTGCCCTGAACTATATATATATTGATCCCTAACTACGGTTACTAGCTAGGTCCTGTGAGTATATAGGGGGTAACACATACCTAACTATATACTGTGAAGTAAAGAGGAACAAGTGGCTCTTAGACTCCCCCAGACATAACATGTCTGTCTCAGCAGCTCTGCTCACATCTCTCCCCCCAGCAGCTCTGCCTCACATGTGTCTGACTCACTGTATTTACAAAACAAAACTTGCACTGAATGCCTGGGGTCTCTGAAGCCAAACTGCAGGGGCAAAGAAGCCAGATACATTATATACTAGTAGAAATGGCAGTTCCCTACACTCTCCCTCTGGTGAAATCTTTACGTCACGTCAAAGACATACAAAGTCATAGTATACAGTCAACATTACCAATGACAATATCAATATGGTTGCTTTTGCATTTACAGAGTCACAACAGGTTAATAGGTATACATGCCAGCAGGAGCGAAAATTGGTAACATATTGACCAAAGTGGACACTGCACCCACCCAAGCATGGTATAAATGAGGCTGAGTAGTAAATCTGGGGTCCCCCAAACTATCATATGTCAGCATAGGTGGAGGGTGTCTAATTCTCTCTCCTCTCCGTACCTCTCTCTGAGGTAAACTAGCATGTACAGGCCCTAAACTAGGGTTGTCTGCCATGGGAGGGGATGGTGCTGGTGGCGTAGGAGAGCTAGATCCCTGCTCATCTGTAGACACAGATCTAGGTACGAATTCTGGAGTTTGAGGGTTCATAGGTCTCCCTGAAGGAGAAGATACTGGTGATCTAGGAACTTCAGGAGCCACAGTCCAATCACTCTCAGGGGTTTCAGGAAGGTCAGGTGGAATATCGGCTAAGGACTGTGGAGAATCGCAGGCCGAGCCATCATTGGAGATATCCATACCATCAATCTGAGGTACAGGCAACAAATGATTTCTATGCCAAGTCCTGATCCCCCCGTCCCGTCCTTTTATCTTGTAGACTGGTATTCCAGGCAACCGATCTACCACTGTAAAGAGTTCACTCCGCCATCGATCAGCCAGCTTATGTTTTGCAGATGCTCCCAAATTCCGTAGCAGAACATGGTCCCCAGGGTTCAATTCTCGGTATCTTACTCGAAGATCAAATCTCCTTTTATTTCCTTCATTCACTTTGGCCGCATTTTCCTCAGCCAGCTCATAAGCACTCTTAAGCGTTTCTTTCAAACGTGCCACATATCGGTAATGATCTCGATGACTGATACCATCGGTAGAGACTCCCAACAAGATGTCAATAGGTAGCCTAGGCTCTCTTCCAAACATCAGAAAGTATGGTGAATATCCTGTGCTCTCGTGCCTTGTACTATTATAGGCATGCACCATAGCCTCCACTTTTCGACTCCAGGATCGCTTATCCTCAATTCGTAAGGTACCAAGCATATCAAGTAAAGTCCTGTTAAATCTTTCAGGAAGGGCATCTCCCTCTGGATGGTAAGGCTTCGTCCGACTTTTGCGGATGTTCAACAACTGAAGTAACTCTTTGATCAGGTTACTCTCAAAATCCCGGCCTTGATCAGAATGCAACCGGTGTGGTAAGCCATAATGGATAAAATACTTTTCCCAAAGCACTCTTGCAACAGTGACTGCTTTTTGATCCTTAGTCGGAAAGGCTTGAGCATATCGTGTGAAGTGATCAGTCACCACCAATACATTTCCAAATCCTCTGGAGTCGTTGTCAATACAAAGGAAGTCTATGCAGACAAGATCCATCGGGCCCGAACTCTTCAAGTGTCCCATGAAGGCCGCTCGAACCGGGACAGTCTTCCTCTGCAAACATCTGCGACAGCACCTACACAGACGAGTCACGGTATCTCTCATTTTGGGCCAGTAGAATCGGTCTTGTATTAGGCCATAAGTCTTCTCAGGTCCCAAATGACCATGATAATCATGCAGACTTCGGAAAATCATCTTCTGAAAGCAGCTTGGAATAACTAGTTGGCGCCTTCCAGGGTGATCATGATACAGCACCACACGATAAAGTAGGCCATTGTCTATTTCAAACTTCTCCCAATCTCGTAGAAGTTGACTGCATTCAGAGGGTAGGGATGTCTTTAACATTTCTCTGTCTTGAGAACTCACTGCTTGATAAAGAGGTCCAATTAAAGGATCAGTCTTTTGACTCCAGATCATTCGCTTTGAAGATATAGAACAACTCTCAAAGGATCCTAAAGCGGCAGGGTAGGCAAACATGTCTGGTACAGCTTCGGGACCTCCCCCAATAGAGTCAATAAGCCGAGTTTCAGAAAAGGCTACTCGGTCTTCAACTACAGCAGCCATGGCACACAAAGCTCCTACTCCAGGACTTGGCACTTCTTCCCATTCATCCACTACTTCCGGACTAGGTAATCCAGGCCGTCTTGATAGAGCATCTGCCCCAATGTTCTTAGGCCCCGATTTATACTTGAGTGTGAATTGGTAGTTGGATAAAGCCGCCAACCAGCGATGTCCTGTAGCATCGAGTTTAGCGGTTGACAAAACGTATGTCAGTGGATTGTTGTCTGTTCTTACTTCAAACGTGGCTCCGTATAAATAGTCATGTAATTTATCAACAATGGCCCACTTGAGCGCCAAAAACTCCAATTTATGTACTGGATAATTTTTCTCGCTGGGAGAAAGACTTCGACTTATGAAAGCTATGGGCCGTAACCCGGCCGGGTATTCTTGGTGCAGCACGCCACCTAATCCTTCAAAGCTGGCATCTACATGTAGCACATATGGCTTCTGTGCATCAGCATAAGCCAGAACGGGAGCTTCTGTCAATTTCTTCTTCAACAACTTAAATGCTTCTTCACAATCCGCAGTCCACCTATCGCCAAAAAGGCTTTTGGAAGACCCTTTCTTCTTTCCCGGATCTCCTGCATCACTCTTCAACAGGTCGAGGAGGGCTCGAGCAATTTTTGAATATCCTTCCACAAATCGTCGATAGAATCCACAAAACCCCAAGAAAGATTGCAACTCCGTAATATTTTGCGGTCGGGGCCAATTCACCACAGCTTCAATCTTACCAGGATCGGTAGCAACTCCTTCAGCAGAAACAATATGACCTACATAAGTGACCGAAGATCTACAAAATTTGCATTTGTCAGCCGACAACTTCAGCCCCTCTTCTTTTAAGCGTTGGAGTACTCTCAAGAGTCGTTCTTCATGTTCTTCCAGCGTCTTTCCAAACACAATAATGTCGTCAAGATATACAAGGCATTCCCGGGGAACTAAATCACCTAACACTCTTTCCATCAACCTTTGGAACGTTGCTGGCGCACCTTTTGTACCTTGCGGCATACGAGTGAACTGAAAGAAACCCAAGGGGCATATGAAGGCTGTCTTTTCCTGATCCTCAGGTGCCATTGGGACTTGATAGTATCCCGATCTTAGGTCCAGCACTGTGAACCAACAGTTTCCATTCAGAGCTTCCAGAGCTTCTTCAATTCTCGGCAGTGTATACTGATCTGGTAAGGTTCTCCGGTTCAGAGTTCTGTAATCCACACATAGGCGAATTGCTCCAGATTTTTTTCTTACCACCACAATAGGTGAGGCATAGGGGCTCTTACTGTCCACAATGATCCCCTGACCTTTCATTTGCTGTAGAGTCTGTCTTAACTCATCAACATCCTTTGGAGCAACTCTCCGTGGTCGCTCCCGGAAGGGAGTAGAATCGGTCAATCGGAAAGTGTGTTGAGCACTTTTAGCACAACCTACATCCATATCATCCATGGAGAACACTTCCGATAATTCAGACAACTTCTGTGTCAGTCGCTGATTCCAGGCCTCTGGTAAATGTGGATCACTCAAGTCAAGATTGAGATTAGGGATTGCATCTCGGATTTGAATCCTGCACACTTCAGCGTATGGACTTACTCCAAACATAGGGTAGCAGAGGGCCACATTCTGGTATGGTCCAATTACGATCGTATGCGGTGAACAGTTCCTCACTGTCACACAGGTAGATAACTCCACTTTATTTCTCCAGTCCTTTCTCTCTGGGATCACCATCCAGCCATTCTGGTTAATCATTTCTTCAGGGGTTTCCATAAGGACATAACTCCCCCCTTCAAGCAAATCGGGAGCAATGCTGGAGGCTACTCTCAGAACTCTCTCCCCGCCGGCAGGAACTTCCACGGTTCTCTCACCGATATGATATACCATTCCATGTCGATAGCCAGTAGACAGGGCATCACAGAGTTCTCTAAGATCAGAAGATATATTCACCGGCTGAGCTGCAGGGTTCCAATCTCTTCCAAGAAACTTCTGAAAAGCATAATGCACTGCGGGACAATTAGTGCCAAGTATCACAGGAGCTGCACAAGAATCCCCTGTATCAGGACAGACAAGAGCCGTAATCTTCATGGGAGCGACACTCTGATCTTCTAATTCAGGGACAGCTATAACTACTTGTAGGCTGCCATCTACAGGATATGATCCTGAATTAAGCCCCCACAATTTCATTTGTCCCGTAGACTGAAGAGGTATATCCCTCAGATACTTTTGGTAGAACGAGCGATAAATCAGGGTCACTTGAGATCCTGTATCAAACAGGGCAGGAGCGGCATGACCATTGACAGTGACTTTGACAACGGACCTGGAGCCCGCGATAGCGCCTCTGGTCTTTACTCGGCCCGCCTTCCTTCGGTGTCTTTGATTCTGAATAGAGAAGACAGCACTGTGTCCCAATCCCTCACTGTCCTCCGTACACTGTCTGGCAGTATGGCCCATCTGACCACATTTATAACAGGTTCTAGCATCCTTCCTCCATTGAGTGGCAGTGGGTGGGGTGGCGGACTGTCTTGGTTCTGACCGCTCCGCTGGTTTGTTCTTGTTTGAACTAGGAAGAACATCTTCTTTAGAGGTGCTTTTCACTTTCTTAGGGGTACTAAAACTAATGTCAGCTTCTTGTTTCTTCACTAACTTCATTAAGTCAGGAAATGGAAGAACTTTGTCAGATAGTAAGACCTTGAGTACTTGAGCAAGAGGATGATGAGGTTGTAACCCTCTCACCAACTGACTGTTTCTCATAGCGTCTACCTCTGAAGTAGATATAGCTGCGTGGTACACCAGACGTGAAAGAAGTAGCTGTAAACGGTTAATAAAAGTAGAGACATTTTCCCCTTCTTTTTGACGAACCATTCGGTAATCAGCAACCATCTGGGCAAGGTCATAGTATGGCTCAAAGTGATCAGACAGTACTTGTATATAGTCCAATGCACTCACTCCTTCATGAGAGTCTCTGTACAAGCGGATCAATTCTGCAGCAGGAGACCGCAAACTTTCACTGATACGCTGCCGCTTGCCTTCTTCAGAGCAAGACCATTCCTTCAGGCCTTGGAGAGTATGTTCTTTCCATATCTCAAAGTTTTCCTCCCCTTGTGGTACTGGGACATTACCAGAGAATACTTTTAGTTTCTTGTAGTGAGTGGCCTGCAGGCCCTGAGCTAACATTTCAGTCAGCCTGGCTAAAGTGCTAATAGCACTGTCACTAGAGGAACTGCTAGCGACGGCCATACTGGGGGGGTAACTGGCTGAGCGGGGTTCTTCCTTTACCTGAACCAGGGGAGGAACAGGAGGTCGGTAATCCCATGTAGTAGCTAGTGGGAGGTTCCCCTCTGAGCTATATCGCTTCTCCATATCAATGACTATTCCCACTTCTAAATCTCAGCAGTGCCTCCAAATGTAGCCCTATTTGGGGGGGGTATGAGTATTATCCCTCCCGCAACAGACTCTGGCGCTGACCTGTGTGTATAATGGGACCTGAAGCCTTCGCTGAAGGGAAGAGTGGGAACATATATGAAATATATCAGTGCCTCCACCCAGGATAGAGCCTCTGTATTACAGGGAGAATCTCTTCCTGGGACTTACCCATGAAGTACGGTTAGTAGCCTTAACAAGGATCACTGTACTAATCTCACAGTCTGAAGAATACATACAGATACCACATAAGGTTATAACAGTAGCTTTATAAGAATCAACAGGGTAATAGTACATACATAAAATATACTCAGAACACAGCAATACTACAACAACCAGCAAGTCCTCAACCGTCTTAGGTTATATACCCGGGTATATATATAGATATATAGCAAGAGTCCGGTGCACAATACCTCCAGGCAACAGAAGAGATGCAGGGGCCCCTGTGGATGACTGTGGATCCTCGGATTCTTCCAGGAGATGACAGACAGCCGATCAGGAGATGATGATGATGGTGAGATTCTTCACAGGCAGCAAACAGGGCGACGGTGACGGCAGTAGATGCAGGCCTGACTACCCTAACACTGAGTCCTTAACCTGCCAGCTAAACTACTAGTGCCACCGGGCCTCTAACTAGCTAGTTGGCCTTCAGAAGCCTAACCTATCACTGCCCTGAACTATATATATATTGATCCCTAACTACGGTTACTAGCTAGGTCCTGTGAGTATATAGGGGGTAACACATACCTAACTATATACTGTGAAGTAAAGAGGAACAAGTGGCTCTTAGACTCCCCCAGACATAACATGTCTGTCTCAGCAGCTCTGCTCACATCTCTCCCCCCAGCAGCTCTGCCTCACATGTGTCTGACTCACTGTATTTACAAAACAAAACTTGCACTGAATGCCTGGGGTCTCTGAAGCCAAACTGCAGGGGCAAAGAAGCCAGATACATTATATACTAGTAGAAATGGCAGTTCCCTACATATGGATAACTCCAATACAGCTTATACCCGTGACACACCCTTATGTGCTAAGAAAGAAGTCCCATTCACATGAATATTGTAACTCATGATATTTAACAGTATTTCATAGAAATAGATGTAGCAATTGGTTAAGCTGCTGCAGCGTGATCTTATCACAGAAGACAACAAAAAAAAAACAATGAAAAGTCAATGACTTTAAGGCCAGGGCCCCATGTTGCGAAAACGCAGCGTCTTGGCCGTGTACAGCAAAACACTGTTTTATACTACCTGCAAAGTGGATGGGATACTGGCTAATCCCACATATTGCAGAAAAAAATCTGCCAGGAAATGCTGCGTTTCCAAAAGTGCCTGAGTTTTTGAAAATCGCAGCAAAAAAAAAACCGCTGACTTTTCCAGATAGGTATAACAGGGACTGAAAAGCCACAGAGGAAAACTCTGTGGCCATGGTCTTTTCCACAGCGTTTTTTTTGCTGCGGATCGCTATGTTGGGCCTTGGCCTTAATTGTTTTTTTTTTTTTTAACGTCTGTGAGCAGTTTTTGTGCCTTCATGCTGCAGAAGTTTAACCAATTGCAGAAATTCAGGTTAACTCTGCTACATCTGTATAACTTATTTATTTTGCTTACTTATATAGCGCCGTCATATTCCGCAGCGCTTTACAGCCATTATTAATCACTGTTCCATATAGGGCTCACAATTTATGTTCCCTATCAGAATGTCTTGTTGAAATGGTTGTTGAAAAGTGTTTTGAGCTTATCTTTGAATTTACCTGTAAATAAGTTTAAACAAGTTTCATCAAGATAAGAATAATTCGGAAGCCATAATGTAATGAACTTTTTTTATTTTGAGGGAAGGAGAGCATAATTATATAAGGCTCCAGGGATCTCCATGTTGTTTTGCAACCCTTGACAAAACAGTTTGGCATATTTACCTCTGGGTATATATTTTTTTGTTTTATCTATAGAAAAATGAAGACACAAAGTTAGGATAAGTCATTAATCCGCATGTGATTTTATCTCCAAATGCTGGGAATATAATATTAAATAATAATTTACCATTGGGAAAGTGTCCAATAAATGGCGTCTCCTTGTGGTACTATACAACAGCCTAAAATTAAAACTAGAAATAGTTAACTACTATATTGACTAACCAACATGTTAATTTCCAAAAATGTATTCAGTAAACAGAGTTTTTTCTGTCAGTTTTGTTCCATGATAGGTCATCACAGCGCGGCCCTATGATTGGTGTCTCTGGTAGGGGATCTAAGAAATGGCTGGTTCCCTAGGGTGGATGGTTATGTTTATGCTCCATGGCATGAAACTGATGACTGATGTATTGTGTTTGGATGTATGGTAATGAGATCTAATTATTCTATTCAGCTGTATAGTCTGTTTATGATTGGTTGTCACCACAGTGGCGTAGCAATCATGGTCGCAGGGGATGCGACTGCGACCGGGCCCGGAGGAGTACGAGGCCCGTGGCCAGCTGAAAATGGCCAGGGCCCCGGATCACCATGATAGTGGTCAGGGAACCCGGCTGACCCCAGCCACTATACATATTTAACAGAAAGGGGCCCCATCAGGCCCCTTTCCGGTTAATGCCAGCCCAGGGTAGGTGACTAAAAATAAAAAAAATTATTTATGCCCACCTGTCTGGGGCTCTTCCGGACGGTTTCTGAGGTTTTCCTGCGCTCCAGTCGTCACTGCTAGCATCTGTGATTGGCCCCAGCGGTCACATGGGGATGCGCTGACAAAATGACGTCATTGCGCCCCACATGACAGCTGAGGCCCAATCACAGGCTCCAGGAATGACGTCTGGAACGCAGGACCTCAGTCGCAAGACAGAAGAGGAGCGAGGATACACAGGAAAGGTAAGGTAAGGTGAGTATAATTGTTTGTTATTTTTAATCACGTCCCCTGAGCCTTTACTTATTATACTCTGGGGTCTGAGGAGACCCCAAAGTATAATAATAGCACCGGCCCTAGGAGGGGGTGGCTCTTGGGAGCTCATAATACTCTGTGGGGACCACTGTGGACATATAATATTCTGTGGGGGCCACTGTGGGCATATAATACTGTGTGGAGGCCACTGTGGAGTGCATAATGCTGTGTGGGGGCCACTGTGGAGTACATAATGCTGTGTGGGGGCCGCTGTGGAGCAAATAATGCTGTGTGGGGGCCGCTGTGGAGCGCATAATGCTGTGTGGGGGCCGCTGTGGAGCACATAATGTTGTGTGGGGGCCGCTGTGGAGTGTATAATGCTGTGTGGGGGGCCGCTGTGGAGCGCATAATGCTGTGTGGGGTTCCGCTGTGGAGCGCATAATGCTGTGTGGGGGCCACTGTGGAGTACATAATGCTGTGTGGGGGCCGCTGTGGAGCGAATAATGCTGTGTGGTGGGGCTGCTGTGGAGCGCATAATGCTGTGTGGGGGGCCGCTGTGGAGTGCATAATACTGTTCCAGTATTGTTTACATGCCGGTGCTGCGCTCCTCACTCACTGTATTCTTGATAACTGCAGTTGTGGGTACTAAAACTCTATCCCTTTCAAGTATCAGAGTTATCGCTGCAGCACCTGTAAGCACCACTATCAAGAATTCACTATAGGGAGGGGTCCTCGGACAAAAGTTTGCACCCGGGCCCAGAAGACTTTAGTTACGCCACTGTGTCACCACATACAGTGGCTTGCAAAAGTATTCATACCACTTGAACTTTTTCACATTTTGTCACCTTACAACCACAAACTTAAATGTATTTTATTGAGATTTTAAATGATAAGCAACACAAAATAGCAGATAATTGTAAAGTGGAAGGAAAATGATAAATGGTTTTTAGAATTTTAATCAAATAAAAAGCTGAAAAGTGTGACAGACAAAAGTATTCAGCCCCCTGTACTTTGATACCTCTAAATAAAATCCAGTGCAATCAATTGCCTTCTGAAGTCACTTAATGAGTTAATAGAGTCCAGCTGTGTGTAATTTAGTCTCAGTATAAATATATCTGTTCTGTGAAGGCCTTAATGGTTTGTTATAGAACACTAGTGAACAAACAGCATCATGAAGGCCAAGGAACTCACCAGACAGGTCAGAGATAAAGTTAAAGTGGAGAAGTTTAAAGCAGGGTTAGCTTATAAAAACATATCCCAAGCTTTGAGCATCCCAAGTAGCACTGTTCAATCCATCATCCAAAAATGGAAAAAGTATTCTACAACTGCAAACCTACCAAGACATGGCCATCCACCTAAACTAACAGATTGAGCATGGAGAGCACTGGTAAGAAAAGCAGCCAAGAGACCCATGGTCACTCTGGAGGAGCTGCAGAAATCCACAGCTCAGGTGGGAGAATCTGTCCACAGGACAACTATAAATCGTGCACTCCACAAATCTGGCCTTTATGGAAGAGTGATAAGAAGAAAACCATTGTTGAAAGAAAGACATAAGAAGTGCCGTTTGCAGTTTGCCACAAGCCATATAGGGGACACAGCAAACATGTGGGAGAAGGTGCTCTGGCCAGATGAGACCAAAGTTGAACTTTTTGGCCTAAATGCAAAGTCCTATGTGTGGCGGAAAAGTAACACTGCTCATCACCCTGAACACACCATCCCCACTGTGACACATGGTGGTGGCAGCATCATGCTGTTGGGAGGGTTTTTTTCAGTAGGGACAGGGAAGCTGGTCAGAGATGATGGGAAGATGGAGCTTAATACAGGGCAATCCGAAGAAAACCTGTTGGAGGCGGCAAAAGACTTGAGACTGGGAAGGAGATTCATCTTCCAGCAAGACAGTGACCCTAAACATACAGCCAGAGCTACAGTGGAATGGTTTAGATCAAAGAATATTCATGTGTTAGAATGGCCCAGTCAAAGTCCAGACCTAAATTCCATTGAGCATCTGTGGCAAGACATGAAAATTGCTGTTCACAGACGCTCTCCATCCAATCTGGCTGCAAAGAAGAAGAATGGTCAAAAATCTCAGTCTCTAGATGTACAAAGCTGGTAGAGACAAATCCCAAAAGACTTGTAGCTGGATTTGCTTCAAAAGGTGTCTCTACAAAGTATTGATATAGTGGGCTCAATACTTTTGCACATCACACTTTTCACATTTTTATTTGATTATAATTTTGTAAACCATGTATCATTTTCCTTCCACTTCACAATTATCTGCTACTTTGTGTTAGTCATCACTGAAAACCTCAAGAAAATACCTTTAAGATTGTGGTTGTAAAGTGACAAAATGTGAAAAAGTTCAAGGGGTATGAATACTTTTGCAAGTCACTGTATATTGTATTTTGTATTGAATAGGCAGCCAATGTATTGACTGACACAGACAGGAGGCATCATTGTAGCGTTTAGACTGATAGATGAGCCTGGCTGCTGAATTCAGAAAAGGTTTGGTTGCAGCTGATATTGGCTGCTACAGAATCTTTTTTTTTTCTTTTTCTTTTTTTAGCATATACAGTAATACCTCGTACATTCGCGAGGTTAGGTTACAGAGCGGGTTGCGGATCGCGAGGAATCGCCAATGTTTGGTACAAGTGCTTAGAAGCGCTTACAATGCCGGTTTCTAATGTTTAACCCCTAAATACCAATAAACTTTACCCTACAGTACTGTACAGTATACTAAAGTATACTAAAGTATACTGTACAGTACTGTATATTAATACATTCATTCATTTTTCTTATACACTCACAGTAAAATGAAACTAATTACCGGGTACGTAACGAACAGGACGCTACTACCCAATAGCGAAGGTGTTTTTTTTAATAAAATTTCACAGATCTGAAAAAAAAGAGCAAAATCTATATATGTTAGTTGCCAAAAAAATATCGCGAATCTGTGAATTCGCAAATTCGGAAACGCGAGTGTACGAGGTATTACTGTACTGCTTCTCGATAAGGGTATGATGCACATTATAGTCTGGACAGAGTTCATTTCTTTCAGTAAATATATTCTATTTGCTATAGTCTCAAGATACAGGACTATGTTCCACAGAGAAGACAGGAATGACATAGCTGACAGCCTCAGGTAGACTGTCTAGTGGAGCATTGTCTCAGCCTAGGAATATCATGGCATCATCACATGAACGTCTCCAACCTCATAATGTTTGTAAGTAGTTAATGTCTAATGTAGAATGTTGATGCTTATTATGTTAATAAACAGGGCCTACCACCTCTTCTAACATGTCTGTCCTAGCAATTACTTGTATTCTTCATGAAATAACAGTTCTGGAGCATTTGTTGTTAGAACTCTGCACTGTGCCTTTCCCCTGTTTCTCTTCCTAGCTGTGTGTATGGGTAGAAGTGTCCTTACATAGCCTGACACTGTATAATCAGTTCTATTTTTGTCAGGCTATACGGGGACAGAACACTTTGGCAAAGTTAAATGGTAAAAAGCACTTGTCACTTTGTTCATAAATGTTCAGACGGGATAGCAGAGACACAATGCAGAATTCTAAGAAATCCTGCTCCAAAATTGTTCTCAAGTCCAATATTTGCTAAAATAGACAAGTCAGGAGAGGTGATAGACCTTCTATGTATTTATGTTTGTACAGTATTCATGTTCGTGAATATTATGTATAACGCTCCATGCACATGATGACTGTAGTTTTTATCTGCAATCGCTGGTCTGCAGTTGTGGATAAAATAACAGACCCATACATTTCTATGGGCCCTTATACACAGTCAATTTTTTTTGTGGTTGTGTGTCTGGGCCATAGTGAAGAGTCAGAAAATATGGAACAGGTCCTATATCTCTGTGTATTTGCGGCTCGGTCCATTCATTTCAATGTATGGTCAGTGAAAACAATACATGCCATTTTTACTGACCCGTACACCTCACACGGTAATGTGCAAATTTTTTTTAACCTTAGGTTTAAAATCACTGCGTTTTTACAAAATAATAATGCAATGTTGCAATTTTGTGTTTTCAGACCCAAGCCTGTGAAATAAAACACACAGAAGTTACAGTGGGACAGAGTTATTAAAATGGTCTAAAAGCAAAACTATCTTAGTTTTGCTTTTAGACCGTTTTAATAATTCTTCCCCAATGACTATAAGACCTGAGATATTGCTTAGAAGCAAGTATGTTGGTTGCTGTACCCAGACTTGAACAAGCTGGTCTCATAGGATTACGGAGTCAGTGATAAGAGATGTTTTTTTTGTCAATTCACTTCATCCTCAAGGTAATCCAGGAAAAGCAAAGTGCTTAATACTTATACATCTTTGTCAACCTCGCTTCTAATGATGGTGTGAAAATTGCCAATTGTCATCTTGCCTTTGTTACACCCTATGCAGCAGGGACCTGTCTAAAAAAGAGAGGTATGTTAAGTACTAGATGTCAGATTGTAGTCTAGACAGTTTGAGACATTCTATGAAGAATTTCTTCCAGTAAATATCTTCTGGTTGCTATCATTAATAGCTATGCTCCCCAGAGAAGAGAACGACACTGATATATTTTACAGCCTTGGGTAAATATCTTAGTGCAGGGATGTCGTGGTAGGATCATATGGACACAGAAATTTCCCACCTCTTAGTAGTTCACATGTCTAATGTGCTTGATGGTGCTGTTGATGGTGTTATAAGAGAGGACATGGCACCTCTCCTTACAGGTCTATCTTAGAAAATAATTGTATTCTTCATAAAGTAAAAATTTCTGAACATTTTTTGTTAGAACTCTTTGTGCCATTCTCCAGCTATTCTTTCTGAACTGTCATAAATTAACAACAAGGAGAATAGTAATACCCAGTTGTCAATTTATTCATGAATAACAGGGGAATAATGGGGTAATGTTCCAGAACTGTTTCTTTTCTTTTAATTTTTTTTTTTTCAATGATGCAAATATTTGCTAAAATAGGTATGTCAAGATAGGTGGCAGGTTCTCTTTAAATTTATTTTGTTTGCATTTTGCATATGTCATGTATAGTGAATAATGTCATGATCTAATTTTGTGCTTTTCAGGACCAGGACCATCATCAGTTGTGGGATCCAACAGCAGAGCAGATACAACGACTGAATCAGCCAAGACTATGCTTGGAACCAAATATGCTGGTTACTGTAGCCAGACTTGGGATAGCTTGTCACTCTGGACCAGAAGATCTAGTTGACCATAGCAAATAGCCATACCTACAACAGTAACCACAACTCCAAATGGGAGGACTTGAAGTTCTGACCTGTGGATGATACACATTGACATAGGATAGGCCATCAATATTAGATCAATTGGGGTCCAAAACTTGGCACCCCAGCCTTTTTATTGTTTATATGTATTCATACAATGGATTATACTATAGAACATTATACATTTGGTAGTAGTGCAGGATAATGCAGTTTTGTGCAGTAGAATTCACTTAAATTGGACAAAGCTGTAAAATTAGACAGATCACTCATCGCATGGTAGTGAACAGTCTTTCCTCTGTAAGAAAAACATGACTACAGTATGACAGCATCTATAGCAATTCTGCAATGTCTGTACATATCCTTACACTTACACCCTTAAGGACACAGCAAAGTTTCTATTTTTCCAACCCACCTTTCAAAAGCAATCGTTGATTGTAATGTCAATCTGTATTCCCTTAGTCCAGACAGCAGCACAATATGGGGTATCTCTGCCCCTGTGTGTTGTTTAGGACAGTGGAACCTTTAATTAGCACCAAATTTATGGTGCCTCCTACTAGCCCTATAAGAGGGCACCTGAGACCTCCCTCCACTGTGTAAATTATAAAGTAAAAGGAAACAAGCTTCTAGGGAGGGAAGCCTTGTGCTGCTGTCTGGACTAAGGGAATACAGATTGACATTACAATCAACGATTCCCCTTACGTCCGACAGCAGCACAATATGGGGAGATAGCAAGTAATTCCCCTAGGGAGGGTTTCCTCGCCTTACAACGTCAAGGACTGTCTGACCAAAGGCAGTTGTCTGGGAACTGCGGACGTCTAAACGATAATGTTTGACAAAGGTCAACTGGGATGACCATGATGCAGCCGCACAAATCTGGTCCAAAGGTAAGGACCGGTACTCAGCCCAAGAAGTCAACACAGCCCTGGTCGAGTGGGCCGTAGAAAAAACTGGAGGGAGTAACTCCTGAATAAGGAAGGAAGACCTAATTGTCTCCTTGATCCATGTGGATAGAGTAGGCTTGGAAGCCTTGAGGCCTTTGTTTTTACCCTGCATATTAATTAGTAGGTTTTCGGCCTTCCTAAACGGTTGAGTGCGGGATAGGTAAATCCGCAGACACCTTACCACATCTAAGGTGTGGAGCTTTTCTTCCTCCTCAGAGGTTGGAGTGGGGAAAAACACTGGTAGCGAAATTAGCTGATTGCTATTATAGCATGAGGGGACCTTAGGGTTAAACCCAGGCAAAAATCTAAGGTGCACCCTATCTGCAAAAAACACAATGTACGGTTCTCTAGAAGAGAGAGCCTGGAGTTCCCCTACTCTTTTGGCAGATGTAATAGCCAACAAAAAAACGGTTTTGTATGACAAATATTTTAGCTCCGTAGTCTCCAAGGGTACAAATGGAGGACCGCACAGGCCTGTAAGGACTACCGCAAGGTCCCACTGGGGAACTGGAGATGATACTGAGGGCTTTAGCCTCATTGCCCCTTTAAGGAACCTTGCAACCAGAGGATCCTGAGACAGACGTCTGTTCAAATGAGCGGAGAGGGCCGCAATCTGCACTTTCAAAGTGGCAGGGGCAAGGCCCTTATCCAAACCGTCCTGAAGAAAATTTAAAATATCAGCCGTTGAAGGTTGTAAATTATTAATACCCTTCTTGGAGCACCACTCCATGAAAATCTTGGCTGTCCTCTGGTAGTTCTTATTGGTAGAGTCTGCTCTTGCAGAAGAAAGGGTCTTCAGGACGGCCTCTGACAGTCCTCTATCCTGCTGTAGGGACTGCTCAACCTCCAGGCTGTCAGGTTGAATCTCCAGAGATCCTGGCACTTCAGAGATCCTTGGGAAACCAGGTTCTGGATGGGGGGAAGCCTCCAATATATCCCTCGACTCATCTCCATGAGTTGGGAAAACCAAGCTCTTTTTGGCCAGAATGGAATGATGGCTATCACAGAGACTTGGTCCTGTCTGATTTTCATCAATACCTTCGGTATTATTGGAATTGGAGGGAAGATGTATGCCAGCCTGGACCTCCAAGGGATGGACAGGGCATCCACTGCCAAGGGATTGTCCTCCTGGTAAAGGGAACAGAACGTCTCCACCTTGGCGTTGAGTCGGGTTGCCATGAGGTCTATTTCTGGAAGACCCCACTTCAGGGTAATCTGATGAAAGACTTCTGGATTGAGTGACCATTCTCCTGATACGGCATGACCCCGACTCAACCGATCCGCTACTATGTTCAGGGAGCCCTTGATGTGAACTGCGGATAAATGGGTTAGATTTTTCTCTTCCCATGTAAATATCAGATCTGCCTCCCTGAGGAGGGTTGGTGATCTGGTGCCTCCCTGTCTGTTCACGTACAGCACTGTGGTCATGTTGTCTGACCGGATTTTGACTGCTCTTCCCTTGAGAAGAGGCGAGAAATGGAGTAAGGCACGATATACAGCTCTGAGCTCCTTCCAGTTGGACGAGGTCCTTCTTTCTGGAGCGCTCCAGACTCCCTTTATGGAGTTTTCGTCCAAATGGGCTCCCCATCCCGAGAGGGATGCATCTGTAGTCAACAGGGTCCAAGAAGGTTGGACCGTGGACCTTCCGTCTTTCAGGTGCAACCACCACTTGAGGGAAAGACGGTCCTGGGGGAGAGTCGAATCTTCTTGCTGAGTGTAAGAAGGGAGCGATCCCAAGCCTCTAGTAACTCCTTCTGGAGGGGACGTAAGTGCCTCAAAGCCCATGGGACTGCCTCCACTGAGGAAGACATCAAGCCCAGGATCTTCATCAATGTTCTGATGGAGGCTATCGGCTTTTTGAAGAGGTGCCGGACTGCACTGACCAGTTTCTCCTTCCTTGCTGGTGTCAAGGAGACCTGCAGGCGGACTGAATCCAGGAAGTAGCCGAGGAACTTCCTTCGGGTTGAAGGGATCATTACCGACTTCTCCCAGTTTATAAGCCATCCCAGACTCTGAAACAGGGACACGGCTGTCTGTAGATGCTGGAGCAGAACAGACTCTGACTGGGCTTTTATCAACCAGTCGTCTAGATAAGGCACCACGAATATCCCCTGAAGTCTGAGGGCGGCCGCTATAGGAGCCACTACCTTTGTAAAGGTGTGGGGAGCAGAGGAGATCCCGAAGGGTAGTGCTGAGAACTGAAAATGCTTCGTGTGGCCGGAAACTACTACGGCAATCCTTAGAAACCTTCTGTGCTGGAGGATAAATAGGAATATGCAAATAGGCGTCTTTTAGATCCAAAGTCACGAAAACATCGCCTTGGAGGAGAAAAGTGGTGACAGACTTTATGGTTTCCATACGGAAGTGCTTCTTTTTGATGAAGCGGTTGAGGTACCTTAAGTCTATGACCATTCTCCACTTGTCTGCCGGTTTTGGTACCAGGAAGACGGGAGAATAGACACCGGATCCTTCTTCTAGAGAAGGGACTTCCTCCAGGGCTCCCTTGTGAATGTACTCTCGGATGGAGCATTCCAATGTAGTCTGCTGCATTATAGGCAGGCTGCGAGTTAACACAAACCGATCCTGAGGAGGATGGAGGAACTCGATTGCATATCCTTTTTGGATTACCTGCAGGACCCATGGGTCTTGAATTTTTTCCTGCCAGCAATTGAAAAAATGGGGGAGACGACCCCCGACAGGAATCTCAGCCACAGGAAGACTGCTCCTGATGTTAAAAGCTAGGCTTCTCCTTTTTATCATCAGACTTCGGGAATCTCCGGATGGCGCCTCTAGAGGAATATCTAGAGCCTCTTTGGGACTGCCGTCCACGACGAGGCGGATAGCCTCTATCACGGCCAGAATTAGATCTACCTCTAAAGGCCTGGGGTAAAGTTTTACCCTTCCTATCAGCCAAGCCCTCCAGGATCTCGTCTAGGGCACTGCCAAAGACTCTACCTGGCTCAAAGGGTAATGCGCACAAATTATATTTTGAGGGGAAATCAGCTCTCCAGGGTTTTAACCATAGAGGTCTTCTTGCTGCAGTGGTAAGTGCCAGAGATTTGGCCGCCAGCCTTAATTGATGGTGGGAGGCCTCCGCTAAATATTCAGCTGCCAGGGAAACCGAGCCTAGAAACCCTAGCAGCTCATCTCTGGAGACTCCAGAATCGATGTCCCTCTCGAGATGAACCAGGTCAGTGCGTAATTTGGCTGACACTTCACAAGACGCAACCGCCACAGCGGTCTGGGCCGAGGCAGCTGAATACGCCTTCTTGAGGGTATTGTCGATGCGCCTGTCCATGGCGTCGTGCAAATTTGATCCATCATCTGATGGTACCATAGTGCGGCGGGACAGTTTGGCCACCGCCATATCCACCTTGGGAGGAGGACCCCATTGATCCCATTGAGCAACTGGGAATAAAGCCTTGAACCTCCTAGAAACCACAAGAGGTTTTTCAGGACATTTCCACTCTGAAGACATTAATCTTTGTAATGTCTCGTCCACTTGGAAGACCCTAGGCCCTCTATAGGTGGACGTGGAGGCTTCCCGTCAACATCACGATCCTTAGACCGGATGGACTTCAGCAGCCGGCTTAATTTTTCGAGTGGGAAGCACGGCCTGCTGGAATCTTCAGTGGAATCGTCAGATGAGAGTGTCTCGTCCACTATCTGATAATCTTCGTCAGCGATGCATAGGGAGGACTGTGTCTCAACCCGTGGTTTCTTGGCAATCTGGGCGATGGAAGAACGGATCTCCTTAAGAGACTCCTCCATATAGTCCTTTACCCAGGTGACAACCTCTCTTATAGAAGGTTCTTCTGACGGAGGTCCGCGGCATTGGCGACAGCGGGTAAAATCATAGCCATCAGGTAAAGGGGTATTGCAATCCAAACACATTAGGTGTTTACGTTTAGAGGACTTTTTCCTCCTAAGCCCATCGCCATTACCTGATGCAGAAGATGACATCTGAAACATCAAAAGCCACATGACAATGTAGAATAGAAGATTGCCAAGCATCGCTTACAAGAAGAAAAAAACCAAGGGGTACCTTACTTTTTTAAATCGGTCACTTGAAAAAAAGATCCCGTCAGGAAAAACCCAGACACCGCAAACTGCAGCAGAGGAGCTAGTAACCACGAGCTCACCCAGTAAAGGACTGAAGCCCTTTTAAATGTAATACAGCAGCGAGGGGAGGAGCCAAACAAAGAAAATATTCATACAGCGCCAAACAAGGTCAAATGCCATAATGGAACATAGAGGAGCATAAGCCTAAGCCAGAGGCTCCACATACAAGCAGCAAAAAACAAATCTATATTTTGCCATTAAAATTCCAATTTTCAAACTTACCGCACTTTTCCGAGAAAACCGGAAGTAGGCCGCGGTGGTGCGCAAAGGCTTCCTTCCCCGGGGAACACGGGACCGAAAAAAGGTTCCGGCCGAAGAGGTTCCCCGCTTACTTCCGGGATGGCGCTGCCTGCAGAGCGATGAGCCGGGTAACGCTGCGCTGCAGGGCGGAAAAAGGCCCGAAGGACCGGAGGATCTTAGGAACGTAGGAGAGGACCGAGGTACCCCCAAAAAGGTAAGCCAGGAGCTTTTTTAGGAAAAAAACCCCTAGCAACGGGAGGTCACCAGAGACCTCCGTCCACCTGTCCCACACAGGACAGAAAAAAACACAGTGGAGGGAGGTCTCAGGTGCCCTCTTATAGGGCTAGTAGGAGGCACCTTAAATTTGGTGCTAATTAAAGGTTCCACTGTCCTAAACAACACACAGGGGCAGAGATACCCCATATTGTGCTGCTGTCGGACGTAAGGGGAATCTTTTTTTATTTCTCATGTGCAAGCCTGAATTTGTATGATGACATGGGAAAACACAATTCCACCATTGATTTTTGTTTATTTTTACAGTATTAGCTATGCAATAAACATAAAATGTTTCTGTAACCATTCTTTAGCTCGGTACAATTACAAATCTATATACTTTTTGTTAGGCTTTGCTACTATTAAAACATAAAAAAAACTTCATTTTGTGTCAACATATTCTGACACTCATAACATTTTTATATTTCCATCTATGGAGCTTCATGAGGGCTTGTTTTTTTGTGGGATGAGATGTAGTTTTTATTGGTACTATTTTGAGGTGCATACAACTTTTTGATAACCTTGGTGATGAGGTGAATGGCAGTGTTCACCGTATGGGGTAAATATTTTAACAACTTGGTTATTTATATAGGTGACCATACTAATTATGTAATTTTTTTATTATTTAGGTATTTTTATATGTAAAATGGGAAAAGAAGTATTTCTGACATTTGTAATACTTTTTACTTCTTTATTTTTTAAAATATTTTTTTTAACCTTTATTCTTAACCTTTTTTTTTTTTGCTTCATCATCAGTGCTAATATTTATAAACCTTTTTAGACATATTTTCTTCCACATGTCTCAGTTTTCAGTACAGTCCCTGACAAAAGTTCTGTCGCTTATCCATGTTGTGGAATCAAAAGCTTATAACCTGACTTTAAATTCATCCATTGGTTTTAAAAATGACTCATATGAAAGCTTTTGGTTAAGAAAATAAATTGGCTTCACTGATGAAATATTGATCATTTAATGAACACAGAAAGGTCAGATTTTGGCAAGACAAAAGTTTTGTCGCACACATAAAGTAATGTGAAAATCAAACCGATAATTCTGTTCAAAAACAAAGATATGTTTCATCACATTGGTGAATGAAGTTGTGGTGCTATTAGAGCCCTATTTAATATTTTGTGTGACTTCCATGAGCTTGAAGGACTGCATCCATGCGTTTCAACAATGATTCATACAATTTATTGATGAAGTCATCAGGAATAGCAAAGAATGCAGTCTTACATGCCTCCCAGAGTTCATCAAGATTCTTTGGTTTTGTCTGCCAAGCTTCCTCTTTCATCCTACCCCAAACATGCTCAATGATGTTCATGTCTGGTGACTGGGCTGACCAGTCCTGGAGCACCTTGATCTTCTTTGCCTTGAGGAACTTTAATGTAGAGATGGATGTATGAGATGGAGCACCATCCTGCTGCAAAATTTGACCCCTTTTATGATTGGGAATTTAAGAGGAAGCTAATACTTCTTGATATTTTAGGCTATTGATATTGCCTTCCACCTTGCAAATGTTTTGCACACCCCTATACTGAATGTAACCCCAGACCATGATCTTTCCACCAAACTTAACTGTTTTCTGGGTGTATCTTGGATCCATACGGGCTCCAGTAGGTCTCCTGCAGTATTTGCGGTGGCTGTGATGTAATTCAACTGAAGTTTCATCTGAGAAATCCACCTTCTGCCACTTTTCCAGCGTCCATCCATTTAGCAGGCTGTGAGCCTTGGCAAATGCCAAACGTTTTTTAATTGCCTTTTGTTTAGTGCTGGCTTCTGGGCACTGATTCGACCATGGAGGCCATTTCGAGACAGAATCCTACAAACTGTTCTAGTTGACACAGGGACTTGAGGTGACCAGGCCTGTTGGAGCTCTGCTGCAGTGGAAGAGGGGCTGGCTTTTGATTTTCTAACCGACAAATGTTCCTCCTGAGCAGTTGTCTTGCGGGGTCTGCCGGACCTGGGCTTGTCAAAAACATCTCCAGTCTGTTCAAATCTTTTTTTAATTCTTTGTACTTGACGCAGAGACACATTAAAGGTGCCAGCCACCTCTGCAGTGGATCTGGTCTTCAGCCTCTTGATAATCAAGGCTTTGGTCGCAGGGTTGATTTTTGGCATGTTGTCAGAGGTGAAGTTGCAGTTCAAGTGGAGGTCTGGGGTGCTGGAGTTCTTTTTATACACACCCACTAATTAACCGATCAATTAGTGAGCACAGGTGAGGCTTTAAACTAGGATTTTGTGCATTATATGACAAGGCGACAAAACTTTTGTCTCGCCAAAATCTGACCTTTCTGTGTTCATTAAATGATCAACATTTCATCCGTGAAGCCAATTTATTTTCTTAACCAAAAAATCATTTGGGAGGGTTTCAGCTTTCATATGAGTCATTTCTAAAACCAATGGATGAATTTAAAGTCAGGTTATAAGCTTTTGATTCCACAACATGGATAAGCGACAGAACTTTTGTCAGGGACTGTATTCTGTTATTTTTGCTGAGTATTTTGTGTGTACAGAAGTTATATTCAGCATTCTACCATACTATTACTTTCTTGTCTTTGTTCATTCAGTGTGTTTCAGAGCAGGCCAGCATCTGATAAATTGTAGATTGTGTGGTTCTCGGCAGTCCACTCAGACACTCTTCTTTGGTCTTGATGTGGGTAGACTGATTTATTTATCCTTAATAGTTTACACTGTAGAATTACATAATGTAAAAAGCTTGTTCCAGGTAATGTTCATCTTTTATCATGGGAACAGGTGTGTCATTTTGACATTGACATTAAGACCATAAGGTGCTTTGTTAGCAATAGAATTAAATATTCTTAAATGGAGTCTACCACCTCCCCCAAGCATATTCAACTGCCATCACTGTGCTACAGAGAGCTTTACAGTGATAAACAAAATACCTCTGTTATATAGACTTGGAGAAAAACAACTTTGAAGTTTTATGCAAATGAGACAATTGGTGCACTGGGGGCAGGCCTTTAGCTCCCTGGAGCAATGTTCTTGCTGCTCGAGTAAGATAGCTGATGTTATAGCAGTGGGAGTATCATGGTAGAGGTCGGAGCAGTGCTCCTATGGCTGAAGGCCGTCCACCAGTGCACCAACTGTCTCATTTTGCATAAAACATCAATGTTGATTATTTCCAAATTTACATAACAAAGGTTGTCACTGTAGTGTGCTTGGTAATACACTAGTGACAGATGAATATGCTTGGTGGTAGATTCATTTTAACATTCTGAGAATTAATTCAAACCCTTAAAGGGAATCTGTTGCTATGATAATGCTGTGTAATTTGCTGACAGCATGTTATAGGGCAGAATGACCTCTGCAGATAATAGTTTTTTGGGGAAAGATTTAGTATAATTTGTCATGTATCCATATATTACTTTGTTCTTTCTATGCTTAGAATAAGTAATTGAGTCAGTGGGTGGTCCTAATTGACAGCTATTAATATATGCACAGTCATAGGGGGAGGCTGTCTTTCACTGTCAAGACCACTCACTGGACTCAATTACTTTACTCAGCAAAGAAAGAACAGAGAAATAAATCACAGGTTATACTAAAGATTAGACTTCATTTTCATGGTGACAAGTTCATGGTGACACTCTTAGGGCTTATTCACAAGTTGCATTTTATGGATGTGTGATATCCATGATAATAATGGACAGTACAGGGAGAAAAAAGTAAGTGAACCTCTGGGTAAATGACTTCTCTGAGATCTATTATAAGTGAAACTTATTTTAATTAACCCCATAAATTTGCAGCCATTTTTCATTTTTGCAGTGCTCTTGGTGTCATTTGAAAGATTCTCAAAGATTGCTTTTTCATCTATATTACTTCTATAGATATCATCGGTAAAAAACAAAGCCTGGATTAGCATATTTATATGAAGCTGCAGCTGCTCCCAATTGCAACTAAGTTTTTAACTTATGGTATATCTGGAAATAAGACAGATAACACAGCCATGAGACATCTTTCATAAGACACCAAAAGGACTGTTCAAGGTTTTATAATGACCATGACATAACTGTTTGAAGTGCCCCGTGATTTCAGGTTCTATGCTTTATTACAGCCCACACACCCACTATCCAGTGACAAGCCAGTAAGAGAAACAAGGCAAAGAATACAAAATGGTCAGCAGTGGATTTCAACACATGATTTCACAGGAAGGAGCTAATATCAGTTAATAAAGAATATCATAATATTTATAAATGATGTCAGACAATAAAAAATGTTCAAAAGTTTAGTTAAGCTCTAATAAATGGGTTGTATAGCATGCGTGCCAGTGGGAGGATTAACGCACACTGGATCAACTCACACTGCCCAGGGGGAGGAGCTGAATGCAGGATGGGTGTGTTTAGTGATGATGCAGCAGTGCTCAGTAATAGAAGAAAACTCCCCCTGTGATCCAAGATCCTCGATTGAATAAAGAATAAAAGGGCTTTTTCTCCGCATCTCTGGGGCTCTGAAACATAAGAAAGGTATCATTTTTATTATGTAAACGACATCTACAGCACTATGGGAGCGGTTTAAAGTAGCTGGGGACAGTGATAGACTCCTTTTAAGGCGTACAAGCCCTGGTCCGTGCCTCACCTGCCACATTGTGCGAACGTAGACACCACGGGAATCAGTTCGGGCCAGGGCTGGGACAGCTCGGCCTGACAGTTTTATTACACGTAACCCCCCCTTTTTTTGCTGTGAATTATAATAGAAATCTGCCCGTTCTACATTCTGACGCAGGGGGTCCAAATGATTTACCAAGAGGTTGCAGCCTCTTTATAAATCTTTCTTTCCCTGTGCCAGTCGGGTCCTTTATTCTATGATAAATAGCCGGTCTTAATAAATTTGCTCCATTGTCATTAGTAAATCTTCCCTAATGGGTGAAAAGTGACAGACTGTTGGTAAACATGTGAATTACAGTAGTTTTCTGTTTAATGGTTTAAACATGATTTACATCAATTATAACACACATTACATTTTAGGTTTTAAGTTATAAATATCAAACACAAAGTGGATTAATTTTGTATTCATCTTCCTGAGCACAGAACAGAACACCTTGTACAAATCTAATGTACTTTACAAAGTAATGGCAGTATGCCACATCCATAATAGCACTTAATGTTTATCTCTCACAGCTGCCTCTTTTTGGTAATTATTTTAATCCCTTGGCACCTGTGTAAAAGGTCATTTTTCTTAACAAAAATAAAATAGAGAATCATCAATGGAGTGTTTCTTCTAGTACAATGAAATAATAATGTATAGTACCTTTTATTGTTTTCTTTATAATGTGACTAGTGATTTTATAAAATAAATAAACTTTACTGTATAAAAAACACATTACACGGACCTATTATTTTTTATATCTCTTTCCAAAAAAAGCCAGGTTGAATCCCGTGAGATATAGGCAATAAGCTTTTGTAACAAGTGAGCATAACCAGTGAGAAGGAATTGGGCAGTGACTCCTTCCAGCCAGATTATAGACAGTACCATCAATTAAATATTAAAGTGTAGAATTCTAAAGGTCAACGAGATTATGCGGGTGGAGAGCCTTACCTCTTTCCTGCATGACACTGTCGAAGTTTTTAATAAGACCTGGTTCTCTTGTATGGAATTCCAGTGTACCGATGACTACCGGGCGTTTCTCGGGCCTGTGCCCCCCCCCCCCGTAGACTTCTATGGATTGGCTCTGGCCTCCATAGCAAATTGATAGATTACTAGCTTGGACCTACTCCTCATCTCCTGGCATTGCCTCGTGGTGAGGTTCATCGTTCTTCTGCTGAAACATTCTCATTCGCTTGCTTCCCCGGGGATCCTTTTTGGATCCGGTTGATACTGTTGTATAACTTCCCCCCCCCCAAAAAAAACTATCCCCCCCTTTTTTTTTTTTCCTCCTTTTCTTCTCTCTCCCCTTTTCTTATTCTTCTGTCCCCTCTTCTCCTTCTCCCCCTACAATTGGGGCTATTGCTACTCCACATATTCTTCCCTTTCCCTTCCTTCTCTAGTCCTCCAACCCCTACTTGGGGATTTCCCATTGTCTAAAGTATGTGAATTGAAGCTGCTATTGTGGCTACTGGTTGTTGTTTTTTTTTTTTTACTTTATGTCTTTTTGTAAACTAAAATCAATAAAACTTTGAACTGAAAAAAAAAAAAAATATTAAAGTGTAGAACCCAAAGATATAATAATAATAATACATTTTATTTATATAGTGCCAACATATTCCGCATCACTTTACAAAATGTATCATTCCAAATAGCATTGTGTTAAACAGTTTTATACAACATGCAAATAGTTTTATAGTGTCTATGCCCATATCCCTAGTGGCCTAGGAAAGACGAAGTGATCAATGCACACATCTCTAGTGATCTAGTGTAGTGAAAAGGTTTTTGGTGAGTTTTCTGGCGATCTAAGCCAGTTAAAGCTTTATATCTGCATTCCATGTGTTCTTAAACTGGCCATACACGTTAGATGATTGTCAGATGAACCCCATAATTTTGGTGGGTCAGCCATGTAATGTCAGAGAATTCAACTGACCAATCCTTTTGTTATGAGGGTTAGACTTCCTCTCTTCCCCTGTTCAGTAACATGCATGGCTCAGTTGATTTAAGCATGCACGGGTATGGGGAATCAGGAGAGATAGATGTCGGCCAAACTATCCTATGTGCGTGTACAGCATTTGACAAGCCCTCGATCAGCTTCGTTGTTAGAAAAATAAAAATGTCTCTCTGGGTATGTCAACAAAGCTAATTTATGTACAAAAGTAGCAAAACTACTATATACAGTTAAAATACTTTATAGAGTTAACATGTAAATTTTTGTGCATGGTTAACGCAGCAAAAAGTAAAATAAAAGACCTTTCAAGAATAACAGAAAGTTTGTATCTACCCCAAAATGTTACCATTAAAGTTCACCCAGCAAAAAGCAGGTCCTCAAACCACTCCGTCGACTGAAGACTTAAGTACACAAAAACAGGTAAAGTTTTTTAAGCAAAAAGTAGCTAAACGTAACAAAAACTACTTGATATGGCACTTGTATGGCATGTTATTTATGCAAGTCATCAGTAAGTCATACGTACAACAAAATGGAGCCATTGTAAAATACAACTGGTCTTCCAATGTCAAGAGAAAATTAGCAAAGCAGTACAAACTTTTTTAATAAATACAAGTAAAATGCTATCAACACTATTAAAAAATACAAATTAACTGCCCAATCACCATAAGATAGCGGCTCTCTTCTGGATCCATCTGGAATCCACATCAAAACACGCTCTTGAAAACTCAAAAAGGTCTTAATACAATTCTGAAGATATAAAGAATGCAGTGTGGGATACCTTGACGGAGTATGGGTCTCGGTCCTGGTAACTACCTATATGGGAAAGTCACCCTTGTATGGTCTGGCTCTGACCCTAAACCCCCAAACTGACTCCAGCCCTTACAAGGGTATTCGTGTTTTTGTTTTTAATAGTGGTGGTAGCATTTTAATTGTATTTATTAAAAGTTAAGTTTTATATATGTTTGCATTGCTTTGCTAGATTCCTTATTGTTGTGCTTCTGTTGGACTACTTCCTATATTGCTGGTCATGTCAACAGAAAAATACAAATGTTATGGTTTTTGAAATTCAGAGATGAAAAAACTCAAAAGTCAGTGACCTTCTCAGCCAGTGATTGGCCAAGCGGACGTCTCCAGGCATTTCCTGTGAGTGCTGAGACACCAAAAACTGAGGACCAGCATGGACCTAGACAGCATCGAAACGTAATGGTGGGGGATCTGTCAGAAGTGAGTATTCATTTATTTTATGTTAGGAACCTATGTTTAGCTGTTCTAGATATATTTTTATTTCACTGAAATTCCTTTAACACACACGTAACATTATTTCTTAGAATTTTTTTTTGCAAAAAGAAAATACAGTTTTATAAAAAATAAGTGAAAACGTGGATAAACCTTTGAATAAAACTGATATAAGTATAATCTATCCAAAACTAAAATATAGATTCCTTCTTTACAGGTTATTAGATTAGATTTAGATTCTAAGCAGCAATAAATGAAACAAGTGCAGAAAATGGAACAGACTTTCTTGTTGATGGAATTCTTGGAACTAAAAGAGGGTTAGCTTGTATTTACCTTGAATTGGGAATGAGACATCATTTTAAGAGACATGTCAGGGAATATAGAAAAGCAATTGTAAACCTGCCTACCTTTAATAGGATTCTTCAGAGTACTTGCACAAAGGTGGATGGAATTGGAACTAACAAGTAAAGCGACATCCCTTCCCATTTCATTGAATCTGGTAATGTGCCAAGTAGTATTGTCTAATGTACACGAGCCATTGTACCAAGTACATTTATGTCATGTAGTAATAGATTCTAACATTTTCTTATACTCATCTCAGAGTGCACCAAGTTAAAGGAACAATAAAGCTGCAATGTGGGCTGCTTTCTACAAATTCAACACAAGTTTTTTAATTTATGAGAACTTTTTGTCCTAAGATGGCTGTGGAATGAGTATAAAACACTTCAGGATCTGGTCTTTTTGTCTGGGACTCCAATTGCAATACTCCTGCTGATGATGTTCATTTGGGTAGTAATTACTGCATTATTCTTAATGGAAGAAATCTGCCAGTGGCTATTTCCCAGTATGCCTTTGGAGAATGGAAGAAATCCAGAATACCCAGAGGAAATCCACGCAAACACAGGGGAAATATACAAACTACATGCAGATGTTGCCCTCGTTTGGATTCAGACTAGGGACCACAGCTCTGCAAAGCAACAGTGGGAACATTTTTTCCCTTCACAAAATGTTTTTTTTTTTTAAAGGCTATTCCTATCCTGGCTAAATAGGCAGTTTGTTCTCCCAACCACCTGGCAGCGAGTTATGACGATAGACAAATGTGGCTGTTCTATGCTGTTTCGGTAACTCCCACAGAAGTAAATAGGCGTAACTGAAACAGTGTAGCATAGTCAGCTACTATATTTCCATTACTTCTCTAGTTATGGAAACATTGTAGCTCACTGGGCCTACGCTGTTTCCTGTTTATACTTCCTGTCTTCTAGTGATGAACCATAGACAAAATGGTCTGGGGTAGACCCTATTGACTTGCTGACATGCTCTGTGACCTGTGCAGAGGTCATTGTAAAAGTGAGGGGAGTAGATAAGCTGAGAAATCACCTATTGTGACTAGTGGATTCTGTGTCTTATCTGCATATACATGTGCTATAAACATCAATGTCCTGATAATTGAGGGGGCTGCTGCAAAGAAAAAATCTACAGAAAACAGGAAGTGTTAGCATATTGTTTGGCTAAGTGGCCAGAGTCAGAACTACATGATTTTTAGACATTTTTTTAAACATAGAAACATTGGAAATTGTTGATAATCTCACCAAAAATACTTCAACAATATGTTTAACATAAAACTTGATTAAAAAATAGGACATTTTCTGGGAATAAATTCCCTTTAAGACTACAATTACACATCATACTGCATCCTACATTCCCCTCTGGCTATTGCCAATGTCACTTTTCCCTTTGTCCTTTAAATGACTCAGCAGCATTTATATGCACGTGCATGAAGTCAGATAATTTCACATTGAACTCTCACAATCTTACTTTCACGCTTAAGTTTTTGCATTGAAATCTTCTAGAGACAGTCAATTATCTAGCTAATGCCACAATATCAATTTTACAGGATTATGCTTTACAGGCTTCATTAGTATTCACTTTTCTCTATCTAAGCCTTTTAAGGCAGATTTACTTTTCGACTCAGTAGCCATTTGCCTTTGACCAGCCAAGGGCCATTTCCTAATTTTCTTCGGAAATTGTGTGTGTAATGATTTCTTTTTTTTTGTCTATGGCGGTTTATACAATAGGATATAGTGGCTTGCAAAAGTATTCATACCCCTTAAACTTTTTCACATTTTGTCACCTTACAACCACAAACTTAAATGTATTTTATTGAGATTTTAAGTGATAGACCAACATAAAGTAGCAGATAATTGTGAAGTCGAAGGAAAATGATACATGGTTTTCAAATTTTTAATGAAATAAAAATCTGAAAAGTGTGACGTGCAAAAGTATTCAGCCCCCCTATATCAATACTTTGTAGAGCCACCTTTTGCTGCAATTACAGCTGCAAGTCTTTTGGGGTATGTCTCTACCAGCTTTGCGTATCTAGATACTGAGATTTTTGCCCATTCTTCAAAATTCTGCAAAATAGCTCAATCTCAGCCAGATTGGATGGAGAGTGTCTATGAACAGCAATTTTCATGTTTTGTTACAGATGCTGTAACGTCCGCACCATTCGGACTTCAATGCCATACTCCAACCACATGCTACGGGCGCAGGAGGCGTGTCTGCCTATGATTCCTTGCTTTAGCTTCTTGCAGTACCCTGTCTGAACACTGTCCTATTCCCTCATCTCTGTAATTGATTTTCCACCACACCCAACTGTTACACCTTTGTTCCCCTCTGCTCCTCTAATAGTTAATCTCAGCCTTGCCTTCTGATTGACAGCCTATCTGCCAATCAATCCTGGGGCGGGTTCTGGACTTTCTATTTACAGCCCATCAGCCCACACTTGGTTGCTGGCTATTTCGTCTCTGACCTTGCTAAGCATTCTCTTTGCTATTGTATTGTATTTCTGACTTCTGACCTTTGGCTTTTCTTGTGACTACTCTTTTGGATTGTGATTTGGTACTTCTTTGTCTCTCTGGCTTTAACCCTTGGCTTGCTGACTCCTCTTCTGTGTTGTTTGTCTTGTCTGCATTTTGTGTTGTCACTTATCTAGAGAAGGGACTGGCACCCAGTTGTCCCTGTCATTAGGACAGTTGTGGCAAGTAGGCAGGGACAGGGGCTGGGTTGAGTTTAGGACTCACTGTCTCTGTCATTCTCTTCCTCCCAGGTTTCAGCAGCAGCACTGGGGAATTCCTCAACTGGCAATTTGCTACCAGATGCTCAATGTGATTTAGGTCTGGACTTTGACTGGGCCATTCTAACACATGAATATTCTTTGATCTAAACCATTCCACTGTAGCTCTGGCTGTATGTTTAGGGGCATTGTCTTGCTGGAAGGTGAATCTTCTTCCCAGTCTCAAGTTTTCGGAACCTCCAACAGGTTTTCTTCCAGGAATGCCCTGTATTTAGCTCCATCCATCTTCCCATCAACTCTGACCAGCTTCCCTGTCCCTGCTGAAGAAAAGCCTCCTCACAGCATGATGCTGCCACTACCATGTTATACAGTGGGGATAGTGTGTTCAGGATGATGAGCAGTGTTACTTTTCCACCACACATAGCGCTTTGCATGTAGTCCAAAAAGTTCAACTTTGGTCTCATCTGAGACATGTTTGCTGTGTCCCCTATATGGTTTGTGGCAAACTGCAAATGGCACTTCTTATATCTTTCTTTCAACAATGGTTTTCTTCTTGCCACTCTCCCATAAAGGCCAGATTTGTATAGTGCATGACTTATAGTTGTCCTGTGGACAGATTCTTCCACCTGAGCTGTGGATTTCTGCAGCTCCTCCAGAGTGACCATGGGCCTCTTGGCTGATTCTCTAACCAGTGCTCTCCTTGCTTGATCTGTTTGTTTAGGTGAACGACCATGTCTTGGTAGGTTTGCAGTTGTAGAATACTTTTTCCATTTTTGGGTGATGGATTGAACAGTGCTCCTTGGGATGCTGAAAGCTTGGGATATGTTTTTGTAAGCTAACCCTGCTTTAAACTTCTCCAAAACTTTATCTCTGACCCGTCTGGTGAGTTCCTTGGTCTTCGTGATGCTGTTTATTCACTAGTGTTCTCTAACAAACCACTGAAGCCTTCACAGAACAGGTGTATTTATACTGAGATTAAATTACACACAGCTGGACTCTATTAACTAATTAAGTGACTTCTGAAGGCAATTGTGCGCACTGTATTTTATTTAGGGTTATCAGAGTACAGGGGGCTGATTACTTTTGCACGACACACTTTTCAGATTTTTATTTGATTAAAATTTTGAAAACCATGTATCATTTTCCTTCCACTTCACAATAATCTTAATAAAATACATTTAAGTTTGTGGTTGTAAGGTGACAAAATGTGAAAAAGTTCAAGGGGTATGAATACTTTGCAAGCCATTGGTTACTCACCTTCCAAAATTTGGTAAGTTTCCTCAATGTGCAAGCAACAGAAACAATGGTAACATCAAATAGAACCCAGTCAATAATTGCATCCAATTCTTAACCACCTTCTGTCACCTCATATTCACATAGCACGGCACCACCTGGAGTTCATAGAGTGTAACAATGTACATGTCCACTGAGTACTGGTAAAATCATGTTCATAGCCACTGTCCCCACAGCCATTTCTCTGTATAGTGATCCTCTGTTCACTGCAGAGCACCAAATATTAAGCTTTCTGCCCTGCTTATTAAGCAATGACCACAGTCTTTGCCATATCATGGTTTAACAATGCTGATTTTTTAAAAGGTCTCAAAACTGGACTTCAACTATAGCAGCCGCCATTCCCATGTCCTAACTTACGCCCATAGTACTCAGAAAAACCACATTAATAAAGCATGTAATAATACTAGCAGAAGACACTTATAAAACCTCACTAGTGAAAGAGAAGAACCAAATGCTTAGGACTGCAGAAGGAGATGATCCAGCAATGGAAAGGATGGCAAATATATCTCATACAAAAGACTGTAAGCAGAAAAGCATTACCCAAATAATGTAGTTACTAAGAGCATGACATATTTTCATTTCCACATTAAAAGAGCCAAGAACTTTTTTAATTTTCCATTGATGAAGTTGATCACTTGTTTTTTTGCTGGATGAGTTTTTGGTTTTAATTACAGCATTTTGTGGCAATTTTTTTTACATTATTCATGATGTTTTCCATGATGTATGTAAATGTTAATCTGTTTTAGCATGTCTGCACAATACAAGCATATTATATGGGGAAAAAAAAGTCACTTCTGACTCCTATAACCATGATTAATTTTTTTACATCATTGTGGTATAAATAATGTTAACTTTTTTTGGTTCTCTTTGTTCTCGACGTTCTTTTTCCTGTTGCTGCTTCTTAGTGGCAGAGGTCACTGTCTTTTTCACTTAACCCAAACTCACGCTTTCAATGTATTCCTATGAAACTAAACCAAACATTCATAAGAATGCATTGAAAGCCTGACTTGCAGTTCAGTGAATAAGACTATGACCTCACCAACTAAGAAATAAAAAAAGACATTGACAATAAAAAAAAAAAATTGACTGCTTCTTTAACCAAGTGATATTTTGTATTTCAGTGCAGTGGTCCTATTGGAATTAGCAGTCCTACAGTCAGTCTTATGATTATATTTATGGTACTACAACATTTTTGAATGCACATGTTTCTTGTCAAGAACGATGAAAGCTGTGATTAATAAACAATAATATGAATATACTTTTCAAAAACTCAATTTTTGCTCCATATTTGCATCCCATCAGCATAGGCTGCATGGATAGATATAAAGTGCTGTTTAGATCTTATTTGAGTACTTTACACTTGCTAATTGTTCTGTTTATTTTTTCGTCTGGAGCATCTATGCAGTGACAGTAACTAATTATGTTTTCCAGCATCATTCAGTAATTCATTATGTGCTCGAATGACTTAGCATTAATTTAATTTGTGCTCATTACAGTCCACAGCTTAATACATCATCATTTAGCTTGCTACCATCTATTTACTATTCATATTTTGGATCAATTAGTCATTTTCATAAGTCATTGTTTTATTGAGATATATCTTATAGATTGTCATGAACAGGGCCTACATGTTTTCATAATAATAATAATAATAATAATAATAATTTTTATTTATATAGCACCAACATATTCCACAGCACTGTACAATTTGTAGGGTTCAAGTACTGACAAAAAAGATACATTACAAAGAAATAGTCAATTCACACACTGGGACTGAGGGCCCTGCTCGCAAGAGCTTTCAATCTATGAGGTAGAGGGGGTGACACAAGAGGTAGCAGGGCTGGTAACAGACGTAGCATTGCTTGTACAATGGTCAGACAATTCTGTAATAGAGGTTACTGTCATTACACATATATAAAGCTGTATGAGCCATCACCAGTCGTGTCCTTTAACGTGCAGATGGTGCTGGACATATAAAGTTAGTCTGATACGGCATCATATCCTGTGAGGTAATGTTGTAGCATCAACAGAGAGGGTACGTTTTAGGGATTCTAACTACGGAAGGGTTTACATTAGGAGTTGTGATAGGCCTGTCTGAAAAGATATGTCTTTAGTTTACACTTGAAGCTGTGGAAATTTTGGGGTTAATCTAATAGTCTGGGATAGAGCATTCCAGAGAAGTGGTGCAACTCGGGAGAAGTCTTGTATACGAGCGTGGGAGGTTCTGATAATAGAGGATGTTAGTCTTAGGTCATTGAGTGAACGGAGAGTACGGGTTGGGCGATAGACAGAGATGAGGGAGGAAATGTAGGGAGGTGCAGCATTATGGAGAGCCTTGTGAATGAGGGTGATAGGTTTATATTGTATTCTGTATTGAATAGGCAGCCAATGTAGTGACTGGCACAGACCGGAGGCATCGCTGTAGCATCTAGACTGATAGATGAGCCTGGCCGCCGCATTCAGAATAGATTGTAGAGGGGAGAGTTTAGTAAGGGGAAGACCGATTAGTAAGGAATTACAGTAGTCAAGGCAAGAGTGAATCAGGGCAACAATAAGTGTCTTTAGTGTATCTGTGGTAAGGAAAGGGCGGATTCTGGAGATGTTTTTGAGGTGGAGATGACATTAGCGTGCGAGTGATTGGATATGGGGGGGTGAAGGAAAGGTCTGAGTCAAACAAAACCCCCGAGGCAGCGGGCATACTGCCTAGGAGTTATGGTAAGGCCAGAGACTGCAATGGAGATATCAGGGACAGATCTATTAGATGGTGGAAACAGCAATAGTTCAGTCTTTGAGAGATTCAGTTTCAGATAGAGCGAAGACATGATATTTGAGACAGTAGAGAGGCAATCACTGGTGTTCTGTATTAGTGCAGGAGTGATGTCACGGGATGACGTATATAATTGGGTGTCATTAGCATAACGATGGTACCAGAAGCCAAATCTAGTGATGGTTTGTCCAATGGGGACTCTGTAGAGAGAGAGGAGCAGGGGACCTAGGACCGAGCACTGAGGAACCCCAACGGCAAGGGGAAGAGGGGAAGAAACAGAGCCCGCAAATGATACACAGAAAGTGCAGACAGAGAGATAAGAGGAGAACCAGGAGAGAGCGGTGTCCGTGAGGCTGACAGAACGGAGCATAGTGAGGAGGAGTTGATGGTCAACAGTATCAAATGCTGCTGAGAGATCTAGAAGAATAAGAAGAGTAGTCACCTTTGGATTTAGCCATCAGGAGATCATTGGAGACTTTTGTGAGGGCCGTTTCAGTAGAGTGCAGAGTGCGGAAGCCAGATTGTAAGGGGTCAAGAAGAGAGTTAGCAGAAAGATAGCGGATTAAACGAGAATAGACTAAGCGTTCCAAGATTTTTGAGATAAAAGGAAGGTTAGAGACATGTCGATAGTTAGCAGCACACGACGGGTCAAGGGAGGATTTCTTCAGTAGTGGGGTTATGACAGCATGTATGAAAGAGGACTGGAAAATTCCAGAAGAGAGAGAGAGAGGTTAAATATTTTAGTAAGGTAAGTCGCGACGGCAGGCGACAGAGACTGGAGAAGGTGTGAGGGGAAAGGGTCACTACTACAGGTTGTAGGGCGAGAAGAGTTCTAAAGCTCTAGACCGGGGTAGGCAACCTTTTTTGTTCAGCATGCCGATTTCTATTAAAAAATCAAAGTTGAGGTACTCGGAGTGTCGGTCAATAATTGTAAGTCTGACTACCCCTGCACACGGTATTATGTCCTATAGCGGCCTCTGCACACGGTATTATGTCCCATAGCGGCCCCTGCACATGGCATTATGTCCCATAATGACCCCTGCTCACGGTATTATGTTCCTTATCGGCCCCTTCACACGGTATTATGTCCTATAGTGGCCCCTGCACACGGTATTATGTCCTGTAGCAGCTCCTGCACACGGTATTATGCCCCATAGTGGCCCCTGCACACGGTATTATGCTTCATAGTGGCCCCTGCACTCAGTATTATGCTCCATAGTGGCCCCTGCACATGGTATTATGCATCATAGTGGCCCCTGCACTCGGTATTATGCTCCATAGTGGCCCCTGCACATGGTATTATGCTCCATAGTGGCCCCTGCACATGGTATTATGCATCATAGTGGCCCCTGCACTCGGTATTATGCTCCATAGTGGCCCCTGCACATGGTATTATGCTCCATAGTGGCCCCTGCACATAGTATTCTGCTCCATAGTAACCCACCCATGAACTATTATTATACTCTGGGGTCTAAAAAACCCCAGAGTATAATGATCGGAGACCCAGGTGGTGACAAACATAAAACCAGTGTTACTTACCTGGGCTCCGGTACACTCCCTGCTTTCGGCCCTCTTCAATGTCGCACAGACCGGCGTGCAACATAATGACATCGCCCTGGCTCACGTGACGTCTGGGACGTCACCGAAGAAGGCCGAAGCCTGCTGGGAGTAACATCGGATCGCTGGAGAGGTGAGTAACATTCGTTTTTATGTTTATCACCTCCCCTGCGTCTCCGATTATTATACTCCGGGGTCTGAAAATACCCCGGAGTATAATAATAGTAGTATTTACCGATGCCCGCGGCTGCTCACAGCGGCATCCACTTCCCCTTCTGCTTCCGATAGCAGAAAGGAAAGAAGAGGCTGCCACAGCAGGAGCGGGTATTGGCAAATAAATAGGCCATTACCTGCCGGGGTTACTCCAGTAGGTAACGGCCTATTTATATATATATATATATATATAAAAAAAAAATCTAAACCTACCTGCAATCCCTTGATGGAGCCGCCGCCTCTTCTTCACCCGTGTCTGCGTTTCAGCGTAGGTGGCGCGATGACGTCATTGTATCGTCGCCTGCGCTGAGATGCGGAGATCTCGTAAACCAGCCCAGGACAGGTATCGCGCAGCTTTGTTTTTTCTTTTTAAGCGGCCTGTCCTGGGCTGGTTTACAGTAAATAGAATGTAAAAAATGCCGCCGCCCAGACAGTGACGGACAGTGCCGCCTGAGGTGGCCACCTCACTTCGCCTCATTAGTGGTGCGCCCCTGTTTGAATCTGTGCAGGGTACAATGACTAAAGACTATCAAGGGATTCTAGAGAGAAATGTGCTGCCCAGTGTCAGAAAGCTTGGTCTCAGTCGCAGGTCATGGGTCTTGCAACAGGATAATGACCCAAAACACACAGCTAAAAACACCCAAGAATGGCTAAGAGGAAAACATTGGACTATTCTGAAGTGGCCTTCTATGAGCTCTGACCTAAATCCTATTGAGCATCTTTGGAAGGAGCTGAAACGTACCGTCTGGAAAAGGCACCCTTCAAACCCGAAACAACTGGAGCAGTTTGCTCATGAGGAGTGGGCCAAAATACCTGTTGAGAAGTGCAGAAGTCTCATTGACAGTTACAGGAATCGTTTGATTGCAGTGATTGCCTCAAAAGGTTGTGCAACAAAATATTAAGTTAAGGGAACCATCATTTCTGTCCAGGCCTGTTTCATGAGTTTTCTTTTTTAAAAATTCTGTTGAAGCATGGTTGAAAAGCAATGTCTGACTTTCATTTGTTCATTTTCATAGAATTTTTATATATTATTACTTTTGTCAGCTTCAAGTTATTTCTGTGACCATTGTGGGTTTTTCTTTCATTAAACGAGGGGTACCAACAATTTTGTCCACATGTGTGTATATATATATATATATATATATATATATATATATATATATATATATGGTCTCAGCAGGAGAACATTTTTGGTCAGTTTATTGCCAAGGGACATTTCTAACAAGTACAGTAGTTATTGTTCAAAGTAGAGAATCCCTCTAAAGTGGCCATACACTTGTTCGACTGACAATATTGATCTGGTTTTGCCTCAGACTCTGGTTGTGAATTATCTCCTCTGGGAGAACAAAGGACTGAACATGTTGAAATCCAACATGCCTCATCCTTCTTTTCCCTGACATCTGCTGGTGTACAGATCAGATTGATAATTTTATGTGCCTGTATGAGTAGTGTTTCAGCTTGATGTGAGAACTGAAACAGTCCTTATTTATGTGTGAATCAAGGTTTCAATTTCTACAATATTGCACTGTATCCAAAACTCTGGTTTCTTATATTTTGTATACATTAAATAACCTTTGAGTCAAGGGCATCATATGTGTATTTCTAATAGATATTACAGATAGATAGATAGATAGATAGATAGATAGATAGATAGATACTGTATATAGATAGCAATCTTGCTGGGACATTAATTCATAAAAGGACATTTGAAAAAGTGAGAGCTGGAATCTCATTGTTTGCTATGGACAACTGCTTCACTTTTCCTTTGCACCAGTCTTGACAAATTCAAGTTTGAATGGTTTTCAAGCCCCAAAAGCAGTTTTGATACTGGTGACCTATCCACAGGACACCAAGAACCCGCATAGATCTGCGATCCGACTGCCTTCGTGTGCCGGAAGTCACAGCAATGGAGAGTCATAGGTGCAGAATTGCAGCCCAGTACACTATATAGTGGTGGCGTCAGGGAATTGCAGCTCGGCACCTATTACTTAAATAGGAGCAACCTGTTACTACTCCTTATCCACTGTAGTAGCTTCTGTAGACTCGAGACAGCTGGATCAGCAGATCTTGCAGGGTTCAGGTGTCTGACCCCCACAGATCAAAAATGCATTTGGGGCTGTAAAACCCCTTTAAACTGCTTACAAAATATGAATCCTAATAATGGCAATAAACAATTATGTATCTGGGATACTGGTTGTGTTTTTTACAATACCACAGCAAACCAATGCCACAATCAGGCCTAACCCCAAAATTTTAATCCACCAACAATGCAATTCCAGTAAGTAATATGACAAATCAAACTATGCTGCATCAGTATAGTCAGCTTACTGAAGGCTCAAAGTTTAACAAAGAAAAAAAAAAAAAACAAGAAATCTGACATACTGACAACAGAGGATCGGGAAAGAAAAAAAAAAATGAAGCAATAAATGTGCAATGATTGATCTGACCTTTTGTTGTGGTTATGTGTTTCATAGAAATGTCTCTTTGAATTCAGAGCTGTGTCCTGTATAAGATTTGTTAAGATGAGAATCATAACCTGTCAAACAGAATATCTTGCTTTCTCGCTCCAAAAATTGCTTTCTGTTGTATAGACAACAAAAATTATTTTTTATGATGTAGAACAATATTTGTGCACAAAATTACAAAACCTGTTGTGAGTTTGCGGTGCTTTTGGCAGATATAAGGTAGACAACTTTTTTTAGATCCATCTATAGTTTTTTTCATTAAATGGTTAATAAGTTTTCAACAAACTATGCATAAATCAATAGTACAAGTGAATATATGAAACTTATAATTTACCTTATTAGAGAAAAAAATGCTGCTTTCTCCACTTTTCATTTACCTTCCTTCTCCAGCTGATGCAGCTAAATGTAAGTTTTCTATTATAATAATAATACTTATATTTATATAGCGCCAAAATATTCTGTAGCGCTTTACAAATCAAAGGGTTAAAGTACAGACACAATGAGACTTTACAGAATAATAAATCAGTTCATACAATAGGCGTGAGGGCCCTGCTTGCAAGAGCTTACAATCTATGAGGTAGCAGGGGTGACATAGGAGGTAGCATTGCTTATACAGTGGTCCAGCTGTTTTTGTGATAAAGGTTATTTTAATTACACAAATAAATAAAGTTGCATGAGCTGTCACTAGTCAATGTTCTTTAATGTGCAGATCCAAGGTGCCTGGATATATAAGGTTACAGTCTGTGGGATAATGGGGAGCATGAACAGAGAAGGGTTAGATCCAGTTAGGGAAACTAGCTGCAGAAGGAGTTAGATTAGGAATTGTGATGGGCCTGTCTGAAGAGATGTATCTTTAGGATGAGCTTGAAGCAGTAAAAGTTGTGAGTTAATCTGATTATCCAGGGTAGAGCATTCCAGAGAAGTGGTGCAACTTGGAAGAAGTCTTGGATATGGGAGTGGGAGGCTCTGATAATAGAGAATGTTAATCTTGGGTCATAGAGTGAACGGAGAGCACGGGCTGGGTGATAGATAGAGATAAGGGAGGAAATGTAGGGAGGTGCAGCATTATGGAGAGCCCTGTGGATGAGGGTAATACATTTATATTGTATTCTGTATTGAATAGGCAGCCAATGTAGTGACCGGACACAGACCGGAGGCATCGCTGTAGCGTTTACACTGATAGATGAGCCTGGCCGCTGCACTCAGAATAGATTGTAGAGGGGAGAGTTTAGTAAGGGGAAGACCGATTAGTAAGGAGTTACAGTAGTCAAGGCGAGAGTGAATCAGGGCAACAATAAGGGTCTTTAATGTTTCCATGATAAGGAAAGGGCGGATTCTAGAGATGTCGTTGAGGTGTAGAATATCTTTGAAACATTCATTCATTTCAGTAATTCAGTAATACAATCCATAATCAGCGTCTTCCATGATTGTGTGTCCTACTGAACCAGACTGAGGGACCATTTAAAGGCTTAGGAAACCTTGGCAGGTGACACACTGAATTTACAATACTGAACTTTTTTACAATATTCTAATTTTCTTAGATTTTGGTTTTCATTACCTGTAATCCATAATCAGCATTTACAGAAATAAAACACTTGAAATAGAACACTCTGTGTGTAAAGGATCTAGAAAATATAGGAGGTCACTTTTTTAATTCAATTACTGAAAGAAATAAACATTTCAAAGATATTCTAATTTATTGAGATGCACTTGTAAGTAGTGACGGAAGGTGACTAAAGAGGGTATGAGGGGAAAGCGTCACTACTGCAGGTCGTAGGGCGAGAAGGAGAGAGGAGCTGGGAGACTTCTCTGTAACTGGATCAAAAAATGAAAATGAGCAGGATGAAGTGCAGTAGGTGAGGGGGTCAATGCCTCCTGGGGATTGGCATTTATTTCCTGATGGATCTTATCAATTTTGTCATGGAAATAAGTAGCCAGGTCCTCAGCACAGGGGTCTGTGATAGGCATCTACACCTTGGGAGTATGTAAAAGTGAAAAGCTTCAAAGAGTCTTTTAGGGTTATTGGAGAGAGAAGAGTTGGGATCGGTGTGTAGGACTTTTTGGCGAGGTGAAGGGCAGAGCTATAGGTTTTGAGCATAAAATTGAAGTAGAGGAAGTTTGCAGGTGAACAGTGGGGAAAAAAAGTATTTAGTCAGCCACCAATTGTGCAAGTTCTCCCACTTAAAAAGATGAGGCCGGCCTGTAATTGTCATCATAGGTAGACCTCAACTATGAGAGACAAAATGAGAAAACAAATCCAGAAAATCACATTGTCTGATTTTTAAAGAATTTATTTGCAAATTATGGTGGAAAATAAGTATTTGGTCACCTACAAACAAGCAAGATTTCTGGCTCTCGCAGATCTGTAACTTCTTCTTTAAGAGGCTCCTCTGTCCTCCACTCATTACCTGTAGTAATGGCTCCTGTTTGACATTGTTATCAGTATAAAAGACACCTGTCCACAACCTCAAACAGTCACACTCCAAATTCCACTATGGTGAAGACCAAGGAGCTGTGGAAGGACCAGAAACAAAATTGTAGACCTGCACCAGGCTGGGAAGACTGAATCTGTAATAGGCAAGCAGCTTGGTGTGAAGAAATCAACTGTGGGAGAAATAATTAGAAAATGGAAGACACACAAGACCACTGATAATCTCCCTCGATCAGGGGCTCCACGCAAGATCTCACCCCGTGGGGTGAAAATGATCACAAGAACGGTGAGCAAAAATCCCAGAACCACACGGGGGGACCTAGTGAATGACCTGCAGAAAGCTGGGACTAACGTAACAAAGGCTACCGTCAGTAACACACTACGCAGCCAGGGACTCAGATCCTGCAGTGCCAGACGTGTCCCCCTGCTTAAGCCAGTACATATCCGGGCCCATCTGAAGTTTGCTAGAGAGCATTTGGATGTTCCAGAAGAGTATTGGGAGAATGCCATATGGTCAGATGAAACCAAAGTAGAACTGTTTGGTAGAAACACAACTCGTCGTGTTTGGAGGAGAGTGAATGCTGAGTTGCATCCAAAGAACACCAAACCTACTGTGAAGCATGGGGGTGGCAACATCATGCTTTGGGGCTGTTTCTCTGCAAAGGGACCAGGACGACTGATCCATGTACATGAAAGAATGAATGGGGCCATGCATCGTGAGATTTTGAGTGCAAACCTCCTTCCATCAGCAAGGGCATTGAAGATGAAACGTGGCTGGGTCTTTCAGCATGACAATGATCCCAAGCACATCACCAGGGAAATGAAGGAGTGGCTTCGTAATAAGCATTTCAAAGTCCTGGAGTGGCCTAGCCAGTCTCCAGATCTCAACCCCATAGAAAACCTTTGGAGGGAGATGAAAGTCCGTGTTGCGCAGCGACAGCCCCAAAACATCACTGCTCTAGAGGAGTTCTGCATGGAGGAATGGGCCAACATACCAGCAACAGTGTGTGCCAACCTTGTGAAGACTTACAGAAAACGTTTCACCTCTGTCATTGCCAACAAAGGATATAAAACAAAGTATTGAGATGAACTTTTGCTATTGACCAAATACTTATTTTCCACCATAATTTGCAAATAAAATCTCTAAAAATCAGACAATATGATTTTCTAGATATGTTTTCTCATTTTGTCTCTCATAGTTGAGGTTTACCTATGATGTCAATTACAGGCCGGCTTCATCTTTTTAAGTTGGAGAACTTGCACAATTGGTGGCTGACTAAATACTTTTTTTCCCCACTGTACCTTAAATACTGTGAACATAGCCTATCTATCTATCTATCTATCTATCTATCTATCTATCTATCTATCATTCTATCTCTACCTGCCTTCAGTTTCTATCTAATTTACCTATACATCTGTCTTGGCTTTTTACTTTTATCATTTATTATATATTTTAAGAACATTCTTGACTTGCATGGCACCTTATAATTTTTTTCAGATTAAAATTCAAGTAATAATATTTCTTACACAGGTGAAAGTAGTGAAGGATATGTTCTATGTCAAACATTTATATAAGATAGACTTTTTGAAAGCTTTGTGTGTTCTGTGCTTCAAGTAGGAACACTGCCCTCTAGTGACGGAACTTGACAATAATTGTAAATTGCAATCTTTTTAAATTATTTGCCACTTATGCCTTGACATAAAATATAATAGGATTGGCTTAAAGGAAACTCTTTATTAATTTTGAATACTTTCTTATAAATTTATAATTTACAAATGTTCATCCTGGACTGATGAAGGCAACCAAGGCTATAAACCAAAGAAGCCTGAAAACCCACCTGTTCAAAAAAACCCGAAAAACCTTGCAACCTAAAATAACTCTGCTACCACTACCTTACCATGTCATCACCTTCTACCATAACCTACTATCTCTTTCCCCCTTTCCTGGTAGACTGTAAGCCATCCCTAGTTAGGCTAAAGCTTAAAAATGGATTCTTGGTGCTGTTGGTATAAGAAGAAATCTCACTGCCATCACTTCCATGCAAGGTGAGTACAGTCCATTCAGTCTCTCACCTGTGATGCCAGTTTTGTATTGACAGTACCACACATGTATACACATATATCAGGTTTCAGTGGCATGAACACAATATTGTGATGGTCCCATGTCAGCACAGTGGCTCAGGGGTTACGCAAGTACTCCACCGAGTATGCAGTGTTGGGAAGAAAAGCTCCAACTACCCTGTCTTGTAGAGTAGCATACATTATCCTGTACATCAGACTTTATAAATCCCCCCTACTATTTTCCCTGTATAACAGATCAGAGGGCGTAACTTGATGCTCCTTGTCCCCCAATTCAAAATCTGTAATGGGACCCCTACCTAATTTTATGCAGCAGAAGGACCTTTGGGGCACCTTCAGGGTGCTGGGCCCAGTAGCTACTGCTACTGCTGCTACAGCTATAGCTATGCCCCTGTCACACATGGTTGCAGTACATGAGTTGCCTGATGATCGGCATTGGCAATTGCACCTTATGGCCTAGGATTACTAAATTTGGTGCCCGGTACTACATTTTTTGCCTGAAACTCTGTCGGCTAGGTTCACACTTGCGCTGTGCTCTCCGTCATTCATATCCACCGTTGGAACCGAAAGAAAGGAGAGCCCGCTAAAACAGCGGTTACCTGGGTACACACGCGGATACCCATAGACTATAATGGAGGAAAAGTCCTCCGTGCAGGATGTTTCTCTCTGCCAATTTTTAGTGGAATCTGCGACAGAATCTCTTACAGAGACTCCAATGCAGATGTGAATGAAGCCTCAGTAAGACATCTTGTCTGTTAGACACATTATTATACACCTATACACCAGTTAATAACTGCGTATATAGATGTAGCACAGCTGGATTTGTCATTAATTACTTATTTTGTACACTTTAATAGTTCACCAAATTAGAAAAAGTTCTTAAGAATGATGGGAGTAATATTTGTAATCATTTAATGGTGGAACACTACATGAAAAATGAATGTTGGTCTTTATTCCATTCTAAAATATGTTTGTCGTTGTCTTATTATGACCACTAGGTGTCACTGTTCACCATTGCAAAACTTGGCTGTAACTACAGCTGCATATAACCTTAGAACACCTTAGAACACTTAGTTTTACACCTTCCTTCCAATACTAGTGATGCATCTATAAAGATGGGGGAAGGGGGAGAGTTTGGAGTCCTTCTATGACCCTGGTGTCTCAGGGGTCCAGTAATTTCCTGTCTCATTCGAGGACAGTCATATAGTACGTATTTATAACTGTGTGCGTAGATATTGCAGAGTGTGAAGTTATAGGGGCGGCGTGTAAACAATCTGCAGCATGTTCTAAAATCTGCACTGATGGTATTTTTTACAGATTTATAAAACCCTATTCACTACTATTGTATTGAGCTGTACTGTGGGCTTTTGATGAAGGATCTGTTTCAGATATTTACAACTAATGCAGAATCCGCTAAATCAGCTCCAGCGTATGCAGTGTGAACAGAGCCTTAGTGAATTCTGCGGGGCAGATTAATTATCATATCTAAAAGCAACCAATGACTGCCTTGCTTTCATTTTACCAAAGGTAAAAGACAGAATGAAAGCTGATTTTAGGGCTGAATTCTAGACTTAGCTTGAGGTTGCACAGGGTAAAATCAGGAGAGAGGGAGAAAAACACTCCTGTATCCAGTCATTTTGTAGACAAATCTATAAGGGACTGTTTATGGATATATAACTGCCATTTTGAACATTTTAAGGAGTTGTGCTGCCGCTCTGTTCACGCTGTCAGAGATTACAGTCACGGAAGCCCCATAGAAGTGAATGGAGCGCCGGTCATGCAAGCACACTGGCGCTGAATTCACAATGAAACTTTAGGGGGACTTTCTGTCACCCGTTATCCTAATCGCTGGGGGACCTGGTTGACCCTGGTGGTCAGACACTTATCCTCTATCCTAGTGCACGGTATGCTAATAAAATATGTATGTATATTATATCTTTAGGTGAATAGTATCATAGATTTACACTAGCAGCCACAGGCAGATATTTCTGTGATGGTCCCTTACAGACTCATGGAACAGATTTTCAGTAGCAGATATTTCAGCAACAAATGTCCCAATTTGGAAAAGGATTGGCGGTCAAGCAAGAACGATCCCATTATATTCAATGTCTATGCGGCCCCATATACATTAATTGGTAAGATTTATTAAACTCTCTAAGCATGGGACCCCACGTGGCATACAGTCACTGTCACCAAACCACATTGCAGAAAATATGCACAGTGCAAATGCTGCAATTTCCAAAACCGTCGGTATTATTTTAGGATAAGTGCCTCAGAGTAATGACCCTGCCTGTACCAAAGGACGGACAGGGCCCCTGCTGATCTGCACCCCACATATAGAACCAATAGAGACTGTATGAACTTTTCTGTGTTAGAGAGAAGGTGGCACACCAAGTAGTAAATCCAGCCATATTAAGGAGAGGTCAGACTGCCATCTGGGCATACCAACTGCAACTCAGCTACTCACAGTGGTAAAATTGCAAGAAGTGTTGGAAGCTGTTGTACTGTATCCTACCTCAAGTAAAGTTGCAAGTTACTCTGTTCCCTGCATACCTCAAGTCTCCCGAGACTTATTTCTACACAACAATCATGAGCACTCCAACTCCCATCAGACTCAGAATAGCTGAATATAAATAGGATGTGCCCCATAAGGAGAGACTACCAACACCATTAAGTACACTGTAGTCCCCCTCAGCACTACACCAGCCCAGCAGTAGAGCTGGGGGGGAATTGGTAGTGCATAGTTACCATGATAAGGTTCAAGGCCTGCTATTTCCATCCTAAGGCTTTCCCCAGAGGGTTGCTGCACATGTAGCTTAATAAGCAGTTTCATAAATCTGACCCACTGAATCGAGGAACAAGCTGCATATTCAACAGCTGCTTTTTTCAAAGTCTTTGTTACTTACGTTTTAGAAATCTACCACACAGTTTTAGCATCATCAGGTGATGCAGCGCAGGGCATGATATATGAGGCATATAATATAGCATATATAAATATATAAAGCATATAATGGATAAATTATACTGATAATGAATATCAGAAAAAACAAACACAGGATAGATAAAGCTGCTTAGAGATCATAGGCTAACAGCTCATAGGTGGACCTGTCTACAGAGTAGTGGGCAATAGTAATTTCTTGCTTACAGAGTGGGTACCAAAGGAGTCTGGGAATTTTGAGACAGGGAGGAGATCCATTAAGGTGCAGGGCTAGGATGAGTCAGGGGTTTTAGAGAGAGTGAATAGATCCATGGGCCCCAGATCTTCAAGAAATTACTTCTGGTGTCAGTTTTTCAACTGTATTCAAAGTGGAAAAGCTGGTCTATATTCTTTCTCCATTTTAGTAATGATGGTGGCTTGACCTCCTTCCACCTTAGAGAAATCAAGACTGTGTCCTGGATAAGCCATGGAGTCAGACAATATTTGGAGGGTCTCAATCCAAATTATGAGAGGAGCCACAATATTATGAATTCTGGTTAGAAAGTGACCGTTCTGCAGCACAATCTGTCAATTTCAGCAAAAGGGGGAACATTTTGGGCAGAAATAACATGTTTGCAACATGGTGCCTTGTTACTTACTTGAGACCCCCGTTCTAGTGATCATTCAAGGGCCCAGCCATTGGTCATCTATCCCCTGTCCTGTGCATAGGTGATAAATGTTGACTATGGAAGAAAATCCTTTCTTAAAGATAAAACACAGAAAAAGAAGACTTTAAATTTGTCAAACTGAATCAAATATATACCATATATTTACAATTTATGGTATATGTTTGTAGACACATTCATGTCTGATGAACTGTTGCTGACTTTTAGCACACTATATATAAAAATACTTAAAGAGGACCTTTCACATCCTCATGTATATGCGGTTTTACATACCGCTAGAAAGCTGACAGTGCACTGAATTCAGCGCACTGTCGGCTTTCCTGTTATGTGCCCTGGGGCTGGAGATATCAGTGGTCTTAGTTTCACCGCTCACTGTCAGAAGGGCGTTCCTGACAGTCGAGCTGGGCTGTGAGGAACGCCCTCCCTGACAGTACTCGTCCATAGCACTGTACTGAGGAAGCGTTCCTCACAGCTCAGCGTCATCACTGGGCGGTAAGGAACGCCCACCCTGACTGTACTCGTCCCATAGCGCTGTAATGTCAGAGGGGGCGTTCCTTACAGCCCAGTGATGACGCTGAGCTATGGACAAGTACTGTCAGGGGGATCGTTCCTCACAGCCCAGCTAGACTGTCAGCGCGCTGTCAGCTTTCTAGCGGTATGTAAAACCGCATATACATGAGGAGGTGAAAGGTCATCTTTAAAAAGCATTCAGTTTGGGCAATTTTGGGAATTACAGGTCATGTTTTCCTGTTTATGTTTAACAAAATCTGAAGCCCAATCTGTTGTATCTTTATTTCTTTTGAGGCTAGATTCACAGACAACATTTTATTTATTGCATTTTAGAGTCTCTTTCAAAATGCAGTATGCTCTCGGTTTTTTTGCTGCCACTTTTTCAGTAGGCTTCTCTAAAGTTCATGAAAAGGTGCACAAAAAAGCATATTATAAATATAACACCACCAAAAATGCTTTACAGATGTAGCAAATTTTAACTGGACACTTAGCACATGAAATACACCTTGGCAAGAAACTGTAACTTGAGACTGATAACTTTGTGGAGCGTGATATCTTATTACAGAACATAACATGTCAAGTTACAGATTACTACATCTGTATAACTTTTTTAACACGTTAAAAACCAGTGTATGTGAAGGAGGACCAGGCATATATTTACACGTCAGGTTTGTTGCAGGCATGTGACTGACGCATTCATGTGAACGTATCTTGCAGAAATAAGTGTGCTTTCTGCAGGAATAACCTCATTCAGTCATAGAAATGGATTCTGCTTAATAAGAAAATCTCAGTCTTCTGTCATAGTGAAAGGCTGGGGAATTTATTAAGGCTGGCATTTTGTATGCTAGTCTTTATCCATTCTCTAATTGCACCTGAATTATCAAGAGGTTCCAACCTCTTAATAATTGAGGAACGAGCATAGATTTCAGTTATAACTCACATCAGCTTTCTGGCATCAGTTATAGTAAATCTGTTGTGTCTTTTATTTTATGGCCCCTCAGCTTTTCTGTAATAGACAGGTTTTAAAGCACATAGGGACAGATATACTAAATCTGTCTAACATGTAGACACTGCCAACCAGCTAAGCAGAAGACTTGCCAAATTTATCACAGTGACATATGCTGTATGATATGTTTGGCACAACTTGGTGTATTGCACTTCTTAGTATGGATTTGGCCTGGGTACAGATAGACGTTTTGGACACAGGTCCCCTTTGGGCTTTCTACACCCTCTTAGGAACATGGAGCATGACCTGAACACTAATGTTTTTCTTAGTAAGGATGGGGAATGCAGTGCAGATTTGGCATTGCTAGTTGTGAAAAGATGGGTTTAGGACAATGGGAGGGTTCTAAGGATGCTTCCAAAAATTGTGCTGCAAGTGCTTTATTAAGGCAGTTTCTTCCACTGACTACCGCATCAAACAGCCAATGGGTTTAACAGTAGTAGGTATGGCACATGCATCTGCAGCATATGTGAACTGGATCAGAATTGAACTCCCAATAACCAGTTTTCACCCTCATGGCAGGAGAGGATGTTGTGCTATGGGTCCAAGGTCTCCAATTGTAATAAAGCCATAGTTTTACCTTCTTGTTCTTGCTCAGTTGTGGGATTATTATCTCTTGTAACAGTTCAGTAGCATCCATTGTGTGATCACAGCAGACAAGAGGAGCAACAATGTCTCTAATTTTCAGCAGTGTGAAGGGCATATAGTGATACACTTTCTACTATGCTCAAGGCTGGCAAAGGGTATACTGTTAGCTTGCACCAAAAAGACAGACAAAGGCCATTGATAATCTTGCACTTTTTGCAAAATCACCTTTTTCTAGATGCTACACAAAATGTCCAGTGAAGTACAATATGTGTCTAAAAACTGAATAACTATAGCGCACAGCATTTTTATAAGACATTTGGCACAATTTGACCCAATTCTGGCACATTTTGATTAGTTAATTTCCTCCATGGTCTGTTAGAGCATGCCATAACTTTCACCATACAGACCATAAACAATTTTTTTTATGATTTGCTAAAGGGTTGTTGCAAAGGGTTAATCATCTGTCTAAAATTTCCCTGCAAAAACAGTGATAGCGAAAGCCATGTCGCTGACACTTGGCTTCTGAATAAATAACCACTTCACCCTGTGTGTGCTAAGCTGCAGAGTCCACTGCCTCTTTAAAAACAAATAGTGATTAGTCATTCCGCAAGCCATTAATCATTTCCACCCCTAATGTACAAGCAGATGCTGAGAAAACCTTATTTTCCCATTTACCAAGACCGTGAGTCGGAGTATCAGCCAGGTGGCTCCCACTGAAAGTTTCCTTATTATGTCGGTCTGCTACCTTTTTATGGAGGTTTATAACTCAAAGCTGTTTGCATTGCAATAAAAGGCTATTATTCTCTGCAACACGTGTGTAAAATTCCAAGCAAAATTAATCTACAGTCATGGCCAAAAGTTTTGAGAATGATACAAATATTAATTTTTACAAAGTCTACTGCTTCAGTTTTTCTAATGGCAATTTGCATATACTCCAGAATGTTATAAAGAGTGATCAGCTTAACAGCAATTACTTGCAAAGTCAATATTTGCCTAGAAAATGAACTTTATCCCCCAAAACACATTTCAACATCATTGCAGCCCTGCCTTAAAAGGACCACCTAACATCGTTTCAGTGATTGCTCCATTAACACAGGTGTGGGTGTTGATGAGGACAGGGCTGGAGATCAATCTGTCATGATTAAGTAAGAATGACACCACTGGACACTTTAAAAGGAGGCTGGTGCTTGCCATCATTGTTTCTCTTCTGTTAACCATGGTTATCTCTAAAGAAACACGTGCAGTCATCATTGCACTGCACAAAAATGGCCTAACTGGGAAGAGTATTGCAGCTAGAAAGATTGCACCTCAGTCAACAATCTATCGCATCATCAAGAACTTCAAGGAGAGAGGTTCCATTGGTGCCAAAAAGGCTCCAGGGCGCCCAAGAAAGACCAGCAAGCGGCAGGACCGTCTCTTAAAAGTGTTTCAGCTGTGGGATCGGGCTACCAGCAGTGCAGAGCTTGCTGAGGAATGGCAGCAGGCAGGTGTGAGTACATCTGCACGCACTGTGAGGCGGAGACTCTTGGAGCAAGGCCTGGTCTCAAGGAGGGCAGCAAAGAAGCAACTTCTCTCCAGAAAAAACATCAGGGACAGACTGATATTCTGCAAAAGGTACAGGGAGTGGACTGCTGAGGACTGGGGTAAAGTCATTTACTCTGATGAATCCCCTTTTCGATTGTTTGGAACATCTGGAAAACAGCTTATTCGGAGAAGAAGAGGTGAGCGCTACCACCAGTCTTGTCTCATGCCAACTGTAAAGCATCCTGAAACCATTCATGTGTGGTGTTGCTTCTCAGCCAAGGGAATCGGCTCTCTCACAGTCTTGCCTAAAAACACAGCCATGAATAAAGAATGGTACCAGAATGTCCTCCAAGAGCAACTTCTCCCAACCGTCCAAGAGCAGTTTGGCGCTCAACAATGCCTTTTCCAGCATGATGGAGCACCTTGCCATAAAGCAAAGGTGATAACTAAATGGCTCAGGGAACAAAACATAGAGATTTTGGGTCCATGGCCTGGAAACTCCCCCAGATCTTAATCCCATTGAGAACTTGTGGTCAATCATCAAGAGACGGGTGGACAAACAAAAACCAACAAATTCAGACAAAATTAAAGCATTGATTCTGCAAGAATGGACTGCTATCAGTCAGGATTTGGTCCAGAAGTTGATTGAGAGCATACCAGGGAGAATTGCAGAGGTCCTGAAGAAGAAGGGTCAACACTGCAAATATTGACTTGCTGCATTAACTCATTCTAATTGTCAATATAAGCTTCTGTTACTCATAATATGAATGCAATTCTATTTCTGTATGTGATAAAAACATCTGACAAACACACATAAAAACCAGAGGGCAGCAGATCATGTGCAAATATAATATTTGTGTCATTCTCAAAACTTTTGGCCATGACTGTAATACTGAAAAAGTAGTATGAAAAGAAAAAAGTTATTCCTCCGGAAACTGGGGAGCAAATAGTTATAAACAGGCAATGCGCTTCACTGTAGATTAAAAGCCCATCTATGGGCGATATTGACAATGGCGCTGTTAATGTTAGGAAAGTTGAATAAACTTTAGAAAATGCATCACTTCAAATGTGGTCAGAACTGCAGGCGGGTAAAACCCTTTCATTCTTTACATCAGACATCCCTACCTTTAGATCACATGACACCATAATACCATTGTTAAAATCTGTTATATTGTGACTGTTCAATGTATGGACTTTCCGTTTGAGGTTTTGACTACAACATGGTTAAAGCCTCAATAGACAATATGTTCTTTGCTATTGTTTCCCAAGTATTTTCTTTAAAGGCTTTTATATTTCTTCTAATAATTGATGCTTATTTTGCAACAGAGCATAAAATGAATAGACGCAAATGCTATGTTGTCTCTACTTTGAAACTTTTAAGTATTAGGGATGATGCTCATTACAGTAATATTATGGTTTCCAAGGTGTAGTACAGCACCCCTATGTTTGTGGATCATTACTGTACCTGTTTATGTATCCAGTTTCATGCAAAGGCAAATAGGCAACAAAATTTGTGATACAGGTCTGTATGAATTCGACAAAAAAAGGTATCAGACATGGAATTCTGTCTGTTATATGGTGTAGTATGGAGGCAGCATATGGCTGCTTACAAAATGCTTAGAGCGCTACAGTACAGAGTTACACCCAGTGTGCCAGATTCATAGCTAGGGGTTCAGCACAGAGGAAGCAAAACACAAATCTGAGTGGGTCGTACAGTGGCCATATAGTAGTTTTACACAGGCACTCTGTAGACCATTTAAGTGAATACTGTAATCTAAAAATGTACTGATTCACGGGTGATGTCTCTGACCATAGTCATTCACATTTCTTATGTTTTCCATCCAGCCCAGACTGCCATTACAATTTCTACCCCTAATTCTCTGCTTGCATTTTCCCCTTTTACTGTACCTTCTGTGTAGCGTATTCCCTACTAACTGTATTTCAGAAATGTAATCATAACTATTTCTATCACGTGGTGACACACAAATAGTATCTTTTATTGTGCGCCAGATGGTAATTGTACACCACACTGTAAAAGTGCACTTGCGCTTCTGTAAAGTAATACAGGTGAATCTCAATAAATTAGAATATCTTTGAAATGTTTATTTCTTTCAGTAATTAAATTAAAAAAGTGACCTCCTATATTTTCTAGATTCTTTACACACAGAGTGTTCTATTTCAAGTGTTTTATTTCTGTAAATGTTGATTATGGATTACAGGTAATGAAAACCAAAATCTAAGAAAATTAGAATATTGTAAAAAAGTTCAGTATTGTAAATTCAGTGTGTCACCTGCCAAGGTTTCCTAAGCCTTTAAATGGTCCCTCAGTCTGGTTCAGTAGGACACACAATCATGGAAGACGCTGATTATGAATTGTATTACTGAATTACTGAAATGAATGAACGTTTCAAAAATATTAACTGAGCATCTCCACAAGTTAATAATGAAACACAGTGCTCCTTTAAATTAATGCCTCCTGAGTGCCCCCTTAACATCATAAAGCCTCACAATTGTTCCTAATTTAATAATGCTCACCAAAATCCTCCTCATCTCTGCTGCTGTAACACCAAATCCAGGGATTATGGGCAAAGTCCTGGGGCAGGCAACATAATGCAGTGATAGAGTGCCCTGGCGTGTGCTGAAACAGTTGCCCCCTTGCCCTCTCACTAGCTATGCCTCTGTAGTGTGCCTTCATACAGGTTTCATGCATATGACTCTTTCCATATGTTTCTGATTCAGTATGGAGGCAAACAGACCTGTTGTTTCTATGAATTCTGTTCCTTGGCCTGTTCCATCAGATGCTGTAATTTGGTGTGATGAAGCAAACACACAGTGGCAAACGGAGTGCCTACAACTTCATAATAAAGAGTTGCAGACATTCTCCATACTTTTATTCTGTGCTTGAGTTCACAATCTGAAAAAAAAACCAAAAAAAAAAACCCCAAAAGTTAAGTTATAGATGGATGCAAAGATTGAGAGTCATTGGCAACATTTGTACTACTGTAATAATTGACCATTAGTTGGCATCGGTTCTAATCATGGGTAAACAATGCAGATGTTTGGCCTACATTTATGTTAATATCATTTTTCAGGTTACGTTTTGGGCAGTCTTCATAGTGTTTCACCATTGTCAGTAGCGCCAAATAATTTTTTAAAATTGTCTAATTAAATAAAAGGACAAGAAGCAAAGTTTATCAACCTTTAATAGGTAGAACATAGCCAAGAATAGCCTGTGAGCCCTGTGGGCGTTGGGACCTGATTGTACCAGAAATCACTTATAACACTACTAAAATCATAGAGTAACATATGAACAGAAACCTGACATTTATGTTCTTGTAAAATTTAAAACAGAATGAAATGGGTTAAATTGAATAACACATCAGATTTTTTTTTAGATAATTTCCTTTTTCTTCTTCAGCTGGTTTCCACTTCACTGCATATCTACACAGGAGGGTAGGTGAGAAGAAAAACAAACCAGAACTTTGATTCATAAGCAAACAGGGTTTTTGTGTAACAGTTCTCTCACTTTATTAAAAATAAATACCTAGCATGGGGTTCTGCGAATGTCTTGAATGGACGTCTGTAATCCTTTAAATATTACTTGCTTTGAAGCCACCTCCATGTTAAGAGTGTTTTACCATTTTACTTAGATATGTGTAGCCTTGTGTATGGACAAGCTTTACATCAAACTACCCTTAACTTTTAACTTTCCAGATTTCATATTTGCATTGTGACTTTACGTGTCCCAACCTATGATATCTGTTCCTTCTATCATGAAGCAGTACTGCCATCTGAGCAATTACAAAGTAAATTACTTTAAAGCAGAGGTCCTTAACATCTCCCTACCTTCTGAAGAGGTCCAAAGACTTTCAAATACTTTTCTTCTTAAATGGCACCATGAGAAGCTACAATATATAGGGCTATCTATTCCCTCAGACCAACATAGGCTATATTTGTTACGCTATCATACATTACTGGAGAGCATTTTGATCTTACGTCAGGAAACATTTATCTTGGTTTGGGAGGATAAAAGTCTTCAGAATGGGCTTTCTTCACAGGTTTATATATGTATTCCAGACAGTATCACCACCTTCCTTCTTCCAGATGCTGAGAACGGCAATGATCCGTTTTGTTTGGGGCCATACCACCCTCTTCATCAGACTAAACACACTACGTAGGTCTCAACCACCTGAAACTGTATCACTTAGTCTCTCTTGTAGTTCATCTCTTAGATTGGCATTTCTATTCCCATTCCAAACAATGAGTGTCCTTAGATGAAGAATTCTCCTCGATTTCTCTTTCCCTTGCTCCTTGGGCTTGCAGTGAATCCTTGAGATTCTTTCCTCTTGCAATGCTAATTTCAACTGTGGGAGATTGAGGTCTTATCTTAAAATGAAAGTCCTTTCACTCCTCTTTTCTACAGTTCTGATTTCTCTCTGGGTAAACATAGAGACCGCATCCTAATCGAGCATGCTGTTGACCATCCTCTCTTTCCCCATGCTCTCGCAGGGACCCCTTGCCATTGTTCTTAGAACTGCAATTCAAAAGCCCTGATGCTTATATTTCGGTTAGAATACAACTAACTTTAATCCTTCCTTATGGGGGACAAAGTGCTCTCCAGTCTAGGACCATACTCTTTGAGAGCCTTTCCAGATGGCTTGGGAACAGGAACTGGAGATGGATATCTTGCCTCAAGACTGGCAAATACTCAATTCTCAAATAATTCCATGACATGCCCAAGCTACAAATTGCTATCTAGATGGCACAGACAAACTAGCACTGGGGCCCTCAGTGGCTGGGGGGCCCACTCAGTTTTTGTAATAAGCACTTTCTTCAATGCAGATGGAAGCGCCCATTGCACAGTTAATAAAGCCGAGCGGTAAGTACAAATTTTATTCTTACTTACCACTCTTAGCTCCTCAGACCTCCACCCCTGCCCTGCTCTGCTGTTGACAGGGTTAAATGTGCTGGCAAGAAAGGGACGGAATGTATACATAGAACGTGCAGTGGCAACTGTATCACCTCACTCACTGGCTACTGTGCGGACACAGGTGGCATTGATACTGGCTGGTGGGGGGTAACTGAGCATTGATGGGACACTGACACTGACAGGTGGGAGGGTAGTTGTGGGTGCTGAGACTGACAGGGGGATGGTAACTTAGAGGGTGATGGGGCGCTGACAATGACAGATGAGGTAATAGGAGGAGGGAGGTGCAATAACAGGACAGGGGTAACAGAGGAGTCAAGGGGTCTGACAGTGGCAGGAAGGGGGGGGGGGGGAGGGGGGGGGGTGGACACTGACAGATGTGGTGGGTATTATATGTGGCTATAACCGGGATAATAAGGGGTGCATTATATTGTATGGAGCATAAGAAGGTCATCATACTGTTTGGGGGCATAAGGGTCTTTATAGTTTTTGGCATAGGGGGTCATAACACTGTATGGGAGCATAATGGGTCATTATATGTGTGGGGGCTTGTCATTTATAGCTGAAGATCTCACAGCTTGTGCAAAGGTTGATAGTTATGGATGACCAACAGTCATACCAGCAGGTCTACCACAGCAAAGTACACCCAATTTCCGGTGTTTTTTTGTGCTGCAAAGGGGCCCACTGAGGCTCTGTTGCACAAACCTGGAGCTGGTCCTGGATAAACCCTTTAAATAGGCAAAGTAATTTCATCAGGGTTTGGTATAAATGAATAGCACAGGCAATTATGGGTAATGTTTTCATATGTCTTATTGGGGAGAAAGGCTTCTTTCTGCACTAAGTCTCATGCACACAACTGAAAGTACAGCCCGAGAAGGTTATGAATTTTTATCGGAAAGCACTTGGATGATATCCATTCTGATCCATTTTCAGTGAGGTTAGGACATGCTCCATAATCCTTCAATGAGAGTTTTTTTTTCTCTTATTACTTTCATTTTTCTCAATAGTATTTCCTTATATAATGTATTGGTATATAGAGACATATCTCTGACATATATGTCAGTAGATTGTATGCTGAAATATATATTTATTTAGAGATTTTGCTACATACCATTACATTATACAGGGAAATAAATCTAATATTGAGAGAGAAAAGCAGAAGGATGTAGGATGACAGCTTTGCATGCATTAAGTCCTGGGATCACTCCCTGCCTTACACCAAATGAAATAAATAAAATGGAGGGGTCTGCGCAGTGACGAAAGTATATGTATATACTGTGTGTGTGTGTGTGTATATATATATATATGCTATATAAGTAAGCATAATAAATAAATATTAAATATACAGTATATATATATGTTACCGTTAAAGTGCGAAGCCGTGAATGTGCACATTACCTAGGTAATCTGCAGATTAACTGATTTGCTCAGTTAATGTGTGGAATCAAGAGTTTTCCGCACCTTACCTAGGTAATGTGCACATTCACAGCTTGCGTCCTGTTAAAGCTGAAAACTTTATTTGTATCATGCCAAAATTCATGTCTGCCTGTTAGCGTGCGTCCCATTAAAGTTGAAAACTTTTGTATCATGCTGAAATTCGTGTCTTCCTCTTAGCACGCATCCCGTTAAAGTTGAAAACTTTCGTGTCTGCCTGTTAGCGCGGCTGCATGGGAATTTGTGTGGTGATTAACACCTAGTATTGTTTTATGTCCAAATTCGTGTCTGCTCTATTAGCGAAGGGATTTCTGCAGTGATTTCTTTTGAAAGCAGATAAATTGAACTCCTAGTATGCAAAGAAGCGCCGACTTGGTCAGTAAAATGAAGAAAAGATTCTTCGCAAACCTCTTTAGCGGAGATTCTAAATACATTATGCCAGCAAAGATGTTCTTTTCACTTTAACGAGTGCCTAGTAGGTAATGTGCAGATTAGCTAGGTAATGTGCAGATTACCTAGGTAATGTGAGTAATGAAACCAGTTTTCTGCACTTTAACGGATCACCCTAGTGAATCTGCACATTACCTAGGTAATCTGCAGATTAACTGATTTCTGCACTTTAACGGTAACATACTCTATACTGTATATATATTAGAAATTGCTAAAGCTTTAACAGCAAAATGACAATAAAACCATTTTAATAACACACTTTATGAAATGGCCTTCGCAAAACATAGAAAGTAGACGTATTTGATATCACTTTAATGGTTAGGAATCACACAATAAAATTAATTTAACATTAACATGAGTATTTAACATGATCATTAACTGGCGTAAATAAAAATGGTGCAATTGTTTATTCTCTTTGTGGTCTACTGTTATTATATGGGGTCTGAATATATGTAGCTGTTCACTTTTATAAAGGACACACCCCATGAAAACGCTAACTTTTGACGTGATCTGCCGTTCATGACTCCCAGGTTGACATCTCTGCCCCCACGGACTGCATACTTAGTCGTGTGCATGAGGCCCTAGGCTTTTTCTTTGCTGACCCTCCCTTTGAGTTTTACTCTGAAAATTTTGCTTTAAAAAACTATTCCTATACTGAGCCTATTACTGCCTGTGTCTGCCCCTACCATTACCCAAATTATTCCTGTAGTGTTGCTATGACAACACAGCACAGGAATCCATAGCTAGAGAATTATGACAACACAGTACTACACCAAAGCTCTGTAACAATGGCTATAGTCCAATACCACATTCTTCTGCAGTGGTGGCAGGTAGCCCATATTAGCCCATACATGCTAAATTAGAATGACTACAGCTGGCCATACACATTAGATTTTGCCCTCACTTGTCTGAAATGAACTGTGGTTGGTTGGTCATCCCATCCCTTGAACAACCATGAAATTTTTGACAAGAATTCAACTATCCCAGACACTTGGAAAATTAACAGATGAAAGTCATTCAATACTAATAAATTTCTGAAAACGGGAAATGATGTACAGTTTGTGGGCGTGTTAGTAGTAGAAACACATATCTACATTAAAATCTCTCGCAGGTCTGTCAGTCTACTCCATACAAATCTAACAACAAAAGATTTTGGTTCTGACCAACTTTAGTAGATGGTTGGCTGTATGGGACAGACTGTCGTAGGTTTATGTATAACCAACTGACAGCAGACAAAATCTGCCACTTCAGCAATCTAAAATCTAATGTGTATGGCCAGCTTAAGCCTGCATTCATTATAATTGATGTTTTTTATAATGGCTGTCAGGGTGGGTTCACACCTGCGCTTGAGTCCGTCAGCTGCCAATCCGAGTGAAAATCTCGGGAAACAGGATAGCCATCGGATGCCAACAGGTTAGTGATGCATTGGTTAAAAACCCATTCATTTGAATGTGTTTTTAAAGCAATGTGCGGGTGTGCGCTTACACCCTCTGCGCTGCAAATCCTTTTCTTTTGTCGGAAACAAAGTTGGACATGCAGGACTTCGTCTCCGACGAAAAAAACGGCTTCGCAGCACAGAGGGTGTAAGCGTACACCCGCGCATTGCTTTACAAACCCATTCAAATGAATGGGTTTTTAATCAATGCGTCGCTAACCTGTCGGTATCCAATGCCTATCCTGTTTCCCGAGATTTTCACTCGGATTGGCAGCGGACAGACTCAAGCGCAGGTGTGAACCCACCCTCACACGGCTGCATTAAAATCCATTCATGTGAATGGGGGCTATTCACATGACCATTTTAATAGACCATCAAAAAATAAGTCATGTTCTATTTTTGTTTGTTTTCACAGATCCCTCAATACATTGAAATGTGTGAGGGATCTGTGAACACAAGTGCCTCTCGGGTGCAAGTTATATATTTTTCACGGCTGTTTTTCACAACGTTTGTGTGAATCTTGGCTTATTCTCTTAATGCGCCAGTATATAAGCTCCACCCTGCCTAGGAGTACCATTTCACATACATATAATGTTCCATAACCATTTTGTAAGTCCGTATTGTGAGCTAAGTGTTGGTACTTCTTATTAGTATCCGCTTGTTCCAAGATCATTTGGAGGCACATGTGCATGAATAACCCTAACTAACTCAATATGTTTGTATCAGCAAGTCAGTAATATAGCTATAAATCACTGATGCTGACATGTATTTGTAGTCAATGAAGCATGAAAAAATAATGAAACAAGCTAGAGAAAAGTTTACACCGACAACTCGTAAAAAATTCTGAGGATATAATTCCCTGTAACTAATGGAATGAATATGAAATACTGCTCAGGAAATAGCACTGTGCTTTCTGATCCTACTACAGATTGATCGTGCACACAGAGATCAGAGCCTATAGACAGACCAATAATGAAATAATTAAAAGTGTATTGTAAAGCAGATTGTTTCCATTTGGTCATCTGCTATGAAGTGCTGCTGCTTAGACTAGTATACGGCATGTATGAGAACACACGCCATAAGTGTAGCACTGCATAGACACCAAGTAATGGGTTATAAATAGTGCTAAACTATTCTTCTTTATAACCCTTGCATTTATTGATTTCCCATTACTGATATACCAGATGTAGCAGAGTTAACCTGAACTAAATTGCTGCAGCATGATGTCTTATGACTGAAGCCAACAAAAGCCATTGAAAAGTCATCAAAAATGTTTTTCAATGACTTTCCACTGGCATTTGTTGTCTTATAATAAGATATCACGCTACAGCAATTTGTCCTGCTGCAGAAAGTTTAAAACTTTACTACATCTGTACTATCAACATATTCTGCAGCACTGTACAGAGTTTGTTATCATTTATATCAGTCCCATACATAGCTACACTACGCAAGCAGCACAAAGGGCCTTGATGTCCTTCATCTATACTCTACGTTATCAGTGTTAGATTTGGGTTGTTTAGGTCCCCATACACATAAATAAAAGAAAATTGGCCAAATCTGCTTTCCTATGGGCCTCCCAATTCTTCCCCAACATATGATGTTTGGAATAGACAAACCATGTTGAATTTTATCATGCCCAGTCCTTTACGGGAGGTATATGAGGAAACCCTGACGGCTCATACAGCTTTTCTTATTTGTATAATTAAAATAACTTTTATCATAAAAATGGCTGGTCCACTGTATAAGCAATGCTACCTCTTATGTCGCCCTCTACCTCTTATGTTACCCTCTCTACCTCATAGATTATAAACTCTTGCGAGCAGGGCCCTCACTCCTATTCTGTGAATTGATTTACTACACTGTAATGTCATCTTGTCTGTACTTTAACCCTATGATTTGTAAAGCGTTGTGGAATATGTTGGTTCTATATAAATAAATTGTAGTATTAATATTATTATTATTATTATTATTATTATTATTATTATTGGCTGAGCAATGGTTCAGTCAACAGCTATTGATAGGCACCTTTAGATCCATCAAAGGAAATAATTCTAATCTGTCCATCATTATTTAACTGCATTGTGAATGTTGTTATCTTTGGACACACAGGATACTGTATATGGTCAGTAAGGCGTAACAGCAAATAGACCGAAATTACATTCTTAAAAATTCAAATCACTGCAATCCTGCTAAATCGATTATACCATCTGTAGTAAATAGTAGGTAAGCCTAGACACTGTGAACAAAGGGTACAGCACCATTATACATTTATTCCATTTTAACACTTTTTACAATTTACGTTGTACAGTAATATGGTTCCAAGATCAGAAGATTAGATTTTAGAGACTCTGACCACAATACACCAGCTACATTATTTCTTTTCAGAGACGATGTACACAATCTTCTAGTAGTAGAACTAAAGATAAAATGACGCCCCATACACTCATGTGTTCCTAATAGGAAGACAAGACTAATACACTGCCCTTAAGAACTAAACTATATGGCATGGTGAAATCCAATACACCTGACCCTACTCCCCTTTAATACTTACCATTAGATGGTGTGTTGGGATATGACCATACACATTAGATAATCATGGGTTGTGCAAAATTGGTTGGTTTGGCCAATAACTAACTAATGTGTTTTTTTGTGTTTGTACAGCTATATGGTTTGCTATCGACAGTAGGGATGCTCACTTGTCAACCTAGATTTATTAGGTTTAATCAAGTTTTATTAAAATTTTTTCAAATATATAACAGCAAAAAGTAACAAAGGATGGAACAAAATGCAAAACAAAATGCAAAACAGGAAGCAGTGTAGCACCATATTGCAATACTAGCCAGGGCCACTGGCCCAGAAAACAGGACAGTCAGGAAGGTGCATTTCAGGCTCTCGCAATAACACGATAAACAAAAGAGAGAAAGGGCTGGAGCCTAGAAAGAGGGGTTCCCGGAAACTATTGCTTCCGTGGGAGCAGATATGAGTAGGACCAGGGAACAGGAAGACACAGAAATGAGGGGGAGAACAGAGGAGAGAGCCGGAGGGAGAAAATGAGAGACAACAGACCTAAATGTAGTAGCAGAAACGCATCCCAAGTTATCAGGAGGTCAAGAGAAAGAGTTAGCAAAATCAGTCGACTCCTGAAACACCACCTACGGCTGCCAGAGTGCATCAGACCTGGAGGAGTCAGCGGAATCTGCTGCTACTAGCACCTCCATACGCCATATGTGGAGGAACTCCTGGAGCCACTCCTGTAAAGAGGGAGTGGCGGCACTGCGCCAGTGCCTAGGGATGACTGCCCTGGCAGCCGCGAGGAAGTGTCGCAGGAGGTCACCCTTAACTGCTTTGTATTTACCCGGTATAAGGGAAAGGAGGGCCAACTGGGGGGGAGGGCACGACCACTGACCTTAAAGTAGAGGTCAAAAACAGATCTCCAGAATGGCCGGATCCCCACGCACTCCCACCCGATGTGGAGGAGAGAGCCCTTTTCTGCACCACAGCGCCAACACCGATCAGACACACAAGGGTACATCTTACGTAGGAGATCAGGACAGCGAAACCACCAGGTCAGGATTTTAAATTTTTTCTGCTGCGTGTTGCATGGCAAAAGCAACTTATGAGCAAACAAAAAGATTCTAGACCAGTCAGTGGGGGAAAATGAAGTCCGCAGGTCCCTAGCCCAGGTCACAGAATATGGGGGCACTCCCGTTGTGGCGTCACTCAGGAGGACATTATAAAGGAAGGAGACTACACACGTAGGAGTGCCAGATTGAAGCAAAGCCTTTTCCAGTGCGGTGGGATCAGAGGAGGAAACTGGCAGAAGAGAGAACTTACGGATGAAGCAATCTTGATTTATTACCTGCAATTACAGTATAGACTATCCATATAGAGGGATCAATATGATCAAACAGGGGGCCTCCTTTATGAAATGTAACATATAAAAAAATAGATGCTGCATATAAAAAACAATGAAACTATGCATGGAGTAACTTGGTTTCAACAATACTCTGGATGTAACTCTAGGCATTAAGCACAATGTGGAAGATTTATGAAGACTGGTATTGTTAGAGGGTGTGCCTCATTTATGCATTTATACCAAGGTGCACTATTCTTCATAAAGGAGGTGCACTCTCTACCAGGCTGTGTTCCAACATCATTTGTGCCATATTTCTAGTGTAAATGATGATGAATCAGGTGGAGCCATTGGCCCAACCCTCTTCATGCCCTCATCACTCCGCCTTTTAGGAAAGTAGCAACAGTAGTTCAGAATTTAAAGAGTTGTGTTTTTTTGCACAAAACCACAATTTGTGCCCCAATGTTTATATATTTGCTATCTTTATTTATTTGTAGCTGCCTATATGGCCAACATATTCTGCAGTGCTGAGCAACAGATGTGCCCCATTTTTGCCAATTTCATAGGAAGCCATATAACTTTATTTTTAGATCCCCTAATAAACATAAAACATGCAAATGCCATGTATATGTTGTCCTTGGCAATGGAGATATATCACACTGCTAACCACTGAGCTACGGTGCTGCTCATAGTCAAAGGGTTTCTGGGCTAAAAATAATGAAAGGTCTTCAGTACCAGATCAGTGGGTATAATACCCAGCACTGGGAATGGAGCAGGAAGAAGACAATTCAGTTCTTCACAAAAATAAGTATAAAAAGATTCCAGCATCCAGCGATGATAAAATAAAAATTAACTTTTAATTCATCACTTTAAAAAGGGCAGTAACACAGAGTTACATGTAGTCCATGCTGAGCTTACGCATTTCAGGGCTGGATATGCCCCTTACTCATAGCTTAACACAAACTGAACACAAGCAAAATTTAAAAGCAAATGAAACCTAAGGATCACACCCTATAAAATATTAACCCTCCAATGACCGAGAAACCAATCATGTGATAATAAAACCGCTATAACAGTAATAACAACGATATAACAAAGATATACAGTGGGGAAAAAAAGTATTTAGTCAGCCTCCAATTGTGCAAGTTCTCCCACTTAAAAAGATGAGAGCGGCCTGTAATTGTCATCATAGGTAGACCTCAACTATGAGAGACAAAATGAGAAAACAAATCTAGAAAATCACATTGTCTGATTTTTAAAGAATTTATTTGCAAATTATGGTGGAAAATAAGTATTTGGTCAATAACAAAAGTTCATCTCAATACTTTGTTATAAATCCTTTGTTGGCAATGACATTCTCCCAATACTCTTCTGGAACATCCAAATGCTCTCTAGCAAACTTCAAACGGGTCCGGATATGTACTGGCTTAAGCAGGGGACACGTCTCGCACTGCAGGATCGGAGTCCCTGGCGGCGTAGTGTGTTACTGACAGTAGCCTTTGTTACATTAGTCCCAGCTTTCTGCAGGTCATTCACGAGGTCAAACGTTTTCTGTAAGTCTTCACAAGGTTGGCGCACACTGTTGCTGGTATGTTGGCCCATTCCTCCATGCAGATCTCCTCTAGAGCAGTGATGTTTTGGGGCTGTCGCTGGGCAACACGGACTTTCAACTCACTCCAAAGGTTTTCTATGGGGTTGAGATCTGGAGACTGGCTAGGCCACTCCAGGACCTTAAAATGCTTCTTACAAAGCCACTCCTTAGTTGCCCTAGCGGTGTTCTTGAAATCATTGTCATGCTGAAAGACCCAGCCATGTTTCATCTTCAATGCCTTTGCTGATGGAAGGAGGTTTGCACTCAAAATCTCATGATACATGGCCCTATTCATTCTTTGATGTACCCAGATCAGTCATCCTGGTCCTTTTGCAGAGAAACAGCCCCAAAGCATGATGTTGCCACCTCCATGCTTCACAGTAGGTATGGTGTTCTTTGGATGCAACTCAGCATTCACTCTCCTCCAAACACGACGCGTTGTGTTTCTACCAAACAGTTCTACTTTAGTTTCATCTGTCCATATGACATTCTCCCAATACTCTAATGGAACATCCAAATGCTCTCTAGCAAACTTCAGACGGGCCCGGATATGTACTGGCTTAAGCAGGGGGACACGTCTGGCACTGCAGGATCTGAGTCCCTGGCGGCGTAGTGTGTTACTGACGGTAGCCTTTGTTACGTTAGTCCCAGCTTTCTGCAGGTCATTCACTAGGTCCCCCTGTGTGGTTCTGGGATTTTTGCTCACCATTCTTGTGATCATTTTGACCCCATGGGGTGAGATCTTCCGTGGAGGCCCTGATCGAGGGAGATTATCAGTGGTCTTGTATGTCTTCCATTTTCTAATTATTGCTCCCACAGTTGATTTCTTCACACCAAGCTACTTGCCTATTGCAGATTCAGTCTTCCCAGGCTGGTGCAGGTCTACAATTTTGTTTCTGGTGTCCTTCCACAGCTCTTTGGTCTTCACCATAGTGGAGTTTGGAGTGTGACTGTTTGAGGTTGTGGACAGGTGTCTTTTATACTGATAACAATGTCAAACAGGTGCCATTACTACAGGTAATGAGTGGAGGACAGAAGAGCCTCTTAAAGAAGAAGTTACAGGTCTGTGAGAGCCGGAAATCTTGCTTGTTTGTAGGTGACCAAATACTTATTTTCCACCATAATTTGCAAATAAATTCTTAAAAAATCAGACAATGTGATTTTCTGGATTTGTTTTCTCATTTTGTCTCTCATAGTTGAGGTCTACCTATGATGACAATTACAGGCCGGCCTCATCTTTTTACGTGGGAGAACTTGCACAATTGGTGACTGACTAAATACTTTTTTTTCCCCACTGTAACTATATCTTATCATTATGGCACAAATAAGTGAAAGAAGTAATTATTTTGAAAAGATACATCCAACAATTAAATATAAACAATTCACATATTAATCCAGGACATTATGAAATGAAAAATAATCTGTAAATCGACTGTATAAATCTAACCGGATTAACATGCAATTATGGAGGGAAGAATCCCACGTCAACTAAAAAACCCAAAAATTGAAAAATTAAATAAAAAAATACATGCAGGACTAATAATTAAATAATATAAAAAAAAATTACCGCAAGAAGCAGAGATTGTAAACTCAGTTCTCTGTGTGTTGGCTGAATTAAGTCACTGCAGTTTAGCTCCCATTCAAGTGAATGGGAGCTGACCTGCAGTACCTGGTCTGGCCACTACAAAAAGAATAAAGCTGTCAGATATTTCTTTGTGTGAAATTTTCCCATGCTTCTCATCCTACTCTACCATCACTTCTCATCATTACTGTCCACCTTTAATGGTCTTGTTTTGGCTTCTTCCAGTTCTCTAATCAGGGAAGAATTCACTTCTTTCTGAACTACATAAAATAAGAGATAAGTGATGGACTTGGCATGATGCTACTCCTACTACTTACAATTACTAACTTTCTACTGATGTTACCACAATGTCCTAACACAGAATAAACTAGTAAAATTATAAGATGAATTAAGGGGCGATTATTTCCAGATGGTCTCTGTTGTCAATAGATATTTTTCTCATTTGTGGGCTTGCATGCTTTCAGGATTTCATTTAGCTGGCTTTTTCTGGCAAGGATGGTTGAATTACTATTTGGAAAGTGGTAACGGCATGTGTCAACATTCGGTATTACATCTTCTAATTCTTATATTTATTTAAATAAATATATAGAATTTTCCGGGCTTTCGGGTGGCTGGGAAACAATAGCCATTGTGTGATATTCAGTCAGTTATTTCAATATAGTATGTATACATTGCAGGAGCACACCACTTTGGAAATTCTTTCACGATTTTGCCAACCACATGTATAAACATGGAGATCAATGAATAAATGCTAAGTTTTACCTTGTATGACATTCAGTAAATCCTCATCAAATCCTACAATTTTTGAGATAACTTTTGAGGTAGCAGACTGTCTATATCCAGTTGACAGATATTATTTCAGATGTGAACAATCTGAACTACTTCAAAATAGCTAAAATATACATTATATGGCCAGGAATGTGTAGCTTGTTAGATACCACCACTGCTACCAAGTTCATAATAGCGTGCATAGAACCATGCATCTCCAGAAACCAAGCTGCCCATATACTTTAGATAGCTATTCCTCTTTCTATCATGAACATCCACAACAGCTGTGGATTATCTTGTAACGAATGACAGATTGGACATGATGAGATCCATGTCTGATCTGTCATCAGGAGAGAGTCAGGAGACCCATGTGGTTGGTTTGTCCATTTTTCTATTGTGTAGAAGCAGCTTTATACTGAAGAGCTCAGATTCATTCTTCCATTATGAAATAATGCCACCACCCCAACAATTTACCTTTGATAAAGCTTCACAGCAATACCGAGGATGACATAGGCTCACAGAATATCAAGACAATAATAAAGAGATGATCCACGTAAACCAAATATCTTCAGGGACAACACTACTGTAACTCGTTCTCATCCGTAGAAACATTGGGAGCACAAGAAATGTTAGATGGGAGCGTCAAAGACTGTGTTTTCATAAGCATACAACCATATACAAGAGTGGTGTAAATCCTACCAGGACTGGATAGAGAGAGGTGGAAGCACATACAGGTCTCTGGGGTGATGAATCATTCTTCACGTAATGGCAGTCTGAAGGATGAATCTAGGTTTGGCTGATGCCCAGAAACATAATGTGAAAGTTGGTGACAATTTTTTGGCCAGGTCCCTCTAGTTCCATAAAGAATACAATACTTTAGAGAATAACTTGCTTCAAACTTACCAATATTATGTGAGAGAGCTTGGAAAACTACCATAAATCTGGATTCTGATTGGTTGCCACAGATACATATAATAATAGAAACCAAAGAGAGTCATGGAAATAACTAAGGCAACTTATAAATTAAAGGGGTTCTGCAAGACGTCTATCATCACTTACTTCCTTCTGAGTTGTGAATTTGACAAACCCAGGGCTTCAGGGCTGGTTCTGACCCAGTGTCACATGATCGGAACCTGCAAATAGGCTCTGAGTCGCTTTGTCTCCTCCCTCCTCTCCCGTATTCACTGCTAGTTACCTGTATCATGGGGGGTGACTGAATATATCATTATAATAGTAATGCTATTTTACATGGTGACTTGGGGGCTGGTTGCCAGTTCCAGTCACATGACCTGGGTTTGGAATCAGTTTGAAACTTCAGTGTTTGTCACATATAACCCTCAGAGGAAGCAAGTGATGATAGACTCCCTAGACTACCTTTAGGGCCAACTAAAAGGCCACAAAAGTACAAAAAATAGCCAAATAATTGGGGTTATTAACAAAAAGTGTGAAGATTGCTATAACATAATACTGTTCATTAAAACTAATCAGATTTTAGCTCATAATAGTAAGAGCTAGCTATAGTTAGATAATGGAATCAAGCATTGCATTGTTATCCATAGGAATCTTCATAGAATAGTTTTCCTTACAGTGCTTATTATATCAGTTTTATAGCCCAGGGGTCCTGGGTTTGAATCCAACCAGAACAAAATCTCCATGAAGTCTGGTTGTTCTCCCTTGGCTTTTGTCCAAATACTCCTGTTTCCTTCCAGAGTCAAAAAATGTTCTGACCATACAAATAAGTTCAGCCAATAGCTACCTCCCCAAACTAATCCATGGACATTTATAGTTGGATAGAGCAAGTATGCCATAGGAAGAGAAGGATAAATTCGAGGATAATGCTGGCCATACACATTAGATAACTGAATGCTTGTTCAGTCAACAGCTATCTCTATCAACTACGATACACCATGCGTTTCTATTGGAATAAGGGGAGAAACCTGTTCCCAGACACCTCTAGTGGTGTTTAACATCATGGAAAACTAAATGACTAAATGAAAGCCAATATGCCAGCATCTTCCCCAACATCAAGAGGCCTCCATACACATTAGATGATCAGTCAGTCCTGCTGCAAATATACACTAAGCTATATAAATTATCCATTGAACTATACTCTGACTTGCATGAGAGTACACAGTATATAGAGCCGTACACCTGCTTACATATGCTGCTCCATACCAATTTCTATTACAGTGATGTCTACAGTAATTACAGACAATAGCTAGAAGCCATGTACTATATATAGCAGTTACCATTACATGTGATCAGAATAAATGGGATGAAAAATCATAGCGTGTAAGCCCTATTTAATCAATGGGGAATCTTCTCACCCCTTCAGCCGTGGTGACTGTCCTGCAGTCCTCCTGGTGGGGTCAGACAGCCATGAAGTAATCCAGTTCACTATTCTGTATATTTATTTTGGTAGGCACTAAAAGTTGCCCTTTTAAACCCATTGAGTCATTGCCTTTTAAGCCACTCACTAAACAAATAGAGGAAGTTTTCAGTATTTAGTTACGGGTAATAGAGCATGGCACAGGTTTTAGCAATATGTCTCTTTTCTGGCAGTCCTCTTATGTTAATGAGGAAACCAGAGCTAGACTGACTTCCTTACATTTTTTCTAGGCTGTGCCCCCTTTCTTGATAATGACTATGATATTATTCACTTACAGAGTCTGCTGCCTCTAAAGCTTCACTTCCATTCTCAATAAACTCAATGGGCTACGTGAAATCCATGCAATGATCGGATCCTCTGTATACATCTGCTGAAACACTTGCAGACCATTTTAAGCTGATTCAGAGTCTGTAGGTAGAAACCATCCATCAGTAAAAATAAGCTGCTATGTTTGCATTCAGTGCTATGTAGCAGCAGGAGGAAAACAGAGATTAACTCAGTGGGGGAAAAAACAACCTTGGGCTAGGAAAGAGAGTCACATTGACTTGATATTTACTATCACGATGTAGTATAAAAGAAAATAGTCAACAATGCTGTACAAAACACTAGAAAGAATGGAAACAGATAGCTATGAGACTGAAAAATAAAAGAATAAATAGACAGTTAAGGGCGTATTAGACGGCAATATTCAGGCCAGTTATTGGGAAGAAGAATTCCTAGGAATGCATGTTCTTCATAATAGGTCTGTGTAAGGGAATGGTGACACGCTTTGGCAACCAGATAGGCAGTACAATTAGGGTACGTCCACACATTTAGGCATGTGGTTGACTCCCCGGCCATCTGCAGTGACCAACAACTGCAAGAGTTTGCCAATAACACTTAGGTATCTTCAAAGTCATGCTGTCATTGGCCACCATGTGCGGCTGAGGATTGCCGGAGAGTGTCGCTGTACCATAACTGTGCTACCGATCATCCAACAAACAAAAAAATATTAGTTTGTAAGCTTATTGCATATTTTATGCAGCATAAAAAATGAAGATTCTTGGCAGCTCATTGCAGGGATGTACTGCTAATAATAAAGGCAACTGAATGGGGCAGGAATGGTAGCAGTAGCTGCAGGTTGCCTTTGTAATGGTTGCTGATGCTTGCTGAAGCATGGATGGCAAAACCTGTTTACTTGTGAAGGTATTAAAATATATTAAACATGTAGCTGGTAAAGTAGTTCTGTATTATTTATGGGGTTGTATATGATTCAAGTATGATTTCAGTAACAGCGCCATAGTTTCATGAGTTATGCCTAATATTGCAGATCAGTTCCAATCCATTGAAGTGAATGGAGCTTATCTGTAATACCCCATACCACCTGTGTACAGGTGTGGCACTGTTACTGAGAGAAAGCAGCAATGTCTTTGTAATCATATACACCTCCTTTGTGCAATGATGGTATGTCCCTAGGATATATGTGTGATTAGTGGGGTCCAACTACTATGAGCCCAAAGAAAAACCAAGAAGCAGTTAAAGTATTGCCAGAAATGGCACTGTGGTCTCCTTGCACTGTGCCTGGTCTTGCAGCTGTGTTACTGCTCTTTCCTATTGACTGGAATAGATCTGAGCAGCAATACCAGACATAATGCACAGATGGTGGTCTGTCCCCAGTGATCATACATGGATGACATATCATAGGAAAACTGTATGTCAGCAATGTTTAATGGGGTTTTCTCATCATAGACAATTATGGTATAAGTACAAGGACCCCATGAAAAAAGGAATTCCCTGATTCATAATTTGCCATACAGCGGGGTCAGGTGAAATAGTAACAAAGACCAATTTTGGTTCAGACTAAATTAAGAGTTAACCATGTGTACGTACGTCTTTTTTCTGCTATGAACTGTACTGTATACTGTGCTCACAGAGGCAATGTTATTTCTGCCATATTGATGTTTTAGATGATCTTCCCCCACATTCAGTTATAAAACCAATGTATTTAAGGAGATTTCCTGCTCAAGGCCCTTATTGTAGGATAGGGGATAGGTGACTGACACATGGAGTCCAACCGCAGGGACCCTCATCCATGTCAAGAAGAGTGTTCCTGTATCTCCATGGATGAATGGAGTGATGGACAGGCATGTCTGTTGGGACATTTATCTCTATGGGACTGCCAGACATAGCCCAGTAACAGTGCTCAGTTATCCTTGACAGTTCCACAGAAATGAATGGAGCACAACAGACATGGCATCTGTTACTGCATTGATCCACAGAGACTCTGAGATTGGTGGGGGTCGTAGCAGTCAGATTCCCACCAAACTCTTATCCCCTATCCTGTGGAGAGGGTAGAAGTGCCTATAGTGGGAAGACCCCTTTAAAATACACAGGGAATCATGGGGATAAGGCTAGGGCTGCAAGGAGACCTTCTGTAGCTCTACAGATTTTGGTTCAATAAAGTTTTGAAGGTGGCATCACATGGTACAGCGACGTAAATAAGTATGGATGTACAGAAAGTTGATGAACATATGTCCAGAGGCGTAACATGAAGCTCCTGGGCCCCAATAAAAAATCTGTACCAGGCCCTGGGAAGGGGCACCTTATAGTCCCTATGAGGGTACGTTCCTCTTCATTTTCCGCCGCCGTATTTTCCCATTGGATTGACACGTCGGAATGCTCTTTCCTCTGCTGATTAGGCCTGGATGAATGGGCCTAATAAGCAGGGACTCCCGAGCCGCGGAATCCGCGGCAACATCATGCATAATGCAGATTTATTCCACGTTCTGCTGTGATGTCTGCCTTCCATTGAATACAATTGGCCAAAATTCACCCCCATATTCTCTGCAGATTCCTATTTGTGAACGTACCCTAAGGCTCCTGGACCAGGAAACAACTACACCCTCTGCACACCCTCAAGTTACGCCCCTGCACATGTCCACCACCTCAATCTTGAAGTAACATGTAAAGAAACACAGCAACTGACACAGATAAAAGGGGAGGAAAAGAAAAAGATATGGAGGGACTAAGAAAAGTTAGTCATTTACCAGAACCTGATGGACAAAGTTGATGTAGCTGACATTCGGAAAAAAGGGAAACATGTCAGTGTTTCAATTATTTATTCATTGAAATAAGTGGGGTTACCCCCTTTTTCATAACTAGCTAAGGTAAAAACTAGCATCTGTGGGGTAGTATTATTACCCAAGTGGAATGGTTCATGGTTGCTGACTCTTCCTAGCCTAAAAATTACAGTCCATGGACACCTCATAGCTGATGACACCTGGCTCTTCCCAGCACCCCTGGTATATTGGGTTATTGTAAGAATATTGACTGGCTGATACTAACCCCTAGATTAGTAATGAAAACCTGGCAGACAACTCCATTGCTAAGGCATTTACATAGTTAAGAACACACACACCCACACACACACACATACACACTCACACAGACAGACACACACACACACACACACACACACACATACACACACAGACACACACACATACACATTCACAGACAGACACACACACACAGACACACACACACAGACACATACATACACACTCACACAGACAGACACACACATACACACACACACGCACACACATACATAGACGCACACATACACACACACACACACACACACACACACACACACACATGCACACACAAATCCCTTTCTTATCTTTTTATCAAGAATAAAAAAAACAATCAAAAACACTGGTCTGGCATAGCCCATTGAATTTAATGGAGTGCACAAAATATTGGAAACCTGCATAGAGGAAAATAAACACACACACACAAAGAAGGAAAGCGTTTCCAGCAGGTTGAGATCAGTTTTTTTACTCACTAGAAGATCCGCACTAGGGGCGTAGCTATAGGGAGTGCAGGGGTAACAATTGCTGGACCCTGGACCCTGAGAGGTCCCAAAAATCCCTCTGCCACATAAAATGTTCTACCTTTTCTAAATGCCAAAAGGTAGGTAGGGGCCCATTACAGAATATGCACTAAGGCCGAGAAGCCTCAAATTACGCCTCTGATCCCTACGCTCTTCTTCTGAAACTGAAGAAAAACTTATATTAAAAAAAACAACTATTTTATATGAGTGTACATTCATAGCCCTGGTCACATCTACATTATGGTTTCTGATAGAAGTGGAAACCTTTCAAGGGCATTATCTATGTTACGACATTAATTGTAATACTCAGAATAGACAGCAGGTGGGGATGTTGTCCACTGAAATTACTGGCAGTTTACAGACATTCTCAGAATGGTTTAGGGGACATGTTGCATGTCTTAAACATAATAACATATGTGGATGAGTCTGTATATGCTGCATTTGCCGTAAGCTCAGGTCGAGGTTTATAAACATTATAAATATTTTATGAAGAGATAAGAATATTTGTGGTCTTTATCTCTGTGTAAGGAATATTCTTACCTATAGTTATTACTAAGTTCATTCCCCATGCTGGGTCATCATAAACAGTTTTCATCAGAAGAAAGGCTGGGAAAAGCATTATCTATCTTACCCCCAACTAAGACACAAGATGTAAAAAAGAAAATGGTGAACACATGATAGGAAATCTGGAGCACAACATAGTAACCCAAGAGTTTGATATATGTGACAATGACTCTTAAATAGTCCATATGTTCCGATGCCACTATATCTTAACAGCAATGTCTGGCAGAGAAGGAATGAGCCAGAGATCAGGACCTTATAAATGGTCCTCTGGGTTTCTGCACATAATGAACACTATTGACCTTCAGTAATGAAGATTTAAGAAGAAGATAGGTAAGATGGATTGCAGTGGTGTGGGTTGAAAATGGCCTTTAGCAGTAGATATAAATGACATGACGGAGCACTTCTCTTCCAGCACCTTGACAGTAGAAGTCTAGTAAATGGACATTACTCCTGTGCTTCTCCATATTTATTTCAAGTACTTACCTAAAATTACAGAGTGTCCCATAGACTTTGAGCATTGACCACCCTTTGCACATTTAAAGGGGTTTCAAGAATTTTAATATTGATTACCTATCCTGAAGACAGGTACCTCCACCGATCAGCTGATGAAAGAAGCTATGGCGCTCGGGACATTCAGCAGTCGCATGGCCTGTAAACTACAATACAAGGCAATGTAAAGTGCTGTTGGATGTCAGACTCCCTCTAATCTGATATTGACAACCTATACTAAGAATAGCTAATCAATATATATTAGAATCCAGATAAGACCTTTAAAACACAGCATATGGACAGTGAGGGTAACACATGGAGATATGGTATTTATGCCCTGAGGTACAAATATCATAGACTGAGGACCTTCAGAATGCCTTTATCATGTATGATATATAATAATGAGAAAAAGAAGAAGGATGTTCAGTTAGACTCCTGCAGTGAATAAATGTGGTAAAGGTGTATTCCCATGTAATAAATTAATAGTATATTTATAGGGTATGCTGTCACTTTATGACTGGTGGGGGTCCTACCTCTGGCACACCTGACCACCTGGCTATACAGGGAACTGCAGGTGGCCCCATTTACTGTACTTAAAAAGATGTGCTGCGTTTCCCCTCCATAGCCTAGTAGCCAGAGGGGAGGGAATGGGAAGGAGCCGCAGTATTGATTCAATTTCAGGATTTTACACCTCCACTGATCATATGCCACCCCTTTAGGAGACAGGAATACACCTTAGTATACCACCTATACACATAGGATGTCAATTATTTTTACTAGCAGTTTTTACCTTGATCCTCTCACAGGAGGGGCACAGGAGGGTGGGGGGTATTTGGTAACTGATAGATTTCATTGCCGTATGATGATAACGTAAGACAGTAAAGGCATACACCAGTTCATACCGCACACTAATCCTACTCATATACACAACAGTGGTTGAATCTATTCCTCTTAGGACACTGTAGACAACAGATGGGAACGTCACTGGAAATAGAAAGATGTGTTAGCTGAATAAAAATGTCAAGGGACAGATTTAGTATCAAATGTAACTTCAACATCTAACAATGTGCAGCACTCATGTTATTGTGGATTTAATACATCACAGCCGGTGCACTGCCTCCTGGCTGAACTTCCATTACACAGCTTCCTGCATTAGATGTACTACAGGGCCTGTTCTACATTAATAGGGTGTTTGGCTTGTTTATTGATGATTTTATTATCTGACATGAAGTACTAAGATTATTATTCAGATATGTGAGCTGCATAAGAATAGTATATGTGTACGAAATTCAGGGATCATACACATGACACAGAGATGTCCTCCCTTACCTTTCTACTTGGTTGGACATGTCTAGATAAGTTGGTAATGAGATGGTTAGCTTTTCAAGACAATACTATTTTGTGATATTATATCACAAAGTGATGTGCTATATGTGTCTGTGTGGCTACCCATTGTTGTGTTTAATTTCATGAGTTTTTAATGAGCAAGTCTTGATATTGTATTGAATTGACTTCATGAGAAATGTATCCAAATTGAGTCCAAATTCAAGCTAAGTGAAGGATAGAAACATCTGATGTTGTCTACTACAAATGCCTACCTTTCTGACTACTCTATTAACATGCACACTTGGCTTGGCCATCAAGTGGTTTAGTTTTATGGAGGCAATTACACCTCATGAGGAAACATAGTGTCTGAAAGGTGGAAATCCAGTAAAAAGTAAGGTTCAAGATCCATATTACTGCAATTACATTCCAGCAGTTCAACCACACCCATTTTTTAAGCAACTCGTCTGACATCACACTCGCTTGCATTAGGCCACACCTACTTTTGCTGTGGCATGCTTTGTAAGCTGCTACATAATTCCCATGTACCTCTGGTAATATTGACAAACCAGCCCAAAAATTCACAAGTAATCTTATCCTTAATGATTTTAAACAGGGGATCCACTATTGAGGCTCATACCAGACAGTATGATTGTTTTCCTTTAAAGGGTGTGACTACAACAGACAATGTCTCATTGTTATCATGTGTGCCTCACTCACAAAACCCTTCTAGAAGGTAAGCCTGTAGTCCACTTCAGCAAAGTCATACTTTGTGGTAATCTACATGATGCAACAGCACAGATAAAACTGGCCGCTACTGGTAATCCCATCTTGGACATTTATGACATACCTATAGGAGTGCTTGGATGTTTTTGGAAATTGCATAGAAGTGAATAGAGAAAGCCACGCATGTGCCATCACCTCTCCATTCACAGTGCTTCAACAGGAAGGAAGGCATCAGAGAGCTCTGTTCTGGACATATGTGCTGGTCTTTTTCTTCTTCCTTAAAGGGAATGTGCCATCAGATCTGACTTTGGTCACTAAGACAAATTATATGCTGAGACGTCCTCTTTTCTGTCAGCAGCCACCTTACTTATCAGCAAATAGCTTCTACGTATATGTAGTCACAATAGGTGATTTCACAGTTTATCTATTCCCCCCTCTGTGCAATGACTTCTGCACAGGTCACAAAGCATGCCTAGAAAAAGTCTCCTATAGAAGTCAAGGTCCACCTTCAAGAAACAGGGAGTGGCAGACTATTTTAGGCTTAGTGGCAAGTGTTGAAATTGCAAAATTTTTAGGATTTTTTTAATAAATAATAATATGGTTAATAATATTGATAGTTAAAAACAACATCACCAACAAATGTTAAAAATATTTTAGTATAAAAACATGATTTAAACAATAGGTTATTTTCTAGCAACACCTTCCTTTTTAATTTCTAATCTATTCAGTACACATGCACTGCTTGTCTGAGCATGCATACATATAGGGGATTTGACACAGAAAGATGTTGACTGAACACTCAGCCAAGGGAGGGATTGATTCTGTGTGTATATAGACATCCATATCATTTACTAAGAAAGCTAACAGGTATGGTTGGGGTCTACAATGTACATGTGTTTACTGGGCCATCTATTGTACATAGGTAATGAACACTGTACAGGATCCCTATTCCCCCTCTGGCTCAATCTCTGCAGAATTTCCAGCTGATTGGTGAGTGTAACAGAGCTACCAACTGAGAGCATATGTTGGAGTGGTGGATTAAGTGCTTGGATCAGGACAAGAAGATTTTGCTGAGGGTCCTCTTCAGTATTTTCTCACTTTTGTCATCCTGTCCACATTCATATAAAATTGATGAAGGTACTTTGCCAGTAGTAAACTCATTGTGACTCATAAGAAAACCTAGCTGCCATAGAATAATAGCTGTGACAGCTGCTTAAAGCCATGCAAGCATACGGTGTTATGGTTAACATATTGCCCCCAGTGTGACAGAAATCACGGTAGGGGCTTTCAAATCGCTATGAAATAGTGAAAGCACTAAGGTTTCATGTACACGACCAAGTATGCTATCTGGGTTTAAGTCCAGTGGCTTCCGGGTCCATGTGTTCATTCCAATATATCCGTATAAGATCTGCTCTAAAAATATCAGAATGGAACATAAGTCTGTAAGGAACTTGGATTTCACACTCAGTCAGTCATCAGCATGAAGACTTAGTTTATGTTCTTTTCAGTTGGTCCACGTAAAGCAGTACTTAACTTTTTCACGAAGAGGCTGGTATGATAATATCTCTGAAGTAAATATCAGAAATTTCAGGAGCTGGCTGAAAACAGAGAGCAGTAGCTGTTTAAATCTCATACAGCACTCAGAGATAGATCCAGGACACCCAGATGTCTTCACCAGCGCCAGCCACAAAGCCAGATGGATGTGTTCTGAATTTGGGTCCCAAGTTATCACCTCAGAAACTGGTATAAGAAATAAACACGTCGCAAGCTGAAGTCTAGCCACAGCACATCATAAATTCACAAACCAGGGGGGTGAAACAGAAGATTGAGTATGTCAAAGCCAAAAGTTAGACCAATAGGTAATGTCAGAGCCAAAATCGAAAGACAAGTGGATTTATAAAAGCAAGCCAAAGGTCAATGTTTGAGCAGTCCAGCACACACAATCAGGGTATGGGAACCTCACTAAAGTACAACCAAATAGCAGGCACCTGAATGAGAAGGAACAGGGTTTAAATATCCCTCCTCAGCTGCTAACTGGATCAGCATAGGAAAGCCCTGAATACTGCAGAAGCTTCACAGGTTGGCACGGTAACCTTAAAGCAACAGCAGCTAAAGTGAGATTCCTGACAGAAGGCTTAGGGGAACTTTCGGTCCTCCACTCACCTGAAATCTGGGGGACCCCCAGTGATCAGACCCTTGTCCTGTGGATAGGGGATAAGTGTTCATAATGGGACAACCTCTTTAAGCAAAGGATATGAGCCCTCCACTGTTTTAGATTATTGTCAGTGAAACAATTATCTAAAATCAAGGCTGATATTTACATAGGCTATATGGCCCTGTATGCATCGGTTATCTTTGAGCTTCTGGTGCTGATATGAGACCTTCACGGTTTTCCAGCAGAACTATTTATTACATATTTACTGGATATGTGATAAATGGTATATTGCCAGAACCGGGGATCCCAGTCCTCCATTTCCCCAGCCATAAGTCTGCAGTTCTCAGCTATATTCAAAATGTATGGCACAAACAGAATACAGCAGAGCCTAGCATTGTTTTCTGCCAGGGCCAAAGACTTTGAATGGAGAGACAGGGAACTTGCTCAATAACCACTCCATTTAGTTTTCTTAAAGGGAATCTGTCAGGTCAATCTGGGACACTAAACCACCCACAGGTCCTTATAGACCTGGGGTTTAGTGTCCCAAATTGCCCTTTTGTAATGCAATCCACCATTAAAAATTAAAAAACTTTATACTTACCTAGAGAAGAGTCCAATCGACACTCTTCTGTGAGAACAGTCTGGCTTATTCATGAGCTTCTTCGTTGGCACGCCTCCCGGCGCCTGCGCTGTTCTTCAGTGAAGCCAAAGATGGACACCCCAGCTTCACTGCGTAATTGTGTGGCATGTGCACTGAAGCCGAGGAGTACTCCTCTGGCTTCATTGAAGAACTGCGCAGGTGCGGGGAGTACAGCGGCAGGGTGAGTATAAAGCTTTTTTATTTTTAATCCGGCCATGGATTGCGTTATAATAGGGTGATTTGGGACACTAAACCCCAGGTCCATATGAACGCGTGGGTGGTTTAGTGTCCCAAATTGCCTTGACAGATTCCCTTTAAAGCTGTTTTCTGGTGATAAGTGGGGGTCCCACTCTGTTCAGACTCAAGTTTAAAAGTTCTCCACTATCCTCAGGATAGGAGATAACTATCTGATCGGTCTAGGTCTGACAGCAGAGACCACCACCAATCATGAGAACAAGGGTCCCCGTTCCCTGTCTGAGTGGAGGCACTGCCACTCCATTCCTTCTGTATGGGATGACTGGAGACTGCTGAGTACAGCATTCGCTATCTCTGGTCGTCCCACAGATAACTTTTAAACTAGAGCTAACCCCTTAAAAAAGGAATCAACATTTTTTTAAATTATTTCTAAAAACCAGATATAATAACCAAATATATTTATTTACTTATTTCTATTTTTTATTTTCTGCATGTAGATTTTTTTTTATTTTATTTTCTGCACATGATTATATGGGCTACCATCTTGCCTGAGCTTCTCCTCTGTTCTCTTAACAGCATTTAATGATCTGTTTTACAGAATTAGTCATAGCCATAGGCAGAAATAGATTGAAGCCGACTCACTGAGGTCTATGGGAGAGTTTTCTAGGCATTCTCTGTGCAGGAAGGGGAAGTTGACATCATCTGTTGTCAGTAGTCGATGCAATGATGAGCCTTATGTGGTGTTATCTATAGAGGTGTTATCTTCTATTGTGATACTGTTTGTGATATAAATGAGGTGACTGCTGCAAAGAGCACTTCTACAGAATTAGCAAGTGTCAGTCTATTATTAGACCTAATGGTCCGAATGACAACTGCAGGACATAGACATTAAAAAAATATATGGATAGTGACATGGAAATGTTTTTAAAAATTATCAAAAATTCTTTAAAAAAGTTTAACATAAAAAGTTTAAAAAAATGTTCATTTTCATAAGTGCCGCAACATCCTGATTCATGTTTGTAGCAGAAAATAATGAACTCTTCTTGAAGGAATGACTGTACAAGGCAAAGTCTAACTATTTGTTTACCCCCCATAGCAGCTCCATCGCCTTCTCTGAAATCTGATACTACAAACAAAAAAGGATACGCTACGTTTCTGTTCGGGGGGTCTGCTTGGGGACCATAGACTATAATGGGGTCCGCCGGATTTCCGCCCCAAAAAGGGCAATAAATGCTTGCAGCGCTTTTCTCGCATTTTTCAAGTGGAATGGGGAACAGAATCCCCCAGCGGAGAGCAGGTGCATGTGTGAACCTAGACATAGATAGTTGGATGGATGGATGGATAGATAGATAGATAGATAGATAGATAGATAGATAGATAGATAGATATTTGGATCACAGGCACATGCCTAAATGTTCTTTGGGATTTCTGTAACTACATAGGGAGATGTCTGTTAAATGGGAAGTACTGCAATTGTGCTGAAACCAGTAGCAATGAATCTTCTCTAATTAGAATGATCAGCCAAAGAGCGATTTAGCAAATAACAGCCATTATGAAACACATCCTCAGCGAACATAAAGGCAATATTCACATATCTGCTGAAATACAATTATACCGAAGACCTATGAAGATACATTTGCTATCCTGTTTCTGATCCATTTGCACCCGGAGCTTAATTGTAGTTGTTCATCCGCTAAGAATCAATTGCGTGTAGCATTGCAAGGTCATGGGATGTGTTTTATTTATGGTTCTTCTGCTGGAGATTCATAAAACTGTATGAGCAGCTTCATTTACCACCGTACAGTAGCAACCAAATCGACCGCAAGACGCTTTCTTTTTCCACTGGATTTCAATATCTAATTTAGCTTTCTCCTTAGACAGATCACAGGGGTAATCACAGGCTTGTGTTGCAAGGTTATCCTCTTTGGAAAGATCAATGTAATTATGCTGGAGTACGACAGCATTTTACGTAGCGGAGCTGCGCTCATATTATTAGTGCTGAGGGAACTGAGCTACATGCATTGGGGATATAACAGTGAAATCTATCAATCATTACTAGTGAAGAAGAGACAGAATTTGCCTTTAATCGGTTGTGTGGTAAGCACAGTATATATATACTGCACAGTCTCGAAGGGTCAGTTCCATTATATGTGACTACAGGAAAGTTTACAGTGACAACCGCTTTCTCAATAGACAGCTCTGTCCCAGATATTTCCCAAGTCTGTGTCTAGTGAAAAAAGTGGTCAAGACATCCACAGCAAGGGCTCTTGCAAATGCATAAACTTATACAGAGCTGTTTGTATATACTGTATATATATATACACTACCATTCAAAAGTTTGGGGTCACCCAGACAATTTTGTGTTTTCCATGAAAACTCATACTTTTATTTATCAAATGAGTTGCAAAATGAATAGAAAATATAGTCAAGACATTGACAAGGTTAGAAATAATGATTTTTATTTGAAATAATAATTTTCTCCTTCAAACTTTGCTTTCGTCAAAGAATGCTCCATTTGCAGCAATTCCAGCATTGCAGACCTTTGGCATTCTAGCTGTTAATTTGCTGAGGTAATCTGGAGAAATTTCACCCCATGCTTCCAGAAGCCCCTCCCACAAGTTGGATTGGCTTGATGGGCACTTTTTGCGTACCATACGGTCAAGCTGCTCCCACAACAGCTCAATGGGGTTGAGATCTGGGGACTGCGCTGGCCACTCCATTACAGATAGAATACCAGCTACCTGCTTCTTCCCAAAGCAACCCCAGACCATCACATTACCTCCACCATGCTTGACAGATGGCGTCAGACACTATTCCAGCATCTTTTCAGTTGTTCTGCGTCTCACAAATGTTCTTCTGTGTGATCCAAACACCTCAAACTTTGATTCGTCTGTCCATAACACTTTTTTCCAATCTTCCTCTGTCCAATGTCTGTGTTCTTTTGCCCATATTAATCTTTTCCTTTTATTAGTCAGTCTCAGATATGGCTTTTTCTTGGCCACTCTGCCCTGAAGGCCAGCATCCCTGAGTCGCCTCTTCACTGTAGACGTTGACACTGGCGTTTTGCGGGTACTATTTAATGAAGCTGCCAGTTGAGGACCTGTGAGGCGTCGATTTCTCAAACTAGAGACTCTAATGTACTTGTCTTGCTGCTCAGTTGTCCAGCGTGGCCTCCCACTTCTCTTTCTACTATGGTTAGAGTCTGTTTGTGCTGTCCTCTGAAGGGAGTAGTACACACTGTTGTATGAAATATTCAGTTTCTTGGCAATTTCTCACATGGAATAGCTTTCATTTCTAAGAACAAGAATAGACTGTCGCATTTCACATGAAAGTTCTCTTTTTCTGGCCATTTTGAGAGTTTAATCGAACCAACAAATGTAATGCTCCAGATTCTCAACTAGCTCAAAGGAAGGTCAGTTTTATAGCTTCTCTAACCAGCAAAACTGTTATCAGCTGTCATACTAGTACCGGCGTGCGGATGTGTTGAGTGGTGTCACTAGACGGTGGCCACCTACCACCCGCTACTTAGTTCTTATGCCAAAAATAATTACTTTTTTAGGAGATAGATAGCATGAATCCCCTGATGAGCAGTACTTAACCTACAGTGAAACGCGTAGGGAATATACACATGCAACTATCGGATGGCAGTAAGACTAGATTTTATCCTAGTTAGACAGACGCTGTTATGTCAGTGCTAGTTGTCTATAGGAAGTTTGCTTAGCCATGATTCCTTAGTTGTGGTGGTATTATAGGCTGTAACAGCTAGGTATATAATCCGATGATGCAGCAGATATTGCAGTCTAGGTAGCGATTTTATACCTAAAAATTTAAATTATCATAGGAACACGTGTATAGCAATATATCCATGATTGGGATTTGGTGTCCACATGGAATAGAGAGGTAGGTGATGATATAAACAGGTTTCACCACCAAGTATACTTTTTGGGAGTGGACCTCAGTTACCTATGATAGTCCAAACAGTTCTTTTATATATACCAGTAGAGCGATCATACTATATCTGTGTTTAATACCCACAGGTTTTTATATGCACCTAATATTAAAAGTTAAGTTTTAGTTGTTCATTATCACATTTCTTTATCATTTTGAGAGTTTAATCGAACCAAAAAATGTAATGCTCAATTAGCTCAAAGGAAGGTCAGTTTTATAGCTTCTCTAACCAACAAAACTGTTTTCAGCCATGCTGACATACTTGCACAAGGGTTTTCAAGGGTTTTCTAAACATCCATTAGCCTTCTTACACAGTTAGCAAACACAATGTACCATTAGAACACTGGAGTGATGGTTGCTGGAAATGGGCCTCTATACACCTATGTAGTTATTGCATTAAAAACCAGATGTTTGCAGCTAGAATAGTCATTTGCCACATTAACAATGTATAGAGTGTATTTCTGATTCATTTAATGTTATCTTCATTGAAAAAAACTGTGCTTTTCTTTAAAAAATAAGGAAATTTCTAAGTGACCCTAAACTTTTGAACGGTAGTGTATATATATATATTATATATATATATATATATATATATATATATATATATATATATATATATAATATAATAACTGCAGCAGAGGTAGCAGTTATTTTATAAGTGACATGGATACTTCATATGATGGTCCCCTCTGAAAAAGGAGGCATGGCCATCAGATTTAATGCCTATGTCGTAAGAAAGGGTGTGGGGCGATATGTAAAAGGGAGCATGGTGATGTCCAGAAAGGGCTTGGCCACATCCTTAGGCTGAATGCACAAGTCCGAGTGTGCCATCCAAGGGGGTATCGGATGGTCTGTTCCATTCAGATGAAAATAGAGCAGGTCCTATCCTTCTCTATGTCATTGGAACAGAACAATCGGAACCCCCATAGAGGATGTCCAAGTGTCATCTGAGTACATTCCGATGCAACATCGGCCCCACCTCGGATGCACACTCAGTCATGGGGTCTTAGGGGCAGGGCTTCACCAAAGAACCTTAATTTTTGTGCTCTTCTCCCATCCATCATCAACCAAATACTGGCAAGTATTGTATGCATGAAATCAGAGGCTGATGGAATAAAATATTAGATTACAGGTGTACTCTTGAAGTATAACCCCTAAGGGAGAATATGTCTGTCATAGAGTGCCATGCAGAAACTCCATGTGCTAGGCACATGGGATGCCTGAAACTCTGTAGAATGATGACTAAGGGCATGGTCATTTGAAGGAAAATCCACAGTAGAAATTTGAGGCTGAACCTCAGACGCTTGTATTTCTGCCACAGATTTTCAGTTTGTGCTGCTGTATATCCTCACAGATTTAATGGCACTAATCCATGTGTGGCTTTCTGCCATGGTTTGTGCAGTGAAGGCGCCTTAAAAATTGGTATGGAATTTTACTATGATGTGGATTTCAAATGGTGAAGATTTCCACATGATGCAGATTCCCATTGAAATGCATAATTAATAAGAAAAGACTCCCACACTTGTATAAAAAGTAATTACTACAAATTTATTCATGTTTAATAAACATACATAACACATAAAAGACGATAATTATGACAACATCAATAGGGGAATGACCTGGATGGTCTTAAATAGCATCCCATTGAAAACAAAGGGGACTAGAATACATGCTTTTTTTACATAGATTTCAGCTTGTATTCTGCCATGTAAATACACCCTAAAGCTCTGTACATACGACTTTGGCATTTGCACAAGGCCTCCATCTTAAGATCCTCAGACAGTTATAAGTGGAACAAGTATGATCAAGATATGTCTAGTACAACTCATATGTAAATGCCAAGGAATATCAATTCCTAATATTTAGGTACCCCCGAAAGGACATATATATAGAGATGCAGATAGATAGAATGAGCTACCACCGAATAGATAGACTTACTGATAGGGAATGTAGATTGTGAGCCCTATATGGGACATTGTTGGCTATGTCTATAAAGCTGAGGAATATGGTTACGCTATACAAGTAAGCAAAATAAAGAAATAATAGATAGATAGATAGATAGATAGATAATATAGTAGGGAATGGTATTATCAGTAATTATATAGTGCATGCGGGAGGCCAGTCACAGGATATATGCTACCATGACGTCACCTGTATCCAGCTGATGCCATCTTGTATTTTTATTTCCCTGTCACTGTCCTGTGTGTACAGTACATGGAGTGTCTCACTTTTGGAGGGATAGTCCTTACTATTGTCCCAGATCCCTGTATCACTCTCTACTATTCCTATAATACAATGTTTGATGGCGTCTGATACAATTTTTTATAAATTAAATTTGAGGCTTATGGAGATGTAAAAAGACTTATATGTAGATGTGTATGGGTATGTCTATGTCTATGGGTGTTTGTACCAATCAGATGTGTTAAAATGATATGACTGAAGTGATCAATGATTGTTTTGTTTCAATAGATCTTTTAATATTGCGTATTCTGCGCTTTCTATTCTATTGTAAAGACATTGATCATTATTTTTGGCATTACCATTTTTATAAGTTTATAGTACATGCCACTTCATTTGGCATTAAGGCAACCTGGCACATGCCAAATTATCAAATGTTCTGGGTTACAAGGAAGGCAGCCGACTTGCTTGTAAGGCAGGTTTCACATCCATTCTTTTGACGCATCTTTTTCAGTGGAGGTTTTGCTCCTGTTTGTAAACATTTTCTTCCAATCTACTATATCATAAATTATAGATATTATAGATGCTTTTGCAGCTATATACCGTTATCTGGTGTTTTTGTCTGAAAGCTTCTCTATAAGAATTCAGAAACGACACAAAAAAATCCCTTAAAAAAAGTAAATGCCACCAATAAACATGTAGAAAGTGTCAACATGCAGAAATGAAAATCTAAAATATGTGCAATTATCACTTTGTTTTCTAAAGATATTGGTTATTTGTTCTCAGTTTGCTGCTTTGGTTTTTATAAGTTTTGAGTTCATTTTGCAGATCGGTCTATAAGCACACTCTGACATATCTGGATTATTGGATGCTGGATTACAGGAAATATATTGTGCATTTACATTTACATAAAAAACTACTCTTATTGTTATATCACTAAAGCAAATAAAACCTAGTACATTCCCTATACTACTTTATGTGTGAAATAATTTTGAGCAAGTTCAGATATAGCAGAGCTCATCAGTGTACTTTGATATCATGAGCTAATGTCTTGTTTTATTGCAGATGGTCCAGATGCAGTGTGAACAGACGCATAAAGAGTTTTTGTAAGATTTTTGCTATCTCATCATGGAAACATTGCTTCTAGCATGTGGCGTATAAAAGGGATTTCTTACTCTAGCACTGAGAATATATGTTTTGCTCATACAGAGTCCTTTTTTTTCCTGAGTATTCTTCCGTGACTATTCTTCCTCCCTTTCCTTTCATGTAGAACAGAATAACCTCAGCATCTTTTCACTTTTTGTCATAGGTCTCATTCAGTACTGGTCTTCGTCTTTTCAGGAGCCAAGCTACTGTCAATCATGTCCCGAGCCCAGCCAATAGGACTGGGTGCTGTCAGCCTTGTACCACCCTGAGGAGGTGCAGCTGCTTGGAGAGGAGTGGTGAGAAGCAACAGCAGGAGGAGGAGTGGGAGTGGAGCAGCTCAAACCAAATAGAGTTGAATGATTGAACTTTCTTTTTTAGTTTGTGCAGCTCCCCTGTCTCTATCCCCTTCCCACTGAGTGTGGTCAGGACTGGGAAGCTCCACTATCCTCTTCCCTTGATTGATCTCTTGTACAAGATGAAGGATCACGGCTCTTCCATGACCCTTTTCCTATGGATTATCTTGCTGTGGGGCAGCTTTCTTAACACTAACTCAGCTTCTGCTACTTCTCGCAAGCAGGATGAGTCCTTCTCTACAGTGAGTGTGTATAGAGCAAGATGCACATCCAGGTGCCTGAGCCTGCACATCACTCGCATCTCTGCCTTCTTCAAACACTTCCAGGTACAGTCTGAGCCTGGTAATGCACCAGCTTGTGTCTTATGCAGTTGTAGTAGCATGTAGTGCCCAAAATACAAGTGGGAAGCTCTGAGTAGAGGATGAGCAATTATGAACCTTTATGGATCCTATAAAGCGTAGATAATGCTACATCTTTTGCAATCACAGATGTAGCTGAGCTGAACTTGACACTGAACTCTTTGGGATTTCATCTCTCCAGTAACATGAGTTCTGTCTGAGTTAAGATAATGTAGTAGGTTTAACTGCAGTCCTGTGTAAAGCTACTTACTAGTGTGACAGTATGATAAGTTGTATCAGATGACAAACTTTCCTCTGCTGCATCTGTATAGTGCTATTTCCTGAGCTGATGTCTGTGTATCTGAGACATTTTTTAATCAATTGGTAAAAGATGAAAAAGATGTAGAAGTGCTGAATGTGTCACTTGCCATAGGTCTGTTTATACATTACGATAATGCTCAGAGTAATGTTTACCTGCAGTCCTATGTAAAATCGCTTAAAGCATGTCATAACATCTCTTAGCATCTCACAAACACAGTACGTCTATGTCTGACACATTCAGCACTGCTGCATCTGAGTGATTCAACACTGTTATCACTGACATACTCAGCTCTACTACATCTGACACATTCAGAACTGTTACAGCTAATAGGACCAGAACAGCAATTTATCACATATTCATCTCTTCCATATGTAACAATCTTGGATCTGCTATTACTCTACAAAATGAAGCTTAATAGGACATTGATATATGGACAAACTTGGTAATGACTGTAAATTAGATACAAATGTATGTTTTACTATTATAAAATAATTATCTTACAGGTAACTTGAGTTCATGTGATTTACTATGTCACAAGGTTATAGATACACACACTATGCTTTCATGAACCGCTGTCTGATGGTCTAGGGTCCTCTAAGTTTGTCCAAGGGTGTAATGTGGTCATATGTGAGATACCGATGTAATAGGGAATTTATCCTTTGATACACCTTGTGAGATCGGTTCACTATTATTTTCTTTTGTGGGCTAAGACCCCTTGACAATCTTAACTCAAGGAGCTATAATTCTATAGCAAAGTGTGGCATGACAAACTCAGCTCTGCTACTGCTATCATACCAGAGTTTCTTCCTAAATGCAGTTTATTGATGTCACAAGCTGAATTGTATTTGTGCTATATGGTTGGGCAGAACTGGTTATATGTATGGGTCATCAGTCTTCCACCACTACAGCAATATCAGTCTGTAAATATCAGTGTTGGGGCACAGTCTGCTGTAACATGGATTGAAAGTGACAGCTAAATCAAATAATCTGTAATTTCACTTGAAAACTAAAAAAAACTAAAGAAAATGTAAAAAAAAAAGCCCAATAGATCCCCACAGCCCATAGACTTTAATGGAATTTATCCAAGTTTGTTTATTTGGTGCGGAGTATTTGTTTATCTTGTCTGCTGAAGAGCTTCAGCCCTGTCATTATTATTATGTGGAAGTGAAGGGCACCTGTTGGGTATTATGGTGACAAACGCCACCTCGAAGAGTGCTCCGTCACAGCATGCTGAAGTAATAAAATCTGAGATGAGATGACTTCAGAGATGATACGTTTGCCCCATGCTTCGCTTTCAGCCTCAGGCTCCTCATAGATAAGCCAGCATTGACTTACATCTAAAAGCAGCATTTTACTTAAAGCCAGAAAAAAAAAAATCTCCGCTCACCTATTAACCTACGAAATCCACATAATTATTAGTTGACCTTTAGAGGGCAATAGCTGAAAAGCCAAGACCGGCGGAGTACATGTGTGATACATTTATTCCGACAAGCTGGGGATGTATCTTGGCCTGCTGTGGGGTAGCATGACGTGAACCGCACACCACAAACATTGTCTTTTAATAAGTGCAACGGCGAACGCAGATTTTGTGTCGACCGAGATGACATGTAGAAAATATTCTATTCACTTAGGTATTTCTCTGAAATCCTAGACAAGACGTAGGGCATTTCACTTAGTCTGAGTGCTCACAATTATCCCCATGTGTTTCTTGGCCAAGGATCCGTCTTTATGTTTACCTCACTTCTTTAGGTTTGTCATTTGTGTAGGAGTTTTTGTGCTTTAAGAAAACTTGCAAATCTGTAGCTGCTGAGGCTTGTCAGAGGAAACGTGTGAATCACTTGTTTTTCTTATGGTATATCATCGGGTCACGCTGAGGGGATTGTCAACAACTGCTCCAATTATAAAGCTAACATAATACTAATACATAATACTAACATTATGGGATATTTGTTATTGTCATTATTACTATGACTGTTTGGGTCATTATTAGGCTTAGTGATGGGATTATGCTTGGGTTTAGCGCCCATCTTCGGAACTTTCCCTTTTACACTCCCACCCTCCATATCATAAACATAGAAGTGCAGAAAGCTGATATATGGGGATATGTTTGGTGGGGTATTCATGTCTGTGATTTTTTTCCTTTGGTTAGTAACATAAATGACTTACGCTACATTGACATCTGCACTTTCCTATCTGTTCTTTTGGTCCATCGCAAAACCAGAAGAACCGAGCAACGGACTTTAACGGATCAGACAGAAACAGATCCGAGGGACGCCATTAACTATAATTGGGTCCCTCTGGTGTGCGACCTTCGTTTTTTTATTCTGTACTGAACCAACTACAAAAAAGTTGGCCTTGAAGGACTTTTTCGTCCAGCACCAGAACAGCGCCGGATGGACACCCAGTACAAATGTGAATGTAGCCTTAAAGGGGTATTCCTATTTTAAAAATTAATCCCCTATCCAACGATTAGGGGATAAATTGCAGATTAGTGAGGATCCAAAGTTTAATCCCACGATCAGAATGGAGTGGTGGTTGAGCCAGTATTTGCACCGCTCCATTCATTTCTATGGGAGTGCCAGAGATAGCAGAGCACTGTACGTTGCCAATCTTTGGCAATCTCATTGAAATGAAGAAAACGTTTTTTTTTTAACAATTTTTTAAAAATCTCCCCCTTTCTCCTGATCGGTGATGGTTTCAGTGATCAGACCCTATCAGATCTATGGATAGGGTGATGACTTGTTAAAATAGGAATATCTCTTCAATTAGGCAAAATTGATTTTCTACTTTCTCTAAATCTGGAATCAACTTCAATACTGGAACAGGTTTTTAATGTGAGAACCTTAAAAATAATTCCACATATCTCCTGGACCCTGCTTAGTGTGACACAAGAAAGTGAGATATGAGGGTTAACTGGGGTCACATCTACATTTTCCAGTTATTAGTAATAATTAGGCTGTATTTTTAAGGAGACCTAACCTATTTATTGGTGCCAACATAAGCAGTAAGCATATGGCGTAACAAGTACAGTCTATATATTAGAGGGACGGACCAAAGAGCTTAGTCCTAGTGTCCCTGAAGCAGATTGAACTGAAATATTAATATATTAAAATAATTTATTATCCAGAAAGATTTATATCCCAGACACAACAGTCTAAAACTGAATCAGAGTATGAACAGAAGAGGGCGCTGTGACTGAATAACATGGAAGGCCAGATCCTGAGTCTGTTTTAGACATTTTTGGATGTTTTTACTACAGCAGCCAGATGTACAATGTTAATGAATAGAAATTCATGACTTTTTTGTGCTTATTTTTTATGGGGAAGATACTTGTGGTATCACAGATGTGATATTCTGTATAACCATTTTGGGTTATTTTGGGTTACTGTTTTTCTTGTGTGATGCTAGTATAGTTTTCAGATACACAGCTATTATCTAGAATATGTGACCAGATACAAGAAGTTATTGCCCCCTTAATGTCTGTGACTCAGCAGAGCTATACTTTTTTGATGAACTTTTTAGAGCCATATATTGTCAGCTGAGGCTGCTTTGAAGAACATAAAACCAATAGCAACTACCTATGTAATCTGCAAGTAAATGTAGTTGTGCCGCAATACTGTATACAACCTATGTGTACAAGTGGCGCTGTTTATGGAAGAAAATAGCCATATTTCTTTAAATCTCATCCAACTTTTATTAATCACACCTATGTTGGTATGGACCTTAATGCTTCTTATGTATTTGATGTAATAGCACATTTAGTGTATGGGTTGGTAGATGAACACCTATGAGTTCCTTGAATGACTTCCAACCAGTAGAAATGAAATTGGAGCTGTACTTTACAATGCAGCTTGCTGACAATACAGCTGTGTTAGGGGTTTTGGCACATAAATGTTGTCTGTGGTCAGTATTGTGACTCGACTTTCAAGTGACACTATGTTAAATACGGGCTGACATTTTCCTTCAGGCCATTTGCTTGTGACCATTTGTGAAGCACCAAACTGTTCAAGTGCAGTTCAATTCTGTTCAAGGAACCGCTTAACTTAAATAACCTTTCTAGTGCAGAGCTATATATCTCACCAGACAGTGTGAGTGAATCATAGGAAGGTTTCATCCATGATTTACATGTTCCTGTAGGAGGATACATCCATATTTTACAGATACATAAACATCTGCTCCTTTACTCTCAGCCTGAATTACAGGTGTACAAAATATTCATCTGGAACAAAACCAGTGCACGTGTTAGTCTCCTGTACAAGTTCTGAAGTGTATATATATATATATATATATATATATATATATATATATATATATATACATGTATCTACAGACTGAGCCGCCCACTGATATTTAGGCTGCAGAAGAAGTATGAGTGCTCAACTACTCATGGAGACTCAAAAACTGGTATAGATAGATACAATAATGGGGTTTTACAAAACTAAAACATCTATCTTTATAGTAGGTAAACAATATCGCATCAGTGAGGGTCTAACACCCGGCACCCACACTGATCATCTGATTATAAAGAGTGCATTTTCAGACAAGCACTGTGGACTTTTCATTACTTCTGAAGTACAGCGCTGTATGTTGTACTGGGGTTGCGCTGAGTATTGCAGCTCAGCTCTATTCACTTCAACAGGACTGAGCTAAAAGCAAATCATTTGATCAATGAACATGACGTCACATGACCTGTGAAGAGAAAGCAACACTCACAGCAGCGCTGCCACTTCAATCAGCTGATCTCTGGGGGCTCTCAGGTGTCCAGGGCCCCACGTGGCATAAATGGCAGTTTTAGAAATCGCATAATGTCAATTATACCTACCGAAATGCCGGCGGTTTCCCTATAGGTATAATGAAAGCTTTCTGTGAAAAGCGCTGCGGGAAAAACCGCGGCAGCAACGCATCGCAGTGCTTTTTTTTTACTGCGGCCCGCTACATGGGCCTTAGCCCTAGGCTGAGGTCCCACATAGTGGAAAGTCAGCTTTTTTTGTTAAAGATTTTGCTATGGTTTTTTGAGCCAAAGCCAAGATTGGCTACAAAAAGAGTGGGAAATATATAGGAAGCACCTTCTACTCAATCCACTCCTGGCTTTACCACAAAAAAATGCAGCAAAATCTGCAATAAAAATAAGTTGTGTTTCCGCAACGTGGGGCCCCAGTCTTAAAGGGATGTAATTTTGGCAGATAATCACTTTACTATATTGAGCTGTATAATACTGTAAGTTAGTGCTGTTAATCGTGTATATTTGGATTTCATATGAATCTAGTGTTCTACCTGAAAGGTTATCTATACACCTATCATGGCTTCTTAGTCTTTTTCTAGAAATTACTAGGCAAATAGCAGAGCCTGTGCATTAATTGTAGTTAGTGTCAAAATGTTAAATATAGAACACTTCTATAGGTAGTAGATACAATAGAACACACCAGTAGAACACTACTATAAGCACAGATAGAACACAACAGTAAAACATTACTATAACACACATAGAACACACCACTAGAACATTACTATAACACACATAGAACTCACTAATAGAACATTACTGTAACCACAAATAGAACACCCCAGTGGAACATTGCTATAACACACATAGAACACACCACTAGAACATTACTATAAGCACACATAGAGCACCCCAGTAGAACATTACTATAACACACATAGAACACACCACTAGAACATTACTATAAGCACACATAGAACACCCCAGTGGAACATTACTATAACACACATAGAACACTCCAATAGAACATTACTATAAGCACACATAGAACACCCCAGTGAAACATTACTATAACACACATAGAACACTCCAATAGAACATTACTATAAGCACACATAGAACGCACCAATAGAACATTACTATAAGCACACATAGAACGCACCACTAGAACATTACTATAAGCACACATAGAACACTCCAATAGAACATTACTATAAGCACACATAGAACACCCCAGTGGAACATTACTATAACATACATAGAACACACCAATAAAACATTACTATAAGCACACATATAACACCACAGTGGAACATTACTATAAGCACACATAGAACACCCCAGTAGAACATTACTATAAGCACACATAGAACACCCCAGTAGAACATTACTATAAGCACACATAGAACACACCACTAGAACATTACTATAAGCATACATAGAACACACCAATAGAACATTACTATAAGCATACATAGAACACACCAATAGAACATTGCTATAGACATACGTAGAACACTCCAGTAGAACATTACCATAAGCACACATAGAACACACCAAGAGAACAATACTATAACACACATAGAATACACCAGTAGAACATTACCATAAGCACACATAGAACACACCAATAGAACAATACTATAAGACACATAGAACACACCAGTAGAACATTACTATAACACACATAGAACACACCAGTAGAACAATACTATAACACACATAGAATACACCAGTAGAACAATACTATAATAATACATAGAACATACCGCAGAACATTACTATAAGCATACATAGAACGCACCAGTAGAACAATACTATAAGCATACATAGAACACACCAATAGAACAATACTATAAGCATACATAGAACACACCAATAGAACAATACTATAAGCACACATAGAACACACCAGTAGAACAATACTATAAGCACAAATAGAGTCAGTTATGTTACTAAAACACTATCAAAACTCTTCTGCAGACCCTCACCTACACCTGGGGGTATCTCTACAGTAAGGCCACCTCACAGATTGAAAAGCTCTGGTTTATAGCAGTCTTTGGCCGTATGACTGTTTGCCCAATGTCTCTCAAGAACAATTCTCAAGTTCTCTCAATTGAGGTATTGAAGGTATTAAAGGTGGTTACCAATCAACTTGACATTAATAAGGAAAGCCCCTTGGCATGACTTGTTAGGGATGCTTGAGGACAGGAGGTGGACTATAGAATAAAATGAGGTAAAAATAGAAATTTTGAAACAAGCTTTTTCTACGTGAACCTCACCTGCCAAAACTTGGTGATACCTTGGCGTCATCAGTGGTCATAGTCCAGAACTGCTGCAGTTCTTTCCTGCAGCAGTTTCTGGAACTACCTACATTCAAAGTAGACCATTAGTTCTACTTTGCCAGAAAGTGATGGCATATCCTAGTGATTTGCCAATACTCTTTGTGATAGGAACACCCCTCTATGGTAAGCCTACTACGCAGCTGCTAACAATGAACCAATGTTGTACCGCCACTAAATAAATGGAAATTTCACCATGATTATTTGTTTTTTTGTGTGGGTTTAGAAAGTTCCTATGAATGAACCCCACTGTTTTCCCTTATCATAGCAAAATAAGTAATATCTAAAGTAAGAAATAAAACCCAAACAAGAGAGTACAAATAAGGAGGTATCAAGCCTTTGATCTACCTGGTACTGACCTGTTGTTGTGTGATTTGTACAAACAGTGACATTTTAACATTGAATAGACTCTAATGTACACAGCATACACTAAGTGCAACTAAAAATATCCTCATATTTGTGCTGGAAAACCATAGGATTAACTAGCATTTTTGCATTTTGCAGCAAACACATAAAACAAGTTATTTTTGCACGCCCTATTCGGGTGAAGTTTTTATATTTTTTTATTGTTATACTTCAAGTGATTGATAGTGTGATAATGGTGATAAAAATAATATATTTTGATTGTCTATACTTACTGTGTATCTAGCTTGCATTGCTCTGAGTATATTAGCTTGCAAAGTTGACTCCAGGCACAATATTATTCAGGAAATAACTTAAAAAGTGTGAGGTGACTGTAAACTTTGAGCAGCCATAATAATACTGACAACAGGACCCTTTATGCAGACCTTACATGGAAGGCTAAAATTTTTATAAATATTGCCCAAATGTCTAGTGATGATACGTGTTAGGAAAAGATCAGCTTTTGAAGATAATGTAAAGGGACTTTCTTTGCTTTGTTTGCACTAATTTTGAGTTCTCAGAGAGCAGTACATTGTGGGAACTCTTAATTAATTAATTCATTATTTAAATTAATTTATTTTACTTACTTATATAGCGCCATCATATTCCACAGCACTTTACAGATATTGTCAACACTGTCCCATATACCGCTCATAACCTAAATTCCTATCAGTATGTTTTTACGTTAATGGCAACCTTTATCAGCCTCTATTAACATGACCTATTTTTGCAGTGGCTGGGTGCTGGATCCCAATCCTTGCACTCCTTGTATACATATATAAAACAAATCCAGCACTTCAGAGAATACTTTACATTGTAGATGTCATTTAATAAACAATCCAAACCAATACATGTGATATATTGGTCTAATGTAAAACCACTGGTATAGTGCAACAGCGGCAACTAAGGAGAAGATCACCCTACTACCGAGAAGTTCACTTATAGCAGTCCGACTATTTGATAAAGTTCTTATGTTAGATTAAAGCATCACAAGAATTTGTAGGTATGGCTGACATTCATTTAACATATATTGCCACCTTTGGAGCATTTTAAGGCTACCTACCATCAGACCACTGGCAGCTGTTTTCAGCTCCATGTATACTGCCTATGGACCAACAAATGCACCTTCACTGCTCTAATATTGAATCCATTTACATTCCAGGTGCTTTAAGGGGTTGTTCTACTGTTTATAACTTAAGGCCTATCTTTAAGATATGCTATCTGTTTCATATTATGAAGGACAGACTTTTGGGAAACACATCCTGATGAGTTGTGCGAAGTGGCTCCTGTTATTGTTTATATTGGGTGTCAGGGCTGTCTATACTCAGTGCTCCATACTTTTCATAGTGGTTTTGTCAACCAAGACACCTCTAACTCCAACACTGGACTGAGAGCAGATCATGTTCTTTTCAGATGAAGAGACACCATGAATTTAAGAAACCCCATTATTTTAGTCTGGCAACAATTCATTTACCATGTCACTAAGGTAATGTGCTGACTGGGCCAAGTAGTCACTGGTGATAATCTGAGTCCAAATCCAATCTCCCACACTTCACATTGTAAATTATGACCTTGCCTCAACCAGCAAATTATACATTGGGTGAATCAAAATTACACATTTTCTCAATGATATATTCCGTATGTCATTTTTCATGTTCTGTCCAAATGTCGGAGCAATGCTATATATACAGTGTGTCGGCGCAGCACAAAATAAAAACTCATTATATCAAAGTACAGCCAAGGGGTGCTAATTCATTATCCAGATGTTTTATTGTATTGGACCCGAGTTCAGGAAATCATGTAAAACATATGCCTTGTGTATAAAGTAATGATATATTAACTTTGTATATATATTCATTCTGATGTCAAAATGTATATGTTTTATGTCTTTGATTTTGAGAGTCTGTTTGCATATTGAAGTGCATAGAACAATGTTTGGCGGCTGTTTATTTACTTTATTGTTTCCACCGCCATGATCTTGGCAGCCATCTTGGAATCCCAAACCCTGGCTGCCTCATCGATGGCCATGTTATATAATGAATTCTCTAAACTGATTTACCAGGGCTTGGCGTGATCTGGTCTTTTGAGGTCTATTCTTAGAATTACTTTACTGTATTGGATTTGATGACTGAATTTCAAGTAGAACAAATTACATTTTAATTACCGCGATGAGCTGTGCCAGCGAGGACGTGTCTCTACCTGACTGGAAGGCCTGGTTTATCTATTAATCATTGGCGTATGTCTCTCCGAACTGAAATGATCAACTTTCACAGCCAACAAAGATAAGATTATGATTAAAATGCATTAGGCGGCTAGGGCACGGAGAGCGAGGATGCTCCAGCATGGTGTAAACATCTAGTTCCTCGCAGTTTACAGAGTCCCCTATGGTTTAAGGACATATTACTGGCAGGAGATATTTCTTCCTTTCATGTAGAAATACATGGAGAATCTTAAATAATGCAGAACACAATCATTCAGCCTCAGAACTAATCCTCCATTGGAAACATTAACATCAAAGCAAGTCTCTGTAGATTCTGATTTTACTAGGCTATGATATGCACTAAGTGTCTGACAACATCCGCTGCAATGTGATATCATATTGTGAATATTATCAGCTGCAAGACGGTTACACATTTCATTTACAATCATGTTACAGAACATTATAGTGAGATCATGTGGCAGTAATCTGCTGTAGTGTTTAATGAGTGCTACGGACATGCTAAAGGATTACTAAACCTAAGGCTATGTAGTAGTTGTGTCTGACTTGCTGTCAGCACAGTTAATACATTAGCAATTTCATAGCCTGGCTGCTCATATTCCATTAGTCTGGCATTGTGTTCTATGGTGCCAGGTTAACACATCTATAGCCATTGTGGTACAACTAGCAGAGGGTAATGTGATAGCATATATACACTAGAAAGTCTTTAATAGATCTTGTGGCAAGGTTATTGGTGGCAGACTGTCTGCTGTGATTCCCATATTCCAGTGCCTACAATGCGGGAGACCTTTACAGCCTTGGAGCATGCGGACACTGTTGTCTTTGTGTTAGCATGATGACGGTGCTTCTGTGTGAATGGTGGACTCACATAGGTTTACTTGACGCCACATACTCAGCTATCTCATTGAAGAAACAGTGGTCCATTACAGCTCCATTCACAAAGAGACTCATGATTGGTGGGGGTCCCAGCTGTTGGACCCCTAGTAATCATACATTTATCACCTATCATGATATTTGTAGACAAACCTCTTTAAATCCACTACAAAAGTAACACACACAATGTAGAGTAGCAAAATATAGGTCTGAATAATGCTAGATTTATGTCTGTATGTTGCACTGTAGGTACTTTACATGAACAAAATATGATGAAGACACCCTTGTAGCGGCTACGGGGTCTTTGGAGAGTTTGGCCCTAATGTCTGTTCTCTGCTAAATTCTTTCCCTAGTAATAGCAGACAAGAAAAAGAGGATTGGTGGTAACTTAGTGAGGGTCTGACCCCTAGGTGCACATTTCTGATCACACACTCCAGGTTGTAAAGCACACCCTTCTTGTGATCGGTGGGGGTTCAGCTGATGGATATAGGGACTAACTTGTCGTTATCGGAAAACCTATCAAGACTAAATGTAAATCAAATAAAGATTTAATGCAGATAAGGTACTAACGCTGAGAAAGACATTTTTCTCACGTTTCTCTGTTCTCCAAACATTTTCTTGTTTGTAATTGTGTCCAGGTGAAAAAACATCATTTGTTTCCTTCCTTCCACAGTAGTGTCATGTCTCTTCCATCCCACAACACAGGAATCAGGAAGACCATGTAATAATAATGTAATATATAAAATAACATGGGATAAAGGGGCATTATACTCCTTATCTTGGGAATGTAATGACACCTGAGCCAGCAGATGAACCCATCTACGTAAAAGAACACAAAAGGTTATGCCTTACACATGCCCAATTTCCCATTTTATATTTGTTGAAACATTTCCTGTATCATTCATTTTTGACTAGCATAGTCCAGTGTTTTGTGCAGAATAGACGTGATATTGTAAAATCAGCACTAAAAGATAAGTGTTTGATACTGGATGCTGTTTATGATTTTTGTAGAATTTTTATATTGTCTCAAATGTCATATGGAACTGCAAGCAGGGGAAGAAATTCATTGTATCATCTGCTGAATGGTAAAATTAGCACAACACAGGAAAAAAGCAAAAGAAAACAGCATATATATCATTTTCCAAATGGAAATATTGAAGGGAACCCAAAAGGACATGAAGTCACTTTGAACTATGTCATAACTAATTGTTGCTCCTTGGATTGTAAGGAAAGGAAACCATATAGAGAGAAACAGAAGTAAATTAATATAGATTGTAGTAAGCTTCTTAACATAGTTTTATCATAATAAGAATATCACTTTTTACACACTGTATATATTTTGTTGGGACTTGCTCTCTGTTTGGACAGGTAGTAAAAGCCATGGTCTCCAATAATTCCTCTTGAGAATCACTTTGCAAATCACATAATAAAAAAGCACTATGAATAATCTGCTAGTTAGTAGAATATTGAGTAAAGGGAGTCTACCACCTCCTCCAAGCATATCCACCTGTCACCATTACAGAGCACATTAAATGATAAACTACATACCTTAATTTTGTATGTCAGTTCTGTAGACTTGGAGAAAATAAACTTTGAAGTCTTATGCGACTGAGGCAGTCAGTGCACTGGGGGCGGGCCTTCAGCCCTGAGAGCAATGTTCTTAGTAATCAAGTAGGATTGGTGATGTCATAGTAGTGGGAAGATCAACTATCATGCACAGGGTGGCACAGACAGGAGATGATCTGAGCGGCATGAGAGGTGCTTCAGGGAGATGAAGGCCCGCCCCTAGTGCACCAACTGCCTCAACGTAGTTTTTCCCCAAATCTACAGAATTGACATACATAACAAAAGTATCACTGCAATGTGCTCTGCAACACAGTGGAGATAGTTGAATATGCTTGGGGGAGGTATCAGCATTGTTTTCATTGAATCTCATTAGAATTGAGATAAATATAACGTTTTTACACACATTTTTCTTGGACAAAAGAATCTTGAAAAAAAAAAAAAAGGTTAAAAAGCAAGAACAATAAGGATGGATTTTCACACAACAGAAATTTTTGTTCTGTCCCTTTTACCGTAATGGGACTTACAGAAATCCATGTGCTTTCCATCAATACAATCCGCTAATGTTGGCAAATGGAGTCACATTGTAACCCTAGTGTGCCGTAACCCAATTTCTAGTTGCCAAAAAGTCAAACAGTGTTTGACTTGAAGTTGTGGTCAAGGCAAACTATGTTGACATTAGTGAAGGAGTTGCAAGGCGACCCATGATCTTAGGATGCATGACAGGAGTCGCAGCTAGAATCGCTATGTAGTCCTTGCCTTAAATATACCTTACCATTATACCAGTGCCAATCTTACCTATAGGCTGTGTTTGATATTACAGCTCAGTCCCATTCAGTTATTAGGGCTGTGCTACAATACCAGCTGTCACAATCTAAGGACAAGAGTGGTGTTGTTTCTGAAAAAAAGACCTGATCTTTTTTCTACTCTCCTACAAACCCAGTAAGTTTTCTGGGCAGATTTTCTTTGGCATGGATTGTTTCTAGTAATAAACTTTATGTAGTGCGACCATATTCCGCGGCACATTATAATCACATGACGTAATACGCAAAGTAAAATAATGAATTGAAAATCAACAATCTATGACCAAATTGAGAGAAGACTCTACCCATAAAAGTATACAATCTATAGACATAACACTAATTGTTTAGATTATTAAGTATAATCTTTGTGTTTGTGGCCAATTTTAGTTCAGGAATCCTTAAGATGGCCTAATTCTCCTGTGACTCAGAAATGAATCTTCAGTACCCGCAGCAATTCACAGCCCCAAATAGTCTGCTTAAATAATATGAAAGGCTGGCCTCCCCAGAGATTAGCAGGCTGAGCCGTATGGGATGGATAGGTGGACAGCTGGACTATCATCTCAGATTTCAGGTAGCATCTTCCTAGGGTAGTCACAAGAGGTTAGTATTGTTTTACTATCTTATCAGTTGTTGGAAGGTTGGAATGCTCTGTGAAATATGGATAAATGTTAAATGGCGTGTTTTCACATAGTTGACCGTGTTATTTTAGGAAACATAAAACTCATATTGATGTTCACTTGTGGTTGTTCATACTTGTGGGCTAAACTTTTGTTCAGACCCCTAAGAATACTTAACACCTAGTAAAACAAGACACGTCTAAACATCTGTTACAGAATGAGAGTATGAGCCCTTGTTGTATTGCTCTGGACCTAGTTCATGAAATATTTCATAACGTCTTAATGAAAAGGACATCTCACAGAATCTGAACTTTTCACAAGACATAATTATTGTCCGACACAATTGCTTATTCCTCGATATACCCACACAGCAAAAATCTAATACATATCATAGTTAGATTTTTCTCATAGCTATCTCATATATATCTCTATGTAAAACTTTTGTCCTTTTAGCCAAAAATGTAATGAAGATGTGAAATTATAGTTTACTTAGTAAACCAGTTTATCAGATCTTTTAAAATGGTTTAACAAGATGTGGAACTTATTTGGATTTAGACTTAAATGGGTATTTCCATTAACATAACCATATCCATATTTGTAGATAATTAAAAGTTAAACATTTTTGCAAATATAAGTAGTTAAAAATTCTGCAGAGTTTTAAAGATTTTCTCTAACCATCTTAGTGGTGACAGTCTTTTGTCTAGATTGGTTGCCATTGGATACGACCACAAAACCAGACATTTTCTATGGTCTGGGACTTATCATGGCTGGGTTTTTGACATCCTTATTGTAGCTGGGTTATTAGGCAGGGACACTATATGTATGAAAAGATATCCATGCCAAAATAAGAACATCATGATTGATTTTCTGACCTTAGAAAGGTCCTGCATTCATGGTCGTATCCAATGACAACCGATCTAGACAACAGACTGTCACCACAAGATATTTAGAGAACATCTTTAAAACTCTGCAAAATTTTTAATTACTTATATTTGCAAAAATGTTTAACTTTTAATTGTCTACAAATTCATAAATGGTTATGTTCATGGGAATACCCCTTTAAGTACATTTTATGCAAATACTGAATGTGACTATAATGGACTGTCCAAGTGGGTAAACAGTAGTGGCCATTTTGATATAGTTTGTGTATATTTGGTTAGGACACACTACTACTAATACGTAATCAGTGACGGTCCCATTATATGTGGTATATTTACAGTTTATTGCTCCTGTACCTTGGACTCTTTTTGGTGTTATTATATTTTTCCATAACCTTTGTTTTATATTGATAAACCATACATTGTCTCTTTTATATTTTATATATTTGTTCACATTTATCAATTTAGCCATTAGATCTTGAGAGTGGGCTGTTTCTTTAGTTTAAAGACTGGAAAATATAGAAATGACCTGGTAAATCACATCAATTTATAATATATAACCTTGTCCAATCTGGCAAAAAAAAACAAAACCCCAAAAATGTACAGGTGTAGCAAACTATAACTTGGCACTGACATTGTCATTGAAAAGTCACTGAAAAATTTGAGTTAAAATTCTGTGCTGCAGTGTAGCACAGAATTTTAACTAATGTCATAATTCAATGTCAAGTTAAACATTGCTACATCTGTACCGTGCTTCTGTATATATGGATATAACAACTGGCCCCTGGATTCTACTGCGATAAACCAGAGCATTGTATGGTGATGTAAGTTAAATTTTTTGTGAGAAAGATATTTTTTTTTAAGAAAAGACTCAGAATGCTGTAAATTTTAAAAAGCAAAACAAAACAAAAAAAAAAAAAATTTCATTGGTCCTTCACCGATCCCATTCTGATGCTCTCCCTGCCAGTCTCTACTTCATGATCCATCACACAGAAAATGGCTACTCAGGTTACTGCTCTGGTCAGTGATTGGCCGAGCAGTCTTTTCCTGTGTGTTGAAAGGTGTGGAATGTGGAATAGGAGATCTGTGAGTATAATTTTTAACATTTTTCTTACGGCATCCAAAAAACTATCGGTTGGACAACCCTTTTAGCCTTATGCACATGACTATTAGAATGTCATGCAAAACTGAACTGTGCAGTACATGACTGTAATACAGTAATCTTCTCTATGGTTTTCTGTACCATTATATGTCTTTGATTTCATGTGGTGTCGCCTGTAAGACCTCAGATTTATTTATCTCTTAAGGACACTTTACACTGAATATCTATTCTCATGACATAAAACTGATGGTATCAAAGCTAAGATATGTAAGAGAGCGTTCACACTACCGTTGGTGACCGTCAGTAGTGTCCGTTGCTATTGTCTGTTACAAGATTTTAGCATCGAACACTAGCTAAACCGTCAGAAATCCGTTAAAATTTCCATTCATTTCAATGGGTTTTTATATTGTGTCCGTTAGTGTCCGTTTGTGTCCGTTTACACCAAATCCGTCAGAAGTCCGTTATTTTTTCGCGGACAAAAAATCCTACATGCACGACTTTTTGTCCATTTGAAAACGGATTCTTGACGGACAGTGTCCGTTATTTTTTTAACATTGAAGTCTATAGGTAATGGACTTATAACGGACAGTAACTGATAGCCATCAGTTACTGTCCGTTACTTTATGTCTGTTTTTTCCTGCACATGCTCAGAAAGCAGAAAAAAAAAAAACGGACAGTGTTAAAAAAATGGACAGTGTTAAAAAACGGACACTGACTGATGCTAACTGATGCTAATGTGTCCGTTTGTTAAACTAATCCATTAATTGGATCAGTTAAAAAAACGGACATATTAAGATCTGTTAGTGTCCGTTAATGTCTGTTATGATAGGTGTCCGTTTTTTTGTTTTTTTTTAAAAACAGACACTATTAGAACGGACATCAACGGTAGTGTGAACCCTGCCTAACTATCACTGTTAGATTTACAATATGCAGCACTGCCTAGTACACATCTGTCACAAGAGCAATCTCTTAGGCTACAATGATCATCGGGATGGAGGTTCCTCTTGTCCAACAGTGAGGATAGTAAAGATGGGAGTGCCTATAAGATCCTTGCAAACAGCTTTTCAAACCATCACTAAGAGTCCAACCATAACAGAGCTTTAACATCTTAATTAGGATTATTTAGACTAGGGCTGCACACAAGGAAATTCTGAAGTGTGTCCTCTGCAGACTGCCGCAGCTTTCAACCTTTGCATTGTAAAGGGTGACATTCATGGGTGAATAGTTAACATGCTGCCGGTTTAAAACCTTCAGCGCAAATCACTGTGCACTGAGAGTTTTAGTTGCAGCATGGAGGACGTATTTTACCATAAATAGCGGTGTGTTAGCTGCCACAATTATTACCCTTGTGACCCCAGTCTTAATGACTAGTGATGGACAGACCAATTCCAATTGAAGCAGATTCGGTCGTAACCTGAACCTTTTTGGGATTTGTCACCCACAAAACACTATTATACTCTAGGTCAGAGCATCATGGCTACTGAGATCAACTTACAGGTCTCATTGGTGATCCTGGGGCACATGATGTCAGCCAGAGGTCTGAAGAGGATGCCAGATACTGCTGGACACCGCGAGGATGCCCAGAAGAGGTGAGGCAAGGTGAGTATAACCGTTTATTAATTTTCCTCACCTCCCTTGGGTCTCCACTTATTATACTCTGGGGTCTCCACTCATACTCTGAGGTCTCCACTTATACTCTGGGGTATAATAATAGCACTTTCTATTTGTGCCAAAAAAAACAAAAAACAAACTAGAGGGCCAAACCTCACGAATATTCTTCAAAACGAATCTCGTGAGGTTCGCCCATCTCAATTAATGACACTTTCCCAAAAATGTTTTTTTTTTAATTTTTCACTTGACAACTTCAAAGTCATATTGACTTTGTTACTATAAACAATTATTATTTTCTTTTTACATAGAATTTTAAATAACTAGTGATAATTTTTACAAAAATGTTTGTTTTTCCAGAAAAACAAACCAGCAATCGGTGTCCTGGATTTCTAAATGCCGCTCCATGTACTGTATATTAATTTGTACAGGTCCTGAACCATATGAAAGGCACGCTTGTAAATTAGAAGTTTAACATCAGGTGCAGCACAACAGGGTTTTTACAAGTTCTGGAATATTAAATAAACTGACCTTGTAGTGTGAGCTCTTGTTCGGTGTTACTTAATACTCAGATATATAGTAACTGCCAGACAACTTCACCAATGTTACATATTGCACCTATTTTAAAGTATTCCAAGAACTTCTGTTTTTCTGTAGGTGTTTCCTTTCAGCCAAACACGCTTCTTATAATTGCATGAGATGCAGCTCTTTGAGAGTATTTCATTTGGACACATTGCAGTGTTAGAAAAATATTATATTATCTAGAGGAATTTTCCATGTGAAGAAAACTGGTTGACACCTTTCCTTACAAGCGCTTCATTCACAGCTGGGTCGTTGCCGCGTGGAATGATATTTCACAAAAACATTCATTTATCCAAATGGCAGCGGAATGATCAATGTAGCAAGCTGTTCAATGTCTGTATGGAAACTACAATGTAGTGACATGAATAAGCAATATGCCAAATAAGCCGAAATGTTCACACACTGATACAAGGAAACACTCCGAAAGGTTAGTAAACATCAATGATTTTAGGTAGGTTGAAATGTAATGTCTACAGTCCTTCCAAAGGTCATTGTATATGGTTCCATTTTTGGCCCAATTATATCATGTGGAGATTTAGGCTAAATAAGTGTTAATTTTAAGTATTTGTTAAGATCCAATCACATAATAGAAAGCAATTTTGCCACCTGCAGAAAAGCTTTGCGATCCACCTGTATAAGAGCACTGCTGTTGTGCAGGTAAGGTAAATTGCGCAGATCAGATTGGACGATGATTCATTATCCATAGGAGTTGATGAAAATCTCATCTAAATTCCTTTGCACGCGTATGGGTACCTTCAATTTGTAAATTTTGTGATTTATTTGTCACACAACTTTTACCTATCGGTTCTGGAGAAGGGGGTGCGAGATGTGCACTTTCACTATTTATGGTGATTCCCAGTTATTATGATAAATAATAATTGCAGGTACATGGTACAGTGGTGGGGCGTTAAAATTTAGATGGGTGGTTCTGTTTCCTGACCATTGAGAGACTGCATTTACACACAATGATCTGATGGTTGTATGATCCAAATGTAAACTGTGCAGTGGTCATAGAATTATACATGTTGACACAATTGCAACAGATAGTCACAGTTGGTCAAATAATGCACATTATCAAAACATGTAAGGTATCTTATAACAGCTTCTACTTGGTGACCTAAGACTTGCTGAGATTTGGGTAGGTTAGGGTGCTTTCATACAGCATTTTTTAATATTTGTGTCTTATTGTGCCACAAAAAGCTATGGACACATTTATCAAATGTATCCATAGGCCCTCAACCAAAGAATGTATTGTAAATTGGGCTAGTATTCATTGAAATAGCTGATACACTATCCCATACAGATGCATTTAGTAAAAAAAAAAAACCAAGAGCCTATAGGAGACAGGGGCATAGCTATAGGGGGTACAGAGGTGGCAAAGTCTTTCTTACAACATAAGAAGACAACAGTATTATAGATAGCACATGGTAAGTGGGGGGTGCTGTTACATATTTTGCATTGAGTCTCAGGAGCTTCACCTTAGGCCTCTGGTGACAGATGCCACTCTTTGCCTTTATAGTGGCAACTCTTGGTGGTATATATCTGTAGAACCTCCTGATGGGCTCAAGGTTTTTTTTTTTACGGGGTTTCCAAAAAATTTATGCTAAAGGACATCCATTCTCATAGGGGTTAGTGTGTAAAAAACTGATTGTTGCTGTCAACTTTTTTTTATCAGACACAACAGCATAATGTAACTTGCTATTTTGTCCAATAAATAAAATGAACCATATATGATGTGCTTTTTATTAACATGAACCCTATGCAAATGCACTTCCATTACCATCTATTCATTTCCATTTTTAGCAGATCCATTAAACAGGCCCACTAAATGGAAAAAACTCAGTGTAAATGTACTCTTCTAGAAATCACCAAAGAGCTATCAAAAATCTAATCTTGATGGGTCATTGCATTAGCCATTAGTCCAGTAACTTCTAGAGAATGTTGGAAACTTTTGATATTCTGGAAATGAGTAATGTAATGTTCAGTGACAGTAACATTCTGAAATATTTTTCTTTGTACATTGAAGCAACCACTAATGATAAATGGTCTCGGAACTTCATTAAAGAGATGTCAGAGGCCTGATGTAAAGCGTTAATCATCCTCAACTCGTAACACAGCAAAGTTTTATTTTCCACAAATAATATAAATTGAAAGATTCCATTGGCAATCATCATTTCAGAATGATATATGAAGCCATAGGTCTAGTGCGCCGTCTTTTCTTAACCCTTTTTTATTCAAGTTATCTCTTAATAGCGCACATGCATTAGGCAAGTGTTAGACAATGTGTTGATGCTCGGATGAATTCTTCCATGAGGACATCATTAGATAGGAATGCTCTCTGTAAAGAAACATTTACTTGTTGCTAGTAAAACGCTGTCATTGAGATAAAGCCTAATGATATTCACTACATAAAGACATAAGATTTGTAATAACCAGCAGTCTATACAATGACGACATCAGATGCTGCTTTTATGTGGTTAGATGGCTGTACAAATATGCTAGTTAACAGTGCATACAATCCTTGTAAGACTACATATGACTTCTATAAATATTAGCTATTTTGTATGCTTTATGAAGATGTGGTCAAGTCCTGGGGTTCACCAAGTTTCCATTAGACTTAGGAACTTAGATCATGAATGGTTTAGGCTCTATGCAGAGAAAGTTAGTGGCCGTGTGGCTGACTTTATTTAATGACTGTCACATGGCTACATTAAAATCAATTCATTTAAATGGTACTATTCACGTGACCAATTTTTTGATTGTCCATTTTAACAGCCTGTCAAAAAAAAAAAATGGACATTTTTTTTCTCTACTTTTGCCCATTTTCATGGATCTCTAATAGACTCAAATGTATGAGGAATCAGTAAAGAAATGGGTGCCATATGGATGCAAAATAGTCGTGAAAATGTCCCTTTTTCATCAATCTTTTGCACCGCAGTCGTCAGAAATTTTGAAGTGGAGATCACCATATTATATTTTATTCAGAATTGGCCGAGCCCAGGACATAAAATTATATTAAAACTATTAACTCTTCTTCCTTTACTAGCTATATGAGCAACATTAGTATACATTAGTAATGTCATAGACCTTGGTTGCCTTAACAATTTAATTTCCAAGATTTAAGTAGCAGTACTTGAAGCTATAGAAGTGAATAGTGTTAATATTATGTGAATTAATTTGAGTTTCATTACCTTCTTCCTCATAGCAGTTATGTTACCCATATCCATCATGGGGATAAGCTTACCCCACTTCATGTAAAAATACCACATTCCCAAGAACTCATACATTTGAGCAAGACTTTTTACTAAATCAACTGTCTCAGCACAGAGATTGCTGGCATATCACTAGGGCATTTCTTCAAAGTCAAATTAGTGGGAGACTGTTGTGATCCCCGTTGATCACTAAAACTAAAGGGACCATTAACCTTGTTTGGCTGACAGATCACTAAAACTAAAGGGGCCATTAACCTTGTTTGACTGACAGCTTTTTCTCCAGATGCCCAGTACACTTGCCTATTTGGTTCAGTGGACTGTGAATGTGTTCTGAATATTGAGAGGTAGTGGAGTATACAGACGAGCAAAAGGGTAACAATGTTTTAAACTTTTGACTTTCAGGCTCCATATCTCACCATCCACTACAGCTTCCAACGTGAGACTACCATCATTTTATAGACAATCATATTGGCTATCTCATATATAAATTTGACTTGCAAATATTTAGCATATGTTATGCAGATTCTTGTCATGTAACTGCATTGTTACTGTTTTTGCACCTTAAAAATCTAAACTTTAATTTTCATTAGTATTTTCCAAATCTACCTTTGGCTTTAACACTGTCTAAAATTTTCCTGGGCATATCTTGATGGAAATCTGATCCCAGGTCTCTTCTACATGTTCCCAATGTTGGTACATACTGGTCGACTCACTTGGGTACGAATAAAGCATTTTCTTCAGCTCTACCCACAAGTGTTCAATTGGGTTGACACCTTTGGCTGTGAAACAACCCCATATCATCAGGCTTCCTCCACCAAACTTGACAGTTCCTTCAATTTCTTGATCCATTAGCCTCCTTTTTCCTTGTTTCTTCCGGACTCATTGACACCCATCAGAGCCCAGTCATCTCTCCAAATCACCCATTTCACTATCATCTTATACTGTCCACTTTTCATACTTGTTTGCAAACTCGAACTGATGCTTCTTATGATGATATTATAGTCAAGGCTTCTTCACCTTTTTTCAGGCCACCATTCCTGACTTGTGTAACACGCGTCGCATGGTGCTTGCATGAATGTTTGTGATCTCACTATTACGTAGCATTCGAGCCACCTCCACTGCCATGTTTGTCACGCCAAAACTGATAGACCTTGTGATGAGCTGACTTGTTGACTCCGATATTTTGCCTGGACGTCTACCTCTTGGCTTTTAAATGGATGGACGGACTTCATTTCATATTCTTCCAGCTGTCATGACCCTCACATGATGCAGTTTGGCAATTTTCTTGGCTGGCAGACCGCTATCGATGAGCTAAATTATGCTGTTTCTCTTTTCTTGGGAAATCTTCTTTATGGCTGATCCTTGATCCTTGAACACATTGAGCTATTAGGGAATGTGGGAACAGGTTGAAATTTGTAGTATAGATGAAGAAAAAGATTATTCCAGTTATATGACAAGAATCTGTATAACTAATCAAATGCTAAATAGCTGCAAGCCAAATTTATGCATAGGATAGCCAAGATGCCTATAAAATGATTGTAGTCTCATGTTTGAAGCTGTAGTAGATGGTGAGATATAGAGACTGAAAGTCAATGCTGAATCCTTCCTTTCCCCAACATTATCTCTCAGGGGAGAGTCAAAACAACTATATACAAGACAATTGTCCAGCCCCACTGAAATTGGTAGGTTCAACCAATATTAGTAAAATGTACTGTATATGGGCATCTTAGGCAGCAGGAACAGTAGGAAATCACAGTGCTACTTTGTCTTGTTATAGCTCTGCTCTAATTTTTCAGAGACTGCCTCGTCCATTTGATCCATTATAGTCAATTGGAAAAGGTCAAAACCTCATTCTGCCAATCGGCGAAGGTTACATTGAGACCCCAATGGTTGTGCTAAAACAACTCTTTTAGTTTAACTATATAAACACGCACTTTTTTGGCTACCTAAAAATTTCGCAATATATATTTTGCAGGCGAGGCTGTAATAGAACCAACAAGGTTCCCCCAAAATGATTTAGTTTAGTTTCGGAGTGACATAGACATAATCTGTTATCTGGATATTCATATTTCTGATTAAACCCAGATTAGTATGGCAGAACGTTTTTTTAATTATACAGTATCATGAAAGTCAAACCCGATTATCCAGAATAAATTATTGTTGTTCTACTTTTCATTACATCATTTATCAATGTTAGTAGGAAGAAACTTAGAGTCGATATGGTGTTATCTTGACCTCTGTTACCTTGGAGGATTTGTTGCTTTCTTGTGTCTTAGTAGTAATAAGTAATTAGGTGCAACAATCAATCAACTTGCCCTACAAGGCACCTTGTAAAGGAGATAGCTGACCAGACTGAAGATAAGAGAGAAGGGATGACTTTTTGTCATCCTTCCTATATCACTTATATCTGGTTTCGAGGGTGGCTGTGATGTCATATCACTCATTTTAGTCATCAGTAAGTTAACATGGAAGTGTCTAGTCAAAACTACTTTGGAGTGTAGTGCATCCATTTCATGCATATACAGGATATTCCTTAATAGATTCCACTTCCATCAGACATGCTATTTTCCTGAGTTTACTTGACTTGTTTTTGCTTCTGGCTTTTGTGAATGGTTTGTAATCTTATGAGCTAATAGGTCCTGGGGCTGTGCTTTGGGTGTTGGAAGATGTTATTCATGTTGCATTATACATATACAATAATTTATCCATGAACTGGTCGGAGAAAGCTGTATGTTTTGGACTCCTATGATGTTGGTACTCAGATTGTGTGTAGGAAATATCTAACATTTTTGTAACATGGAAAAAAGAAGCAACAGACCCCATTTGCAGATGGAACATACAGTGATACTAGGGATCTGATTATGGATCAGTGGCTCATTGAATGTTGGTCAATACCCCACTAGACATCTACTTGCATATGGCTACTTTATGATGACCTTATTATAAACCATTGCATAAGTGAAGCTACCATTTTGACTAATTTTGATCATCGCTTACTCTCATCTCAGGGTCTGAAGAGTCCTAGACAATCACTTTAAATGGCAAATTGACATTGTCATAATTGCTGTGTCATATTATCTACATCTTCTTTGTTGATAACATATAGTACTATATTTTTTTTTCTGTAGCGAAGCAGACATGACCATGCTATATAGCTGACAGTCACAAGTGCCAATACCTCCTGCCGCTTATGGCCGTCTTGTTATGGATTGCACGGCAAAGGTCTCTTATGAGCAGCTTGTGGTCATGATCTGTTTCCTTATGACATATTATCCTAGGGCTTCATGTGTTTTTTCCCTGTTGAGTCGAGCAGAGAGTAAGAGCATAACATCCGTAGATATATGATATTTCTGCTTCCTTGTGGAGCAGTATCATTTCCATTCATAGTTAGATCTCACTGCTGAAGGACAATGACTGATTTGGTGATGACTATGGTTACAGTACGTATGTTTACACATAGGATGGTGTTATTATATTTCATTTTAGCTTATTTATATGTGATACTTATAATACCCGAGTCATAACTTACAGAGTATTGCATAAGCTTCATCTACTTGAATTTTTGACTGTATCTATGACTTTTGTGACTTACTTCGTATCAACAGTATCCATTCATATGGTAGTTTGGAGCTATAGGCACTTTGTGTGCTGCTATATAATGCTTACATGGGGCACTATATTAAGAATACATCCATGATAAGGGCATGGAGCATATTCATATATATATAGAATCCAACAGAAAAACCTCTGTCTCCATGACTCCACATGAATTCAGAGGCATATATCAATCTTACAATCCCACATTATAATCTATAGCGTAGTTTAAGTTCTATGAATAAATTATCAAGTAATAGTTCTTTAAGCAGTTTTCTAGTATATCCTTCCAGGTTCCCTTGGATTTTTGCATAACTTAAAGTATTCCCTGCAAAACTGTTTTAACAATTTAATGAGGTTACGATTTCTGCTTTGGACAACCTAAACCAGCAAGAATTTTATTTTTCTTTCCTATTAAGAATTTCATGCTGTTAGATCATTGAAACATTATTTTTAACTTTTTAAATCAAACCTTTGATGTTAATATTGGTAGATGTTCATGGTTTATTCGCCTTGAACAATTTGTCTCCCTTCCAGCAATAACATTTAGTTGAGTCCTGGTTTGGCAATTACTGACCACAAACCGGGGCCAAATGCTTAACTACTACACTAATCTCTACTTAACTATTAGGCTGTTGGCCTGTTACCGGCTTCCCCTGCCAAGCCTTGTGTGGCTCTTTCATACCGCTCAAACACAAGCTCGTATGATAGATTTCAGAGGGTATGAAGTTACTTCTGTAATAAAATCATTGCCTACCAATGAAGCCAAGTAGTCTTAATAACAGTAGAAGAAGAAAGTGAAATAGCACATTCCGGATTTAAGTATTTATTAGTTTATTTCCAGGGATTGCATGTGTTATTGATCAGTCTATTCACTTGATGGCAGCCTATTTATGGAGGATGACCTCCATATGAAAATAAGTACCATAGCTATAAAGTCTCATACATATTCCAAGTTTACATAAGAGAGCTTTACCATATTGACAACTTATCCCGTATTCACAGGATAAGAGTTAAGTTTCTAACCAAACACAAAAACCAGATAAAACCTAAAATTTCAGTGAAGTGCAACATATAGAGGTAGCAAGCATCAAGCTTATGAATGTAATGTGCTAGTGTAGTATATCTATGCACTTTGCATAGCGTGCTGTCCATAGACTTAACATGTGTTAGTGTTCAGTGCCAAACAAATGTTCAAAGCATGAAGTTAAAAGGGTAAATTACCCAATGTTACACTTACACCATACACCAATGTTCTCACTGTTTTTGCATGGTTTTCCTCTCACACAGTATACTGAAAGGTAAATTGACCTAGTGGGTGCTGATAAGTGTCTGTATGGTAGCCAAAGCCTTCTGCACAACAACTCTCTATGTGCTTTAAAGGGGTTGTACATGAATTTCAGCAATCCCAGGGGAGGGTAGGGAAGGTGAAACTTAGCAAAAGAAATCATACTCACCTGTCCAACAGCACATGCCATGAAACCACTGCCTGAAGTGACTGTTGTGTCCACCTTCAACTTAGCTCAAATATGATTAAAAACTCTATCTTCTCATGAAATCTATTCAATAGAATTTAACAATGTGCTAGCAAAACCCTTTGAAGCATGTGATTTATATAACAAATAATAGGTAACCACGCATAGACACACACAATATCAATTTGTTATACAATATCATAAAACAGTATTGCACTGAACAGTCAGTCATCTTGTGGCACACATATATATAGCCCAGCCCAGCCAAAAGGAAATTGAAGTAAGGTCAAATCTGTATTTAAATGTATTCCACATTGCTACATTATGGCAACGTTTCATTATGAGTGGTGGTCTGACTACTATGGCCACAAAGATTCAAAGAAAAAAAACAGAGCCATGGTCCCTTTAGTACTTTTTATGCACATTGATGTGCCTCACCTGATCCTTTCACGTGAATGGGGTTGTACTGATTTACCTGTCTAGAGCTATTTCATCAGGAATCAGCAATTTTGGCACTTAATGATTGGTTGGGGTCTGACCTGTCTGTCTGCTCTAACCTGGACTGAACACATGACAGTAGAGAGACTAGTTATCATATTGGGTGCTGAAATTAACAGCTCCGATTGCTCAGAAACAGTAGGGACTAGAGAAAAATGGAGTGATATGTATGGAAGGATGCAAATAGTTGGAGTTAGTGGAGATAATAAAAATTCCTCTTTAAATGTCATTTAAACAGAGTTTCCTACTCATAATTCTTGTGTTCTAAATCTAGTTAGATTGTCCATACAGCAATGATCTGATGTACACCATTAACTTATTGCAGTGTGATATCTTATTACAGGATATGGCAAAAAAACATTTAAAAGCCATTGAAAGAGTCAAGTTAAAGTAAGAGTTAAACTTTGCCCCATCTGTAGGACATATAGTAATTTCTTCATATTAAACTATTTCTCATTTGACTAGTCTTGTGTACTGTATATTCAGAAAGATGGCTCTGTCCAGGGCTCTATTATGTCAGGTCAACTGATTAAACCAACCAAGAAAGGAAGAGCCTCTGGTAAAATGGCGCTGCTTCAGAATGACATTTCGTGAAGGAGCTGGGATCTCTCCATGGTCTGTTTGTACTAACTGATCTCTCCATTTCTTGCAGAACAATGGTTCCTTGGTTTGGTGCCAGAATCACAAGCAATGCTCCAAGGTAAATACATGTTTTTGGTCCTTTAATGCTGGTTGATTGTTATTTCTTTAAATAAAAAAGTGAAAGTGAAAAAAATGAACCATTAATAGATGATGTGGAAAAATGTTCTCTCTTTGTGTGATTCATCCCTCTGTCCTTACTCCCAGGGCTTTTTAAGTACCATAATAACTCCTTCACTGTTGAGGGCTCCATTTAAACATTGCTTTTCAGTGATAGTGCTTATTCAAGGCTTGACAAGTCTAGAATAGAAGTAAGAACTCTTGTTCTCTTAACCCCTTGTTTCTCTGGGAGGGGCAGCAAATCAAACCAGACACTTCTAATGATTTAGGGGTTGAAGGCGGCTCATTATTTATTGTAGCTCTGCCATTAAAAACCCAAAGAGCACATAAACTTATAACTAATTGATTCTATTAGACAGAAATCTCATTAAGCTCTGTCGACGAAAGATGCATTACATAAGATGGTATTCAGCCTGAGTCTTTCTCAGTGACAAGAAGACTCTAATATGTATATGAATATCTATCTATGTAAGTGCAAACAGAAGCAATTATAACAGCACTCTGCTAGCACTAAGAGCATTACTGCTATGCCTACTGTATATATAAATACATCAAAATGAGGTTCTTTGAGGTTCTTAGTGATCAAATTATTTGAGACTATCTTCCAGAGACAAAGCAACCTCTTTAAATGGGACCCTACCCTTCAAAGACTCTCCCCTCTCTGAACCTAGGCCTCCAGATGATTTCTGGTAAAGTGTATCGCAAGGCATTATGGGAAAGGAGCTGGGAGCTCATGCGCCCTCTGTTGGATGTAACAGATCCTCAGTTTGCTTTTGACTCACCGAGTCTTGAGACAGCAAAAGAGATTTTAGCCAAGCCAGTTTCACTTATCTGCATACAGCGCCGTTTCGGGATTTTTGTCCCTCATCAGTGCAGAGCAAAGTGAACTGGCTGGCTTTGTGGGAGGCAATGAGTGGGTTATGGACAGGGACATCTCTCCTTGAGGAGAGCACCAGTTAAGGTGTGTAGAGTTTTGAATTGCCTTTCGCCCTCTACTAAGCATCTACATATCACAAGGCATTATGGGAAAGGAGCTGGGAGCTCATGCGCCCTCTGTTGGATGTAACAGATCCTCAGTTTGCTTTTGACTCACCGAGTCTTGAACGGCGCTGTATGCAGATAAGTGAAACTGGCTTGGCTAAAATCCCTTTTGCTGTCTCAAGACTTGGTGAGTCAAAAGCAAACTGAGGATCTGTTACATCCAACAGAGGGTAAAGTGTAAGACAGACATACTATGCTCTAATTAAAACCAGACTCCGGTAGATGTGTGGCGTTCATGACCAAAATGCAGAGACGTCAACCTCTGGGTGATTCAGGGTGATTTTCGGATGGCAAGTGCTCTTTTCAAGAGACATGGCCATTATAAAAGGGCACAACTAAATATACTCAGACCCCATATCAGATAGAGGATAACATAAAATAAGCAAATACATACAGTTGGGGAAAAAAGTATTTAGTCAGCCACCAATTGTGCACGTTCCCCCACTTAAAAAAATGAGAGAGGCCTATAATTGTCATCATAGGTACACCTCAACTATAAGAGACAAAATGAGAAAACAAATCCAGAAAATCTCATTGTCTGATTTTTAAAGAATTTATTTGCAAATTATGGTGGGAAATAAGTATTTGGTCAATAACAAAAGTTCATCTCAATACTTTGATATATATCCTTTGTTGGCAATGACAGAGGTCAAACGTTTTCTGTAAGTCTTCACAAGGTTGGCACACACTATTACTGGTATGTTGTTCCATTCCTACATGCAGATCTCCTCTAGAGCAGTGATGTTTTGAGGCTGTCGCGGGGCAACACGGACTTTGAGCTCCCTCCAAAGGTTTTCTATGGGGTTGAGATCTGGAGACTGGCTAGGCCACTCCAGGACCTTGAAATGCCTCTTACAAAGCCACTCCTTCGTTGCCCTGGCGGTGTGCTTGGGATCATTGTCATGCTGAAAGACCCAGCCACGTTTCATCTTCAATGCCCTTGTTCTGGTCTCTTTGCAGAGAAACAGCCCCAAAGCATGATGTTGCCACCCCCATGCTTCACAGTAGGTATGGTGTTCTTTGGATGCAACTCAGCATTCACTCTCCTCCAAACACGACGAGTTGTGTTTCTACCAAACAGTTCTACTTTGGTTTCATCTGACCATATGACATTCTCCCAATACTCTTCTGGAACATCCAAATGCTCTCTATCAAACTTCAGACAGGCCCAGATATGTACTGGCTTAAGCAGGGGGACACGTCTGGCACTGCAGGATCTGAGTCCCTGGCGGCGTAGAGTGTTACTGATGGTAGCCGTTCTTACGTTAGTCCCAGCTTTATGCAGGTCATTCACTAGATCCCCCCGTGTGGTTCTGGGATTTTTGCTCACCATTCTTGTGATCATTTTGACCCCAGAGGGTGAGATCTTGCGTGGAGCCCCTGATCGAGGGAGATTATCAGTGGTCTTGTATGTCTTCCATTTTCTAATTATTGCTCCCACAGTTGATTTCTTCCCAGCAAGCTGCTTGCCTATTGCAGATTCAATCTTCCCAGCCTGATGCAGGTCTACAGTTTTGTTTCTGGTGTCCTTCCACAGCTCTTTGGTCGGACGAAAAAAAACGGCTTCGCGGTGCACAGGGTGTAAGCACACACCCGCGCATTGCTTTAAAAACCCATAGAAGTGAATGGGTTTTTAAGCAAAGCGTCGCAAACCTTTCCCTATCCAGTCCCTTTCCAATTTTCTGCCATTTAGGTCGGATTCGTGGCTGACAGAGTTCCGGCGCAAGTGTGAACCCACCCTAAGGTGAGTTTGGAGAACAGTCAACATGACTTACTATGTGTATAGCAGGATCAGCGCAATGATCGCTCATAAGACAATTGTTTGTTGAGTAGTTTTTCAGTCTTCAACCTACTTCTATCTAAAATGTTTGACCAACTTAAGACTGCTGAGACTCCCCAACTACTACAACAGAAGTTTGATGTGTAGAGAGGAGGAGAGGTAACCACATTTCATCAGATACTGTCCATTTCTCAGTAAAGAAAATGTCATGGCAGCCGATAACAGAATAACCCTTTAAAGTTTGAATAAACAGGTCCTTATTCCTATATTTTATTATGTTATTTTAGGATCACAAGGGATCTTAATGGTGAAGTCTTAAAATATTGTATAATTTCAAGCTCTCATATTTATAGGCCATTGTGATTTATATGAAAATGTCTGCATATCTTTATCTTGTAGTACATTATCTAAGCCTCTTAGCTACAATTTACAGCATGGCAGAATACATTACCAGTAATATTGTAGCATACTGAAGGCAGCAGTGTGAATCCAGTTGATGAATGTGAATGTACATCTGCCTCCATTTAATAGGACCCTCTCAGTGATTAAATCAACAAGATTAATGTCGAGAACATTTTGTGTCCTATGGCCATGTCCCATTTGACTATTTAATATGTCAGTAGATGATATCTACAAACAGTTAAATACTTGGCCACCATTAAAACATTTAGCCTAATCTGATTAGAGATGTCCAAATTGTATAAGTGGCCCGCAGTTTATGGATCATCTTCCTTTTTATGATCCTCTTGAGATTCCAGGTCTTTAGCTTTTGACCGAGGATAATAACTTAGAGCACAAATAAGGTAGATGATTATTCCACATTATTGGAGTTTTTTCTGCCATAGAAAGATTGATGTCAGTGTTGGCAGTGCTTTGCAGCTGGGCCTGATCCAGTCTAAATGATTAAAATAATAAAATACTAGTCAAGTGTTCTGTCTGCACGAAACAATGTCGCTTACTGTTTAATTCGACAATTTCCTTCTATCTGTACAAGTCAGAATTATTTAATACCTATGCAATTTAAGTAGGAAAACTGTTCATAGGAAATGCTTTATCTTTTGCCTATTCAGGAGATTAATTTTAATAAATGTATCTGCGTAGTCATGTGGACTTACCGAGAATTCTATTAAGTAAAGTACATATTGCTCTTTAGTTAACTACTAGAGACTGCCAATTTTTCCTAAGGAGTCTAATAGGCTTCTTAGGAAAGAAGGAATGCAAAGTAGCTGTCCTCCACGACTAGGAAACACTGTCTATCTGCTGTTATTTATTGGAGATCACTGCATGATAAGTTAAAGGGATTGTCTTCCTTTCAGAAAGAGATCTACTTCCTTTTCTCAGGAAGTGACATCACATCTGTAAGTCACATGGCAAAGTTGTAGCTCATAATAAATAATAAATAAGATGTTTGTGATATTCAGTACTGTTTTTAATGGTTTTAGGTAGGTGTGGAAAAAATACTGCAAAGTAAGAATTCTGTCAAAAATAGAAGTGTTAATAGTTTATTTTTGTCAATTTAAAAAGTGAATGAATAAAAGAGAAATCTAAAAGAAACCAATATTTGGTGTAACCACCCTTGGTGGAGGAGTCCTGGAAGTGATGATATGGCCCCCACAAAGCCTTGATGTCTGGGATTACATCAAGATCTGTGGTTAATTCTCCAAGATGGTTGGAACAACCTCTTTGCAAAATTCCTTCAAACACTGTTTAAAAGTGTACCGAGAAGAATTTTTGAAGGCAAAGGGTGGTCACTCTAAAAGTGATTTAGATTTCTCTTTTGTTCATTCACTTTGCATTTTTTTTAATTAACACAAATTAACTAGTAACACATCTATTTTTGAAAGCATATTTACTTTGCATAATTTTTTTCCACACCTGGCTAAAACTTTTGCCCAGTATATTTTCAATTACTAGTGATGGGGGCAATACTCTCCATAAACTGGGCACCTGGAGTTTGCATCAGTGATCTTATACTTGGTGCATGACCCTGTAGAAGTCAGCTGCAAACCCTAGTTTATTTACAGGGTATTGTTATTTATGCAACTGTCTAGCAGTTTTGTCTGGATGCCTTATGGCAATGGTATGTTGTTTTTGAATGGTGTATGATTTGGTCGTCATATGGTACAACTTATGAGGGCATTAAGAAAAGGTATAGTTTAGAGAACCATCTATCTTAGGGTTTACCATGCTTACAATATATATGATCTTAAAGGGAACTTGTTATCATCAAAATGCAATCCAATTTAATAGCAGTATGTGATATATCTGAATAAGCTGAGCAGATTGAAATATAGTTTAGTTAGAAAAGATTCAATATAACTTATATTCTATCCATTTAATTTTCTGCTTATTGTGAATTCAGGAGTCCAGTGGGCGGTCCTATGCAGTGACTGACAGGGTTCCCTACATGACTACATTCAGAGATAGCTGCTAATCACTGATTATAACCACACACTGGACTCCTATGCTCAGAATAAGCAGAGATTTAAAGAGGACCTTTCATGTCCTCAGGCACATGAATTCAGCGCACTGTCAGCTTTCTAGCGGTATATAAAACCGCATGTGCCTGAGGACATGAAAGGTCCTCTTTAAGTAATTAAAATGCAAGTTCTACTAAACCTTTTCCTATAAAACGATATATCAATCTGCTCGGCTAATCCTGCTCTGTTCTGTATAATGCTAGCAGATCAGACTGTTTGTTAAAAATTACAGAATCCCTTTAAAGAGAAATCTGTTATGTTGAATATGCAATTTAATCTGGGGACAGCATGTTATATAGCAGGAGGAGATGTGCAGAATGATATATATTTTTGTGAAATAGATTTAGTATACTTTGTATTACATTCATTTAAATCTGTGCTCTTCCTGATCATAGGAGTCCAATGGGTGGTCCTACTTAGTGATTGAGAGCTATTTCTATGTGTGCACAGTCATACAGTAAAGGCTGTCAATCACTAAGTAGGACCGCCCACTGGACTCCTGAGCTCAAAATGAGAAGAGAATTAGATAAATGAAATACAAGTTATATTGAAGCTTTGTCCAAAGAGTTAATTATCTGCTCAGCTTCTCTCTGCTCTATAACATGCCACCTGCAGACTAAACAGCATTTTCAGTGTGACAGTCTCCTTTAAGTGTTCATAAGGACGTGATATATCAGATAAGAGCTAAGTCACCTAAGCTTGAACTGGAAATGGGATTTGTGTTGTGACATGTACATAATTCAGTTTCCCAAGCAGGAATGTTTTGAGGTATGGATATGAAAAACAGTCGAACATCTAGAGTCCAATGGCACTCTGGTAGGTTAATCCTCCATATGATATGTATTAATCATGTGCATTAGGTGGTTAACAAGTGCATTTATAGAGTACATGACAGTACAGGCGGTGTTGTGAATATATAGCTCTTCTGCTGCTGCTTATTTCATTATTGCTTGAGGCCATATGCTGAGACAAAGCATTTACTTGCAACAACTACAGGATAGTTATAGAGTGTACAAAATGCTCTTGTTTACCTGGCTACTTTTCAGCGCCCTGAGTTGTAAATTTCCCTTGTGCTTTGACAGCAGGAAATGGTCTGCTTGTATTTGTTCTTTGAACAGATGCTCTAAGCCGACAGGCTTCATTACATTGTTTGTCATGATGAAATATTAGCTACAATGCCTGCAGTCGGAGGTGGAACATATTCAATGCCCCGGTTGCTTGAGAATGATAAAAATCAAGCTGTAGACCCATTAGCTGGAAAAACTTGGAAGACAATTCTGGTCAACAGTTGGCTGAAGACATTCGTCTTCTTCATTATGGTAATAGTTTATATAGAATTGCTGGATCATTGTAAAAGTTGTTTTGCCACATCATAGCATTTCAGCGACCTCCTTGTACAATTCATTCTTTATCTTGCTGTAGGTGATTTTTAGTGATCAGAACAAAACACAGTATGGGGATGTGTCATGAAGTCCATTATGTCATAATTTACTTCATCTGCCAACAAGCTGACGTGCACAAAGAGGGTCTGACCGTCCCCCGACATCTGTTGGGGGAAACACAGATCAGACATGTTGGAAGAAGTGCTGCAGCTGTCTATCCCACACCATATGGCATTAAACATGTATTTTCTGCAGATCTAACTATGCATGGTTAAGGGATGATAACTGTTCCTTAAGCTGACCATACAGAATCGATGTACTGTATATCGAATAAACCCACCTATTTTTGCTGCACCAGCCAAGCATTTAATGTCTATTGCAGATGTTGCGGGAGAGAAAGAGACAGGCATATTGGATTTCACCATGTCCAATACTTTTGTTCTTGGAGAAATAAGCTACTTTCACAATAGCCTGGCACAGATAGTCCTCCCTCCCCATAGAAGATACATGCATGCTGAGTTTAGTCGCGGATACATGTTTGTGGGAGTATCCTTCATCTAATATGCATGACCAGCCTTACACTTAGCAAATGTGCCCGGCCAGTTAATAAAGAATATGACTCTCACATTGGAATGTTTTGGGCTTGTCCACTACACAGAAATGAAAATGTAGTAATTAGGATGTGTTCACACTGTCAGATATGCCCATAGGGACCTAAAGATTCAGTCAAATATGTGTCAGTATACAGAGGCCAATGATATATGTTGATATACCTTTTTTCAACTGTATGGAATATTGTAGTTTGCTGTGCTGTTCCATAAAGTGGCAACACACATAAAATGTATATACATTTTTATTAAAGGGAATCTATCAGGGAGATTTGGGACACTAAACCTTATGGACTGAAAGTTTAGTGTCCCAAATCGCTCTTTTTAAAGCCATCCGTGCCCACAATATAAAAAAAAAAGATTTATGCTCACCCTGCTGCTGTAATGCTCTCTCTGAAGACAGAGGAGTACATCTTGGCTTCAGTGTACATGCTCCATACCTCCGGCACAGTAAATCCAGAGTGTATGTCCTCGGTTTCACTGACGAACCGTGCAGACACCAGGAGCACTAGAGATGAGTCCAATGAGACTCATCGGAGTCATCTCTAGGTAAGTATAAACGTTTATTTTTTTTGGGAATTTGGGACACAAAACCCCTGGTCTATAAGGACCTGTGTTTGGTTTAGTGTCTCAAATCAACCTGACAGGTTCCCTTTAATATGGGAGCCTATGGGTGGTGTATGGCACTGTATTTCTATAAAATGACATTTGTCTGAGGAATCTATCATAGATATATGTACAGGAAATCTTACCTACATACACTGAAAACACAGTGTAAATAGACCATGACATGCTCTACATAGAGAGGGAGTCGGAAATGAAGGGTTAACATTAGAGATGGGTGAATCAGATAGTAACAAATCGGATTCAACCTGAATTTCTCAAAACTTTTGGCTTCAAGCAAAGAGGTTTGTCGCCAGTGAGCTGTCCCAGGAACATTTATTAGGGCTGTATAGCGACCCTATCATTCATATGGGGGCAGCTATACAGATATATAGCATAGTGGCCCTAACAAGCTCCAGTCCTAATGAACGTTCTTTAGGGTTGCCTTACAATACAGATAAACATTATAGCAGCTCAAATGACTGTTGGCTGATTATGAAAAATTGTGCATGGGGTCAATTTTCATAGTCAGTCAAATACAATAAAGCAGTCTACCATTACCAGGGTGGATAAACCCATGTTTTGTGTGCTTTCCCCAGCCTAATTACCACAGCCTGCAGGGGCCCCAGTACCCAGTCTTTAGTAGATGGTCAAAAACTGGATTGTACTTACCCTGATGGTGGTGGACACGGGAGTAATAATGGGGAGTTAGTCTGCTAACACGAATCCCATATTAGTAATGGATGCTGTCAATCTAATTACTATTACTAAGACAATAGTAGTAAAGTAAAAAAGAACACACAGGCATTAAAAAATATGTTATTGAAATAAAATTCCCCTACACGACCCTCGAAGTGACCATTTTATTAAAAATAAAAAAGGCCCCTGGTCATCGCTGGTCATCTAACAATTCCAACACAGTCCGATTAGCAGATCTGAAAAATGCAGAGAAAAAACATGAAAAACTTAAGCAAACAATAGAACTATCATGCTCACCCATCCTGGTCTTGCGTTGCTTCCTTTCTCATGGAATGAGATGTCATTGACTGGTTTACAACAAGTAAAAGAGGTTACTATAGTTCATTGTCAAATGAACTCTAGCAACCCTGTTTCTTGGTGCATGGCGCCCTGGATTGTAATGCATTTAGGCAATCCATGCGCCAAAGTGCGGCAACTACTTCTCCTGCTGAAGTGGTCCCTGCACTCGAAGGGTTAATGTTGGTCATGTGAAGACTGAGATGAATCCTTTCTTGGGCTTCAATCAGTAATTTCATCTCTTAGATGGAATCAATAAGTGCAGTGTAGATGGCTCAGGGAGCCGGAGGTGATTATTACTCAGTGGGCACAGTGGGGGTCAGGTACTGCCGGCCATAATGGGGATGGGATGGGGCATGGGGACCTACAATGTGGACATTATGTAATGTATTGATGGGGGGAGTTCTAGGACAGTATAGTGGCCCTAACAAGTGTTCATTAGGACTGTTATGCTGTATATCTGTATTGCATACAGCCTTGCTGAACGTTAGTTAGGGCTGCTATACAGCTATAGTATGGGGGTCCTAACTGGCTTGTAAGAGCCGCTGTACTGTAGATTTGGAACAAATTTATTTGGACTGAAACAAACCTTGGGATCGAACTGGGTGGATCCGAAACAAAATAAAATTTGAGTATTTGCCCAACACTAGTTAGGGTGATAGGTTATGAGGAATGACTGACTGAGGGAGGGGTATGTGCCTGGCTGCTTAATATAAATATTAGGATCTGAATCATATGTGGGAAATAGAAGGGCGTTCTTGTGCGAGAAACTAAAGGAAGGAGAAGTCTGGTGCAGCAGTGACTGAACTTTCAACTAAAAAAATGTTCACTTTTCCTGTACAGAAATATTCAGAGGCATAGCCTTCATTTTTGACTAGATTTCTCAACAACATGACTCTGTATAATATTCATCATCTGCTTCATTACACTTAGTTGCAGATAATAGGGCTCTATATAGTACAGTCAAGTAATGATAATTATACTGGTCGGGAATTTAAGGAAAGTGGCAGCAGCCCATTTTAGATTTCAGGAATGATACATGATCCCATTAGCACCAGGGTGCTCGAAAATGTTCTTGAGTTGTACGCGCAACACAAATCAATGAAGCCTGTTAGCTATAATCCTTACCTGCAAAGACTGAAGACCAAAGCCAATTTATTATCCTAATGTAATGTTTTACATTATAATGAAAAATCATTAAAAAGAGAAATAATAGATGTGGAAATGATCATTTCAATGTACTCAGTAAGTGTTTAGCATATGAGACAAATTGTGCTGCTGTAAACCCATCTACCAATGCTATGTAGGCAAAGCCTTCCTTAAAGGTGTCTCAGTTTTGTGAATGAACATTCTGTAAGTTAGTAGCGAATACTTACACAGAGGCATAACCAGAACTCATGGGGTCCCATATCAAAAGTTATCAGTGAGAATTTGAGTTGTTATTTTTGCACCTAGACACTTTCAGTCCCTTTGACTTTCTTCACAGCCTATGCGCTTACACTTTTTTGTACTTTTTTATACTGTTCATACTTTTTCATATTGCGTCTTGCATATTTTCTTGAAAATGACGTTATTGATAAATTGTTTAAATGAAAAAAAAAATTAGAGAAGTAAAGAAATTATTCACAACCATTCACTTTCTGCTTTCTGACATGGACTTACCTGGTGATCTTCCTACTAAAGCTAAATAATATGAGCACATACGTACCATAGTATGGCTAGAACATGGCCCAGATTTACTAATATTGTCTATAAGGTAGGCAGTGCAAATTTAGACTAGACAATCTAACTGCACCAGATTTGTCTAATGCTGTTTGATAAATCTGGTGTATTCTTAGACTGTCTGGTCTAAGCTTACACCTCCTATTAGTTGGCATAAAGGTTCTTGGCAGATTTGTTGCACATTTTTGTCGCACAGAGGCGCAATTTAGGTCACGTCTCTTTACTACAAAGCCACACCCCTTTTCCTATCTGAAAAGTGTCTAAAAAGTGTCTAAAATACTTGATAAATGTGGCACACAGCATGCTAGACAGTTTTTTGCTGCAAAATATGTCAGAATTCTGGCGCATTTTGCTTAATAAATCAATCCCCATGTCTTTTCATGGTAAATGGAAATGTTCTCATTTGCAGGTGACTTATGCTAGTGCCACAAAACTATATGGTATTCCTCTTCACAAGAATTGCAATTTAATGCACTTAAGATGTCAACATGGGTAAAACTGACATATTTGTCATGGCAGTTGCCTTGCCTTATTTCTAATTATTTCAAGTCCAAGCATGGTGACATCTAAATGGAATTTGCATGGTCTTCTTGTGGTCTCCTTCATGGTAATGCCATTACCACCTACCTCTAAACATGCTCAGATCAATTGGCTTCTTAAAAATTCATAGGAAAATGAAAATACTGTCCGATTTACAGGCAGCCTGTTGTAGAGCAGGAGGAACTGAGCATATTGATATATAATTCTGTGGCTATAGATTCAGTATAACTTGTAAATTATTCATCTAAAACTCTGGGTTTAGGAGTCCAGTGGGCGGTCCTTTTCATTAATCTCTATTTGTAGACTGATATAGGAAAAATTGTCAAATACTAAGAAAGTCCTTCTAATAAAATGCAGCAACCCTGTGTAAATCACTGAAATTCAGCTTCTTGCCCCCACTGAAATTTGCGGCTTCCATACATAACAATGTAAGTTTCCATGCAGAAAAAATTTAGAGGTTTTTGCTTTACGCCATTAATATTTCATTGTAGCAGAAAACTGAATCTTCCAAACACATTCACCCTACAGTATCTTCAAGAATGTGAGTAGTCTTTGAAACAATCTAAGGAATTGCCTAGTTTTAAAAATCCCCAGTTTTACAATCCTACAGTAGTCTAAACAAATAGAGATTTATAGAGTAGCTGCTGAGCACCATCAAATGGCATGTTGTGAAAATGGCTATATAAATGTGATAACAATATAACATCTCCAAAAGACAGCTACATCCAAGCATACCAGCAATGAATGTGAACTCCAGACAATAGTTCTGATGTTATATTGGAAACGTGTGTGGCGCCTTTAGCTAATCTGGCTTATTTACTGTGAGACAGCCTGAAGTTCATGATACTTAGCTGGAATATTCAAGCCCAATAATAATGAAGAATTGGCTGGTAGAGCGATGTTTACAAAGCACATCCCATGAAAGGTGAAGACGCCAGCATCAGTGCATAGCTTTCTAGGAGTAAAATAATAATTTGTACAGAGATTATGTAACGCAGCAGCTATAGCACAGAGGTAAATCATACAATAATGCTCCATACAAGAACAAGAACATATATTTAGTGAGGCCAAAGTACGGGAATTATAGAAACAATTATGTCACAGTACGGGGATAACGCACAATGCGTGGATGGAGCACAAAATAATGCACACAGTTATGTCACAGTACAGGGATAATGCAGAAAGTGTAGTTAAAGCAGGAGATTACTGCACACAGTTATGTCACAGTACAGGGATAATGCAGAAAGTGTTGTCAGAGCAGGAAAAAAATGAACATAGTGATGTCACACTACAGGGATAATAATGCAGTGTCAGAGCAGGATAATAATGCACGTAATGATGTCACAGTACAGGAATAATGCAAACAGTGTCAGAGCAGGATAATAATGCACATACAGTGCCTTGCGAAAGTATTCGGCCCCCTTGAACTTTTCAACCTTTTGCCACATTTCAGGCTTCAAACATAAAGATATAAAATTTAAATTTTTTTGGTGAAGAATCAACAACAAGTGGGACACAATCATGAAGTGGAACGAAATTTATAGGTTATTTTAAACTTTGTAAAAAATAAAAAACTGAAAAGTGGGGCGTGCAATATTATTCGGCCCCTTTACTTTCAGTGCAGCAAACTCACTCCAGAAGTTCAGTGAGGATCTCTGAATGATCCAATGTTGTCCTAAATGACTGATGATGATAAATATAATCCACCTGTGTGTAATCAAGTCTCCGTATAAATGCACCTGCTCTGTGATAGTCTCAGGGTTCTGTTTAAAGCGCACAGAGCATCATGAAGACCAAGGAACACACCAGACAGGACCGTGATACTGTTGTGGAGAAGTTTAAAGCCGGAATTGGATACAAAAAGATTTCCCAAACTTTAAACATCCCAAGGAGCACTGTGCAAGCGATCATATTGAAATGGAAGGAGTATCAGACCACTGCAAATCTACCAAGACCTGGCCGTTCCTCTAAACTTTCATCTCAAGCAAGGAGAAGATTGATCAGAGATGCAGCCAAGAGACCCATGATTACTCTGGATGAACTGCAGAGTTCTACAGCTGAGGTGGGAGAGTCTGTCCATAGGACAACAATCAGTCGTACACTGCACAAATCTGGCCTTTATAGAAGAGTGGCAAGAAGAAAGTCATTTCTCAAAGATATCCATAAAAAGTCTTGTTTAAAGTTTGCCACAAGCCACCTGGTAGACACACCAAACATGTGGAAGAAGGTGCTCTGGTCAGATGAAACCAAAATCAAACTTTTTGGCCACAATGCAAAACGATATGTTTGGCGTAAAAGCAACACAGCTCATCACCCTGAACACACCATCCCCACTGTCAAACATGGTGGTGGCAGCATCATGGTTTGGGCCTGCTTTTCTTCAGCAGGGACAGGGAAGATGGTTAAAATTGATGAGAAGATGGATGGAGCCAAATACAGGACCACTGTGGAAGAAAACCTGTTGGAGTCTTCAAATGACCTGAGACTGGGACGGAGATTTATCTTCCAACAAGACAATGATCCCAAACATAAAGCAAAATCTACAATGGAATGGTTCACAAATAAACGTATCCAGGTGTTAGAATGGCCAAGTCAAAGTCCAGACCTGAATCCAATCGAGAATCTGTGGAAAGAGCTGAAAACTGCTGTTCACAAACGCTCTCCATCCAACCTCACTGAGCTCCAGCTGTTTTCCAAGGAAGAATGGGCAAGAATTTCAGTCTCTCGATGTGCAAAACTGATAGAGACATACCCCAAGCAACTTGCAGCTGTAATCGCAGCAAAAGGTGGCGCTACAAAGTATTAAATTAAGGGGGCTGAATAATTTGGCACGCCCCACTTTTCAGTTTTTTATTTTTTACAAAAGTTTAAAATATCCAATAAATTTTGTTCCACTTCACGATTGTGTCCCACTTGTTGTTGATTCTTCACCAAAAAATTAAAATTTTATATCCTTATGTTTGAAGCCTGAAATGTGGCAAAAGGTTGAAAAGTTCAAGGGGGCCGAATACTTTCGCAAGGCACTGTAGTGATGTCACAGTACAGGGATAATGCAAACAGTGTCAGAGCAGGATAATAATGCACATAGTGATGTCATAGTACAGGAATAAGGCAGAAAGTGTTTTCAGACCCAGAGTATAATTCACACAGTGATGTCACAAAACTGGAGCAATTTATTATGAACCTTACATCAAAATTATTATCTTGTATTTATATATGTATGCAGTCTAGATCCTATGTTTTCAAATACGTCCTAGTATACATGGACATACATTCTAAAACTGTCAGTGTCATCCATGATTGTTGATGGTATACAGTATGCTTCAACCATTTAGGTAGTGTAGGACACCATGGCTTCTTAGCAGTCACAATGCTGGCCACTTTTGGAGCTGTACTCAAATTTAACAGATTATATTATAGACTGAGTATACATTGTATTATTATAGTCTTACCCCTTTTAGCTATTATATGAAGGATTGTATTAGCAAACATGCATTTGGCTTCCTTGTATATAGCATTTCAGATGGCATGTGCTAGGCTTAGCTGTAGATTGATGCAAGGATTCCACAATGATTTTATACGATGCCCCAGTGACAGGAAGCCACTGTCAATCTATTACAGGATTATCACACAACAATAACACTTCCAGGGTGGCATGGGACAGAGACAAAAATAGTGGGACCTTGTGTGCACATTTAGCTAGTCTGCAAATAGTCAGAACTTGGGAGCTACAGTAGGCACAGAAAATGTTTCATCTGCAGGCTCTGTTCACCCCAGCATCATTTCTTCCATATATAACAGTTATAGCTGAGAGTCAGTTGTGAAATAGATCCCAATAAATTTCATTGATTTATAATATAATCCATCAGGAGTTTTCTTTTACAGTTAAAGGAGCTGCCTACAAAAGACATGTATGGTATGTTCAGTAGATATGTCGTAAATGTCTGAGAGATGCAGGTCCTACCACTGGGAGCCACACATATCTCTAAAATAAACCCTCAGGCTCATCGCCCAGCTCTCCCTCACCCTGTCCCCGCTGACAGTCAAATCCAGACTGTCAGTAATGGTTGGTTATACAAAGAGCTACGCAGTTTTCATAACTCTCACAAAAGGAAATGGAAGTTACGGAAACAGTGTAGAACTGTGAGCTGCACTGCTTCCATAACTCCTATTCACCTCTATAAGAGTTACGGAAACAGCATAGTTCAGAGAGCCACACTGTTTCTGTAAAACTCAAACACCACTGACAATATGGATATGAATGTCAGCGGAGATGGGGTTAGAGAGAACCAGGCACTGGAGCCTGGGGGTTCCTTTTAGAGATAGTTGCCAATCCCAGAGGTGGAACCCACATCTATCGGACATGTTTTCTGTGGTCAAACCTCTTTAATCCGGCTTTACATTAGATTACTGTGTATTGGTGTGTCCTGAGTCTCCACCAATGGCAAATGTCATGGGAAAGAAGCATCAGGTTGTTGGATTCCAACAGTTTCCACCCAAGGTGTAAGGTAGAAGCTTAGTCCACTCTCCCCATGCATATCTGACCCAAGTGTACATGTGTATCGGGTAGTTAGGAGGGATATCTGTAGGTGGACAGCAGTCTGAATTGTATGGCAAGCAGACTGTACTTTTCTTGCCATCAAAAATCCCAAAGCGAATAATGCAAATGTAAAGAGAGCCTTATATAGATTGAATATAAGGGAAGGAGAGGAAGCAGACTAGATGAAGAACTGCAACAAAGTGGTGGAAAGATAAAGTTGGAATAAAGGCTCATTGTCTATTAAATACTCGTTCTAAACTTCCTGCCGAACCACTTTTACAGATAATTCAGGTGGAAAGATGAGTTAATGATTCCGACAGATTTCCTGCTCTTTCCTGTCACTCAAAACCCTCTTAAATCTGGGCATACATTGTGAGCCTCAGCATCAGACCCAGCCAGAGACTGTGTCGGGGATATGCCAAGCTCCTAGTTCAGCTATTCTTATGGTAAATGTTTTGTGCTTTCATGCTGAGAGACTTTTATCAAACATATTAGTCTGCTTTGGGAGATCATTAGCCTTCAAAGGCTGAAACATTCCAAGTTCCTTATCCTAGGAACACTCATGTCAGCTCGATGGCATGCAGTGGATACGTCTGTGGAGCCTTTACAACTCTGGAGAATTCAGCTTTATGTGAATGCTACAGATTGTGTCACAATGATATTCTGGGAGAGTGATATAATTTCATTCAAATGCTGCTCTTTGCAACTGTGAATAGTAAAAATGCTGGAAGCAGACATCACAGCCGTGTTTTCACCAGGTCCAGGAGATGACACATGGATTTCATTGACGTCAAGCTGTTGATGGAAGTCTGAGAACTTGAGTACGGGTTAAAATAACACGTAGTAGCAGAAGTGTTAGTTTTGGCAGATAATAATTAACTAATAAATGTAGATGTAGATGAGTATCACTGTATACACCACATATATCATATAATACAGTAAATGTAGCACATAGGCGTATTAAAGAGGAAAGGTAGGGCTAAGTAGAGAAGTTGATGAGAGAAGCTTTCCTGTTTTTTTCTTAATGGTTCCTAGACTTGTTCAAAATAAACCACTATGTTCTGAAGAGCTTTTATTGCAGAGAAGAAACCTCTCCAGATCTTGTGTTATTTTATAGGATCGCCATTACGGTGCTAGGAAACATTAGTACACTTCAGTATGAGAGCCCTGAAGTAGAAAAGAGGCTTTTTTACTCTACTTTTCAAAACACGATACAAAGTTGACAGATTTTAAGGAGTTCGGGTTTTGTTAAGGACAAGTTTTATTTAATGTCTAGTTAATAGTTATGTGCTTAATAGGCAATATAACAGAACAATAAAAAATATTGCCAAGTCTACAAGGTGTTTTGTTATATTAAGCTAAGTTCAGACATAAGACATATCATTAAAGTCACACAAACTACATGCCTGCTTCCTTTCGAAAGCCACACAAGTAGTAGGCTTGGGCAACATGACAGGTTTTGTCAGTTGTGGTCCTGTGGCTTGTTTTTTTGCCAGAGAGACTAGACACCCTGCCATTGTTTTAGGTTACCTTGGATACCGCTTGATCCAAATGCGTCCAGACACATGTCTATTATACATACAAAGTCTGCTATGTAGGCAAGCTACTACTATAAATTACATAATCTGGAAGGGGACTTGCCTTGGATTTCCATTGCCGTATTGCAAAATCCATAGTGAAAGAACTGACACACTGCAGATTACAAATCTGCACCAAACGTTAATTTAAATGAGGAATTTTTATGTAGAGATAGGGCCTCTTTGTTCAGGATTGATGGGTATCTGAAATATCCACTGCATACACTAAGAAACACTTCAGGTATAACCAGTACACTGTATTATGTCAAGTGCTAGCTGGCCTGAAGAGAATACAAGTAGACCAGCGAGCACCACTGAAGTGATATTGCCGCAGCAGTGGGGGATTGAACAGATGAGTATTATTTAAAGGGGTGTCCCAGGCAAAACATCCAGTATAGCTGATCAATATCAGATTGGTGGGGTTCTGACACCCAGCAGCCTTACCCTTCAATTACTGAGTGTCAGCTTATGGGTAATATTAGTAGCCATAGCATTGTTAAAACAGTGCACGGAGCCAGAAGCAGAAAGCTCCATCCACTGTGTACTGGTTGTTAGTTAGTGATTACTGCAGCTCCGATTCCATTCAAATCAATAGAGGCTTAGCTGCAATAATCACTAACTGCTACTACACAGTGGACAGAGCTGTCTGCTTTCAGCTCTATGCATTGTATTTTAAAGAGGACCTTTCATGTCCTCATTCATATGAGGTTTTATTGGTGCAGTTAGTTTCGGCACCAATATCTCCCCACTGTCAGAAGGGCATTCCTCATAGTTCAGCATCATCACTGGACTGTGAGGAACTCCCCCCTGACAGTACTCGTCCATAGCCCAGCAATGACGCTGAGCTGCGAGGAATGCCCTCAGTACAAGTCTAGGGATGAGTACTGTCGGGGGGGGGGGGGAGGGGGGGCATTCCTTACAGTCCAGCTATGATGCTAAGCTATAAGGAACACCCTTCTGACAGTGTGGAGATATTGGTGTCGAAACTAACAGCACCGATATCTCCAGCCCCGGGGCACATACCGGTAAAGCTGACAGTGCGCCAAATTCAGCAGTATATAAAACCGCTTATGCATGAGGACATGAAAGGTCCTCTTTAACTGAGCTGCAGTTACTGATATCAGCTAACCGGTAGGGCTGATGGATGTCAGACCCTCACCACACTAATATTGTGGAGGTATACAAAGGATAGGTCAACAAAAGTTTTGCCTAGAAAAGTCCCTAATTTTTGTTATTTCCTAATCTTAGCCACATTTTGAAAATCTCGGATAACCCTTTAAGTTTTTTCATGGTGTTACATGATATTATATATTACAGGAAACAAACCAGCGTGCCCCCTACCAAAACAATGTAGTTAAAGCAACCACAATTTACTCCAAGCTTTCTTTGCATTGTATTCTTGTAATATTGATAGAAAATTTACCGTAAGTGGCATTATAAAATCAAAACAGGAATGAATTCTATTTCCTCATGAATTCTTTTGCTTTGTATTGCCAACTAGTGGGTAGCGTAAGGAAGTATATGACAAATTTACTTTGACATCTGCAGTGTAATTTGGATGATGTGGTTTCTCCAGTTCCCACATTTAGTTTGTTCAGAGTTGCAAAACGAGATCGGAAAACCCATAAAAAATGGCCAAAAATAATGAAAGTATTTCAGTGTAACCAGCTCAACATATTTCACATTTCCAAGTGTATTTAATCATTGCACAGAGTCTTATTATTGTTTAGACTGTGTGTTATTGTACATATTCTCCTCTGCTTTATGTACTTGAAAGTTTTTTTTGTAAGATTTCTAAATTAAATGTAAAATTAAATTTTGATTAAATCAAAAAATTGCAGCCCATCCTTTTACAAATAGTTCCATGTGAGAATTCAGTGCTGCTTTTTTAGGCAAGTGCAAAAAATTATAGTAACAGTAAACTTTTAAATCCTGAAAATAATGGATGACGGATTTTTCCAGCAGTAGTTACGGTATATTATTAAATCTTACTGTATATTTCTGACACGTCCTATGTTTCTATTCAGAAAGGCATAGCCAGTGATGTAAAGAACATTGAATTTTTGCTAAAATAAATGCAAGATATACAGTCGGGGAGTAAAAAAGTTAACGTACACATGGATGCTGCCCCGCTTGGGAACTAAATGCATCTTTAAATTTGCTTTATTCGCTTGGCTGAACACTGTGTGTAGAATGAAGAGCTATTCACTATGCAGACCCAGAGCAAGTCTTCTTTCTTTAGAATTGCTTGGGCACAAAAATAATCTCTGTTTGAAAAAGCAAGTGAACTATGCAAACTAATGAACTGTAAATGTGTGCCGTCCATAGAGGAGCTGATTAAGTAGTGTCTTGCAGTAGCCCAATTACCAGTGAACCATAGTTGATCTAGCACGTTAGCAGAAGACAGTGCTTCAAAGATGCAAGGCAAATTAGTGACACAAATGCTTTAATGCAAGTGTCAGTGTCTGCCAGTTCCTGTTAAAGCTATACTGCCACTTTTTGCCTTATGAACTGGTTTGCAGTGAGCAGAGACATGCCCAGAAAACAGGGATTGAAAAGGAAAATGAATATAGGATGAGACAGTTTGGGAATTCAAGTGCCAAGAAAAGTGAACAGTTATGTTGTGCTCATGAATAGTTTGATGCTAATTCTTAGCAAAATTTTATCTATGTTTCTATCTGCAGTTGTAGAAAGTGTCATTCTGACTGGTGCGTGTGCCATGATATTGGTGTAGCGTGCTTACCCTAGTTGCGTAGTGTGACATTCATAGATTTAACATGTGCTCAGTAGTGCACCTTCCTGAATCTTCATTTGCTACTATCTATCTAAAAAACAACAAAAAAGTCCAAAGCAGCACAGTGTGAAACAAAGGCTACATGCCACTGCAGGACTGTGGTTAAAAATCCTCCATTGAATAAAAACAAAAACAGCCGCACTCCAGGACCCTCAGTCAAATTAAAAAATAAGACTATTTATTCCATATCTATCTATCTATCTATCTATCTATCTATCTATCTATCTATCTATCTATCGATCTACATACATATCTAGGCATCTTCAGATAATAACTCACTGTACTGTGATAACTCACAACAAAATCCATTAAAAGCAATGGAAGAAATGAGTTAACGTGATTGGCGACAGTCTACTTAACGCATTAAAAGTCATGTTTAACTTGGCTGCATCTATCTATCTATCTATCTATCTATCTATCTATCTGTCTATCATCTATCTATTTCATAGAGGGAGAAATAGAAAGCAGAAGGCCCTTGTGCAAAACTGCACATGAGCCCCTTGCTCAACAATAGCACCATTTTATATCTCACTAATAATCCAGACATTAATTTTATTAACACAATCCCCTATAGAGACAATAGGAAGCTGCTTTTAGGGTGGCAGGGGTCCCTTTCCCTACTGAGCTTCTGTTGGGAAAGTCTCAATTATACAGGACAGAAGCAAGTATTTTATACTAAGGTACCTTCAGACATTCTCCTAAAGCATGTAATATCCTACAGACATGTGCCAGTCTAACAGACCCATCAGACTATCTTGATTTCCTGTAAATAGTTAAGAACCATACGGTACAGTATGTGTATTTTACTTTAACTACTTTTAATATGGTTTTTACTATAGTCTCAGAGTTTTACACTTATTATCACTGGATACATACACAATATAAATGTGCTGGGGTAGGGTTAAAGTAATATAAACTATTCCTTGGGAAGCCTTTCTTAGAGCATAGTTTCACTGACCCTTGGGAGGGGAAAGGTTAATACTGGCCACAGATTTCACTGGGAAGATCCATGTTGAGCTATGGTTGGCTGCGGGAAGCAGAGGCTTCTTCTGGGTGGCGTGTGCACCCAGCAGGAAGGCCTCGATCCGGCCATGGTCGTTAATTTTTGTTTGGTTCTTAACCATGCTGCTGACGGATATTTGTAGGCTTCATTATTCACTCACTGGGTGGCAGATACATAAGTAACAACTTCTAAAAACCTTTCCACATTGCTCTGACCGGGGTCAGATGCTACTACTGAGAAGATGCACAGAGACAGCTGACAAATGGAAACAACTGAGCATTACAATGTTAAGCTGCCTGAATATGTGCAAGTTAGAAAATCCAGCCATCCTGAGTATGTTTTACTGGGTTTTATTTCAATTATTAACAATAAATAGCTAGTGATACAATTTATCCTTTTATCTGCTTTATAATATATTACGTCCCTGTTGCTGTCAAATCTTTGTATTCCCTTAAAGGGATATTTTCATCTGAGCATTTCATGACTGAGATGAGAATACCTGTAACACCTCCGTGTCGTCCTCTGAAATCAGCCTCAATGCAACATCAATGAACTGATGCTTCCTATACGTTCCAGTGAATGGTTATATTGAACTACTTCAGTGAGTGTACCTTCCAAACTGCCAACCTGTCCTCATAGTTGTATGGATATCCATACATAGTGGATATTACATATTCTGTCCCCACCCCTGTATCCATAGGCATTAGGACTGGCAGTTTAGAGATGTTATGTAGCCATACTGAATCTCATCATCCTGAATTCACCTTTACAGTGAACATTAAACAGATCCGCAGTATTCTACACCTGGGATAACCAGTCAATAATGTAGATAACTGTGTCACCTCTAGTCAGGCCGATCAATGTGTGTCAGACATCTGTCATTTTCTTGACAGTCTTTCAAATAATATGAGCTAGATATACTGAGAGCTTTATATGTTATTAACTTATTAGGAATTAGAATGTAGAATGATGTTTACCCTCTAAATGTACATTCCATATTTGCAGTATTAATATTGAGGTCATGTGCATACTGCAAATCAGCAACTTGTGTGTCAGGTCACATTTGTGTGTTGCAGAATCCCGTTGCTGGTGTCAAAAAAATTCACATTGAAAGAGGCAGAATGAGAAAGATTACATTAGCATTACTTATACATCTCATACAGTATATATAATGAATGTACTGTATCTACAGTCCTATCTATCTATCTATCTATCTATCTATCTATCTATCTATCTATCTTTCTATCTATCTTTCTATCTATCTACAAGGCAAATAGCAAGACAGCACCAAGGACAGGACCTTCTTCAAGATGTAAAGTAGAAACTCAATCTCCCAACATGGGTGTATACTCAAAAAAAAAAAAAGTCTGTCAACATCTTCAAATAATGGAGCAATTTATTGAAACCCAGACCATATACCACTTGAAAAAGACCCTACGTGGTGTATTGTCTGGACTCCAATAAATTGCTCCATTACTTGAAGATTTTGGCGGAGGATCTATCTATCTATCTATCTATCTATCTATCTATCTATCTATCTATCTCTCTCTCTCTCTCTCTCTCTCTCCATATATATATATATATATATATATATATATATATATATTTGTCTATTCAACACTCTTCATAAGACCCTATATTTTTGGAGGGTGCATCTGTCTTCTGGGTGGCTTTACTGTTTTTCTTCCACAAGTGATGAAGGATAGAATTATCCCATTGATGCCTTCTATAACAATAGTTTCATTGTTCACTGTAACAGCTATATGGATGTGTGGACTTTGCCATTTTCTGTCATCATGATAAACCAAAGGTCACAGTGATTTCCATAGCTAATACCAGTATAGTTTACACCATCTGCAGGTCTATATATTTTCTGTTATGGGAATATTCTCAATGAATACATATTCTTGCCATCTTTTATTCCCTTCCTAAAATTAAAGTGAGAATTGATTTTGCTCAGTAAATAAATGAAGCAGAGAGCAGTAATGTTCTGCAGGTTTTATCGCTCATATTTAGTAACAAAAAAAATGAAATAATTTCCTAGACTCGAGAAAAGACAGTAGTAAAACATCATGTAGTCAGGACAATGGTGAGTAATATTAAACTCTCGGCTTCCCTGTGGACATTATAAGAGGCCCCCGCTACTATAATGAGATATTCTGATAACAATGCTGAATCAGAATCCCAGAGATCCATTGGGATTGTTTTTTAAGGAGTTTTTTTAAAAACTTTTTGGATATAATGTGCACCTTTTAAAGGGGTTGCATTATATAAGAAATATTTTTTTTCTCTTGTTCAAGTGCTATGTCTGCTTTTGCAGCTCAGTTCTATTCAAGTGAATGGGACCAAGCCAGAATACCAGACAGAGCACATGGATAAGAGTAATGTTGTTTCTGGAAAAACAGACCCTTGGAAAAGATATCATTAATGATGGTCCACCTGCTGACCCATGGCCGTGCTGGTTTAGTTCACAGAATGAACGTTTGCATGTCTCTAAGTTTTGTTGTTTGCTCCTCCATTGACTACAGTTGAGTTCTCAATGTATCAATGTTTGCAAGATTGCTACATCCTTTTCTTTATGAACAATCCAACACCAGGGCCCCTACTTAACCTGTCTTCTAAAATGTCCTTATAGTGATGTCAGTTATTAATTTTCAGTTGTACTTTCTGTTTAATGGTTTTACTGGGGCTTTGGTATTGAAAAACTAACCTTAGCATAGGCCATCAGTATCAGATTATTGGGGGCCTGACTACTGATCATATGATTGAATGGGCCACGGTGCTCCAGCAAGCACTGCATCCTGGAGTCAGGCACCCACAAAACAGATAATAATGGCCTACACTAAGGATCGGTAGTGAATACCCAGACTCTTTAAGGTCTTTACATTCTTTTTAAAGCCAGTGAAATGTATCACTTTTTTAAAATCACTGTTTTTATTTTCTGATTGTAGATTTTTTTTTTTTTTTCGATTTTCTGTACCTGACAATGAGGACTACCATCTTGCCGTCTTGCCTGAGCTTCTCCTCTGCTCTATTCACAACATTTAGTGATATGCTTTACAGCAGCTTCATAGTCATAGGCAGCAATAGTCTGGAGCTGAATTATAGAGGTTTAAGGGAGAGTTTTCTAGAGATGATCTGTGCAGGGAGGAGGAGCAGATAGAATGTGACATCATCTATTATCAGTACTGGATGCAGTGATGTGTCAGTGGTGTTATCTATAGAGGTGTTATCTTCTATTGTAATCCTGTCTGTCTTGGTACAAAGACATTACAGATTTGACAAGTGTCAGTCTATTATTAGGCTTAGTGGCCAGAGGGACATTTGCTTGATTTAGTACTTTATAAAAAAACATAGATAGTGACATGGAAAGCTAAAATAAAACATATCAAACATTCTTAAAAAATATGTCCAACATAAAAAAAATTATAAAAATAGGTAATTTTCTGATGACACATTTCCTTTAAATTAGTTTTCCAACATATTACTGTGGACCCACTAAATATGAAAATACATATGTGAAACATAAAATGGAAATATATGAAAACAGATGAAAATTTAACTGAATGGGGTGTGTAAAGCAAGTTCACGGAGTTAATGAAGACTTGTTTAATGAAGTCTTATATTTGTCCTGCTCCATGCAGCTTGTTGAAGGGTGACCAGTTCAATATGTTATACAGTACAGGATATCATACAAGCCTGTGCTCACTGAGAGGCTTGAATTACACGACCTGTCACTTTTATCAGAGAAGTAATGTTACTGGAGACGAGAAATGCACTTCCATATCGTTCATGTGTCTGTAATAAATGACAGCATCATAATGAAATTACTTGCCCGGTGATTTATCTTTAAATTTGCACCTTTACTACAATGTACAGTATGTGTTACTGAATGGTTGATGTGGTAATAGAAATAACCTTGATATATTACCTATTGACCTAAGTATTCTGCAAAGTTCAGTACAGTACAGTGTTTCCCTATCATTTCATATCAGCTATACAGTCATGGCCAAAAGTTTTGAGAATGATACAAATATTAATTTTTACAAAGTCTACTGCTTCAGTTTTTCTAATGGCAATTTGCATATACTCCAGAATGTTATAAAGAGTGATCAGCTTAACAGCAATTACTTGCAAAGTCAATATTTGCCTAGAAAATGAACTTTATCCCCCAAAACACATTTCAACATCATTGCAGCCCTGCCTTAAAAGGACCACCTAACATCGTTTCAGTGATTGCTCCATTAACACAGGTGTGGGTGTTGATGAGGACAGGACTGGAGATCAATCTGTCATGATTAAGTAAGAATGACACCACTGGACACTTTAAAAGGAGGCTGGTGCTTGCCATCATTGTTTCTCTTCTGTTAACCATGGTTATCTCTAAAGAAACACGTGAAGTCATCATTGCACTGCACAAAAATGGCCTAACTGGGAAGAGTATTGCAGCTAGAAAGATTGCACCTCAGTCAGCAATCTATCGCATCATCAAGAACTTCAAGGAGAGAGGTTCCATTGGTGCCAAAAAGGCTCCAGGGCAAGCGGCAAAAAAGACCAGCAAGCGGCAGGACCGTCTCTTAAAAGTGTTTCAGCTGCGGGATCGGGCTACCAGCAGTGCAGAGCTTGCTGAGGAATGGCAGCAGGCAGGTGTGAGTACATCTGCACGCACTGTGAGGCGGAGACTCTTGGAGCAAGGCCTGGTCTCAAGGAGGGCAGAAAAGAAGCCACTTCTCTCCAGAAAAAACATCAGGGACAGACTGATATTCTGCAAAAGGTACAGGGAGTGGACTGCTGAGAACTGGGGTAAAGTCATTTTCTCTGATGAATCCCCTTTTCGATTGTTTGGAACATCTGGAAAACAGCTTATTCGGAGAAGAAGAGGTGAGCGCTACCACCAGTCTTGTCTCATGCCAACTGTAAAGCATCCTGAAACCATTCATGTGTGGGGTTGCTTCTCAGCCAAGGGAATCGGCTCTCTCACAGTCTTGCCTAAAAACACAGCCATGAATAAAGAATGGTACCAGAATGTCCTCCAAGAGCAACTTCTCCCAACCGTCCAAGAGCAGTTTGGCGCTCAACAATGCCTTTTCCAGCATGATGGAGCACCTTGCCATAAAGCAAAGGTGATAACTAAATGGCTCAGGGAACAAAACATAGAGATTTTGGGTCCATGGCCTGGAAACTCCCCAGATCTTAATCCCATTGAGAACTTGTGGTAAATCATCAAGAGACGGGTGGACAAACAAAAACCAACAAATTCAGACAAAATTAAAGCATTGATTCTGCAAGAATGGACTGCTATCAGTCAGGATTTGGTCCAGAAGTTGATTGAGAGCATGCCAGGGAGAATTGCAGAGGTCCTGAAGAAGAAGGGTCAACACTGCAAATATTGACTTGCTGCATTAACTCATTCTAACTGTCAATATAAGCTTCTGTTACTCATAATATGAATGCAATTATATTTCTGTATGTGATAAAAACATCTGACAAACACACATAAAAACCAGAGGGCAGCAGATCATGTGAAAATATAATATTTGTGTCATTCTCAAAACTTTTGGCCATGACTGTACATCTATCACAAGGATCATTTTAGAAGTCTTCATGAAGTCTGTTATACTGTATGTTACTCAATGGACTGAGCACCAACTTTTCAGCTGTCCTATTGCAAATTTATGTCATGCCCTCCTTGTGTCAAGTACAGAACTCAGCATATTAGTCCAGCCCACAAATAGATTAGGGTCACCTGAACCAAACTGTATTTCCCTCTTGTGAATCGGTGCCTCCGTTGCGGAGATATGGCTTTTGTCAATATGCAAATGAGCTCCCTTGGGACATCAAGACAGTCATTGCTTTGCTCCAAAGAGTTCATTTTCATAATGACAAAAAAGCAATATTCTGGCAATGGAGACACCAATTCACAAAGGGAAAACACAGTTTGATTCAGGTGACCCTAAACTATGTATCTGGTGGCTGGGTTGATATGTTATATTCTGGTGACAGACTCCCTTTAATCTTTCACTAGGGTGGATCAAATGTATGTTCTGTTGTATTTTTTTACTCAAAAAAAAAAAATTTCAATTAGTTAACACAAGATTAGATTAAGGGTCTATAATAAATCATTTTATATTGAGTATACCTCAAGTTATCTCATCAGGACAGTGCCCCACAATTAGATGAGACCCCCAGTGACCAGCCATTTTTATCGGGGGATGCTGTTCATAAATATAGTTTACAAGGTGCCTATTTATAGGAATTAGTGGCAATGTAATGGTCCTCCATAGTGGGAGCTGCCCTTGGAGTGGCTGTTCACTCTGGCTATATGACAGGGTCTAAAGTATGGATTCTTAGCCATGACATTCATGTGTCCTGAACGGGAATATAAAAATGGGATGACTTGATATACATAAGGCCATGAAGCTGTAGTAAACCTTTGGATTTCTGCTGCAGATTTAACATGTCCGGTAACCAGATTGCAGTTTCCTCTTTAACAAGAGACTTGTCACTTATTAACATGGATTTCAAACCCATTTCAATAGGTGGGGTGCAGATTTCAACACTGGATACACACTGAAATCTGCAATTACAGTTTTGCCATGTGAACATGCCCTAACACTTGGTGCTTCTACCATACTTGAAGCCATAGTTTAGCAGTTGACTTCGGTACATAAGATCCATATTTGATATATAGAATATTCGTCTTGGGAATTGATATCATAGTGTTACAATATTAAAAGCATTTCTTAGGTGTGTACTATTACTGAAGTCCATGGTCCATCAAACATAGTTGCATAAACTGTATTATTGCTTCTAAAGCTATAATTCTGCAAATTCCATTTAATTCTACCTGTCTCCAACATAAATCCTAGCAGAAATGTGTAGTTAATTCCAAGCTTTAGCTCTGCGGAGACTCCACCTAATTAATAGTCTCTTGTATGTATAGCCATGACAGTATCAGGAACACAAGCATCATTGTAGGAAAAAGTGTCAGTGTGGGTAGGACAAGGAAATCTTAAATTTTACAGTACTACCTGCATTACCACTATGTTCACATTAATACTTTCCAGGACTGAAGTTGCTGGTTAGATTTATTTGCATTTGACTTAACCTATAGGGCATTTAATGTATTTGCTATAAAAATAGCTGATATTTACAGAAGGTTGAAGCCGCGGCATTCCTTCCCAGTAAATGACATTATTCGGGCCACCAAACATGCTGCTTCATGAAAGTCTTTTGAGGCATTAACTAGGAAACAATGGCATTTTATTATTGTGTGAATAGCAAAGAGAAAGCCTCAAGGCTACGGTAGTCTTTTAATACGGGATGTATCCTTCTTGTGGGGATGTGTACTTAAAGACAGATGGACCATTTAGGAAAACTAAGTTGCCTTCAGACAAATTGTCAATTTTTAAGTGATAGAGGTCTGAATCTCTGTAATAAAAAACTAATTTTATAAATTATAAAGCCAATTACAAAGTAATAACAATATCCCAAAACATCAAATACATTGTACTTATACAGTATGTTATACCATATAATATGGTATTGTTCTGGTATTGTCCTTAAAATATTAAACTCAATAAAAACAATTGTTAAAATAGGTGCCTACAGGGATTCAGGTTCGGTCCAGTAAATCCATGAGTGACTAAAATGAAATTTACCTTAGGCCATAATACAAACCCATTTTAAAATCCATCTTATGGCCACAAGGACACCCACAAGATTTTTTTCCCCACAGTGTTGCTTCATTCATTTCAATCGGAGTGCCACGGATAACCAAAGTACAGTGATCAGCTCCCACTGAAATGAATGCAGTAGTGCCGGGGCTGCCTGACCACCATGTGACCACCGCTCTATTCAACAAAAGATAACAATCCTCCATTCACCTGATTGGTGTGAGTACTCATACCACTACCAATCTACAAGTTGTCTCTATCCTGTGGAGAGAGGAGAACTTTCCCCAATGGAAAAATACCTTTAAGTCATACTAACTTCCATGAACCCCTGCTGCTCCTTTTCTGATGATTACTGGTTCTCAAGTAGTCTCTACTTCCTGGTCCCATCTTGACAAATCGGATGTGGGTCACTGCTGAGGACAATGATTGGCTGAGCAAACATTTCCGGCATGTTGATGGAGACAATGTAGCAGAGACCAGAAGGGATCAGGGAGAAATCCGAACCGAAGTGAAAGACAATCAGTGCCACTCTGGCCCTTTAAAAAAAAATAAAAAATAGGTTGCTTGATAAAGCTTTATTGGGTCCCAAGGGCGTGGTACAATCTAACAATGTGGTCTTGTACTTCTGTACTACAGAAATATGTCAGTAAAAACTACATTGTTTGCCTAGAATACCTCACACAGTACCATATTAATATTTTTTTTTTTCATGTGTCGTTTCTAAACATTATCCATCTGCCACAATATTGTATGGCCTATATAACAATATGTAATATATAAAAAGAAAAACTTGCAACTTACTTTTTACAGGCCAATGGATGTCAAAATCCTCATCTAACCCTTGAGATTCTGTGAAGGATAAATCTCATTTGACTCCCATATTGTGTAAAATACGTTACACAACTTCCCTAACAAGGCAGAAAGAGTAAAGAGTAATTCTAAAGATGTGCTTTTGTGTGTCATCCTACTTTCTTTTTCTTCCGGCTGTCGGATTCTCTACATAGTGTCAAGAGTCACCAAGACTATTCAGGTATTAATTACATTGACTTCAAATGGTCGGCCATATCGAAACATTAAGTACGGAACATGATTCTAAAAATTGTTTGTGAGCCGTCCAGTGTCACGTTCCATCACCTGGGGATAGCACGGCTTCATTAAATAAACCAAATACCTTTTTTAGATTGCACACAGCTTTCTAGACACCCAGTTAACATTTAAACCACATTGCAGTCATATCTACATGCATCATGTCCTTAGCTATTGATATACAAGTGGATCCAGATTGGATCTTCGCGTTGACATAGTGACTGGTGACATTGGTGATATGATACAGTGTTGACAGAGCAAGAGTTCAAAGGCATGGTTGAAGTTGTATTAAAGACATCTTATTAAAATCAGCCTATCATTCTACTAGCCTTAAGGGCATGTTAGCAGTTCTAAATACTGCACTGAAAAATGACTATCGGCTATATTGATGGAGGTAGTCAGAGCAGAGAACTGTAATGTGATCTAATGTTACCAGACTAGAACACATGTTTTGCTAAAGCTCAGTGACAGGGATTTTATACAAGAAGCGGTATTAAAACGTTAACCATATTTTATACCGATTACATGCATTTATATGTTTAGCAGTGCTATGGTCCATCTGGATGTTATAAAATTTCCTGTAAAGTCTCATCGGGTTATGTTGCTGCGTCCATTGTAACGGAGAAAGGGAAATAGGCACTTAGTCTGGATTTTATGCATGGCTGCGAAAGCTATTAGGATGTGTTCACACAGTGCAGTTGTAATTGTAATAGTTTTTTTTTTTTCTTTTTTAGCCACAACCCCTTAGGGATATTTACATGTATAACTATAGCTGTAGTAGTTGATATGGGGCCCAAGGGGTTCAAAAATATCATCACTGCTTGTGGGGCAGAAACCGTGGATGACTATCTAACCCTGGTGATGTGTGTTCATTTTCTGCAGAATCTCTGCTCAAGTAAAAGAAGCTACTACCGTATTTGCTTGCTACATTTTAATTTACAGTTTACTAGATGGGGGATCCATCTTATGGATAGAACATCAATAAAAAAAACCCTTTAGGGTAGAATCATAAAGAACTGAAATTGATGTTGTATCTTACGCATAGGAAATCAATTTTGAAAAAATCAGATAACCCTTTTAAAGGAGTTTGCGCAAAAAGACAGTTTATCACCTATCCACAAGATAGGAGATAAATGTATGACCCCACTGATCACAAGAGCAGGCGTCCCTTGTACGGCATATAAATGGAGCAACAGTGCGCAGGGGATTACCAAAGATAGCTGAGTACAGTGCCTGGATAGCCATCATTTTTTTTCCATGTTTTCTTGGGGTCCAGCCAGTCTACAGCTTATCCACGATCATTTTGTGCCTAGTTGTCATCCTGGGAAAACTCCTGTAAAGTGATTCTACCAATAAATGGGATTAGGAATCATAGGAACAGAGGATTCAGGAGCAGGTTTTAGAATTGCAAATTATATTTCAGTCTTAGTAAATTAAGCAATTAATAAATAATCTATGGTTAGTACAGTATCATGCTATTGCTGACTGGGAACGTGATCATCAGTTTATATATATGGTATATGGTTTACATATATGATTTTGTGAAGAACTACAATTACCAGCAGGGAGCAGGGATAGAAGGCTGACATGGTGCTTTGTGATTATTTATTGTGAATTTAACAGAAGGAATGGAGTATATAAAAGAAGCTCTTAGACATTTCCCTTCTGTAAAAAAAAAAACGCAGCAAAATCTGCAACAAAAAACGATGCGTTTCCACAACGTTGGGCCTTAGCCTAAATGTCTTACATCTGATAGGGATTTCTATTCACAAAGGAGCCCCAAACAGTTAATTTGCAAATCTATTGTATCTCTGTCATATCTGGAAAGTGTACATTTACAGTTCTAGACTTCTTCAAAAACCTATTTTTCAACTTTTTATAGCACAAAAAAAACTCTAAATCAATTCTTTCTTCTACAATGTAATTTTTCTTGAAAATACTGTAGTTATGGTTCAGTTGTTTAAAAGCAATATCGAAAAACTCAATTTTTGATGATTTAGAGTGTGATAAACTACAAGGGTATCTTAAAAACAGTAAAATGTCAGAACAGTTTATTTGGTTGTTTCTGCATTACCGGCCTTTTATTGTTCTGTCTGGAGAAAGCCATAACATACACATCATTCATTTCGACTGTACGCTGCTCTGCTAAAAATATTCGCAGCCTTGGCACCAGCTCAAAATCAACCAATCAATTTACAAGTACTAAGATTTCAGATGGTATCATCTAAGTGTTCGAGTGTGCAAAACTGTGTCCTGAATATAACCTCTGAATTGCTATGTAATTGAATTAAGACATAGGAATTCAATCTTCAATAAAATGATTTGTCAGCCAATAAATTCTAAGTACAAATCAGTAGTTTCCTTGTGTTCTTTACAAATGAAGTGAAATCTTTGGCATTGGATGATGTGTGGTACTATAGTTAATTTTCTACATGTCACATACTGTATGTATGACATCGAGGCCTTATTCACACAACCATGCTCCATTCCAGACTGAGCATGGCTGTGTGAATGAAACTCATCATTGTGAGTTATAATGTAATAAGCTCCCAAATAGCTGGATTGCTACTTATCAGAATTGACAGATTTATGTCAATTCAGTACAATTGTTATTTTACTGGTTGGGAGCTCATTGCATCATAAATCATTTTACTATAAGTCTGAGTTCCAGTTACACACTCTTGGTCAGGATGGAAAATACAGTCTGGCCCATACACAGACTGTGTTTCATGGACAGGTCTTACAGTGAGGTAGCTGAGTATTAAAGGGGTTTTCTGGGATAAATTGAAAAACTTACTGGGGGTGCGGTAAAATAAAAAGTAAATGATACTTGTTACTAAACCAGTTTGGTTTTGTCTGCTGCGAATGTGCCAGAAGCACAAACGAAGACAAGGACAGTGAGCCCTAATACTAGACCCACCCGAAGTCCCTACCTGCTTGCCTCAGCTACCCTAAGCTGTAGAGGACAACTAGGCGACGGTCCCTTCCTATGTCACAAGTGCAAATACAGACAAGACAAACAAAGAAGAATGGGTAGGGAAAAAAACAAGGGTCTGAACCAGTCAGGCAGCAGGAACAAAACAAGAACTGGAAGAATAGACAGGTTTGTAAAAACAGGTACAGGAGTAAAACGCTAGCATGCTCAACAGAGACTAGTAGCAAACACTCAGGTGTGGTTTAGAAAACCATTTATAGGATGTCAGGGATCCGCTCCAGGCTTGATTAGACCGGACCCTGATCTGCCAGAGCAGTGAGAGTGGAAAGGAAGCATGTCAATCACATAAGCAAGACTGAAGTTAACTGAGGAGCAGAGGGAAGAGGATAGAGCTGTGTTCAGACAGAGTACAACAAGAAACCTGAAAGCACAGAATCATAGCTGGACACACCTCCTACGCTGTACCCTACGGCAGGAGGATAGCGCAGAAGTCTGAACAGATGCGGACGTTACAATACTCACCTACCTCTGGTTCTTGGTTCAGGTGGAACATCCCTCTTTCTCTCTGGTCTATGTACTGCCCGGGATGGAACTGCAAAGGCTTAGGTGGCCTTTATGGCCAATCACTGGTCTCAGTAGTCACATGTTTGGTACCGGTGACATCACCAGTACTCAACTTGTGATCTCTGAAGCCTGATTGCCCAGGCAGTCTGCAGATTGGAGAGAACTGGAGGCGCACCACCCAAACTGAAGACTGGGGTGAGTATATTACCCCACCCTTGGCCCATATTGAGTTTTTAATTTATCCCAGAAAACCCCTTTAAATAAACAGTTATCACACTGTTGAGTAGCCATTTACTGATGTTTCAAATAGGTTACAAATTTCTGGTGGATCTACTTTTTAGACAACATGAACCAGATTATCACAGTGGCTGATGCTGGGTGAGAAATCTGATGCATCTTTAAACTGTCTAGTCTAAATTTATATCACCATTGTATTAAATTGCTTACCTTACACTAGACATTTGTGCCAGAATTTTTGTGCAATTTTGGAGCACATTGTTGCATCTCAAATGGTCAACCTTTCAACAAACTTTTGATAAATCAATACTGCATGTGATTATAAGAAACTATGTAATGTATCTTATCAGAAAATACATGTCAGTACTTCCCTCTATATATAGGAGTAACATGAAGCTCCTGGGCTCCAATACAAAATCTGTACCAGGCCCCAACTATAATGTATTATTTACAGTACCTATTCTGTGATATTTGGGAGAGACACCTAATGAGCCCCCTGGCTCAAATACGACTGCACCTTCGACAAACCTTCAAGTTATGTCACTGTCTATGCATATCCTGCATAGTGAGAGTGAGAAAGGTATGGTGCAGATTCTCCTCTTCTTACTGTGTACAGTGTATGGCAGCTAGCCTCCTCCCACTAGCTCAGAGAGAAATGCACACTACTAATAGAGACTGCAGAAGTCTTAGAATGGATAGAAAAAGGGTTATTCCCATATACACACTGTACTACCAATTTATGCAACGTTTGCTTAAAGATTAGGTATATTTTAAGTCCCTCCACTTTCCCAACAAGCAATGCTTTCCTGTGATACATAATAAAAGTGGTGCAGAACATTTTGGTGCAAGTTCATCCAGATTCTTGTTTTACTTAGCTCAGTAAATCTACCCTAGTGTCATACAAGACAACCCCCTGGAAGTCCAAGGTTTGCATTCTTCCATTACAGACTTAGATACAGTACATGACTTTAACAAATTGCATTTCTCTTTTTCTCTCTTTTGATGAGTGAATGGAGAAATAAGGACACTTACAGAGAGGAAAGCTTGACACTTTGTTCTGGGTCACCTGTATCCATTAGTTATATGGATGGTAGAGGGCCAATAGGTGATTGTAATACCTGCATCTGCACTATACTGTCCAGTGATATCAAAGTTTCCCATGTTAGACTATGCTTCCTACTTTAAGACTTGCAATAGAAAAGGGAGTTTAAACAAACCAACACTACTGTACATATAGCTAAGCACAACCTCTTTTATCTCTGTCAGATAAGTTTCAATGCAGTACAAAAAACAGCTGAGCAAGTAGCGGCAAGTAAGGAGTCCATGGGAATTGAAGTTCTACAGAATAATAAAGCCCAGGAAGGAAACTTTCACCGAATCTCTCTGCTCCCATAATTGCTATTATTCTTGCCATGGGGAAAATTCTCAATATCAGTCGAAAATGTTCACCTGCAATCTAGTAATGTATTCTAAGCTGGAAATATGCATAAAATAGCTCTGTCTAGACAGCAGTGATCACACTAGAGGGGCATGTAAAATATTAGCACTATGTGACCATATAGATTAGGAAGTGGATGACTCAGACTAAAACTGATATGCTTGGGTGAAATTTGGGGAAAGATTAATCTTTATTGAATATGTTCACTGTTAAACTGACTAGACACATTGATGATAAATTATTACTTGTGGCATCTCAATTTTTGAGACTTTAAAGTGTTGTGACGGTATTTTAAAGAAGTTTTTTTTTTCCAGTTTTTTTTTTTTTCAGAAATAGCACCATTCTGGTTCAATGGTTGTAACTGGTATTGCACCTCAGCCTAAATCAAGTGAATGGGGCTGAGTTGTAGTATCATAAATGGGCTTGTGTGGCATTGCTTCTGTGAGAAAAGCAGACTCTTTTTTTCTAATTTTGTACTTAGTGTGTACATGCACTGGATGGTTTCTTCTGCCTCGAGTTTGCCCTGATCAGTTTCCCACATTTTCCGCTTATCTCGCTCATCCAGTGAAAGCTGCATCTTTTACACTTTCCATTGTCCGATCCTCATTAATTATTTACCACAGTGTCACATCCTATCTGCATTTTTCTGATAACCCCGTGGGAATCTAAATGCTGACTACACAACTTGTTTTTTTCAATATAAATATGTGCCTATGTGCGAGGTGGAACTAAAAGTAATTGACATGTCTTTGCCCTTTAATAAGATTTTGTGTGTAAATTTCAATATTCTGTATTAGTGCAATGTGCTGACTACAGTAAGAAGACTCTAGAAATTCTTTGTGCTTTCAAGCTGTAAAAACGTTCATTCTGGTAAAGTGCAAGTGTTATTGGAAAGGGACATTGATCTCATTTTATGATTTTCTGCTGGGAAATTTGTTACAGTGATTAATTTCTGTTTTTAACTGGTTGTTATCTCAAGCTTCTTAGTAAATCTTATTCCATTTGTATAGACAAACTTAAAGGGGTTGACCAAGATTCTTTCTTTTTATGGCCTACCGACAGGCAGCCCGTACACTGATCAGCTGTATGGGGCCACTTCCAACACAGGTACTATACACCGCACAGAGCTAGAAGCAGGTGGCTCCCATTCCTGTGTAGTGGCAGGCCACAGGAAAGCAGTTAAGCTGCAGCTTAACTTCACTGAGAGCTGAGCTGCAGTGATGCCGCCCATACTACAGTAAACTTTCCATGGACATGGAGCTGCAGTGCATCATTGGGCAGGAAAAGCAGTGAAGAGGATGAAGCACTAAACTTGTTCTGCATTACCTTCATTCTTAGAATCGGTGTGGATTCCTTAATTCGTAAGAAGTTAGGTAAGCATTAGTAGTTTTAAAGGGGTACTCCTTTCAAAACAAGGTACCTCCTATCCCCAGGATAGGGGGTAACTTGCTGATCAATGGAGGTGCAACTTTTGGGACCCCCACCATTCATGAGAACAGGAGGTGTTATGCATCCCAGTTTGAACGGAGGCAATGGCCAGAAATGCATGCACCCATTCCATAAATTTCAGTGATGCTGTACTTTGACTACTTTGGCAGATCTATTGCAGTGAATGGGGGGGGGGTGCACATTTCCGACCACTGCACAAAACACCTCGATAAGTCACCATTTACCTAGTCGATAAGAGGTGGTAGATAACAAAGATTTTTAAGAACACTGAATAGAGAAGTCATGCCTTGCCACTTTAGACTTTGTGCTAGGCATAGCACAGTGCATCAGTTTTGCTATGAAGTGCTCTTTTAATAACACCATTTTCAACTATTTTGAAACAATTTTTTGCAAACTTCTTTCAACAAAATATTGTCATTAATCGTGTCTTGTAATATGGACTATGGGACACATAGTAGGGATATAACTCTGTTGATGCAGATCCACCACCAGGACGCTGGTTGCATGTTTGTAGTGGGCGTCCAGTTTTCTATGATGTAGTCCTGTAGTGTTGATAGATGCACTAGATGGAAATCTTTGTTAGCTTACAGAGTGGGATCTTGAGTGAACAATCCTTCTTTTATCAGCTAGACATGATCTAGAGCTTGTCTGAAACAAACCACTCCATTAAAGTGCTTACAATCAATAATATTACAGCTTTTGTGTAAATAGATGAGGTTCAGTTGACCCTCTTGTCCAAGAATAATTCTCTCATAGAGCATCACTGTTTCCAGTAATGGAATCTGAAGTTAGAGGATAGTAGTATAATGTTGTACCGTGTTAGCCATTGAAAGTAGTGGAAGAGTGAAGAAATCAGGCGATACCTTTTAAAAATCTGTTAATTTTCAGTTTTTGTATCACACCATGTCTGATGAAGGGAGCGAGTACTCCTGAAAGCTTACTTATAAATATACGAAGTTAGAGGATGACTGTCAACCTTTATTTTGTCTTGTAATCATTGTCTGACCCAATATAGTACAAGCCCATTCTCTTTAGTATGGGAAGCTTCATTGTCACCTATATATGTTGTGATGACATCAACACAGTGCCTAGCAATTTCCAGTAGTCTTACTTTACCACTGAGCATATGACTGGAAAATGGAACTTGCCTACTCATTTATTTCATATGCTTGCAAAAATAGCTATTTTATTTTAAAGGGCTGTCAATGGCTTTTATAGTGATAACTTTTCCTTACTACTGCAGCTTTTGCCCATACTCTTGAATATTCTATCTATCTATCTATCTATCTATCTATCTATCTATCTATCTATCCAGCTATCTATAATAAATCTTTCTAAAAACATTTTAGGAAATTAAGAGCAGTTACATGTAAGCTTCTCACATGAATGTCATGTCTAGGTATCATATGTTTATAGAGCATACTGCTGTTACTGGAAGCATATTGTCAGCTTTCTATGCTATAAATAATTAACCTTGTTAATTATAAATTCAGGAAAGCCGTGCTAGAGTTTCAGAAGGATCCAATTTCCATGAAATTGAAAAATATATAACAAGCTTTGTGTATAACTGACTCAATATTCTCTGAAATAAAGACTTTGTGGGTGGACAAAATCCCAGATATTACACTGTGTAGACTTCTCAGTTCACAGGAGTCAGAGAGCATTTAATGACAGATTCCATGTGAGTCACAATGCAAGTAATACTGTTATGTCTGCTGCTTTTGTTTTTTTCCTGCGTTGCAGCATTTCATTCCCAAGAAATAAAAATAAAACACAAGCTGCAAATTGACAACCATTTGACTAAGTGTTTGTTCAATCTTTCAACAGTGCTTGGAACCTTGCAAGGAAACCTGGGATTTGAAAAAGAATAGCTGCCAAAGTCTCTGTGAGGTATGTCAGATTTATTCTGGGTGTGGAAAAAAATTTGTCTCTTATAGTATGCCATGAAAAAATATAAAGATATTTTGCTCATGGTGACTTGACAACAATTTTCAATGGAAGCCATTATATTATTCACAATGTTGCTACCTATGTAAACATATCTACAGTGCTATGCATGCACCCAGGTTCTGCAAAATGCAGATTCACATTCTTATAAAGTTTGGTGATAGCCCATAATGGAGTAGACCAGTTTCAAAACAGGAGAGTCAAAATTTGTAAAAAAAAACAATAAAAGAAGGTGCACTCACCTGTTTACTTACCCTCTGATCCAGTATCGTGTTTGTTGATCAGCTGCAAGTGATGTCGGTGACATCATGTTGACAAGATATGCCCACTGGCCTCGGCAGTGTTTCAGATGAGGCGAGGAATCAACAAACACCAGCTGGAATCTACAGAGCAGGACCATGGCGGGGAGGGCGTAAATACATGTTACCTTTTGTTTTTTTACAGGTTTCCACCGCCAACCAAAAGTTTAAGATTTAACTGTAAGAACACATTTCATACTTGTTTGGCCAACAACTATCTCTCATGACCACCTTAGATACATTTATATACAGCTAACTGTGTACTATGTGTGAATGGGGACACGGAAGTAAAGCTGGACTTACATGTTAGATTTTAGACTGCTATCTTTACGTTCTTACAGACGCCTGCTCTAAACAAACAAACAATGAACGTTCCAACAAACACTAATGAAGTGATGGAAATGACATATAGTTTGTCAGTGTGGGTTAGTAGCCCAAACGCATGTCCACAATACACAAATTGACCAAAGGTCTGTCAGCCTAGCCCATACACAAATTATTACATCTAACCGAAGACTGTAAAAATCCAACAGAACCGATTTTAGTTGATGGTCTCCTGTAGATTTATGTATGAAGGATCGTTCGCCAAACGTTCAAAATCTGCCACTTCAGCAGTGTAAAATCTAATGGGTATGGCCAGACACTCTTTCCCCTTTAGCCTCCTTTTGGCAACTGCCTGATCCTTCTCTGCCCCAACATCTACCATTGGCGAAGAGTTCAGAGGTAAACCCAAGCACACTAGATGGTCTACTGGTCCTTTTGAAATCTGCAGGTTTGGCCGACTTTAATGTGTTTATTAGCAGCTTAGGATATGGCAGTAGACTACCTGACACAAGCAGATATCCATAATGTAACTGAAAGAGAAATCTCTATGTGATTAAACATATATACCCTTATATAGTTAATACTACAGTTCATATATTCTACTTAGTAACAGATATTGTCTGCCACTAGCCAGTGGCAGTGCATGTAGCCTGTGCGATCCTGGGTAACTCTGGAGCATCTCAATGATCAGTAATTGAGCCTAAATATAGAACTTCAAAGAATAGTAATGAAGAGAAAAACACTTATAGCTTACAAAAAATAGCTGCAAAACAGAGCAAGGGAGATGAAGGCCAGGGGGCAAATGAGACCCCGAGGGATAATAAACCATTTTAATTAACTAGCTGCAAATGTGCAACTCACAGAAGACAATCCTTTCCTTCACATGTGCAGTGCTTTTAAGTGAAACGCTATAATTAAAGGGCCACTACTGTAAAACACAAGCTGTATTATACAGAATGCACTGTACAGATATCTCCGACCCTTAGGAATGACTGATGCAGGAGCTTATCAGGACTGAGGATGGTCAACAAAAGCTTTTCATCACGGTGGAGGCATTTGTCCCTAAGCACAACAGACTTCCTGTTAGATAAACTAAGCCTAAAATAGCATATAACATATGGAAACTGCTTACATGAAGATATGTAAATGGTAACATTAGGTATATATCAAGTTTATTAACTTCTAGGGTATATACCATATGTTGACAGAACTGACTCAAGGTGTTGTAGTTTTCAATAGTCTTGGGGGAAATCTTCAGAAATATGTTAATGCTTAAGCTGACCATACACATTATATGAATGGTGACTGAACCTATCAAATTAGCTCAGACTGGTCTACCATCTAAAGTACATGAGGGCCTCCTGACTCTCCCCCAAAGGCAGACGCCAGGGGCATACAGATCAGGCATTTTAGATTTCAACTGTCCAATCCTTTTTTCCTTAGCCAGATAAGTCGCCTCATGAGAGAGTATCCATCGATGTAGTGGAGCAGTTGTTGAGATGATAATTTCTCTTTACTTTACACAGTGTTAGCAAAGAGCATCGTAAAAACTGGAGTCAGCAAAGGAAATAATAGTAAAATCTTCTGTCATTTTTTTCAGCCACTCTTTCCGAAGAAGCACTATGAATGCTTAACCAGCTGTGAGTTTCTCAAATCCGTCTTGTCAGTGAAGCAAGGCGACTGCCCAGCTCCAGAAAAAGCCAGTGGATTTGCGGCAGCATGTGTCGAAAGCTGTGATGCTGATAATGAATGCTCGGGGGTAAAGAAGTGCTGTTCGAATGGATGTGGTCATACGTGTCAAGTACCTAAAAACTTGTATAAAGGTAGGACTTTTAGGAAAATACTGAGATTTCTTGAAGTCAGAAACACATTTGTACAACACCTTAGGAAATCTTTTTGGTTTAAAATTATATGGATAACCTAACTTATAAAGGACTGAATTTAAAGGTGACTTGTCAACTCTTCTGACATGTCTGTTTTATTAAATACTTATATTGCCCATGGAAGACAAATTCTTCAGCTAGTGGCAACTCATTCTTCACAGAGGACAAGAAGGGGTTACATCAGAACATAATATCATTTTGGAATGTCCTTTCTCATAATTCTGTGTTGTACTGTTACTCTTATTCCCATTAGACATTTATCAATTATTTGAAAACTGGATGTTATCATTCTTTTTGTCACTGGGTGTGTCCCTAAACAATTCGACACTGTCAGCAATGATTGGGTATTGGTAGAGTGTACAGAAATGCACCCCCAACTAGTAATATACAGGTATCAATTTATTTATTACTTTCTAGACGGAGTAACAGAGGCATGGTAACACAGACTTATAAGAAAACACGATCCACAATTGTTATTAACGGGAATACAGTTATTTCTCAAAAAAAAACATGTCAAAAGAGATCAAAGACTAGTCCTCTAGTGCAACGAAAAATCAGTAAAATCAGCTGCTAGCTAAGGCTGGATTCACACCAGCATTCGCACTCCGTTCAGGGATGCCATCCACAAATCCGCTTGAAACCAGGTAAAAACCCGGCGGACCACATTATAGTCTATGGGGTCCATGGGTTTCTGTGGGACCCCAAGCGGACCCGAAGAATGGAAACCCCAATGCTAGTGTGAACCTAGCGTAAGTCCACGATAGTAGTTGTCGACTTTTAACTTGAAGACAACCCCTTTAATCATCAGTAGAACGATAACAAAGATTTGTTTTTTTGTCATGATGTTATCCTTAAAATATTAAAATTTTTGTTGATTATGTATTTCGGCGCAAGGACTATGGGTGGGTAGGAGGGTGGGCTATTAAATTGGTTTTCCTGGAATAGAATATTATGACATATCAGATCCGTGGGTGTCACCTCCACTAATCAGGTGATTGACGACTTAAAAAGTACAATACTTTACACTGTATATCCCTTTGAATGGGACTGATCTGCTAATATGTCATGTGACAGATGAAGGCTGCTGCTTTGATTAGCTGATCTGTCGGATCCTAGATGTTGGAACTAATATTGATCGGCTATCCTATGGATAGATGATCATTATTTTAATCCTGAAAACCCCCTTTAACTCTGTTTTTTTCACATATGTTGTTATGTTGTTCAGGAATAATAATATTTTTAGATATATTTAGATCCTTGAGATCAGAACTTGGTGACACAGACAGAATATCAAAGTGTCAGCACATCCTGTTCTTTCTTCAATAAACTTTATTAACTTCAGCATGTGCTTACATGTCAATTATCAATTAACATGCACCTGCATAGAAATAAGATTGCATCCCCGGAATATTGCTACAGTATATTCTCTAGCTCCATCTACAAGGGCTTAAATGAATATTCTTCCGAGTTGTCCTTGTAACTACAATATCTGATATTATTTACACCTTATATTAAGCTGAAAACTACTTAAAACCAGAATATTGCTGGAACGGTTCTGACAAATACAAGGTTGACAGTTCATTCTGCTCCCACTTCCCTCCCAGCCAATGTTCGGTGAATAGCCTGACATCAGCTCATTGTGTGACCACTCACAGCAGGATCTCAGCATTCAATGAAAGCCTCTTAAAAAGCAGATGCTTTATACCTGGAGGATAAGAGGCTAATTGTCCTCCCTTTATTACCCTTTCATTATCTAAAGAAAGTGATACTAAAGAGTGGCCGGACATTATAAAAGATACATTATTAAAGTCAAGCATGTCCAATTCTGCAAATGTAGGTTGCCTCGCAGTGAGTGGAAAGTAGTCATTAGTCAGAATAGGGCATGTTGTTCAGGCCAGGAGAGCAATGTGTACCTCACACCCCTTCATTACATGATGAATTAAAGGAAATACTTAGCTAATAGTACTAATGATATCTCTCACATCTGGCAGTGTATATTGCTCTTACAGAAACCTGCTGACACGTACCATCACTAATGTATTCATGGCAACTATGGGAAACATTCCAAAGCAGAATCCATTCATTTAACAAAAAGACAAATAAAGTTGGATTGATAATAACAATGGAGCCAGCCTAAAATAGATTGTTTATAAAATCCTGTGTTGCCCTACTGGGTTTGACACAGGCAAACTGATTATTTGGGTATGCGAGTGCACATGAACCCATAATATGGCCATAAATACCAGACTTGCCAATCTAACATGTTGGGGCCTCCCCACATCCCCCCCCCCATAGCAGATATAGAAAACAGAAGGATCGGGCATGCTTTATTTTCACAGATATTTATTGCCACCTTTGTCCAGTGTATCATTTCAGCGCTCCTAGTAGCCATGTGTTGTGTTATTTTGGCTACTAGATGACTAACCCTACAGCTGTAATATGCTGCTCTTACATTCAACAGAATATTAAAGGGTATCTTTCTCCATGTCCACCAACACCAGTTCTTTGCATCCTTTAATAGATGTCACTCCATTGTTTAAGACATAGTTGGAATTTTTCCAGTTTGGCGCCTGATGTGCTTAGGTAGTGCCAGGCAAGGGGCGTGATTATGAGCGCACTGACAATGTCAGAGCTCAAACTCCTGCTCCTGCCTGACACTGCCCACTTGATAGTAGAAAGCCCTTTTAGGCTAAGGCTCCACATTGCAGAAACGCAGCTTTTTTTTGTTGCCGATTTTGTTGCAGTTTTTTGAGCCAATGTCAGGAGTGGATTTAAAATCAAAATCTGCAACAAAAAATCGCTGCGTTCCTGCAACATGGAGCTTTAGCCTTAAACTTCTATTTTCATTTTGTATAATTGATATTTTTGGGCCTTACTGTTGTTTATTTCTTTAAGGAATACAACTATCTTTCTAATCTCATGCTTTTATTTTTCTAGAAAAAGTGCCATATCTGACTATTGGCTATGTCTGATATTGCAGCTTGTGTTCAGTGAAGCAAACGGGCCTGAATTGTAACATTAAACACAGTCCATGGACATTATGAATGTAATGGCTTTTCTAGAAAAAAAGCAGACCCTCTTTTTCTAATCTTGGACAATCCCTCGAACTTCTGCAAAACAGAGTTTCCTGATTCTTTATTGTTTTCTTATAATGTTAATTTGTTAGAAGACAAATCATTTTCTCCTGTTGCCTGAGCTACTGTTCTCCATCTGGTAATATCACGGGACAACAATGTTAAATCCCAGCAATTATAAGATTAGACATAACAAATAGTTTGTCTGACACGAGCCACCTGGTGAGACAGTTCTCTTCTGCTCTGTGCAGTCCTTTTGGTTATCCATGTACTATCTAATTTGTTATACATCGTTCATTTTATCTTCTTCTGGCTTGTATATAAGGTGACATTGGTGTGTATTATAGTAATATCTTATCATTATCAGTATTTTAGATTTATGTATCAAACTAAATCAGAATAAAAACACAAACCTAGGCATTTTGACAACATATCACAATTTGAAAGTCCGTAAAAAGTAGAATAAATTTGTATATACTTTTCTTTACTGGTTTTGCACTCATTTTAAGGCACACGTCAACCTTCAATAGCTTTTGCCCAAATAGGTATACAGCCAACAGCAATTTTTGTTAACTACTCATATACAGTGATGTACACTGAGCTTGCATCCATTTTTATGGGGTAAGAGGTGAAAGCTGCTGGCAGTGGCTTATCCCATGAGAGCAAAGGACTGGGCATATGGAAACTCAACATATCAATCCTTCTTTCCCCTCTTTTGCAGGAAAGTTGGTCTGTCTTGCCAAAATTGGCAGGTACGGCTGACTTTGCTCATTTATGTATGGGCACTTTTACCTTAGTAAAAATACAAAAAATGTGTTTTTTCCCTATTGTAACTTGTATGCTCTTTTTCTGGACTTTATGGACAGTCATTAGGTTGTGTGTTTGGGTTCAGCTCAGCTTCATCAAGGTAAACAGGGCTGTGGTGCAAAACCAGACACAGCCTATGGACAGGTGTAACACTGTCTTTTGAAAAGAAGTAGCCAGGATTTTCTTGTTTGGAAAAAAATGAAGACATTCTCTATTTGGTCTGGTTTGTGGACCAATCACATTAAATCTATAAGTCTGTGTAATTCATGGACAGAACATGGATGGCAACTATGTGTTGTCTGTTTTTCACGTATCCTAAATATTGTAAAGTAAAGCGACACTGTTAAAAAGTGGTATATCTGTTTTTCAACCCGAGACAAAACACTTCCAAAAAAGATAATAGAACTGTTTGCTATCTGTGGAAAACATGGACAACACACGTCCATAAAAAATGGACATGAGAATAAGCCCTTAGTGATAGACAGATGACTATTGAACATTGTATTTTGGAAGTGAAGGAAATTGGCCATGTAATCTCTTCATTTCCTTCCTTTGATAGCCTGTACAGACTGCAGGTTCCTGTTATGCAAAAAACATCTCAAACATAAGTTAAAATTAACTGTAAAATCCTGTTTTGTTGTCCTATAACAAGTACTTAAAACAGTGACATATAAGTTTATGTTTGGATGTCCACAAGTGCTAGTTGTTCCCCCTTCCCATAAGAATCATATACCCCAACAACACCATGCAACATACAGTACAAATAATCACAGTACAATTATATACAATTAAAGGGCTTTCCCAAGATATACAATGTGTTGTCTAATAGCAGGGAATACTTTACAATAAAAAGAAAAAAATCCTCTTTAATCCTCTGCACACTTGGTAGTCCTGGTAGCAAATATGAATTTGGACAAATCTGCATGGAGTGTGTCATTTTTATCATGGGTTTCCTTTGGCTATTCCAGTTTTCATTGACACCCTAAAGACATTCTGTGTGATTTGTTAACTGATTTCTTGAGAAACTGGCTTCTTACTGTGTTAAATTTGTGTATCCGAGATGAGTAAACTAGATTGGGAGATACGCTGGTGACATGGTGTTGGTGAATATATCCTCTCTGTGGAGATTGAGAATTAATAAGTGATATGTAAATTAGAGGAATTAATAGCATAACTACATATAAGTAACAAAATCTTACATAATGTGCCTGGTCGGTAGTGTTTGTAAGCAGACATCCATCAACTTCTGCATGTCTAGTAGTCTTTAATATGTATTAACACAGTGTAACTATAAAAACCTTATATATTGACAATATAAGATGGTGTTCTGCTTTACATTAATGTTGTATTTTTGCTGCGATTTTCAGAAAAGATAGCATAATGCGACATAACGGCAACACTTTTATAAGGGTGAGCCACCATTTAAATCCTACTGAGAACTTTTTAGAATAACTGAGGAACTGCTCAAAATGTGGCGCTTCTACTGTAGTTCACAGGCCGGTGACTTCATGTTCATTTGTCTCATAGCCTATTTACAGTTCAGTCTTATTCATGTGAATGGAATCGAGCTTAAAGGGGTATTCCCACGTACATAACCATTTTTAAATTTGTAGATAATTAAAAGTTATACATTTTTGCAAATATAAGTATTTAAATATTTTGCAGAGTTTTAAAGATTTTCTCTAAATATCTTGTGGTCACAAGTTGTTGTCTTGATTGGTTGCCAACGGTTATGCCCATGAATGCAGGACCTTTCTAAGGTCAGCCATGATTTCCTTATTATGACCAGGATATCTTCTGATACATGTAGTGCCCCTGCCTGATAACCCAGCTACAATAAGAAAATCATGGCTGGGTTCCTGATAAGTCCAGGACCATAGAAATTTTCTGCCTTTGTGGTTGTATCCATTGGCAACCGATCAAGAAAACAGACTATCACCACTAAGATGGTTACAAAAAATCTTTAAAATTCTGCAGAATTTTTAACTACTTATATTTGCAAAAATGTTTGACTTTTAATTATCTACAAATTTAGATATGATTATGTTCATGGGAATACCCCTTTAAGTACCAAGTACATCCCTATGCAATGTACAGTGCTGTGCTTTGTATTCAGCAAAGAGGCTGCAACGCTCACTCGAATGCTGCAGTCTCTTCAAATAGGTTACCTGTGGGGGTCTCAGACGTCAGACCCTCCTGATCACATATGTGATAGGTCATCAATATGTAAATCCTCGAAAACCCTTTAAAGAGCACCTTTCATGTCCTCTTGCACATGCGGTTTTATATACCGCCAGAAAGCCAACAGTGCGCTGAATTCAGCACACTGTCGGCTTTCCCGTTATATGCCCTGGTGCTGGAGATATCGGTGCCATTAGTTTCTGGACCGATCTCTGCCCACATTCAGAAGGGCGTTCCTGACAGTCTAGCTGGGCTGTGAGGAATGCCCCCCTGACAGTACTTGTCCATAGCCTTGTACTGGAGGGGGGGCGTTCCTCAAAGCTTAGAGTCATCACTGGGCGGTAAGGAAGGACCCCTTTGACAGTACAAGTCTATGGACGAGTACTATCAGGGGGCGGCGCTCCTCACAACCCAGCTAAACTATCAGGAACGCCCTTCTGAAAGTGGGTAATGATTCGTGCCGAAACTAACAGCACCGATATCTCCAGCCCCGAGGCACATAACGGGAAAGCCGACAGTGCGCTGAATTCACTGTCGGCTTTCTACTGGTATATAAAGCCGCATGTGCAAGAGGACATGAAAGGTCCTCTTTAAGCCAATCATGTGTAAAACTAGCTTATTTCTATGTTACACATCATACAATATTTATTGCCTATTCTATTTTGTAACATTTTATACAGTCCTGTTCAATCTGTTAACAAGGTCCTGGCAGGATTTATCTCCAATATGACATATCATCAATATATTTTGCCTGGATAATCCCTTTACGTTTGATAGCATATTAATTCATATTTTTTGTATGCTAATTTTTAGTTACACCAAAAAAAACAAAAAAAAAACAGAAAAAAAGAAATGGTGATTAAGTCACATCTGTTTTCGGTGTTCTTGGCGGCTGTTGTACAAGGGAACACATTGAAATGCACTTGTACTTGTTCACCGCTTTTGTGATTTAGAAATCCATATGCTGACAATTACATTCGACAGAGAGGTTGAATTATTTCCAATCAACTGAGTCCAATGGATCTTAATGTAAACCAGATGGGCATTTCTGCATGCAAATTGTAGAATCATTGCACATCACAATTAAGGACGAGGACTGAGCCTACAAATACAACCTGACAGAGCTCATAATGCTCATCAAACAAAGCTAGGACTGACAATTGTTGGCTGGCAAGCAACATGTACAGGTCAATGTTTATTCAAATATATGTATATCTTGAAACATAACACTTTGGTATGTGGTATATATAGGCTGTATATAACATTTCTGGAGACGAACTATGGGTATTGTTTTCTAGAACAAGTTATTGTTGATATGTATGTTTCAACCATCATGACAATTGTTTTGCATGATCATATTGGAAAAATACCCCATTTAGTCAAGAAGGGCACTTCTCATGTACTTGGGATGTGTCTGTTTTGCAGCTCCGTTCTATCTACGTGAATGGAGCTAAGCTGCAATACCAAATACAACCTATAAGTGGCACTGTTTTTGGATAAAATAGAACCATTTTTTTCTAATCATCTCCTTTAATCATTTAGGGATAAATCAACAAATTACAATTGGCCTCTGACTAAGACTCTGCGGCCTCTGGCTTTTACTGTGCGTAGTATGGTTGTAACTGATATTTACTTTGTATGTTGTAGGCGTTCCTCTAAAGCCAAGGAAGGAATTAAACTTCAATGAACTTCAACATGGAAATCTGGAAATCAAATGGTCTTCAAAATTCAACATTTCGGTTGAGCCAGTGATCTATGTGGTTCAGAGACGATGGAATTATGGGATACACCCAAGTGAAGATGATGCCACACCATGGCAAACCATTTCACAGGTTTGTTTTAAACACTAAATATATAGACATAGATAGATGTAGACATAATAGACATATATGTGAGTTATACAACAGGCACATGTAACCGTCAAATATAGTACTAGTCTTGCTATATTTTGCTATATTTTTTTGTGTAAACTCATTTGGCAATGAACTAAGGCTAGTGTCATTTACTGTGAGGAGAAAGTCCTACAAAAATCTGGGCATTATTGTAAATTTCCCCTTTATACTTTATATATAATTATAAGGTCTACATCTACTAGCAGGTAGGTCAGGTAGCAGGTAGGGTACCTGTTGATTATACTTGGAGGAGGTGGTAGACTCCCTTTAATGTAAAGGGACCCGATAGATTCCACATTTGTTAATTATCACCTTCTAACAATTTTTACTTGAGTATAACTACCTGCCTTGTTATATTACTAAGTGCATTACAGTGATTAACAACATACCTTTATCATGTATGTCAGTTTTATAGATTTGGAGAAAACCAACTTTGAGGTCTTATGCAAATAAGGCAGTTGGTGCACTGGGGTTGGGTCTTCTGCTCCCTGGAGCATTCCTCTTGTCACTTAGACTCCTACCATCTTCTGTCTTCAGAACCCTGCGCAGTGAGTGTTTATCCTCCCACTGTTATTGCATGACCAACTTTGAGGTCTTATGCAAATAAGGCAGTTGGTGCACTGGGGGTGGGTCTTCAGTTCCCTGGAGCATTCCTCTTGTCACTTAGACCCCTACCATCTTCTGTCTTCACAACCCCGCGCATTGAGTGTTTATCCTCCCACTGTTATTACATCTCCCACCCTACTTGAGCAGCAAGAACAGTGAAGGTCCGCCTCCAGTGCACCAACTGCCTCATCTACATAAGACATCAAAGTTGTTTTTCTACAGATCTACAAAAGTGACATACAATGTTCTCTGTAACATGGATGTGCCATTTAAATATGCTTGGGGGAAGCTGTAGACGCCATTTAACAAATCTTACAGCAGTAACACTACAGGGTGCACTTACATGCACAAAATGGCTACCTGAAGTGCTGATCCAGTGACTTCAACATACCTGATGACTTATGCCCATCCCCTCTTGTCTCTAAAGTTGGCCATACATTTTAGATTAATGTTGGCTGAACAGACCTATTTCAGGTTTCTCCCAAGTATTCCACGACAGCAGATATTAGAGAATATAAGAATCAGGTAGAACCACTACACCACTGAGTATGTGTATGGGGTTTCGGTAGGGCTAGGTGTCTCAAGTCTTTAGCCAGTTAGTTAGGAAATGGGACTTGCCTCACTTTTTTTTTATGCCCGCTCCCTTCCCCCTTTGTTTTGAGCACGAGTTATCCACTTTTGCCCACTGGTCTAGTTTTGATGTGGTAGTATTCATATAGTCAGCCATTAGTTTAGTATTATTAAAGTTGTTAGTTATCATTATTTGTTGAGTGATAAATAATTAAAATTTACTAAAACATAATTTATAGATTCACACCTATGTACACACATATGGAACTTACACAGATGTGTTGTATACACACTACGCTTTACTCACAATATAAAGAAGCAGACTTTTGTATGGAGGTCCATATACATGCAGCATATTTAATTTTCATTAAATACTAAATACCACATCTGGCTCAATACTGCACCAAAACCAATTTTTCCATTCCAAGCATAAAACTGCTTTTTTGTTACTGATATTTTAAAATATTGCCAAAATAAACGCAGGAAGAAGTGTAGTATTATGTGGTGAAGCACTAGTCTGTGAAGTGGGAGTTGTTGGCTAAGAATCAATATTAACTTTGTGTGGCCTTGCAAGAATCTCAAACTGCCTCCATTACAGTAAATTAGATTGTAAGCACTGAGGTCATAAGAATTTACTATATCTGCTGACAGGTCAAAAGAGTTCAGCTAATTAACTCTAAGCCCTAAATCCTTACAATCAATAATATAAAAATAGAGATTCCACATGTTCGCCATCTGAAACCTCTGGAAGTGGACTCACAGTTAGAAACTTGACTGCAAACAGGTTAAAGGAATTGGAATAATAGAAATAATAAAATATTATTTTTAAAGGGTTTGTCCTATGAAGTAAAGTTTGCAGGACTTTTCTCCTGTTCCACATTCAACCTGTGCGCAGCCAAGCTGAATGTGATAGAAATGGAGATGGTGGGCGCTTCCATTCACTTCAGTTGACCACATCTGGAAACTTGTTTATTTTTTGACCTGTTGTAAATAACTTTTCTACTTTTATTGCATTTTGTTTTTTTAAGGATTCTAAGATCCTTTGAATGTCCATATCTTTAGGGTATAAAAAATCTGTGAATTTTCAGTTTCCTGTATAATATCATGTCTGATGAAGGGAGCTAGTACTCCTGAAAGCTTACCATCAAATATACTCAGTTAGCCTCTAAAAGGTATCACCTGATTTCTTCACTCTTCCACTACTTTCAATGGCTAACACAGTACAACATTATACTACTATTGATTGTAAGGGGGCAGACTCAAAAGGATTCTCTCTGTTTCTCCTATGAGTGTCCTGTCAGGATTTGCACTGCCTTTTATTCAAAAACCTAGCTCCAAACCTTATATATATATATATATATATATATATATATATTTATACATATACATATCACAGAGACTCTTCTGTACGATACACTTCACTCAGCTAGGGCAGCATACATAAGGCTACGTTCACATCTCCGTCACGAATGACTTTTTCCTGCACTGGTTTCAGTTTAAAAATGACACACCCAATTATAGTCTATAGGGTTTTCCTGCGCTCTATGTGTAAACGCAGTTTTAGTGGTCCACCTATAAGTTGTTTAGGTCACCCGACGGATCTGAAGAAGGGAGAGACAGTACTAGTGTGAACCTAGCATTATTCACTTGACAGGTTTACTCTCACTACTATTTAAGAATAGATGTATACAGTCCATACACGTGCCCATTAAATGTGAACTAGGCACAGTAAATACTGTGTAACAGTAGTCCTATTTTGGTCAGGGAACAAGTTCTCCATTCTGTACACCTGTGATAAAATGAGTGAGCCCTGATTAAACTATATACAATAAACCTACTACATGTAATATCCTGTATATTAAATGCTATAATAATCACTCATAAATTGCTTGTAACATTTGCAAAATACTTTACTTGACATTTTTTATCTTGTAATTTTTGCAAATTCACAGAACGTGGTGACATTTACTAGACATTTGGCGGTAATTGCCAGTAAAAGCTGTGATCTTCTCTGTAATTTACAGATGAGAAAGCTTTATTTAAAAGTATTTTAATGGGAAAAAGTTAATCCCAGAACTTTACAGATTCTTCCATTTTCTTCAAGTAATCGTTTTGTAAGTTTTTCTTTAGTTTTAACAATGCCTAAAAGCTTCTTTTTGCAGTTTCTTCAACAAATAGTTTACTAGTGATAGAGTAATATCCAACACTTGAATAGAAAACATCATCACTTTTTATTGTGATGAATCCAGAAGTTCTGCACTAATATTCAATATTGCACAAACAAAACCTTGATCTATGGCTCCATACACATTAGATAGCTGCTGGCCGATTGCCTCTGGAGGAAGATTATCTTCACTAAAAGAAAAGTATCAGATAGTTGAAATCCAAATGACTCTTGGCAGTTTGGATTATGTCTACCAAGAGTCAGGAGTCATACATATTAGATGTCGAGCTGAAATTGGTTAGTTTTATTAAGAAAGGTGTAGCTGTAAAGGGTTCACAGATAGCAGACACACTAGGGCAGATTGATTAGGACTGCCATTTCCTATGTCAGTCTTAATAAATGCACCAAGAGGTGCAAGGCACATCTGAATTATCAAGAGGCTCCAGCTTGTCCATGCGCCAGAATGGAAATCTAAGCCATTCAAAGAACTGGTGTAGATTTCCTGCATAACTCACCCAAGAAATTTGTCATAAATATATCAGGCTGAGACATCTCTGCCCCAACCTTATCTGCTCTTTTCCCTACTTTGCCCACATTCTGTGAACATGCGAGTGAGACACATAATAGGGGATGTAGCACATGTTTGGCACAAGAAAGGACCTTGCGCCAAAGGTGCGACACATTACCATCCATCTACCAGAAAACTGATGGGATAATAGATTCCCCCACAGTCAGTAGCTTATCTGCCATATAAATTAAAAAAAGTTCTACTTCTAGATAGTAAATATAATCATAATGTTATTAACTATACAAAACCAAATCTACAGTGGTTTGCAAAAGTTTTCATACCCCTTGAACTTTTTGTCACCTTACAACCACAAACTTAAATGTATTTTATTGCGATTTTAAGTGATAGACCAACACAAAGTAGCAGATAATTGTGAAGTGGAAGGAATTAAATAAATCAAATAAAAATCAGAAAAGTGTGACGTGCAAAAGTATTCAGCCCCCCTATATCAATACTTTGTCGAGCCACCTTTTGCTGCAAATACAGCTGCAAGTCTTTTGGGGTATGTCTCTACCAGCTTTGCACATCTAGATACTGAGATTTTTGCCCATTCTTCTTTGCAAAATAGCTCAAGGTCATCCAGATTGGATGGAGAGCGTCTATGAACAGCAATTTTCATGTCTTGCCACAGATGCTCAATGGGATTTAGGTCTGGACTTTGACTGGGCCATTCTAACACATGAATATTACTTGATTCAAACCATTCCACTGTAGCTCTGGCTGTATGTTTAGGGTCATTGTCTTGCTGGAAGGTGAATCTCCTTCCCAGTCTCAAGTCTTTTGCAGCCTCCAATAGGTTTTCTTCCAGGATTGCCCTGTATTTAGCTCCATCCATCTTCCCATTAACTCTGACCAGGTTCCCTGTCCCTGCTGAAGAAAAGCCTCTCCATAGCATAATGCTGCCACTACCATGTTTCACAGTGGGGATGGTGTGTTCAGGCTGATGAGCAGTGTTACTTTTCTGCCACACATAGCATTTTGAATTTAGGCCAAAAAGTTTAACTTTGGTCTCATCTGACCAGAGCACCTTCTTTTGCTGTGTCCCCTATATGGCTTGTGTCAATCTGCAAATGACACTTCTTATGTCTTTCTTTCAACGATGGTTTTCTTCTTGCCACTTTTTCATAAAGGCCAGATTTGTAGAGTGCATGACTTATAGTTGTCCTGTGGACAGATTCTCCCACCTGAGCTGTGGATTTCTGCAGTTACTCCAGAGTGATCATGGGCCTCTTGGCTGCTTCTCTGACCAGTGCTCTTCCTGCTCGATCTGTTAGTTTAGGTGGAGGGACATGTCTTGGTAGGTTTGCAGTTGTAGAATACTTTTTCCATTTTTGGATGATGGATTGAACAGTGCTCTTCGGGATGCTGAAAGTGTGAATATGTTTTTATAACCTAACCCTGCTTTAAACTTCTCCACAACTTTATCTCTGACATATCTGGTGAGTTCCTTGGTCTTCATGATGCTGTTTGTTCACTAGTGTTCTCTAACAAACCACTGAGGCCTTCACAGAACAGGTGTATTTCTAATGAGTCTAAATTACACATAGCTGGACTCTATTAACTAATTAAGTGACTTCTGAAGGCAATTGATTGCACTGGATTTTATTTAGGGGTATCAGAGTACAGGAGGCTGAATACTTTTGCATAATTATCTGCTACTTTGTGTTGGTCTATCACTTAAAATCTCAATAAAATACATTTAAGTTTTTGGCTGTAAGGTGACAAAATGTGAAAAAGTTCAAGGGGTATGAATACTTTTGCAAGCCATTGTATCTAAATGACCTGGCTAAATCAGAAAGGTACCCAGCCTACCCCTCCTAACTGCGTCCTGGAAATAAATACATTTATCTGTAGGTTTCTTACTTAGTTTAAATAACCTGAGCGTAACTGATAGATACGGTATAAAGTTCAGCATACACTTGGAGAAAGTTTCTTTCATGGGGATAAACATGTGTGGAGATAAGATACATCAAGCAAACAGAAGAAGCCATAAGAAGGCCACACAGTGTTTAAATGCATTTGACCTGCATGGTGGTCACCTTGTAACATACATCAATTCAAAGACATACATTAAACTAATGGGTTCACTGAATGGTCATTTTATAAATCCATTGATTCTTAGTCAGTGCCATTCTCAATGGCCAAATAAAACACATATGGAACAGAAACACTTGGATGACAAGGCTAAAATAATAAATATAAAATATTCCAATAACACTGGTTTTAGCTATACTGTAAATTGCAAATGATCAATTATGTAGCGAGGAAACTATATGAACTATATGAATCGAACATATTTGTGACAATTTTACAGCTTATGACTTTTTCCATGATTTTGTGTAGTTTTAGGTTGTGCTCTATTGATGTTGGCTTAAGTTGTGTTCTATTAATGTTATCCTCCATTAACTCTTTAAATAATCTAAATCATTGCAGGTGCTTAGAGAGTATCCCTTACCCCCAAGTCCATTGTGCCCAAGAAGAAATGAATAAATCATTCCTAAATTATAAATCCATTGGTTGATCTTTTGGCTATGCTGCTAACACTTCTATTGCTCTAGAACAATATCAGTATTTTTTTATCTGGGTGACAGCCATCTCAGTAAACATTTTCCAGAGCATATATAAATTGTAGAAGAATAACTGAGCAAAATTGTCAATGGTTTTAGAAGTTATAATGACCTGTTATAAAATACTAAAGCATTGTCTCACAAATCACAAGTACAGCTTATCAGGATAGATGATAAGTGTCTCTACCTGGAGGTCCCACCACCAAGCACAGGAATCGGGGACCCCCATTTTTGTGAATCCATGGTTGTGCATGTTGCCAAGTGCCAAGTACGGTACTAGCTAACTTTGTCAGTCCAAACAGACTTTGGTTGGCCATTGCTTGTGGGAAATGGGACCCAGTTCTAATAATCGATGGGGATTCCAGTGGTAGGATTTCCAGCAATCAGATACTTATTTACCATCCTGAGTTGCGGGACGATCCATTTTTATTGTCAACTTTTTAGTTAACTTTATTTTGTATTATTCAAAAGAAAAACAGATCACACATAATGTTGTGTGCACCTGCACGACACTGCAGTGCAGAGTACTACCTTCCTGCTGTATGACACAGAGGTACACATGCCCATAGATTTCTATGGGTGCTATTTCTCTGAGGGCATGAGCCCTAAGGCTAGATTTCTTTTGTAACAAATGTAGTAGTTTAGTTAAAAATAAATCAATAATAATAACCAAAACCTGTAGCAATCTGAACAATCCTCAAATAATGATTTATGATTTATAATTTTTTAATAATTTGACAGAAGAGAGTATTAAATCAATCAGCTGAATATACTCCTCTATGTAAGGGCAGTATAGTAAAACAGTATAGTCTATGGGGTCCGTGGGTTTCCTTAGGTAAACCGCTTTTCTATGCATATAGGTTTCCGTTCGGGGGGTCCCCAAGCGGACTTCCCAAACGGAAACTGAACGCAGATGTGAACCGACCCTTATTGAAACTCTCAAGAATTTCTTTTAATCTATGTGGCCATATATTAATATACAGCATTTTCGCAAGGATTTATTCAATAGCCACTTCAGTTAATTCCCCTTCAGTGTGTTTTAATTAAATTCACTAAATACCCAAGTCCAAAGAAATATTACAAAATATATAGTTTTTTTTTCTCAAAAGAAAATGTATTTAATTATTTCCTGATCACTTTTTATTATATACGTTACAAGCATATTGCTTCTATTTAGATCTAATCAGTATGGAATTTTTTTGATCAGACCACAGATGAGAGGGTACAGCTCTCTGATGTCAGACCAAGCAGGTGGTACCAGTTCAGAGTGGCCGCAGTTAATGTGCATGGAACAAGAGGCTTCACAGCACCCAGCAAACACTTCCGTTCATCTAAAGGTTAGTAGAGCTTGTCAAGTTTCTATATTTGTCAAGCTTAAATTGCACGGTTATTTAAAAAAAACTGCATAAATGAATAGTATAGGTGATTATATAGGTGACTATAAGACACTTTATAATATATAATATATTAACTTATAATATATATAGTATATTAACTTTAAAATATGACGTTCATTGTGAAAATCACTGTTCTATCTGTCTTGAAATGAACTTCAGATCACATGACTTGGATGACTCATGTCTATAGAAGTCTAGGAAGAGGGAGGAGATAAGAGAAGAAAGACACTGAATAGGAGTGTTGTATAACAACCAAAGTGCTGAATTGTCCTTCAGTATTATGGGGACAACTTATCATGCCTTGAATGCCAGTCATAATTTTTGCACGGTTGCACAGAGTTTTTGTGCAGAAATTGTGGCTTTTCCCATTGTATGACCTGCTCACCACTATTCAAAAAAGTGGACAGAAAGGCAGGGAATCTAGGCATGTTGAGAGGGGGGAACATTGACTCATCAAATTTACTATAACTCACATTAGAAAATTGATACAAGTTACAGCAGAAATCTATTCCAGTCCTTGACTGCCAAAGATTTCAATTCTGGCACGTGTTCTTCCCATGGGTCTCTTTTTGGTTCTGGTGCATCTTGCTCCAATGCAGGAATTGATTAATATCTGGGTACAAAATGTCGGTCTTACTAAATCAGTTGGTATGTATATAGTTTATAACTGATGTTAGTGCTCACTGGCTCCCTTTAAAAAACGTCTCAAAAAGGTTCCCTGGTTCCAGTGGTAACAGCCATTCCCAGATGTTGGTGGTCCCTGGTGATGTCTGCCAATGAAGTTCCATTTGGGGTCACATGATTACTGCAGCCAATTACTGTCCTCATCAATGGGCTATTGACAAGCGTCAAGTGGCCAGTCTTCCTTGACTCAATTATTTTAGATATTACTGTAATATAAAGAAAAATATTTGTTTATACAACAAAACCATAGACTTCAAATACCGTATCTGAGGAGACATTTCACTCCCAAGTTTTTGTAGTTTCCTCTTTATGTCTTCAATAGTTCGCTGCCTGTGCTGAGTAGACCCTGAATATGACACATTATAGCATATTGCCAAAATCATGGATTGTGGTTCAGAACACTGGGTATATGTGCTCTATATTTATACAAGTGCCCATCTGTTACATTCCTAACGTCCTACATGTCTCCAGTTCTTCCAGATGTAGAAAATACTCTTCTTTGTATATGAGCAATAAACTGGAAGAAACTAACCATTTCCTTTACCATTTAACCATCATGGTTTTAAACTCACAAAAAAAACATCGATTTTATATTTCAGATATTTTTACAGAAATGTCTGTAGCAGCTGTAATAGAAGCGATAGTGATTGACACCTTTCACATCAACAGATTCAACAGTAAAAATAGCTGAGAACAGTTCATAAAGACTAAAAAGCCTTATATTTACTTTTTTTTTTTTTAAGGGAGCCTGTCATTTGCTTTATTTCCTTTAAATCACCACCCCTGCTTTACAGTAATAGGTTCACTTTAAGGTTCTGACTCTTGGAATAACACATCCACCTTCTGTGGCAGCTTTTTTAGCAAACATAGGGGGTAAAGATAAAATAGATAAGAAGTTGCATCAGTCTTTCCTTTATATTTATCTCTTATATTTTGGCTTTGGTTTAAAAAACTGCCATGAAATCTGCACACGTGATTCCAGCCTTAATAAGCTGTCCTGTAATGTTGCTGGCAAGGGTGTAGCGATCAGGGGTGTAGAGGTAACAATTACTACCAGGCCCTCCGGCCTCAGGGGGCTCAAAGTCCTCTCTACAACATAAGACACCAGTATTATAGATAGCACATGGGGCCCCATTGCATATTTTGCATTGGTGCCCAGGAGCTTTAAGTAATGCCTCTGGTTGCAGGATAGATTAACATTTGCTGCCAGGTATGGTGATGACGTTTTGTGGTTCACTTGTGTTATGTTGAGAGCAGACTACTGAAAAATCCAACTAAAATGTATATATGTATTGTATAGTGTGTATACTAAGTGTACTTTGTGCTCTGGTAGATATTTAGTTTGACAACTTTATATTTTACAATATGATTTCTTTCATTCTTTCTTTCATATCCTTTAGTGTATTGGTATCTTTACTATAAATGAAACTTCACCTTCTATAACTTGTATTTCTAGTTTTACTCCACAATACCTATGTCGTGGGTCTCTTTGTTGCCAATCTCCAAAGAACAAATAACAGAAAGGTTTTACGCCATGTTCTCCACATAGGTTCTAAGGAGATAAAAATAGATATTCTTTGCACTGTGTTACTAAATACTGAATATAGACGTTTGCCTCATTTTATGTTATTTATTCAATGAAAGCTGCGTATGTGTTATAGTATATACAGTCATATGAAAAAGTTTGGGCACCCCTATTAATCTTAATCATTTTTAGTTCTAAATATTTGGGTGTTTGCAACAGCCATTTCAATTTGATATATCTAATAACTGATGGACACAGTAATATTTCAGGATTGAAATGAGGTTTATTGTACTAACAGAAAATGTGCAATATGCATTAAACCAAAATTTGACCGGTGCAAAAGTATGGGCACCTCAACAGAAAAGTGACATTAAGATTTAGTAGATCCTCCTTTGGAAAAATAACAGCCTCTAGTCGCTTCCTGTAGCTTTTAATCAGTTCCTGGATCCTGGATGAAGGTATTTTTGACCATTCCTCTTTACAAAACAATTCCAGTTCAGTTAAGTTTGATGGTCGCCGAGCATGGACAGCCCGCTTCAAATTATCCCACAGATGTTCAATGATATTCAGGTCTGGGGACTGGGATGGCCATTCCAGAACATTGTAATTGTTCCTCTGCATGAATGCCTGAGTAGATTTGGAGCTGTGTTTTGGATCATTGTCTTCCTGAAATATCCATCCCCGGCATAACTTCAAATTCGTCACTGATTCTTGTACATTATTCTCAAGAATCTGCTGATACTGAGTTGAATCCATGCGACCCTCAACTTTAACAAGATTCCCAGAGCTGGCATTGGCCACACAGCCCCAAAGCATGATGGAACCTCCACCAAATTTTACAGTGGGTAGCAAGTGTTTTTCTTGGAATGCTGTGTTTTTTTGGACGCCATACATAACGCCTTTTTGTATGACCAAACAACTCAATCTTTGTTTGATCAGTCCACAGGACCTTCTTCCAAAATGAAGCTGGCTTGTCCAAATGTGCTTTTGCATACCTCAGGCGACTCTGTTTGTGGCGTGCTTTCAGAAATGGCTTCTTTCGCATCACTCTCCCATACAGCTTCTCCTTGTGCAAAGTGTGCTGTATTGTTGACCGATGCACAGTGACACCATCTGCAGCAAGATGATGCTGCAGCTCTTTGGAGGTGGTCTGTGGATTGTCCTTGACTGTTCTCACCATTCTTCTTCTCTGCCTTTCTGATATTTTTCTTGGCCTGCCACTTCTGGGCTTAACAAGAACTGTCCCTGTGGTCTTCCATTTCCTTACTATGTTCCTCACAGTGGAAACTGACAGGTTAAATCTCTGAGACAACTTTTTGTATCCTTCCCCTGAACAACTATGTTGAACAATCTTTGTTTTCAGATCATTTGAGAGTTGTTTTGAGGAGCCCATGATGCCACTCTTCAGAGGAGATTCAAATAGGAGAACAACTTGCAATTGGCCACCTTAAATACCTTTTCTCATGATTGGATACACCTGGCTATGAAGTTCAAAGCTCAGTGAGGTTACAAAACCAATTTTGTGCTTCAGTAAGTCAGTAAAAAGTAGTTAGGAGTATTCAAATCAATAAAATGATAAGGGTACCCAAATTTTTGCACCGGTCAAATTTTGGTTTAATGCATATTGCACATTTTCTGTTAGTACAATAAACCTCATTTCAATCCTGAAATATTACTGTGTCCATCAGTTATTAGATATATCAAATTGAAATGGCTGTTGCAAACACCCAAATATTTAGAACTAAAAATGATTAAGATTAATAGGGGTGCCCAAACTTTTTCATATGACTGTAATAGCTAACATTGAATACATGATGCAGGTGTGTCCTTAAACCCTGCATACAATGCGCAGATCTACTAATCCTGTCTGATTTGTAAACATTGCAAACTTAGACTAGACAGTCTTAACTGCACTGGATTTATCTCACTGGCTGATGCTGGATGTAGTTCAGTTGGCACAATTTTTGATGCAAATTAAGCCAGAATTCTGGCTTAGTTGGTAATGAATGTGTAATGTGGATGAATGTATAGATAGACAGATACACAATATACAAAACAAAAAGAATGCAAAAAAAAAAAAAAAACCCGACATCCCCAAAATGCACGGCAGTGCCCCATCTCCAATTTAGGGATACCTAAATAAAAAAAAAAGAGTCCAGGTCGACAGCATCTGTTTGCACTTGAGAAAGACCCCTCTGCAGGTTGATACGTAGTGTAATGATGTTTCCATTATAGGACATTTCCATCAACTTTTAAGATGCTGGCGAATTGGACTCTTTTTTTTAAACAGATAGACAGTTAAAATACTAAGGCCTTGTGCTTAGATGGACCCAGATGAGCTCTGAAATTAATTTTTCTCTAAATGCAAACCTTCATAAGATCTCATATGAATCCCTTCCCCCACATATTTGTTTTCTGCTCAATTTCTTTTTGAGACTAGACACTATGTATTATTTGGTGCCCTTTACAAGACCCCGAGGCCAATTATGAAAGGGATGAAATCATGATTTTAAGATAATAACTTGAAAATGGATTTAAACAAATAGCATAAAGCAGGAAAGCTGATAATAAAATAAAAACTTTATTCACTTCAATCCTCCACCACTTTATGGCCAACCATCCAATGATCTCAATCATTCTTTGTTTACTTCCCTGAAGCAATAATGTGCATGCAGATGACTGTCACAACACAACTAACCACTGGCATGATATTAGCATGTAAATAAAAAAAAAAAAAAATATATATATATATATATATATATATATAAATTTATTTAGAATACATTTTTGTAAATCAACCTTCCCAGACACAATTTCCCACTTGATATTTCAAGTACATTGCTTTTTTACTTTGTTTAATGCTCATTCTGTTATTACAGTGTACATAAAATACTAATAACTCATAATAATACAATCTTGGTTTCAGGAACCATTTAGTATTTTTCAGTTAATATAAATGGCAGGTCAAATGTTAACATATCAGCCACTTTCTGGCCATTATCTGCACTCAAAGGCACCAGTTAACAATTAAACATGAACACAACAAAAGAATCAGTATATTACTCACAAACTGCTCACTTATCAAGTTAATGCAGCCACTAACTCACATGACATTGGAGTAGATAGTAAAGAGACAACTTCAGCAAATACTTGAAAGGGGACATTTAAAGTTGGAGTCTGCATTGTCGTAATTTGTGCAACATCTATAAAATGTTACTTGACATTTGATAACTTTTTTCTTATATCTATAACTCTAACACTTTTGCCCTAAGATGTAAATGCACTTTCTCTGCTAGGAGTGTAAAAATTGTAAATTTCAAATTTTTTTTTTTCTAATTAATTCACGGCGAATAAACAGCTATTTCCTGTCTGCAGAGAACCAGGGTGGGCAGATGAGCGGCAAAATGGCGGAAGGCCTTGGATGCCGCGGTCATGTCTCTCTCTCTTTCTCCAGAACGGACAACTTTTATTCATGTTGAAGGATCTGCTAACAAGCAAAGACACGCCTACCCAATCACATCACTAGAGGATATCTTGTGACCATCTGATGTCACAAAGGTCCTTACTAAATATTTGTTACCGCGAAGCATCAGGAAATCCAAATTCCATGTGAATCGAATATTTCCTGAAATTTGAATTCCACTTCTACAGCTTCGATTCGCTTGTCTCTAATTATAACGCTTGGAATATTTGTCAAACGAATAGACACAATTGCTCTTGGAAGTGGCAGCCGAGGCACAGGAAGATGACTGGAGAGGTCTTCAAGTTATTTTCCACCCTTTAACACCATTTTCTTCTAACCTAACAATATCTGTAAAAGCGCTGCGGAATATGATGGTGCTATACAAGTAAGCATAATAAATAAATAATAATAACCTAAATAGGTTCAAACTTCTACGTTCAATAAATCAGATGAAGAGGGGTCCCGTGTGCCCCATTTAAAAGGATCAGCAATCCGGCATGTGTGCTGACACTCCATTCAAACTCTATAGAACTGATAGAAATAGCTACAAGTTGTATTTGGCCACCTCAGACTGTTGCCATAGAGATTGAATAATTTGACCATCACTCTATTCAAATAGGGGACATGGAACTTCTGTTCTCAGGATCAGTGGGGGTCCCAGGAGTGAGACCCCCACCAATTAGATACTTATCAACTGTCCTTTGGATAGGTGACAGTTGAAATTTTGGTACCTCCCTTTAACTCTATACGCAGGGAATTTGGAACTCTACATCAAAATATGGAGTGCCAGCTGCTACAGGACTGACTCTTTTTGAAGTTGATAACTAAATAGCTTTGTATCCTCTAGTTTGTTGTTATTTTTTTTATCTGTGAACAACTACTGATTTATTGCATTTTTAGCAGTGTCCATGGTACCTGAGCTTACCAACGCAGCAATATAAGCATGCATTTGTGGAAAATTCTGGATGGGTTTAGAGATGGGAACGTATTAATCCTTAGTTCATATGCCATTGAACTTCTGGGTTCAAAAAGTCACCTGTCTACTATCATCCCTGCTGCTTTCTACCCTCAGCCATAGTCATGTCTACCCACATAGATTTCTTTACAAATTGTGGCAGTGAATGCATAAAAGGAAAGAAAGCTATTTGTTTCTTTCTTGAGGCATAAATCTCATATTGAGAGTGATTTCATGGTTCCATTGCTTGGTGCTAGTAAAATCAAAACACACAGCCCCATTCTTCAATAAAAATCTTTCTCTCCCCCTCATGGGACTAATGATTTTCTAATGTCGAGCAGCTGGCTTATGTGTGTCATTTGCTGAGCACTATGGAATCCTAAGGATATGTCTTTAATGTTTTGAGTGCTGGAAAGCTTGTCTTTACCACCATGCCAAAGCTTTAAGGTTGTAGATAAAAATGGTCTAAGACTAAAAAAGACAACTTTTTAATTTCTTGCAGCAGTTTGCATCTTTTATGAAGAAATGAATCTTTATTATAGCTTTACGATGAAGTCTATCTATCTATCTATCTATCTATCTAGCTATCAATCTCTCTATTGATCTATTTATCTATCTATCTGGTGCAACAGCATGCGCCTGATTTATGAAGAGGCCGGATTCATAAATCAGCCGTGCCTTGTTGGGGCCGGCCTTTATTAAGACTGGCATAAGACGAAATGCAGGTCTTAATAAATTTGCCCCAATGGTTTTTTTCTTGTATTATTTCAATGCTTTACTGCTTCAATGAATAACCTTCTCACATTGAGTGACATCACTACAACAAGAACAATGACATCATTACAAAGAGACAGAGAAATGGTTGTGAGTATGCAGCTATTTAATATATAGTAGTGATTTTTTTTATAACTATTGTTACCAGCACAATGGAGCTGACGTATGAATGTCGGGGCCCCGCATGGTGTAAATTCTGCGGTTTGGCGGTGGCAGAAATGTTGCAGAAGCTGCAGGAAAAAACGCTGTGTTTTACAGTCCCTGCAAAGTGGATAGGATTCTAGTGAATCCCAGCCACACATTGTGGAAAAATACATGTAACGGACACGTTGTGATCTCCAAAAATATTGCAGTTTTGGAAATCGTAGCATTTCAGTTATACCCTATAGGTATAATGGAAGCAAAAAGTCCGCAGTGGAAACTTCTATTGACTTTTTGTGAAAAGCGATTTTTTTTGATGCGGCCCGATACATGCCTAAAGGCTGCCTCCTATTCAAAGCATAAGGGGCCACTTGCGGACTAGTGGGGATCTGACCTCTGGGACTCCCACCAGTCATGAGAACTGGAATATTTTGTACCCCATTCTGAATGCTGCACCATTTATTTAGATGGGAATCGCCAGAGCTAGCCAGAATACACCTTTAATATTGCCTAAAATTAAGACAGCATAAATCTACAGGAGACAAGCATAAGACGTGCCATATTTATCATAATTGCACATGCTTTGTAAAAGATTTGTCTATCTTCATAGACATGTTCAACACTTTTCTCTAATTTACATCAATTCCTGATTGGCTAGCTTTAGCTTTGCCTTGGTATTCGCCCCGCACTGCAAGGCGCAGAAACAACAATATGGCTTTGGTGGTAAATTCCCCCCATTGTATTCATACCTGAGACGGAGTAATTGCCTTCTCTCGTCATCTCATTTTTACCAGGAATCGTTTCCTTTATTTTTAACATCTGTTATACAATGAATACGAATTACTGTTCATTTCATTGTGATAATAGAAGATTACTACAAACAAAGACTAAGGATTCCACGTACTATTCTGATTATTTAACCAATGCAGCGAGCATGGAAGTGTATTGAATAGCTAATTTAGCACAGCAAAAACATCCAGGTGCACCGTGAAGTTAAAAGAACGCCTGACCTCATTTTGTTAAATGCTTTCAAGTTCAGCCTCTTTTTGTTCTCGGTCTCTGAGTGACGCTCCACTTGACCTGCTATTTTTATACTCAGTGAGGCTCATGTGAAATACATTTCTGTGACTATATTGTGACACATTTCAAATTGAGCAGAGATGCATCACTGTGAATGGATTTAACCAACCTCTAAAAGACAGGTCAGCATAAAATATAAAATAATGCAACAGGGGACTAAAAATCTGACACCTGCTGAAAACAGTTGTATGACTGATCAGGTCTAGAGAAGCCTGAATGCTATATATGACTGTAGTTATATCATAATGTCATGAGTATTTATATTAGGTTAGATGGATATTATTGGTTTCCATCAAGTTAATATAATTTATCCTAAACCCTGCCAATTCAAGGTGTTCAAAAATTTACTGTATGCAAATGCAATAAAACCAGAACTAAGATATGTTGCAGAGGCATACAGTAGGTTGAACTTTTTGTTCTTTTACAGCTTTCCTCAACCAAATACTGTATCTATTTTGTATCTGTTACTAGTAACTCTGGTGTCTATTTATGTAACAGAGGGGTGTTTGGACCACTTTTGATAGGCCAATGATTAGACTAATTATCGAGCTGTTGATTGGGCCAATTATCAGGCAGGGATGCTTGTAGGGACTCATTCCTAATAACTGTGTAAATGTGTTGGCAATCACATCTGTTATGTGGCACATCAGTGTGCTGTCAACAAACAAGGAAACTGTATGGGAAAACAATGACCTCCATGTGGCGTGCCTCAGTGCTTAACCTCCCCTGTGTCAGCCTGTGTAATAAGACCTTTGGCAGCATATAATTTAGGTACAGTACTTTCTCTAGGTCACCTACTGGAATTGATTATGTTGGAGTCATTATATCTCACTACCTCACTTGACAATGTAAAGAAGTAGATGCTTAGCTGTAGCCGTGTTCTAGGCAGTATCTAGCAAGCTGTTAAATGTCTTACCCACTGTTTAGAGATGCCAGTATTCTCTTATACTCAGCACTCTTCCACTTTAACTGTAGCTTCCTTCCCCTAAACAGCCTATGAATATTCTAGCTTGTCATATTCAGCTAGTCAGTGATACCAAGTATGTATCTTAATTTTTTATTTTATTATTTCTTTTAATTTTCATTCTGGAATTTTGTCTCTTAGCTTCTGGTTCCTTCTAGATAAATTATTTTGATCAATTACAGATTTGACCACTTTAATAAAGATTAAATTGTCAACCATACTTTGCATGTGGTATTACTAGATGGATATCTTAAATCCAGAGTTTCAGTTATGTCTTGATGTAATAATTTCTAGTTGAGATGTCTACATTATATGACCATTGCATTTTTCTCTATCTGCTTTTCCCTCCCTACTCTTTCCCACCACCACTATCTATCTGTGTCCCTCAACTCTTCCTATCTCACATTTTATATATATGATCCCATAAAATAAAAAAAATTATACTTGGTTAAATGTAGGGATATTGTGTTAGTATTTTATTTCTGTCTCTTCATTTATTTCTTTTGTCCATTTATTTATGCAATTATTTTGTCTTCTAGATCCCTCGGCTCCACCAGCGCCAACTAATCTCAAGATAGCTAACTCAACAACAAACAATGATGGCACTGTTACTGTAAGGGCCACTTGGGATCTTCCAGAAGAACCTGACATTCCTGTACATCATTATAAAGTGTTTTGGAGTTGGACATCCCATGGAAAATCTGTTGTTCCAGCTAAGAAGAAGCGCAGGAAGACAACAGAAGGGGTAAACAAATAGATTTACTTAAGAGATCAGCTGTTCATGTTATTTTGTTTTAACACTGCCTAATCTGCATAATCTGACTCAATTATCTGGCAGCAGTGGTTAATACCATTAGGGTGCTAGTACATGGGCTAGTGAGTCAGGGGTACCACATGTGGGTTACCGATGATTGCAGGACTTCAAGTGGGCTTGCCATTCATTTTAGTTGCAAGTACTGTACAGATGCAGCATAGAAACTAGTGTCAAACCACGCGCAGTACCCATGGCTCCCTTTTAAAAACATTTCTAAACTGTAAATTATCTAGGTACCTTATATAGTCAGCTTACAATGCCAAATTATTGTTTAGCAAATTTTCAGAATATGTAACTGTAATATTTTATTGAATTTCAGAGCCTGAACTTTGTGATCTTAGAAGGATTACAGCCCAACAGCAATTATATGGTAGAGATCCAAGCTATTACATACTGGGGACAAGTACGTTTAAAAAGTGCAAAGGTCTCTTTATATTTTTCCTCTGGACCATCAAGTTCATCTAGTAAGTACATGTGTTCATGAATTATGAGTGCTCAAGGACACATTTTAAGATTATTTTTGTGATAAACGGTATGAGAGGGTCAAATTTGATGGAAAAAGAAAACTTGATGGAAATTAATCATAGGTCACAAAAGAGCAGAAGCGTTAAGAATTTATTGGACCCTATATCAACTGCTAACAGCATAATGCATACAGCAACATAACTACTTTTACTTGAGCAAGGAGAGAAAAGTGGTGTGATCTATCAAATATTTTGTATAAAAAATAAACCATATATAAATATTGCTGGGTACTGGACATACAGTGGGGAAAAAAAAGTACTAAGTCAGCCACCAATTATGCAAGTTCTTCCACTTAAAAAGATGAGAGAGGCCTGTAATTGTCATCATAGATAGACCTCAACTATGAGAGACAAAATGAGAAAACAAATCCAGAAAATCACATTGTCTGATTTTTTAAGAATTTATTTGCAAATTATGGTGGAAAATAAGTATTTGGTCAATAACAAAAGTTCATCTCAATACTTTGTTATATATCCTTTGTTGGCAATGACAGAGGTCAAATGTTTTCTGTAAGTCTTCACAAGGTTGGCACACACTGTTGCTGGTATGTTGGCCCATTCCTCCATGCAGATCTCCTCTAGAGCAGGAATGTTTTGGGACTGTCGCTGGGCAACACGGACTTTCAACTCCCTCCAAAGGTTTTCTATGGGGTTGAAATCTGGAGACTGGCTAGGCCACTCCAGGACCTTGAAATGTTTCTTACGAAGCCACTCCTTTGTTGCCCTGGTGGTATGCTTGGGATCATTGTCATGCTGAAAGACTCAGCCACGTTTCAACTTCATTGCCCTTGCTGATGGAAGGAGGTTTGCGCTCAAAATCTCACGATACATGGTCCCATTCATTCTTTCATGTACACGGATCAGTCGTCCCTTTACAGAGAAACAACCCCAAAGCATGATGTTGCCACCTCCATGCTTCACAGTAGGTATGGTGTTTTTTGGATGCAACTCAGCATTCACTTTCCTCCAAACACGACGAGTTGTGTTTCTACCAAACAGTACTCCTTTGGTTTCATCTTACCATATGAAATTCTCCCAATACTCTTCTGGAACATCCAAATGCTCTCTAGCAAACTTCAGACAGGCCCGGATATGTACTGGCTTAAGCAGGGGGACACGTTTGGCACTGCAGGATCTGAGTCCCTGGCGGCGTAGTGTGTTACTGATGGTAGCCTTTGTTACGTTAGTCCCAGCTTTCTGCAGGTCATTCACTAGGTCCCCCCGTGTGGTTCTGGTATTTTTGCTCACCGTTCTTGTGATCATTTTGACCCCACGAGGTGAGATCTTGCGTGGAGCCCCTGATCGAGGGAGATTATCAGTGGTCTTGTATGTCTTCCATTTTCTAATTATTTCTCCCACAGTTGATTTCTTCACACCAAGCTGCTTGCCTATTGCAGATTCAGTCTTCCCAGCCTAGTGCAGGTCTACAATTTTGTTTCTGGTGTCCTTCCACAGCTCTTTGGTCTTCACCATAGTGGAGTTTGGCGTGTGACTGTTTGAGGTTGTGGACAGGTGTCTTTTATACTGATAATAATGTCAAGCAGGAGCCATTACTACAGGTAATGAGTGGAGGACAGAGGAGCCTCTTAAAGAAGAAGTTGCAGGTCTGTGAGAGCCAGAAATCTTGCTTGTTTGTAGGTGACCAAATACTTATTTTCCACCATAATTCGCAAATAAATTGTTAAAAAAATCAGACAATGTGATTTTCTAGATATGTTTTCTCATTTCGTCTCTCATAGTTGAGGTCTACCTATGATGACAATTACAGGCCGGCCTCATCTTTTTAAGTGGGAGAACTTGCACAATTGGTGGCTGACTAAATACTTTTTTTTCCCCACTGTATATGAAGTACAGAGGTAAAAAATTTGGATTACAGGCATTTTATTACCCATAACTTTATGACATTCCTAGCTTTCCCTTTGAAAATGAGGCTTACAATTGAATAAAAGCCAAATTGTTGTCAAGGTTGTCGGGTAATTGGTAATTTACTTACCTGTCCTGAGTTATTGCAGATAGTGGTCCCGGAGGTCTCAGCCACATCACAACCCCTGGGTCATGTGATCTGAAGCGGCGTTCAGCCTCCTGGATTGCTCTGCGCTCTCCTCCACTTATCTCACAGGTAATTAAATACCAATACTATGGGGGCTGGCTTTACTATAGTCAGCCAGCCCCATAGTACAGGTAATTAATTACTTGTGAGATCGAGGAAGCAAGGGGGGCGGGGCCGAGAGGCTGAATGCAGCTTCAGATACCATGACCCAAAGGTTGTGAGATGTCCATCATTTATAATAACCCGGGACAGGTACGAAACTTACCAGTCCCCGGACAATCCCTTTAATCAGATGATTGTTAGTCTATGAGCCAAAATTATTAAAGTATGTACACCAGTTTTCTGATGTAATAGTGGCACAATTTTCATGCACGCTGTTTTGTGCCAAAGAATGCACCACTTTCTCAATTGTCTTACCTCTGCACCACTTTTTAGTAAAGAGGGTGAAGTTGATGGGGATCAAGGTAGGCCAGGGTGAGGATGACTTGGCATATCAGATATAGTCTTACTCATTCCAGAAAACTGGAGTGAGATATATCTGAAATATACACCAGTTCCTCACTGGCTTGGATTTAATTTCTCGTTATCAGGGCCACCCACAGTAATTCTGGCGCATCTGCTGCCAGCACTCACAATCTTAAGACTGGAACACAATGTGCTGGAATCATTAAATTCCCTCAGTATGACAGGATTAAATTTCTACTAGCAGTATGTCCTGAGTTTTAAGAGGACCTGTTACCTATCCTGACCAAACCAGGGATTGATATATGGGGAGCTATTTTCCAAAAGGTAGCACTAGAGAAAATTCACCTTTAACCAAGGATGAATTATTAGACTATACATACTAAGGATTCTAGGAAATGAATATGTGAATAAGTCTCTGTACACCCCAAGGTGGCCAAAAAAAGCAATAGTCTCCTTAAGGAGACAAAGTACTAGGACCTCTCACCCAGTCATCCAGTACCCTGCTTTACACTGATAAGAGGCAATAACCTTAAAAGAGCTGTCTGCAGATGGGTCTCTCTAATTGTTAAAGGAGATATTCTGGCTTTGCTTTATTCCCAGATCATGCCACTAGGTTTCAGGAAAACCAGGCATTGGTCTATAGGGAGCTACCTTTCAAAAAGTGGCTCTAGAGTAAAGTTCCCTTAATGCAACACAGAGGACTTATTTGCATATTCTTTCCCTATAAACACGTATGCTCAGTTCCACTGAGTATGCATAGGTTTTGAACTCAAGAAGGAAAAAAACATGTTGTCAGACACTTCTGGTGACAGCTCATCTGCCCAGAGAACAAAATGAGGTGGAGGAAGAGTTTGAAGGACCCCATACACCAATAATTTTCATTGGGTCTCAAGATGTTCAAGTTGGGTCTCTGAAAATACATAACAACTGCTGTTTTGGAAATGATAACCAAAGCTTTGTTTATAAAAAATATTAGTTTGTCTATAATTATATTCCATTACGTCATACATGCTTTACTGCATTGCTTATATTTTCACGGTTTTAATGAAGATCAATATGGCCCTGAAAAAGAATTCCTAGTAAATGGATTAATGGAAATACAATTTACTGTTAATATTAGATGTTGCCAAGATTCTAATAAATCATTTAATTATTTTCAGAGGATCAAATATCAAAAGTCAGTAAAATGAAGACTGATACTTTAGTGCCGCCTCAAAGAAAACGCACGGCTCACATGCTTGAAATTGGAGCTCCATTCTACCAGGATAATCAACTTCAGGTCAAAGTTTACTGGAAAAAGACAGAAGGTGAATATAAATTGTGTTCCTGTAGTCATTTTTTCTATGCATCTCATACATAAAAACTTAAGGCAAATTAAAATTGATTTGCTACTTTTAGCCAAGTAGTTTTGAAACCCCAGGATATAACGCTAAATGTATTATGAATCCACCAGCTTTGTCATTAGAGATTATATGAGAAAGCGGCATCGTATCCAATATATATATATATATATATATATACATATAGATGGCATTTACAGTGGGAAAAAAAGTATTTAGTCACCAATTGTGCTAGTTCTCCCACTTAAAAAGATGAGAGAGGCCTGTAATTCACATCATAGGTAGACCTCAACTATGAGAGACAAAATGAGAAAACAAATCCAGAAAATCACATTGTCTGATTTTTAAAGAATTTATTTGAAAATTATGGTGGAAAATAAGTATTTGGTCAATAGCAAAAGTTCATCTCAATACTTTGTTATATATCCTTTGTTGGTAATGACAGAGGTCAAATGTTTTCTGTAAGTCTTCACAAGGTTGGCACACACTGTTGCTGGTATGTTGGCCCATTCCTCCATGCAGATCTCCTCTAGAGCAGTGATGTTTTGGGGCTATCGCTAGGCAACACAGACTTTCAACTCCCTCCAAAGGTTTTCTATGGAGTTGAGATCTGGAGACTGGCTAGGCCACTCCAGGACCTTGAAATGCTTCTTACGAAGCCACTCCTTCATTGTCCTGGCAGTGTGATTGGGATCATTGTCATGCTGAAAGACCCAGCCACGTTTCATCTTCAGCGCCCTTGCTGATGGAAGGTTTGCACTCAAAATCTCACGATATATGGCCCCATTCATTCTTTCATGTACATAGATCAGTCGTCCTGGTCCCTTTTCAGAGAAACAGCCCCAAAGCATGATGTTGCCACCCCCATGCTTCACAGTAGGTATGGTGTTCTTTGGATGCAACTCAGAATTCACTCTCCTCCAAGCACGACGAGTTGTGTTTCTACCAAAAAGTTCTACTTTGGTTTAATCTGACCATATGACATTCTCCCAATACTCTTCTGGAACATCCAAATGCTCTCTAGCAAACTTCAGACGGGCCCGGATATGTACTGGCTTAAGCAGGGGGACATGTCTGGCACTGCAGGATCTGAGTCCCTGGCAGCGTAGTGTGGGACTGACGGTAGCCTTTGTTACGTTAGTCTCAGCTTTCTGCAGGTCATTCACTAGGTCCCCCCGTGTGGTTCTGGGATTTTTGCTCACCGTTCTTGTGATCATTTTGACCCCACGGGGTGAGATCTTGCGTGGAGCCCCTGATCAAGGGAGATTACCAGTGGTCTTGTATGTCTTCCATTTTTTAATTATTGCTCCCACAGTTGATTTCTTCACACCAAGCTGCTTTCCTATTGCAGATTCAGTCTTCCCAGCCTGGAGCAGGTCTACAATTTTGTTTCTGGTGTCCTTCCACGGCTCTTTGGTCTTCACCATAGTGGAGTTTGGAGTGTGACTGTTTGAGGTTGTGGACAGGTGTCTTTTATACTGATAACAATTTCAAACAGGTGCCATTACTACAGGTAATGAGTGGAGGACAGAGGAGCCTCTTAAAGAAGAAGTTGCAGGTCTGTGAGAGCCAGAAATCTTGCTTGTTTGTAGGTGACTAAATACTTATTTTTCACCATAATTTTCAAATAAATTCTTTAAAAATCAGACAATGTGATTTTCTAGATATGTTTTCTCATTTTGTCACTCACAGTTGAGGTCTACCTATGATGTCAATTACAGGCCTCTTTCATCTTTTTAAGTGGGAGAACTTGCACAATTGGTGGCTGACTAAATACTTTTTTTCCCCTCTATATATTGGTCTCTATTCTGGCCTTAAAGAGGACCTTTCACGTCCTCATGTATATGCGGTTTTACGTGAATTCAGCGCACTGTCAGCTTCCCCTCTGACAGTACAGGGCTATGGGACGAGTACAGTCAGGGAGGGCGTTACTTACCGCCCAGTGATGACGCTGAGCTGTGAGGAACGCCCCCCAGTACAGGGCTATGAACGAGTACTGTCAGGGAGGGCGTTCCTCACAGCCCAGCTAGACTGTCAGAAACGCCCTTCTGACGGTGAACGGTGAAACTAAGACCACCGATATCTCCAGCGCCGGGGCACATACCGGGAAAGACGACAGCGCGCTGAATTCAGCGCGCTATCAGCTTTCTAGCGGTATGTAAAACTGCATATACATGAGGACATGAAAGATCCTCTTTAAGTAGAATATACAGCTTAGTATAGTTGGTAAACTTGGTACTAACCTTACTGGTTCCAGTGCTGCTCCCATTCTGACGTTTACCAGGTCCCTGCTGGTCTCTATGTCTTAGTTCCCTAGTGAAACACAGGGAATGCCATAAACAACCTGCACAGTCAATTACTCTCAGCAGCAATGACCTGCAGGTTTTTAAGAGTGGGGACCAATATGTACAGACCAGTGAGAAGTGAAGAGGTGAATACCACATTATAAATTTTGCTATGTCACTCTTAGGCTTTTGCAAAATGTATATAACCAGACAACTCCCTTAATTTACATGATCTGTAGCAGTCTTCATGTCATAATATGTAATTACTATGCACTACAAACATAGCATTTACAGGCATGAGTACAAATTGGAGCTTATCTATTGGCTAGCGTGATCTTTGGGATCTGTCATCCTTAAAAAAAGAAAGGATACCAATGCTGCATTTCCAACTTTAAAATATGCCTGAAGACTCTTCATGCAATCATCGTGCAACATTTCATCCTCTATCTTTTTCAAGCCATATGGACTGAGAAGGCCTTGTACTGTCTATATGAATTGAGAACAGCTGAGCAGAGGCCATATAGATTGAAAAGACCTAGAAGCTGCCATATGGTTTAGAAAAGGTCTAATAATGTCCATATAGTTTGAAAATCACTTAGTGCTGGAAATATGGAATCACTAAGGCCTAGTAATGGTCATATGGATTTAAGAAGGCTTACTTGGGGGTCTAAATGGATTCAGAAGAGTCTAGTAGGAGCCACGTAATTGAATGTATTTTTTGTGTAATAGCCTGCCTCGTCCTGTACTTACCTGTTTGATTGAATGTCATCATACAGGGGTGAGCTCTCCTTTCTTTTACTATAGAAAGAAAAGTAATTTGGGCTTTGATGGTATACAGATGTGGTTACCAATGTAGGGAATCATATTCATTTTCCAAAGCTCATCTTGAAATCTATAGGTCCATACATAATGAGTTATCGAGTCTGAGAGTTTTGAAGGTCCACAAGGAACAATCATATCCAGCTCTACTCCATCTGTTTCCATATTAAAATATATTAAAATGTCATCAGATCACATTAAGAAGATGTTTCAGTTACCATTATTCCCTGCTCATTATGACAAGGGCATTCGCAGTTCAACCATAAAGACATTGGAATTTTCTAATGTTAAGATTTCATTTTAATAGGATTATCAGTCAGTTGGTTTCAACAGATTTTTTTTTTCCAAATCAAAATTTCTTGCACCTTAACAATGAATACTGTAGATGTTAAACAACGGCATCAATTTCATATAAAATAAAATACATCAAATCTTGCAGCACAGTAATATTAATATCATTCATGTTAGAAGGTGAACTCACAGGTGAGTCTTTTTCTAAAGGGTAAAAATAGTTAACATGGGATATGGTAAATCCATGTGATGTCTCCATAATAGCACCCCATCAAGGTTGCAGCATTTATTTGCAATTTTGGCACAGACACATTGTTATATTCTTCATATTCACTATGAAACATGTAGACTAAGTTTGAGACAAGTACTTTTTAATGCCTTCATTTAGAATATTTCACCAGTGTTGGAAATCCAACTTCATAGTGAGAAATGTATACTTTGCACAGTGTTCTTCATAAAAGTTGTCTTATGTTGTCTATTTTGGACTAGTAAAAACAGTCACTGAGATACCATCCCATAGTATTGCACTCAGTGGAGATGAAAAAACACAAGTGAAGCACTCACCCGAACCTCCACTGGAATAAGTCTCTGTCCATATTTAGAGAGGTGCACAATTCTTCTGTTGGTTCACGTATATCCAATACAGAAAGAGGTAGATGTGACACTTTTGGATATTAACATAATAAAACCTTTATCACTTCTTAAAATCCAGTGCTGCCAGTAGTTACATAGTGGATAGTGGATGTGGCAGTGATGCGTTTCAAACTGCACAGAGTTCCTTACTTGAGAAGGAATTGGATAAACAGGAGATGATCTTCAAAAAAAAGATGACTAGGAAACATGGATTAATGATCTTTTTGACCAATTTAAGACTGGGTAGAGGAGGAAGCTCCTGCTGCAGCCAGTTGTCTTACAGCCACACACAGAAAAGTGAGAAGGAGGAGCTGGACATCTGGGACACATAAAGATTGACTTAAATATTTCTGTCTTAAATGCAATATACAACAAAATAAGGTCAAATGAGAAAAGAATGTTAAGGGAAGAAGTACTGGGATTATTTTCTTCTGAATTTTCAATATTTAGAGTTACTTTAAGTTTTTCTTCCATTTTCTACTTATAGTATAGAAGTCTTATCTGATCCACAATGAGCACTTCTTCCTTTGCCAGTTAGCTGTTGGAGACCAAAGGACCGCATACGGTGTTTGCAACCAACCCTATGCTATCTTTGTCTGCCTCTGTTCCCCAACAATGTTTATTATTAATATTTTCTTTCCTATAATTCACCTTTTTTATTCTATTACACTATGTAATATGAACATTTTTTCCATAAATCATACGCTAAAGTAATATACTGTATTTTTCCAGTAACTTTGAGCTGTGACCAACCATGCATCAGTAAGTCCTCCTCAGACATAACAGCTTTACAAAGTTAGGGCTGCAGTGTTAGATCATGTGAAAATAATAAGGAGATTAATGGAATGTCCTCACATTATTTGAAATATTCTCCTTAAGAAGACTATTTACATGAAGCACTTGAAGTATATATATATTGACATTGATGTGTATTCATCTCACTGACTTGCTTGTACTTGCCATCACTGTGACATATCTATGTTTATAAATTTTGAAAAGCTCTATACAGTAGTTCAGTAATCTGTAAAATAAGCACGGATCACTAAACTGAACTCCATCTGCTTTCAGAACCTTTGAAATGTTTCAGTGATTTTTCCAGCATGAACTTTCTTTGTAAGTCTTTTGTAGATTGAATTTGATGAAAGTAAATGCTTTTTTTTATCTAAACCTAACCAAAGACGATAATTCTTAAAAACATTCTTTGCTTGCTAATTTTAAATAATACGATGCTAGATTTATATTGTAATATAAAAGACCCATATACATACATACTAGAGATTTCCAGATTTACAGTAAATAAGAAGTCAATAGTTTTCTTTATTTTTTACATACAGCTCCTGGTACTAAGCGCCACCCAGGAGAAAGTTTTGGTCTACCATGTAATGGCCGGGGCTAGTTCCACTTTAGCAAGAGCCACTCTTTGGTAGTGGCTCCATAGTGGAAACCATACTATAAGAAATGCTGAAAACAAGACTAAAACTAAAAATAATTAAAAATAAAGAAGACATAGTTGACCTCTGTAGGATCTTCTGTATGATCGTCCTGACACAAAGTCTTGTACAAATTCTGTTAAGAACAAAGCTGTAAATCTGCTGATCTATTCTGTCTTCACCTAGGGACTGACTGACTGGCATGTGGTGCACAGCCAAGGGTGTGGGGATTAATGATCTTTTTGTCCAACTGCAGAATGGCAGGGGGTATGACTCCTGTGCTAGACATCTCACAGACTGTCACAGAACTGTGTGGAAGGGGTGGCGGAAATGGCTGAGACACAGAGAGAATATATCTTTATACAGGTGCATCTTATAATAAATTAGAATATTTTTGAAACGTTTATTTCATTCAGTAATTGAATTAAATAAAGTGACCTCCTATATTTTCTAGATTCTTTACACACAGAGTGTTCTATTTCAAGTGTTTTATTTCTGTAAACATTGATTATGGATTACAGGTAATGAAAACCCAAATCTAAGAACATTTGAATATTGTAAAAAAGTTCAGTATTGTAAATTCAGTGTGTTACCTGCCAAGGTTTCCTAATCCTTTAAATGGTCCCTCAGTCTGGTTCAGTAGGACACACAATCATGGAAGACGCTGATTATGAATTGTATTACTGAATTACTGAAATGAATGAACGTTTCAAAAATATTCTAATTTATTGAGATGCACCTGTATATTTATGAGTTTTACCTATTATAGAAGACAGCATAGTACCAAAGGAAAAGTGGAGATGGAGTTAGGATGGATATTATTATTATTTCTTTGCATTTTATCTGGTCAGTGTACCTTTAACATGCTTTGGCTCAATAAAATACAGTCATATGAAAAAGTTTGGGCACCCCTATTAATCTTAATCATTTTTAGTTCTAAATATTTTGGTGTTTGCAACAGCCATTTCAATTTGATATATCTAATAACTGATGGTCACAGTAATATTTCAGGATTGAAATGAGGTTTATTGTACTAACATAAAATGTGCAATATGCATTAAACCAAAATTTGACCGGTGCAAAAATTTGGGTACCCTTATCATTTTATTGATTTGAATACTCCTAACTACTTTTTACTGACTTACTGAAGCACAAAATTGGTTTTGTAACCTCACTGAGCTTTGAACTTCATAGCCAGGTGTATCCAATCATGAGAAAAGGTATTTAAGGTGGCCAATTGCAAGTTGTTCTCCTATTTGAATCTCCTCTGAAGAGTGGCATCATGGGCTCCTCAAAACAACTCTCAAATGATCTGAAAACAAAGATTGTTCAACATAGTTGTTCAGGGGAAGGATACAAAAAGTTGTCTCAGAGATTTAACCTGTCAGTTTCCACTGTGAGGAACATAGTAAGGAAATGGAAGACCACAGGGACAGTTCTTGTTAAGCCCAGAAGTGGCAGGCCAAGAAAAATATCAGAAAGGCAGAGAAGAAGAATGGTGAGAACAGTCAAGGACAATCCACAGACCACCTCCAGAGAGCTGCAGCATCATCTTGCTGCAGATGGTGTCACTGTGCATCGGTCAACAATACAGCACACTTTGCACAAGGAGAAGCTGTATGGGAGAGTGATGCGAAAGAAGCCGTTTCTGAAAGCACGCCACAAACAGAGTCGCCTGAGGTATGCAAAAGCACATTTGGACAAGCCAGCTTCATTTTGGAAGAAGGTCCTGTGGACTGATGAAACAAAGATTGAGTTGTTTGGTCATACAAAAAGGCGTTATGCATGGCGTCCAAAAAACACAGCATTCCAAGAAAAACACTTGCTACCCACTGTAAAATTTGGTGGAGGTTCCATCATGCTTTGGGGCTGTGTGGCCAATGCCGGCACCGGGAATCTTGTTAAAGTTGATGATCGCATGGATTCAACTCAGTATCAGCAGATTCTTGAGAATAATGTACAAGAATCAGTGACGAATTTGAAGTTACGCCGGGGATGGATATTTCAGCAAGACAATGATCCAAAACACAGCTCCAAATCTACTCAGGCATTCATGCAGAGGAACAATTACAATGTTCTGGAATGGCCATCCCAGTCCCCAGACCTGAATATCATTGAACATCTGTGGGATCATTTGAAGCGGGCTGTCCATGCTCGGCGACCATCAAACTTAACTGAACTGGAATTGTTTTGTAAAGAGGAATGGTCAAAAATACCTTCATCCAGGATCCAGGAACTGATTAAAAGCTACAGGAAGCGACTAGAGGCTGTTATTTTTGCAAAAGGAGGATCTACTAAATATTAATGTCACTTTTCTGTTGAGGTGCCCATACTTTTGCACCGGTCAAATTTTGGTTTAATGCATATTGCACATTTTCTGTTAGTACAATAAACCTCATCTCAATCCTGAAATATTACTGTGTCCATCAGTTATTAGATATATCAAATTGAAATGGCTGTTGCAAACACCCAAATATTTAGAACTAAAAATGATTAAGATTAATAGGGGTGCCCAAACTTTTTCATATGACTGTATAACTCTGGTGGCCAAGTTAATTTTAGCTATAGGCATACATATGAGTGATAAGTGGATACAAGTAATGTGCAGCTAGTAGATAGCTAAATATACTGCCAAGTTAAAGGAAACTGAAGGCAGCATAAAGTAGTTAGAAACCCACTGATTTCAGCAGTCTGTTACTTATGTGTATTTGTGCTCCCCCCTCCAGATGCTGATTGACAGTTTTCTCCCTATGCGCAGCAATAAAGACAAATCTATAGAGTGCATGGCCATTTTGTGCATCCTTGCCAAATAGTGATCAGCTTGCTTTGAAACGGCTCATGATTCTGCTCGAATGGAGTGATACTGTGCACAGGTTAGGAAGAAGAACATGTTATTTCCTTATAGGTTGATGGAAGAGGCTATATGCATTATAGATATCCATATTAGGTTAGTGAGCATTAGGAATAGAGTTGAAACAAGTGCAAATATTGTGATTGGAATAAGAACAAATCTTATGTCTATTCTGTGGTCAAACCCCCAAAACATCAATGAACTGAACAAATTTCTTATGTAAATATTACATTGCAGATAGTGTGCAGAGGAGGTTTGTCTTAAACAAAAGATCATGCAATGCAAACCTATTCATATTAACTGCAAACATTAAATACAATGGAAAAAGAAATCAAAAGATGAATATTTAAAATCGCTTCCCTGTGTTAGTGTGTTGAAAGTGAAGAAGCGTGGCAAAAAATCCAGGGCACATCTGTATAAATAAGGCTCAAAGCAGAGTTAATTGACAGAAGAGATACAAATGGCATTCTTTTACAAGTGCCTTAAGGAAAATGGGGCACAACATGATGCACATTGGCTGAATTAAGAATTGGCTACAGTGATTAGTTCTGGTCTGTAGCTAATCCATTTAATCAGGCAGGAATGCTTGGGTCTCCACTGTTATCCTTGCACTTTCTTAAGACAAGAAGGAAGATATGGAAAGGCATAGATCATAAGTTCATCTCCACACTGTACAACCATACAGTGTAAGGCCAGGAGAACAAAGCCCTATTGTGCTCATAAATACCAGGGTTTAATGCGTTTGTCTTTGAATAGAAATATTTTTCTTGCATTCTCTTTTATTGAAAGTGACTTGCTTTGCTTGGTTTAATTCTTCAGCTCACTCATTTTATATACTTTTTTTTTTAACTGAGTGAATAGATTTTAAGAAGAATGAACACATAATTCATGAACATAAGCATTAATACATGGTAGGTACCATTCGAAGGCAGTGAATTTTATGTACATTAAAACCAGTTTACTAATATAGAAATGTTAGGGGATGTTCACACTACCATTATAAATGTCCCTTGCTGTCATCCGTAATAGGATGAAAGCAACAGACATTAACGGTGAAAGAAGGACTGACGCAGATGGAGCCCCCATTCATTCTAATGTAAAAACCATGACGGAAGCTTTCTGCATTGGAAGAAAAAGTCCTGCTTACACATCAGAAAAGCAACAAACATGATGGAAGAAAGCTTGTGTGATGTTGTATACATTAGAGTTAATACAGACGGATGGCGCTCTGTCTGCATCTGTCACTCTATCGCTGCTAAAGTCCATGGCTTTCATGCTATGATAAATGAGAGCAATGGACATTAATAACAGGTACTGTGAACTTGCCCCAACCAGAATTGCCCCTTGCACAGGTAAGAGATATTTCAATAACAGAGAAAGCTGGTGGTAGCATGTAGCAATGTAAACAATATTGGACACTTCAGAAGGGCTTTTGTGATAGGCCAATGGTTATAGTGACAATTTCTTTAAGAGTTTCATTAAAGGGAGGTAGGGTAACATGTCATAAGTTTTGATTGGCTGACAGCAATGTACAGGCTCTTAGGGGGAAATTTATCACGACTTGTATGCCAGTTTTCTGGCGTACAAAGCATGAAAAATAAATCACTTTTTTTTTTTTTACACAAGTCAGATTTTTGTGCAAAAAAATGGGACTTTTTTCTTTTTTTACATAATGGTGAATTCCTTTTTTCCCATTCCACCAAATATTTTTTTTTACCATTTTACAAAATATTAATGGAAAATTAAATGCTGCCATTAGAAAATACTTCTTATACCCCAAAAATGAACTCTTATACTACTATGTTGATAAGGACAAGGAGGATAAACAGAAAATTGTGATGTCCTCAAGGAGTTCTGAATGCCTTACTGTTTTATGTATATGCCCCTATTTAGTCTGATCCTGCACTCGTGTTTCTCTGCTTCTTTTTCCCCTTCTACAGTCAGGAGCTTAGTAAAAGGTGAAGGCAGATAAGACAGGGCATGAGACAGATCCAGCAGGACCATTTGTAGTCTGTGACCAGAGAGACATATAGGCAATAATGGTTGAGAATTGTTAATAAAGACTAGTTGCAAAGTTGCTTAAAGGGGATGTCCAGGATCAGAAAATAGCACCGCACATGTTCACAGCTTGTGTGTGCTATTGCATCTCATTCCCAGTAGCGTGAATGAAGCTGAACTGTAATACCAAATGAAACTCCCAGACAGGGGTATAACTGTTTGTGGAAGAAAGCAGCCATGTTTTTCTATTCCCAAACAACTAATTTAAGGCTACATGCACACAAACATGCATGTATGGGTCTGTGAGAAAAAGACATGACTGGCACATGAATAACATCCATGTGTCAGCTGTGCCCTCCGCGGACCCATCCATTTCATTAATGAGCCCTGGCTACAATATGAACATGAATAGGACTGAGTTTTGCCCTCAGATTCTCAGCTCCCTACATGACCTGTGATAATACAGTCTTGTGTATGTGACCATAAGAACATGATGGGTCAGTGTGCCGGCCATAATACATGGCTAGCACACAGACAAAGCACATTGTCATGTGACTCGAGCCTCATTGTTTGACTTAGATGTATTAAAGAAATACAAAATGAATTCTATTCGTAGAAAATGTATTTTAAAAAGTCTTTGGTGACACATGTGCAGCATTTCCAATTGGCATGTTCCATAGGAAGTACACTATTGTACAATATATATGGGATCTTACATTTTACATGTTACAAGTCAATTCGGCAGCAGGCAATAAATGCAATACCATACAGGGACATGCCATACTGGACACATCCACTGTATAATTAGAAACACACTTCTTCATACATATGGAAACCTGCAATGCTGCTAGAATTTGAGAGATGGTTTGTGGTTGTGTATAATTATGAACAAGTATTCAAATAGAAATTGCTCGATCACAGTCATATGGTTTCAGAATTATCTAGCACAGGAACCTGCATTGTGGTATCTGCTGAATCTACATGTGGATCACACATTCCTCTTTAGACATATCAATTTCAGGCAGACTCTGTTGCACGCAAAAAGACTTTTACAGGCATAGTACGCTCAGAGAACCATGATCTGGAGATTATATGATTGGACCTTTGCAACAGATTGTGCTTTTCTAGTTGGGCTGTAGGCTTTGTAACCCAGATAAGTTCATTCTAGTTCACACATATCTGAAAGCTGATGAAAGGTAATTATTTCCACTATGTGTGTGGGCTGATGGGCTGGGGCTGCTGGTTAGGGGGTATAAAATGATGATTTTATTGGTGTGATTTTCTATCTATAATCGTTTGTGAAAAAAAGAAATAAAACCCATTTTTAAATACCCTATTTGGAAATTCATGGTCAATAGGGAACTCTTATCTATGCTCAGGAGCAGCTGTAAAGGCTGGGGGAATTTACTAAAACAGGCATCCCAGTTTTCTGGTGCAAAAGTGGTACATTTTTGGGACACGAATGTTTGCACCAAAAAATGCTACTTGCTCTATTTTCCGGTCTGCTCACCACTTTTTAGAAAAGTGGGTGAAGCAGAGCAGAGATCAAGGCAGGTCAGGGTCGGCATATATGTAACCCATGCCAGAAAAATGGTGTAAGTTATACCTTTTACACCTGACTAGCGTAGATTTTATTTTTGGCGCATGAGACAGGTTGTATCCTGGGCTGGGGAATGAATTAAGGCTGGTGGAAGAAATGCCAGTCTTAATAAATTCACCCCAATATCTTTTGAAGTGGAGGAAATTGCAAGTCTTCGCAATGACACTTATTTTGGAAACTGCACACGGCTAAGGCCACATTGGATGGGTTATTTGTAGGATTTCTGTAGTTCACATCCAGTAGTGGACCTGTCCGCTCCAGAAGCCAGTTGAAATAGGCAGTTTTCACATGCAGTTTTCTATGTGTCTGGTTCAATTTTCAGCCTTTGCATGGCCAAACCCACAGCAATAATTGACAAGCTGCAGGTTCAAAGGTAGCAGCGTGTAGATGAGATTTAACTCTCATCCACTACACTGGTACTGTACATTGTAAGAAGTAAGTACGCTCTGCTTGTCACCGGCCTAATACTGCTATTTCCCAGTGGTGGTACCGCAGGGCAGTGAAATACTTCCTGCCAGCCTCCACAAATTACTATATACATATGTGGAAACTTTAGTTTGTCATCCATCCATCTAACAAGATGCACAACCCCCTTAAGTTATATGAACAAGATTGATAGCAGGTGGCATCATTTATGCTTTACACCGAGTATTCATGGTGCCTTTATTTCAACTTTCTATACATTTTTTTTTTTATATTATTTTTTATCAGCTAAAAGTAAATATTTTAGGAATGAAACATAGACTTGAAAACTACCCAACATTGATAAAGTGATGAAAGATTTAAGGATCTGATGTTACCTGAACCATACACGATGTATGCTGATGTCTATGTGATTAAGGTGATGATAACACATTCCAGGAAAAGGAAGACATACTTGAATTTCAGAATGATAAAAATAACTGATTTTATTGTTTTTTTTGCCTGGCACTTTAGTGGAAACAACATAGTCACTTCTAAATCGTGGTCCTGATAAACAATTATTTTGCGGGAGCAATATGGCACTCTGAAATTTGTCGACAGCCACCTTTTATTATAGTACGTAGATATGAATTCATTCTACTAGCGCACTAAAATATTATCATTAATGCATATATTTACACATACAGTGGGGGAAAAAAAGTATTTAGTCAGCCACCAATTGTGCAAATTCTCCCACTTAAAAAGATGAGGCCGGCCTGTAATTGTCATCATAGGTAGACCTCAACTATGAGAGACAAAATGAGAAAACAAATCCAGAAAATCACATTGTCTGATTTTTAAAGAATTTATTTGCAAATTATGGTGGAAAATAAGTATTTGGTCAATAACAAAAGTTAATCTCAGTACTTTGTTATATATCTTTTGTTGGCAATGACAGAGGTCAAACGTTTTCTGTAAGTCTTCACAAGGTTGGCACACACTGTTGCTGGTATGTTGGCCCATTCCTCCATGCAGATCTCCTCTAGAGCAGTGATGTTTTGGGGCTGTCGCTGGGCAATACGGACTTTGAACTCTCTCCAAAGGTTTTCTATGGAGTTGAGATCTGGAGACTGGCTAGGCCACTCCAGGACCTTGAAATGCTTCTTATGAAGCCACTCCTTTGTTGCCCTGGCAGTGTGCTTGGGATCATTGTCATTCTGAAAGACCCAGCCACGTTTCATCTTCAATGCCCTTGCTGATGGAAGGAGGTTTGCACTCAAAATCTCACGATACATGGCCCCATTCACTCTTTCATGTACATGGATCAGTCGTCCTGGTCCCTTTGCAGAGAAACAGCCCCAAAGCATGATGTTGCCACCCCCATGCTTCACAGTAGGTATGGTGTTCTTTGGATGCAACTCAGCATTCACTCTCCTCCAAACACGACGAGTTGTGTTTCTACCAAACAGTTCTACTTTGGTTTCATCTGACCATATGACATTCTCCCAATACTCTTCTGGAACATCCAAATGCTCTCTACCAAACTTCAGACGGGCCCAGATATGTACTGGCTTAAGCAGGGGGACACGTCTGGCACTGCAGGATCTGAGTCCCTGGCGGCGTAGTGTGTTACTGATGGCAGCCTTTGTTACGTTAGTCCCAGCTTTCTGCAGGTCATTCACTAGGTCCCCCCGTGTGGTTCTGGGATTATTGCTCACCGTTCTTGTGATCATTTTGACCCCAACGGGTGAGATCTTGCGTGGAGCCCCTGATCGAGGGAGATTATCAGTGGTCTTTTATGTCTTCAATTTTCTAATTATTGTTCCCACAGTTGATTTCTTCACACCATGCTGCTTGCCTATTGCAGATTCAGTCTTCCCAGCCTGGTGCAGGTCTACAATTTTGAATTTAAAAAATCAGACAATGTGATTTTCTAGATATGTTTTCTCATTTTGTCTCTCATAGTTGAGGTCTACCTATGATGTCCATTACAGGCCTCTCTCATCTTTTTAAGTGGGAGAACTTGCACAGTTGGTGGTTGACTAAATACTTTTTTTTCCCCACTGTATATATGACATTTATCATAAAAGATAGCATTACATAGCATATGACTGCATTTATGTGTTTATGAATTACATTTGTATGGTACCAAAGAAGATGATGGTCATATTAAATCAATCTATCTATCTATCTGCAGTACTCCAAAGATTAGGTAGCAAGTATAACTTTAACCCAAGGTGACATTTCTGTCCCAAATGGAACTTTTATCAGTTCCAGTTGGGACCGAAACATCGCCTTGGATTAAAGATACACTTGCTACCTAATCTTTGGAGTGCTGCCATTTTTTTATATATGGTGGAAGTATCCATCTTCCAATGGGATATAGCTATCTTCCAATTGGATTTGTATCTGTACTGAAAGGTTGAATTCTGTGCTTCTTTGGACTTTACTTTTTGCTATCTATCTATCTATCTATCTATCTATCTATCTATCTATCTACTGTATCTATCTTTCTATTATCTATCTAGCTTTTATCTATCTATCTATCTATCTATCTATCAATCTATCAATCAATATATCTATAGTTTAAATATCATGTATTTGGATAGAATGTGGAAGATAACCATATTAATAGCATTTCCAAGTGAGCATTTTTTTTCTTATTGAAATATTTCCTCCAAATGCATTGATAGATAGATAAATAGAAACCATTCTGAGATGAATGCTGATAACAAATGGAAACCTTGACTAAGCAGAAGAAATATTATAGTAGATAATGCTTTGTAATGACATCCTCACTTATGAAAGGCATTAACCTCTGACCATTGCCCTTTAAATAATATTTCACATCTTGGTCATTGCAGAGCTATGGTTCTGAACATGTACATAGTATAATCCTGAAGAATGTCTATATGTATTTATCCCCATTGTGTGTTTTATGTTATCAGAAAACTCATACTAGGCAGATAAAGTATCCAGGTAGTACAATGTATCCTAATAAATGTATTGGTAAGGGCCACCCATCCAGCCTCAGCATATGTATGCCCTGAGATAAGCTCAGCCGTTCCCGCACTGCCCCTCTAGCCATCTGCTTACTCAAACTGACAAGACTATCAGATCAGACAAGACTGAAGATCCTTAAGTCCTTTGTGCGTTCACATATGGAATCAACCTGTGGAAGCTTCAAAGCTTTATTAAATTACCAACAATTTTTATCAATCTCTTTATATATTCATGATGGATTTACTTGCTTCAGGATTAATATAAGTCAAACTACAAAGTTGTTGATAAATATCTGATTTCACGTGACATTGAAATATTGAGCTTGGCAGTAAATTTTCTGCCTTTGTACCCTACTTTTTAACCAGTAAGGCATGTGTAGAAAGCCGGTGCTTGACCTGAACATGTCGAAAGCATTTTAATTTTACTGACTTCCATATTCAAATGGCACAGATCACATTAAAATGTTGTACATACACTTGACAGCAGATGTAGAAGCCATTAAAGGGATTTCCAAGGCTTCATATTGATGGCTTATCCTTAGGATAGGTCATCAATATGGGAACTGAGGCTGGGGTCTGACAGCTGATATCTGCACTAGTTTTGGAGTCAAAACTAGGCAGTTTCATACATATATACACTGGAGATATTAGTTAGTGGGTGACCGACACTAAGGATAGACCCTTGTAGAATGACTGCGCAACACAAAAGTCGTAAGAACATTCAACACGCTAATATATTAATGCAGCATGCTGAACATTAGTTGTACAGCTGCTATATCTGTAGAAGGATTAGAACAGGGTTCCCATGACAAAAAGTGTAATGTACCCTACCTAGTACTAGTCAATAGTACTACGTGGCCCATCACCATGACTTGGATATTGGAATGACATTCACTATGCACTCCATGTGCTATCATATGGTGCTTCTGTATGGTACTGTATTATTTTAGGGGAAAATATCTCTGTGAGAATCTTTTCACCCTGCAATGCAGTGTAATGCATCATATGGGCCAGGAAAACTTGCAGCGTATATGTTAAATAGTAATCCTATACAGTGCTGGCCAAAAGTATTGGCACCCCTGCAATTCTGTCAGATAATACTCAATTTCTTCCAGAAAATGATTGCAATCACAAATGCTTTGGTAATAATATCTTCATTTATTTTGCTTGCAATGAAAAAACACAAAAGAGAATGAAAAAAAAAGTCAAATTATTGATCATTTTACACAAAACTCCAAAAATGGGCCGGACAAAAGTATTGGCACCCTCAGCCTAATACTTGGTAGCACAACCTTTAGACAAAATAACTGCGAACAACCGCTTCCGGTAACCATCAATGAGTTTCTTACAATGCTCTGCTGGAATTTTAGACCATTCTTCTTTGGCAAATTTCTCCAGGTCCCTGAGATTTGAAGGGTGCCTTCTCCAAACTGCCATTTTGAGATCTCTCCACAGGTGTTCTATGGGATTCAGGTCTGGACTCATTGCTGGCCACTTTAGAAGTCTCCAGTGCTTTCTCTCAAACCATTTTCTAGTGCTTTTTGAAGTGTGTTTTGGGTCATTGTCCTGCTGGAAGACCCATGACTTCTGAGGGAGACCCAGGTTTCTCACACTGGGCCCTACATTATGCTGCAAAATTGGTTGGTAGTCTTCAGACTTCATAATGCCATGCACACGGTCAAGCAGTCCAGTGCCAGAGGCAGCAAAGCAACCCCAAAACATGAGGGAACCTCCGCCATGTTTGACTGTAAGGACCGTGTTCTCTTCTTTGAAGGCCTCTTTTTTTTTCCTGCAAACTCTATGTTGATGCCTTTTCCCAAAAAGCTCTACTTTTGTCTCATCTGACCAGAGAATATTTTTCCAAAAAGTTTTTGGCTTTCTCAGATAAGTTTTGGCAAACTCCAGCCTGGCTTTTTTGTGTCTCTGGGTCAGAAGTGGGGTCTTCCTGGGTATCCTACCATAGAGTCCCTTTTCATTCAGATGCCGACGGATAGTACAGGTTGACACTGTTGCACCCTCGAACTGCAGGGCAGCTAGAACTTGTTTGGATGTTAGTCGAGGTTCTTTAGCCACCATCCGCACAATCTTTCGTTGAAATCTCTCGTCAATTTTTCTTTTCCGTCCACATCTAGGGAAGTTAGCCACAGTGCCATGGGCTTTAAACTTCTTGATGACACTGCGCACGGTAGACACAGGAACATTCAGGTCTTTGGAGATGGACTTGTAGCCTTGAGATTGCTCATGCTTCCTCACAATTTTGCTTCTCAAGTCCTCAGACAGTTCTTTGGTCTTCTTTCTTTTCTCCATGCTCAATGTGGTACACACAAGGACACAGGACAGAGGTTGAGTCAACTTTAATCCATTTCAACTGGCTGCAAGTGTGATTTAGTTATTGCCACCACCTGTTATGTGCCACAGGTAAGTAACAGGTGCTGTTAATTACACAAATTAGAGAAGCATCACCTGATTTTTCAAAGGGTGCCAATACTTTTGTCCACCCCCTTTTTATGTTTGGTGTGGAATTATATCCAATTTGGCTTTTTGACAATTCTTTTTGTGGTTTTCCTTTGAAGACAAATTAAATGAAGATATTATTACCAAAGCATTTGTGATTGCAATCATTTTCTGGAAGAAATTGAGTATTATCTGACAGAATTGCAGGGGTGCCAATACTTTTGGCCAGCACTGTAAATCTTATATACTAGGTATTAGTAAATGCTAATCTTTCCTCCAATATAAACTATCTACCTATCAGGAATGATCTAGCCAAGAATAAAAAACATAACAACTACAATTATATCAGCAAACATTAATGTTTATTAGTATCCAAAAAAGGAAAAAGTTAAAAAATATAACAGATCAGGCTGTGTTGCGACAATTCATATGTACAGATCAGCACATGTTATTTATTGCATTTTGCACTTTATAATACTTTAGTATAGACACGGTGACTTCACTGATCTGTGCAAATGAATTGTCACTGCCCTGCCTGATCTGTTTTTATATTTTTTAAATTTTTCCTTTTTTGGATACTAATAAATGTTGATGTTTGTTGATATAATTGTAGTTGTTATGTTTTTTATTCTTGGCTAGACCATTCTTGATAGGTAGATGATATATGTTAAATAGACCTATGAGCCCCCATTACAGTATATCGACAGTCTTTTGGGGGTTGGACTCGATGGCCCTTGAGGTCCCTTTCAACTCCAACTCAAACTCAAACTCAAACTCAAACTTATATCGACAGACATTATATTGAGTCGTTTGGCCTCTGTTTGATGGTATCTATTTTCTTTTTACTGCATGGACTAGTGCAGCAGACTCCTTTAGACTATATAGAGATGTCCAGTAAAAAAAATATATACCAGACGGTATACTTTGTAAGGGGTAGTTTACACTACCATTGGTGACCGTCAGTAGTGTCTACTGCTAGTGTCCGTTACAAGATTGTAACAATGGACACTAGCTGAAGCATCAGAAATCCGTTAAAAATTCCATTGATTTCAATGGGATTTTATCTGTTGTCCGTTAGTGTCCGGTTATACCAAATCCGTCACATGTCCGTTATCTTTCGTGGACACAAAAATCCTGGGTGCAGGACTTTTGTGTCCACGAAAAATAACGGTTTTATGATGGATGTCCGTTATTTTTTAGCATTAATGTCTCTGGGTAACGGACAGTAACGGACGGGTGTCTGTTATACTGTCTGTTATTACTGTCCATTTTTTTTTCTGCGCATGCTCAGAAAGCAGAAAAAAATAGTAAAAAAACGGACAGTATAAAAACAGACATTAACTGATGCTAATGTGTCCATTAAATGGATCAGTTAAAAAAATGGAAACATTTACATCAGTGTCCGTTAATGTCTATTATGATAGGTGTGCGTTTTTTTTTTTTTTTAACAGACACTATCATAATGGACATCCGTTAGGGTGTGAACCCACCCTTACATGGGTGCTAAATGCATGCACCCAAGGTTTCTGTCAGGACCTCCTCCCAGTGGGAACCTACGGCACACATTGCTTCTATATGTGCTATATTACTGCTCTGTACAACTCAGAATAACTCATTTTATTCATCAAAATTATCTTTAGGAAGATTATTTTAGAGTTAGGGATTGAACTCTGCGATCACATCATGACCTGTTGTTATGGATTGCAGTCATCTAGATGATGAAAAGTGCCAGGGCACCAAAGAGCACATAAGATATAGCGCTAAATAATGTCAGATGAATAATGAGGACTGGAGACACCTGGTTTGCCAGGAAGTTAAAGGGTCATAGGTCTTAGATTCCTGATTTTTGTGATGTTATGACATATGTAAGCACTGTCATTTCAATAAATTATCTAATTTGTTTCTGGTTTGGAGATTTGTATAAAAAAAAATACAAAACTGACGACACAACATTCTTAATATTAATATTTTTTATTAGTAATATTAATGGAAATGCTTACCTTAGTGGAGGAAAGAAATCATTGGAAATTACAACAGTCATGTCTAATCGGTCAGCATATGACATATACCAAGGGAAAGTGGTTGCTTGTCCTGCAGACAGTGAAATACTGTATTTAGGAATTATTGTATTGCTCTCTCCTGAATTAAACTGGGGCTCAATGAGAACTCAACATTAAAGGAAGTCTGTCACTTCATCCCATCCCCATAGATAGATAAGTTATGATCACCTGAATTAAACTGTTTTCCCCTTGTAAATTGGGCCGCCCTTGCTAAGAGATCACTATGTTTGTTGATATACAAATTAACAATGCAAAAAAGACATTGACCAGTGGCATAAAAAAAGTCTTGTGGGCCCCAGTGCAAACTTTGACTGGAGTCCCCTACCCCCTCCCTACAGTGTATTCTTGATAGTGACGGTTATGAGTACTCCAGCAGTATCTCAGATACTTGAGAGGGATACAACTATAGTACCCACAGCTGTGGTTATCAAGAAAATGATGAGTGAGCAATGCAATGCCTGGCATGTAAACAATGGTGGGAGCTGCATAATTTGGGAAACAACTGATTTGTTGTTTTCCAAATGATGTCTAAGATCTATGAGATCAACAGGGGTCCAAACCCTAGGACCCCTGCTGATAAGCTGTTTGAAGATACCATGGTGCTTTTGTGAGCTCCGTGACTCCTTGACTATTTATATCACAGGATCTATTTTATAATATAATTGCATCCTGTAATAACATCACAGAGCTGCTATAAAACAGATAAGGGATCCCACACAGTATAATATGCTCCCCAGAGCCCACACACAGTATAATACTCCATAGTGTCTCCACACAGTATAATGCTTCCCACAGCAGCCCTGTACAATATAAAATGCTCCCCACAATGTCCCCACGCAGTATAATATGCTCCCTAATGCCCCCACACATTATAATGCTCCACAGTGGCCCCATAGAGTATAATGCTCCACAATGGACCCACATTATAATGTGCTCCCCAGTGGTCCAGCACAGTATAATGCCCTATAATGGCCAAACACAGTATAATATGCTCAGCACAATGGCCCCACACAATCTAGAATCCTCCCAAGAGCTGTCCACCACAGTATAATATGCTCTGAAAGTCTCAAGCTGCTTTAGCTGAACTCCATGAAATTTGTTTAACTGAATATTAATGAGGTTCGGCACTCTGGTTCATTTTGGTGATATTATACACTGGCATGTCTTCAGACCCCAGAGTATAAATGGAGGCCCAGAGGAGGTGGGTAAAAATTATACTCACCCTGCCTCACCTCTCCTGGGCATCCTTGCTGCATCTTGCTGTCTCCAGAGTCATTTTCTGGACTTTCCAGCCTGCGTCACATGCCCTGGGGGTCACCGTTAAGGCCTGTGATTGGAAGAGACCACAGACTGGAAGAGACCTGAAGAGGGAGCCAGGGACATACATCTTTTCTGCCTGAGATGTATAGTGTATATAGCGTTTGGGGAATCAGGCTTTCTCTAACTGCTATCATGGTGCTACCCCCCCCCCCCCCCAGACCCAGTCATGGTCACTCCATGCGACTGTGATTGTTGCTGGCATTGCCGTTGTTCCAAAGAGCTTATTTGACAAAAACAGCAATAGCTTGGCAACTGAGGCACCGATTCACAAAGGCAAAACATGTTGATTCAGATCACCCAAGCTTATCAGTCTGCAGGGTTTGATTGATATACAGGGTTCTGGCTATGGACTCCCTTAAAACTTAGAATCATATTGTACCCTGTATAGTGCAAATGAAATAGGACTAAGCACTCTCATACAAGGTACATTTTAAATAAAAAATATAAAATGAAAATGTTTAAAAAAAAATGTACATTTAACCTAAAATAACTTCCCCATGATTTTAACTATTTAGATCTGCTGAATGATTCCTTTCTTCAGTAAAATTTTATAACCATACATAACTAATGGTTGGTTACTTTTTCTCTTTTAATTCAGATCCTCTTTTGGGACTTTATCATGTACAGTGGATTCCTGAATCGTGTGCACACAATGAAACCAAAGGACCTGAGAAATCTGTAACTCAGGTAAGATATGATTTCCAACATTGTAGCAGGTTTATAGATTGTTCAACAGGATGAGTTAATGAAAAGCAGTGATCCAACTTCAGAAATTACATTTTTCATCCCTTTAGATCATTCCTAATTGTAAGTCTTGTTATGGCAGAGTGGATTCAAGTGTTCTTGAGAAAACAGTTGTGCTATGACCTTCGAAGTTTAGTTCAGTGTAAAACAATAGAAGTTGTGGAATATCATGGTCAGAAGATGGAGACTAAAGCTGGCAATAGACATTAGATAGCTGTAGGTACTGAATCTCTCCCAAGCCTCTCATGCACATGCACACTCAGCTTGGCATAGTATTCATATGTTTTAAGTGGAAAGGAATCCAAGAACAAAAGGATTAGGGAGTTAATATCTTCCTTGACATCTTCTGTTAGAAGATTAGATTGACAGCCAAAATCTGAAGGTTTTGTGTCAATTCATCTGTTGCATATAGCTAACGTTAAATGTTCCAGTGTTGGAGTCATGTGAAAAGAAAACCGTAGATTATAACACTTAACCAGTAAATTACTCATAGTACAATTCTCTAATATCACATGTAAAGTGGCTTCAAACAAAACCTCAGTGTTATTCTATTACTAGAGGCTGAGGAGATATGATAATTTACATCGTGCAAAGAATGCAACTGAATTATTGCTATGCACTAATTCCTCATACAGTACTTTGATGTATATCCTTCCCTTGAATTATTTGCTACTGTCATGTGACAACATTAGCAAGCATGAAACTCCTGGATGTGAATAGCGCTCCCTTATTTATTCAGTATTTGGTAGAGGCGGTGTTGGCGTATCCTAAGCTGGCCTTTTATACTGGCTTTAATACCCTGCTTGTTTTGCTTGGATGAACATTCACATTCACACTGCACTATACCATCTATTATCACGTCATGGGAATTCTGCTTTCTGTTAGAAGTAAGACACTTTGATGCAGTGCAGCCCAGGATTCATAATACACTACCAAAGAAGCCAGCACTTCCAGAACATTTTAGTAGCCACCCACAGTGTAAACAGAACTTTTCTGTATATTGCACAGTGCTATGGTATGAGCGGTTGGATTCCCAAACATGCATATAATAATAATATTACATTGCCTATAAGGGAACTCCATTATCCCCCTTATTGAAGATCATTAGACTTGGTAATTTACAACCATTCTATCCTTGCAGTAATAGAGATCAGCACTCAATACTGTGACTTACAGACAACTCCCAATCAGAATATTGTAAGCAAGGTGGCGGTATATAGTATAGGAGACAGAGCACAGGCTGAGACTGACATATCTGTAGAAAACAAAGTACATGTACTCTGTAAAATGATATAGAAATAAATACATATTAAATAATTCTGCAGTATATTTTCTCATAGTGTAGAGTGTGTGCTTACATTGTCTGTAAATGTTAGTTAAAAAAAAAGGTGCTCCAAAATTGTTATATTGTGGGGAATACTAGTAAACAACATGTCAGGAGGGCTGTGCACTTTAAAGGCAGTCTACTACCTTCAAAATCTCTTCTAAACCACGTATATGCTATTGTAGGGGCTGTTAGTGTCACAGTGAGCATACCTTTTTGTGTTGAAGTGCAATTTTGTTACCAACTTCGAATCCACATCCGTATGCAAATGAGCTATTCAGTGCACTTAGGCACGGGCAGCCATTTTTACCTGTGGTTGGTGCACATCAGTTCCTGTCAGTTATGGTAGGGGTAGCAGCCACAGATGAAAAAAACTAATTTGCATATAGAATAAAATGTTATTTTCCTGGCAGCAAGACTGTACTTTGATACAAAAAAGTAGGATCACTACGTCAATAACACAGCCTATAACAACATATAATTTGTTACTCATAATGTGTGTGACAAATTCTCCAACTCAATATTAGAGCCTATATACACAGCCAACTTCCTTGTTCCTTGGCCATGAGCTGTCAGTGATAAGTGAAAAAATATGGTTGAGTTTCCGCTCAGTTTTGTGAATAGAATGTTATGTCACCACAAATGCTCAGAATATCACTACAAGAGCTCTCCATTGTCGATCTTTACCTGTCCTTTTTGTGATTGTGAACCATATGTATTTCCCCATGCAGGATCATCACATTATCCTACCAGGGTTATTATTTTCGTGCAAATACAAAGTCACAATACAACCAGCCAGATCTAAGGGCCATTTAAAGGCTGAAAGCATATTCTTCACAACTCCTCCCTGTTCAGCGCTGAAAGGCAAAAACCACAAACACATCAACTGTCCAACAGAAGGAGGTAAGAAATAGTCTGGCCAGTTACTGGGATCATATAAGTTTATGTTTTGTGTGTTGGCGCCCTGCTGCTTCATTTTTGTTTAATTAAGCGTTATATCAATAGAATTCACGTGACTGGCGTGGCTGTGTTGTTTGCCATGAAATATCTCAGATTCTCTAGAGTTAAGCTTCTAGTTACAAGGTTTGTATGAGAAATGTATTGGCTTTTACTCCAGGGCCATATTTGGTGATTGAAGGAATATGGAGTTGCAATATCAGACATAGCCCATGTTTAACAAGTTGAAATGTTTCTGGGAAAAAGAAAATCCTTGCTACTAATGTAATTTCCTCAATACTTCTAGAAAATCTAGTTTTGACATCTATAACAAATGCTTTGTATTGTACTGTTTTTTTTTTCTTTTGTACCCTAGAAATCCCTAGTACTTCGCCACATAAATAGATGTTATGACTAAGGCTAGGTTCACACCTGCGCCTGCTCTACAATCGGGGTTTCCATCCCTGAATCTGCTTAAAAAATAGAGAAAAGTCCTTTCTCTCTGCATTTTTCTGCATTATAGTCAATGGTGTCCACGGGTTTCCACGGGTAACCGCTTTTTAAATGGATTAGATTTGGGGACCTTAAGAATGGAGAGCCGAACGCTAGTGTGAACCTAGCATAACAAGAAATAAAATCAACCTCTAGGTGACTACATTGGTACTTCATTCTCTTGTGGTTACCAATTTATTCACCCTTTATTGGGAAGCACAAATGTGGATGTGCCACCATCATTTATGTCCCTTGTTTTTCCCTGTACTGGGCAGATAATTATTAGGTGACTTTTTTATTTTTTTTTTATTTCAGTAGTTCTAGAGGTCTCTATAAACATTAAACTTACAATGGCTCAACCTGCTAAATCTTCATTGCCTGATGAATCATCTTTGTGTCACTACAGCTTAGCTTCCATCCAAGTGATTGGGAGCTGATCTGCAATACTCTGGTTTGTCCACTACGCAGAGAACGAAGCTGTCTGCCTCCTGTTACAATCTTTATGTAGGGGTGCCTGTTTTTGGACCATCACTGATCTGATGCTGATGACTTATTTTTATGACAGATCATCAATATTTTAGCCTAGAAAATCCCTTTACAGATATTCAGCATGAATGACTTAAGGCCTTGGACTCACAAGGCATACTTGCAGCAGGTTTGCCACTGTGAAATTGTCAGTGACTAACCCACTGCAATGTACAATATAAATGTTGGGGAGTTGTGGGTGAGATTTAGACAAATCTCATTGATACTCTACTCCTAAAACCCAAAGCACAATTCTGCAACGTGTCAATTATGTTTTCTGATTCTAGCTCTATTTTTAGCCTTTGCAATGTGAAGGATAAAAGCCAGGCCAACCATCCTATTGTAGTTGAAACCACAGAAAAAAAACTGTCAATTTCAGCTGTTCGGGATGTCTGCTATGAAAATTCTGCAGTAGACCAATCTTGTGCAGCCTTATTCTGCTAAATGCATATCTTTGTACCATATTAGCCAGTATATATAAAAGATAAAATCGAGAGTCTTCACTAGATGATACCTTTTAATGGCTAACTGAAAAGATGATAACAAATAGCAAGCTTTCAAGAAAAAAAGATCTAAGTAGTCTCAAAAGCTTGCTATTTGTCTTCGTTTCAGTTAGCCATTAAAAGGTATCAACTACTGAAGACTCAATTTTTATCTTTTCTGCTAAAAGCTTCATGTTATTATATTAGTTTATGTTGGCTCTACATGTAATACACTGTAGTCCCTAATTCACACTAGTGTGTTTGAGTAAATAGAAATTTTATTTGACTTATTTTTTTTTATTATTTTTGTACTTGTGTATTGTTATATATTGCAAATATAGTGATAAGGCAAAGTATTGCCCAATACAAAATGAGAGAGAGAGGTGCAAACAGGACAATATAATAAAAAATCTACATATTTAAGTTTTTAGAATTCTATTTAAATCCTTTATTCAACGTAAGACTAAAAGGAAAAAAAACACCTGGCTGTACCCAAAGAACATTTTTGTATTACAAAATAAACTTATGTTGCTTTGATGTTCTTGGAATGGATTCCCCTGTATCATAATGGAATGTAAACTCTTCAAGGTAGAGATTTTTTGGTCGGCCAAGTTACTTTTATTGCAAATCATTTCCAATTGATGTTTAAAAAACCTAAAAGCTCAGAACAAATAGAGACTTTCTTTGTGTGTAGTGAGGTGTTGAAGTTCAGTTAGCAGGCTTTCATACTCCTGTTGCTTTTACAGAGATTTAGCATTGAAGTTTACTGTAATTCACTGAAATGTTTGTGAAGTCCTGCCAGATATTGGTAAAGGCTTTCATTGTTGGCAAATCTGCCCTTACTCAAGAGGAGTTAACTCATTTTCTAAATACAGTTGAAGAACTTGCAGAACATTATTTGTTTTACAAAAACAACACACAATGCACAGAACAAATACTGGAGACAAAGGAAATAGAAGAAAATATTCTTTATGATCCACTTTTGCTATGAATTACATAGATTACTTTGTGAGTTCTATATAAACATGTCCCTCCTAGATGTAGACAAGGTAATGACATATGGTAAAAGGCACTAGAGGATGCCAAGATGATCTGGAGGGCAGTCAATTTGTGTATGTAAATGTTTAATGTACTGAAAACTTAGAGCTGAGTTTACACTGACATTTGGAAGGCTACTTAAAAAAACAAAGAAAGAAAAGGGATTATGGATTTCTACTATGAGAACTCAGCAGTGTGTTTTATGTTAGAGGGTATGTGCTACTAAGCGTTCTGTGGCCAGAGAATGGGATGGGTCCACTAGATAGGAAGCGGATATAAAGATGGCCATACACATTGGATTAATGATGGCTGACCCTGCCATCCAATGTGGGAGACTTTCTCCCAACCACAGATGTTTTAACCTGCCTGGTTCTTCAATTTGTGAGGAGATAAACCATCCTGTTAAGAACACATGCACACTAGGCTTAGCTAAGTGTGCATGTTTATGATCAGGGGACATTGAGAGGAATAGCTATCAGCCAATCAAGTTTGATCAGCCGACATCTATCTGAAGTTTATGACCCCATTATTGCTTTGTGACTCTGGCTCATAGAGAGGGGTTCAGAGTGGGACTTCCCTCTTTATGAAGTCAGTATGCCCAAGCAGAGCATAAACGCAGATGTTCTCTTCATGGAACATCCAACACAAGGAGAAGTGAGTATAGGGAACATTTCCATGTTGCTAAGTGTTACAAGGGCTGCCTACAATAAGTTATAGTAGTCTGAAATAAAATCTTATCAGCCAGCAGAGATCTAGAAAATTATGAGTAATTGATACAGAAAATATAGATGTATATATTTGTTTCTTAATATTGAAACCCATTTAATATGGAAAGTGTCACTATATGATTAGCGAATCATAGAGTGGTTAACTGTGGGGACCCTCAGCTATCATCTATAGTCTTTAGGGGAAAATAAGTCCCTAGTAAGTGCTCAATATTCCTGCAGCACCTCTACAGGAGAAATGATACCATTTCATAGAAATTAAATGGACCGTACAGTATATGTAAAGGAATGACGTGTCATAATTTACCAAAGTAACAGACACTCTTTGTATATGTTCTACAATGGGTGATCGCCTTTCTATTAACACAGAATTCCCTTATAGGTTGTTTGCAGATGGGTTTCGAGACAAGACTGACGCTTTAATAAATTATCAATTTCCAATTTAATAACTGACCCTAAAACTCAAAAATTTCCTATTTATTGTTTCCAGTTGATCATGTAAATATTATAGGGCTGAATAATTCTTATTAGGATTCTTTACAATGACCAAGGCCTGGTTTATTACTGTTTATGAACTTTTTTTCTGACTGAAGCCAAAATTTATTTTTCTACCATTCATATTATTTTTAAACCTATCCATACTACCTGTTTTACATTCAGTGTAGACGAAAAACTCCATCTGTAGATATTTATATATTCATGGCAGGCTGAAACAAACTCAGTCTATGTATACATTATTTATTAACTACCTCTATTTCTCTTAGAATTAGCATATTGAATTTATTTAGGCTGTAAGTGAAGTAGGTCACGGAAGCCACATTGAAATGCATTAATAAAATGTTGCCAGTTAATTCCAATCTTTTGTTCAATTTATATTTTCGTAGAATTCATTTAAGCACCATCAAGTTGATATGATAACAATTATTGCTGGTTTTGTATCTCTTAATGTTAGCCTTTGTATTTCCTTTTGGACCCATAAATATATACAGTGGTGATTGAAATTCATGACATTTTATTGCTCCTTACAGGACAAGTTGTTGCTAAAGTGTTGGCAAAACCTGAAAACTTATCCGCGTCCTTTAATGTACACGAGGGTAACATCACTGGACATTTTGCATGGAAATTGTCCAAATTAAATCTTCTTCAGCCTATGACTGGATTCCAAGTTACATGGGCAGAAGTCACAACAGAAAGCCGGCAGAACAGTCTACCAAACAGTATAATTTCACAGTCTCAGATATTGCCAGCGGTAAGTTTGAAAACTTCAGTTTGTATTTTTATTTTATTGATGCCTTTTGAGAAGAGTCCATAGGATTAACACATGTTGTCTTCTCCATATAGGACCATTACGTTCTTACTGTCCACAATCTTAGGCCTTCAATGCTTTACCGACTGGAGGTTCAGGTGTTAACAACAGGTGGTGAAGGCCCAGCAACAATAAAGACCTTCAGGACACCAGATATACTGCCCCCTATACCTCACCGTAAGTAACTTGAAGTTTGCAACAATTTAAGTGCATGGAATTACTATTTTACTATCTGTGTATAATATTCGTCATTAATGTACTTAAAGGGTTGTCCAAGATTAGTTCCTATGGTTAACAAAGAGTTTTCTTATAATCAGTTTCATAAATGTCATAGTTCAGCAGATTAGTATGGAGCTTATAACATTTTCCATCCCCTTTCTAAACCACCTACAACATCCGTTATAGCATTAGTTATGTAAGGATAAAAAATAAGACACTTGAGGTTTCTCCTGTTTAATTTCACTGATCTCATTTTTAAGTACAGTGTAATAGGAATTTCCTGTGAAATGGGAATTTCCTTCGAAACAGCCCATATAAATTAGATGTATTTGGCTGACTATCTGATGTGCATGGGGTCCTCCAGACTCTCCCCTGATGACTGATTCTGGGGTAGATAGGGATCGCATTGTTGGATTTTAACCTCCCTATCCTTTTGTTAATGTCTGGCTTGACTTTCTCTCCTTTCCTATTCAGTACACAAGGACTGCTTGGCAAGTAAGTGTGTAAGGGAGTTGGATGAGTTGTATATGGTTGTCTTTAGACTTGACATATACAGATTTCTGTAACAGACCTATACTACAATACACCATTTGCGTTAACCCTAGCTGAAGCACATATTTGCAAATGAAAGAGAACTAACATTTATGAAATTGTTTTAATTCCAAACACATGTTTTGGTGACGTCTTTAGATGGGTGGATGACTGACTTCTATGAAGGTTGACAGAACCTTGTGTACCTTTTTATTCGAACATGGTGCTCCATATCAGCTCCGTATCTGTACAGACAAGCTTTACCACACTGCATGTTCATGATTATGGGAGATGACAAGATTCTGGCAGACTTACCTCCCTTTCAACTCTTTGTTGAAGACAGTCTGGACATTGATAACATTTGTATCTTACTATGTCATGATTCCTCTTGGCAGTAACATGTAGCTGTATAATATGTTTCATACATTGAATTGTGCCCTTTTTTTTACATGTTCTTAACTATTGATTTCCTGTTTAAAACACATAAAACAAGGTTCATGAGAATAGTGAAAAAAAATCAAGGAACTTTTCCAGAAACCTTTCATGTCTTACTCTCTGGAATGTTAAAACACAAAACAGTTAGGGGATGCAAAACAATTAGGTTGGTGATGAGTGCACGTACCATTATAGTACACAGCTGCACAGAAAGCGAGGTGTAATTGGCAATTACGCCCAAAACTGTGTTTGTTGTTACATTCTTCCTTCAGTTTACATTCTTTGCAGAGTAAAGACCGCATTGTGCACCCAACCAAGAATGATTGATTCTAAATTCACCTTTAAACCTACCTATTTGGTTCATCCTGTTGGCATTTGGTTTTGTTTTTCTATAAATGGGATGTCATTTGTTGTTTTTTTCACTCTAGCAGGTGGAAAGTCATTTTAGAATAGTATTTTCAAAGCATTTTTAAAGAATGTTTCCACCTCGTATGTAATTATGTATGGATATAATCAGTAGCCATGTATAAATATAGTAGTAGGAGAAACTATAAGATTACAAAAATTAGTCCAAAGATTTTAAGTTCACTTGAACAAGAAATACTTCAAAATCAAGAACGGCAGTTATCAAAATTATGATTTTCTGAGTACTATTGGTACCAGCACCTGATGTAAACAATAAAGACGCTGCGTTACTCACACAAGCACCGAGGCAGCAAAGCAGCAGGGGTGTTAAGAGTCAAACCCCCATCAGTCTAAAATTCTAAAATTCATGGCCTATCTTAAGTATAAAGAATAGACCATTGATTTTAATAAATTGCATAACCCTTTTAAAGTGAACCTGTCACATGAAAAAACTGTCCTGTCTGTAGGGAGGACAGAAGGAGCTTCAGATTGATGTATAGATAGGAAAATTAGGAAAAGATTCAGTATAACCTGTCATTTATCTATTACAATTTTTGCTCTTTGAGGCTGAGGCCCTATGCTGCAGAAACACAACTTTTTTTGTTGCAGATTTTGCTGTGTTTTTTTTTGAGCCAAAGAATGGCTACAAAAGGAATGGGAAATATATAGGAAGTTCTTATACTTCTAACTTCTGCACAATCCGCTCCTAGCTTTGGCTCAAAAAACAGCAGCAAAATATTCAACAAAAAAAATCTGCATTTCTGCAATATGAGTCCTCAGCCTTAATGTTGAGGAGTCAAGAAGGTGGTCCTAACATTGACGGCCTCCAATCTATAACTGATGCCCTCCTCCTTCACTTCTTAGCATAGAAAGAGCTGAGATTTCAATGGATAAATGAAAGTTATATATCAGTCTGTGTCTGATCTTTAACATGCTGTCTGTAGATTCACCTGCATTTCCCATGTGACAGGGTCCCTTTATGTTAAAATTGGGACATCGCCAACAAGCCAGATTATAGCATTCATTTTCCTTCCTAATGCATTAGAGGTTGCTAAAAAGGAAACCTGGCAATTTTAAAGGAGTCATTCAGCTGGAAAATCGGTATCAAACTAATGCCGATAACTTGTAGAGCTGCTTCTACACTTTCCAAAGATGTCTTTCTAATTCTGCATTGCAGCTCCATTTTCATGAAAATCAGCATTTTATTATTCTGCAAATTAGCTGAAAAAGGCTTTAGGGGCATTTGTTCTCCTGCTGAGGCTTCCCTCTCTGCTCTAGATAATCGCCCCTAACAGCAAAAAAATGAGTGATGTCTCTCAAGCAATGGGGGTCGGAGCTGAGCAGAGGTTAGTTGTAATTATTTACAACAAACAGTGAAGCCGTAGCAGGTGAAGAATCCCCCCAAAAGCCCTGTTAACTCATTTGCAAAAAAAATAAAACACTGATTTTCATGAAAATGGAGCTGAAAAGCAAAATATGAAAGACATCTTTGAAAAGAGTAGATGTAGCCCTGCAAAGTAAAGTCATTAGTTTGATGCCAATTTTTTTGTTGACAGAATCCCTTTAAGCATATGTATGATCTGAAAAAAGTAAAATGGTATTTTATTAATATAAATCCCTGTTCTTTCCAATGCTTTAGTAGTGCATTGGGCAGTCCTATGAGTCTGCATACAATCACTAAGTACCACCCATTAGATTAATAAGCATAGAAAGAGCAGAGATTTCAATGTATAAAGTACAAGCTCTACTGAAGCTTTTCCCACATTATGGGAAATGGTCAGAAGGTAATGCCATCCAAGTTACATTTTCCCAAATTACGTATATATTAATCTAATCTGTTCCACCTGCTCTGTAACATGGTGCCCACAGATAGGAGTGCATGAATAACCTGACAGGTTCCCTTAAAGACACCAAGCTATAGCTCCTTCACCTTTGTAGTATAGGCACTTACTACATTCTGAATGCTTTGTTTTTTCAGGGCCCCATATGAAGCAACATCATCCTCATCATTACAAACCATCTCCGGAAAAATTTTGAAGTTTTGTATCCAGAATTATATGATCGGAACTTTGCATGATAACCAACGTACACTTGGAAGGACAATGTAGAATCTGAACTGGAGTTTCTTCAGTTTCACGATAACAAGAAGTTATGTCTACTTCAACCTGTCCTGGGTATTCAATGTTTCTTCTTCTCAAGTCCCAGTATGCATTGTGTAGCATATATTGAAGGATAGATTTTCAGCTCTTGTGTTGTTTTATTGTATTTCACATAGATTGGAAAGTGCTTTATAAGGCACTTCTGTTTTTTATGTGCATCATTTATTCCTTGTAGTTAATGGTTCTGTGAATATTATATATTGTAAATACAGCTTAATATAGATGCTTAAATAATTATTAAGGAACAAGATGAGGCCAGTGTAGAAAAAAGTAGAAGCAATAAGATATGCAAACACTATAACAGACTTAGCATTAAAGAATGCTGGTCCAATGTACTAACCGCAACAAAATCTCTATAACAGGAAATAAAGTGTTTAGCCATATTTAACCACCATTTTACACAATGGTGCTGGAAACCAATAATTTACTTTACCTCCAATTTACCAAATCAATAAAGAGAATAAAATTAATTCATGAGCTACCTATAGAATTTCCATTCAGCCATAAAAAAGTTCATGTGCATTTACGTTGCTTAAAAATCTTGTGATATCCAGGATATGCAGCAGCTTTGGGATTGGCTGTTATACTAAAATGTTTAGATATTATTTATTATTTTATTTAATTTTATGTTTCTTATTTTACATCTTCTGGTTTCAAGACAATGTCTTCCAATGGTTATGTATTTTATCCAAATAATCCCTTACACCAAATCTGGTTACGTGTATTTAACCACTGTTACTATTTATATAACTTGGCTTAAAATACTTTTAGCATAGCTTATATTAGCTTATTTTACTGCAAATGTGCATTGTGTTGATCATAATAAAATAGCACTCTTATTATTTGTATTCTGTATGTATGTAATATATGGAGTTTAAGACAATTTCACAAAATTCATAGAGAATTAGAAAGTTGATAAATATACGAATATGAATCCAAGTATTTATATTGCATTCTTTTTGGCATGTAGACCACTTTGTGCAGATTTTTTTTATAGTTTAACTTGCAGAAGGTTCATTTTATGTTTAACATAGTGACTATAATAGATATGAATTAAAACCGTGGCATTATGTTTGCGTTATAAATAGTAACAATAGTAATAATTCATGAATGTGCAATTAAAATAGCATACCTGGGTGAGTGATACTGGGTAAAAGTTTAAACCTATACTTTCTGAAAGTAAGGGCACACTAACCAACCAACACTTGACACATATACTATATTCACTGGGGCGTTTTTAGAACACATTGATCTCAAGGCATCTATTTACATGTCCTATTTATGAGGGATCAGTAAAAATGGGTCCCAGACCTAGGAAAATGGCAGTGACAAAAATAGACCATTTTATCCTTTTTCAAAGCCATTATTCTCCCCAATCATGTGAATATAGCAACCAAATAACAACCAAATAGAAAAGAAAATAGCAACAGTGTTCTCTGAAACACACAAATAATCACAAAAACATACTAAAACACACTTTTGTCTTGCTTATTAAACATTGATAAGATAGTTCTACAGCACATATATAGTTTCTTTGTACATATTGCAGAAAGGTCACATGAATTATAATGTTATTTGGGAATGCATATTGTATACACTTTAAGCCACTTTATTGCTTTTAAACAAAATTCAGGCTGGAAATAATTGTTCTTCTATGCAATTATATGCAATTATAACTCACTAAACTCATCTACATATAATAATTTTGTAGTTTTGTATATTTTTCTTAACAACAGATCATTTTATAAAACAATGAAAGTGTTATGCTATTGACATACAGTACAGACCAAAAGTTTGGACACACCTTCTCATTCCAAGAGTTTTCTGTATTTTCATGACTATAAAAATTGTAGATTCACACTGAAGGCATCAAAACTATGACTTAACACATGTGGAATTATATAATTAACAAAAAAGTGTGAAACAACTGAAAATATGTCTTATATTCTAGGTTCTTCAAAGTAGCCACCTTTTGCTTTGATTACTGCTTTGCACACTCTTGGCATTCTCTTGATGAGCTTCAAGAGGTAGTCACCTGAAATGGTCTTCCAACAGTCTTGAAGGCGTTCCCAGAGATGCTTAGCACTTGTTGGCCCTTTTGCCTTCACTCTGCGGACCAGCTCACCCCAAACCATCTCGATTGGGTTCAGGTCTGGTGACTGTGGAGGCCAGGTCATCTGGCGTAGCACCCCATCACTCTCCTTCTTGGTCAAATAGCCCTTACACAGTCTGAAGGTGTGTTTGGGGTCATTGTCCTGTTGAAAAATAAATGATGGTCCAACTAAATGCAAACCGGATGGAATAGCATGCCGCTGCAAGATGCTGTGGTAACCATGCTGGTTCAGTATTCCTTCAATTTTGAATAAATCCCCAACAGTGTCACCAGCAAAGCACCCCCACACCATCACACCTCCTCCTCCATGCTTCACGGTGGGGACCAGGCATGTAGAGTCCATTCGTCCACCTTTTCTGCGTCGCACAAAGACACGGTGGTTGGAACCAAAGATCTCAAATTTGGACTCATCAGACCAAAGCCCAGATTTCCACAGGTCTAATGTCCATTCCTTGTGTTCTTTAGCCCAAACAAGTCTCTTCTGCTTGTTGCCTGTCCTTAGCAGTGGTTTCCTAGCAGCTATTTTACCATGAAGGCCTGCTGCACACAGTCTCCTCTTAACAGTTGTTGTAAAGATGTGTCTGCTGCTAGAACTATGTGGCATTGACCTGGTCTCTAATCTGAGCTGCTGTTAACCTGCGATTTCTGAGGCTGGTGACTCGGATGAACTTATCCTCCGCAGCAGAGGTGACTCTTGGTCTTCCTTTCCTGGGGCGGTCCTCATGTGAGCCAGTTTATTTGTAGCGCTTGATGGTTTTGGCCATTGCACTTGGGGACACTTTCAAAGTTTTCCCAATTTTTCGGACTGACTGACCTTCATTTCTTAAAGTAATGATGGCCACTCGTTTTTCTTTACTTAGCTGCTTTTTTCTTGCCATAATACAAATTCTAACACTCCATTCAGTAGGACTATCAGCTGTGTATCCACTTGACTTCTGAACAACACAACTGATGGTCCCAACCCCATTTATAAGGCAAGAAATCCCACTTATTAAACCTGACAGGGCACACCTGTGAAGTGAAAACCATTTCAGGTGACTACCTCTTGAAGCTCATCAAGAGATTGCCAAGAGTGTGCAAAGCAGTAATCAAAGCAAAAGGTGGCTACTTTGAAGAACCTAGAATATAAGACATATTTTCAGTTGTTTCACACTTTTTTAAGTATATAATTCCACATGTGTTAATTCATAGTTTTGATGCCTTCAGTGTGAATCTACAATTTGTATAGTCATGAAAATACAGAAAACTCTTGGAATGAGAAGGTGTGTCCAAACTTTTGGTCTGTACTGTATAACCACAGGAAGTTGTGCTTTTTATGTCAGCTGTAAAATACCCAAATAATATCAATTACTATAGTTAGTATCAGGATATATACTTGTAAGGCAGAATCCATTAAGTAATACAGATTGTCAGATTACCCATGAATACATCCTTCAAGGAGTTTTCTAACGTCAAGACCTTTTCCGATCCTGCTTGTCCCCCTTTTATTTGAATGGGCACTATGTAATGGCATTGTAGGGAAATTAAACACTTGCTGTCAGATTTACCCACAGATTACAGCTGCTTGTTAGTGATTTTAACAAAAGAACACTTTTTGCCAATTTTTTTTTGTAAGGTGTCCCTTCTAACAAATAGGGATTATCCAAAGCCAAGGACTCCTTCAATAAAATGCGAAGACAGACACTAGTTAATGTGTTTCATATACAATATTTAATGCTGCCAATTGTACTGTGCTTCTTAAAGTATGTACAAGACCATAACTAATCAAAGAAAAAATTGTAAATGTAAAAAAAAAAAAATTTACTTTAGTTATTCCAAAGAAAAAGATCCCATTAACATTGAATATTTGGAAATGACCACTGAAGGCACTTGGTGATTTCACCTTACCCGTCCGTATAAGGCTGAAATTTACTTATGACCTGTTGTGCCATAAGTGATTATACACTATTCTTTAGAAATTTTTGTAACATTATATTGCGAGAATTTTAAAGTGCAGTCCAGGGGTAGAATAAAGTTATTCTAGTCCTGTCTACTAGTGACATCAACTAGAGTTGTGATGTCATTCTATTTCTAGTTGTGATGTCATTCTATTTATTCTATAGCCAAAACCACTGATGGACCTTCATGGGGAATCCATTAAATCACATTGTTCACCTACTGCATGTGAATGCATCTGTCTGCTCCACAGAAAACAGGTCAAGTATCATTGATATATTGTCAAATCTCTGTATTGCAAAAATGGGGTTGAGCATATTTGTCAAATGGCATATGACATACCACTTTTATCAACACAAAATACAAACATTTAGTCATATACTATATGTCCTCTACCACTTTTTATTAAAAAAAATACTGCCTGAGGCCTGCCATTATTCAGTAGTAAAGGTTATAATGTTCAATAAACAGTAAACAGTACTGGGCTATACAGATCTCACTAGGGTCACACTCATCAGACCCCTTATGCATGACCCTTATAGTATGCATCAAACTAAAGAAATTAATATTAAATTGATGTGCCAAAATTTCAGTGTTGGTTTATAGAAGTTCCTATCCATCTAGACACCTTTCATTGATGTTCTATGTTCATTTCCTTTCACTATAGTGCCAGAATGGTTGTAACTTTATGCACAAAGAAGCTCTGAAATTGCCATGATGTGAATAAAACAGTGCACGTCGTAATATTAACATTTTATTTAAGCTGTAAATGTATACATGCGGATGCTACTTATTGTGTGTTTTACGTGTTGTGCATGTCAATATGTAAGTCTTCAGTTATAGGCATGATTCATTGGAACACATCAAGGATTTTGGACTTTATCTGCATAGTTCACTTATCATTAAACAGAATCTCCTGTACAATGACCATTACTGTGTCTACAGCTGTTTGACTATAGAAATATTATTCATTGGCAAGCATGGCTAAAGTCAAAGCCATCACATATTTATTTATATATGTTAGAGAAGAAAAATGTACTGTTCCACGCGTAAAGTTTATAAAATAAAGGAAACAAGTGTAAAGATGATTTTGTAAAGAAATTTGTAAATGTAAATAGTATCCTATGTTACCAATATCATTGTTAGAATTTGTACATAATGTTTATGAAATAAACTATCCCTAAATGTAAAAATGTCTGTTGTCTTTATAGTTAATATATTGTGTCTTTATGATCCTTTACGCACTGTCATACAGTGACTTGATGCATATATATTCTTCCTCTCTATTCCAACTGGATACTGTAGGATATGCAAACTGCATATCCAGTAGCAGCAGTCTTAATCCACTAATGGGCTTCAGCCATACTCAGGTCCCTAAATGTATACATAGCAGTTCCAAATGCATAATTCTACATTTTACCAGTTCTGTTGCATGCATTAGTACTAGAAATCAGGCAATACCTTTTAGAGACTAACTGAGTATATTTGATAGTAAGCTTTCGAGAGTGCTAGCTCTCTTCTTCAGACATGGTGTAATACAAGAGACTGAAAATTCACACTATTTATACACATACAAGACATGGATCTTCAAAGGATCTTGGAATAACAAAATGCAATATAAGTAGAGAAGTTATTTACAACAGGTCAGGAAATAAACAGTCTGGAAAATTTGTGGGGCGTGACGGAGGGATCTGTTATCTGTTTTCAATCAGGTGGTGGTTTGTGACCCATACAGTTCCTACATAGTGTGACATGAAACTGGCATGAATATTAAGTCCAAATTGCAGAGTTTGAAAATTTTGCATTAACTTAAATTCCCATTCCTTTCTCTCTCTCTGCGTCTTAAAATGTCCCATTAAAACCACAACCCGCAAATCTTTAATAGAGTTGTCTTCTCCGGAGAAATGTGCGGTCACTGGGAAATCTGTTCTGCTGTTATTAATGGTGGATCTGTGTGAGTTCATGCACTGACTAAGTCTCTGCCCTGTTTCCCCCACATAGAGGCCTGTGGTGGGACATAGCACACACATTATGACATACACCACATTGGAAGACCTGCAGGAAAATGTCCCCCTAATCCTGTGCACCTGTTGTGACTGTGGGATAGGTACACTGTCAGCGGTGTGGATGTGCTTGCAGGTCATGCACCTATTTTGCAGGCAAGGTGAGGTGCCATTTTCAGTTGGGGCCTTCAGGGCAATCCGGACAATAATACGCCTCAGGTTTGGTGGTTGTTGAAAGGAAAGGAGAGGGGGGACTGGAAATATGTCCTTGAGTCTGTTGTCCCTATTGAGCTCCTTGGCAATCCTTCGTAGGATATCCAGCTGTGGGTTGTAGGTGACACCTAGGGGCACTCAGACTTCTTTCTGGGTCTCTTTATATGTGAGCAGACTGTCTCTGTTAATGGCTGCTGCTTTGTTTAATTGGTTGTCCGTCACTTTTGGTTTGTATCCCAATCAGAGAAATTTCGTCCACAGATCCTGGAGGTGCTTGTCCAGGTCTGCTTTGTCAGAGCAAATATGATTGTATCGTATAGCCTGGCTGTAGATAATAGATTGTCTTGTGTGCTTGGGGTGGAAGCTGTCATTTCTCAGGTAGGCTGTTCTGTCTGTGGGTTTGTGGTATATTGATGTGAGTAGCCGGTGGTCTTTAATGTATATTGTGGTGTCTAGAAAGTGGATTTCACTCTCTGAATAGCTAAGTTTAAGGTTGATGGTAGGGTGAAAGTCATTGAAGTCATTATGTAATTGAAGTAGGGCCTCCTCACCTGCAGTCCAGATGACAAGGATATCATCGATATAACGAAGGTAAATCATAGGTTTGGTGGTGCATGTTGATAAATATGCTCCTTCCAGTTCTGCCATAAAGAGATTTGCATACTGGGGTGCACATCTGGACCCCATTGAAGTTCCCATTCGCTGTAGATATATGTCCTCTCCAAAATTAAAATAGTTGTGGCTAAGGTGAATTGTATGAGCTGTGTTACTGGTTCTGTTGGGAGGTTTTGTTTCTCCAGGTGTACCCGGCATGCTGCAACTCCATCCTTGTGGGGAATGTTGGTGTACAGGGATTCCACATCCATGGTGGCTAAAATGGTACCCTCAGGTAGTGATTTCTTCACTCTTCCACTACTTTCTATGGCTAACACGGTACAACATTATACTACTAGCATTAGTACTAGTCATAATATAATGAGTATACAGTAATACCTTTTGCATTCGCGTTTCTGAATTTGCGAATTCACAGATTTGCGATATTTTCATTGGAACCTAACAAATATGCATCTGCGATTTTTCCACAGATCTGCAACATTTGCAAAAAAAAACCCTTCGCTATTGGGTAGTAACGTCCCATTCACTACGTACAGTACAGTACCCTGTACTTGGTTTCATCTTACTTTAAGTGGAAAAGAAAAAGGCAGCAAATGAATTAGTATACAGTACAGTAGGGGTACGGTAGGGGTAACATTAATAATATTTAGGGGTTGAACTCTAGAAATAAGCATCAATTACCATTTTAAGTGCTCGTACCAAACATTTACGATTCCTCGCGATCCACGACTGGTTCTGGAACCTAACCTCGCGAATGTTTGAGGTATTACTTTATTTATATATAATATATGTTACATTTCAGTGGAAGCTTACTCAAAGTAGATTATTGCAGAAACCCTTTGAGTTTAATGGGATCTGTGTAAATATCCAACATAGGCATAAATAGGGTACCACCATTTCTATAATCATTTCTATGGCTGTGTTAACTGTAGAGGAGATTTAGAACTCCTAAGTTTCTAAGAGAGGACTGAAGAATGAATGGGTTTGGTACACTTACAATGTCATGGCAGATATGCTTATAAAATCATAAAAAAACTTGTGAGTGCTCTGAACCAATGATCCTAGAAACATACTTCTGGTTAGAGGAGTATTTTGGTAATTCACATGATAACTGTAGGATTAATGGGATCCTCATGATCACAAGAACAAAGGTCATGTGTACCCTGTGTGAATGAAGTGGCACACATGTGTGATCTACCATTCCATTCATATGGGTCACACAAGACCCCATTCTCATAACAGCTAGAAGTCCCAGAATTCTGAGTCCCTACAATCAGATGGTTCTAATTTACTGGAATACCAATCTAAGTTTGGAATTGTTTTCTAAAGATTTTATAATAGTTCTATTTGCTTTATAAAGAAAAATATATCATTGTATGGTCTAATATACATATTATTGTATTATAACTCACTAAATCATATTGCGCTATTAATTTAATAAATTACACAAGTAATTTGGTGCACAACTACACAACAAAGGATCTAGTGCCGAGCACTCAAAGAACTGGTTCATAGGGAGCTCAGATTGATAATAGTACAAGTGCATTCTTAGCTAAGATAACGCTAGGGAATGCAAAGAAACTAGATACCAATAAAGTCAAAATAAGTAATGCCATGTTACGCCAGGGTCACTGCCCAATTAAGATGACAAGGTACCAACACAGGTGTCACAGAACAATGGGACAATTTAGTGAATAGTGAGATTACAGTATTTATCTTGTAAATCCAGGCCTGGATTTTTCCTCTCCCATCTTGCTTCTCCATCATCTATGTTTAAGAGAAACAGGTCAAGGCTGAGATTTCTGACCATGTAGTATAAATGTAAAACACATGTCAGAGCACAACTGAAGGAGATCCATGAAGTGAGTGTGATGCTTTGTTTACCATTCTGTGGTAAAACCAATAGCAGTGCACTGTAATGGCCTTTATCAGGAGCAGAGACACACATTTGTGGCCTCAAACCAATTAAGCAATGCAGATAAAATCATCTACTTATGGGTAGGCAAATCAGCCTTTAAGTGCCTTGGGGTGGACTTGATTTGCTAGCTGTACCTACAGACAGCTGCAAATGCTTCAACTCTCTCAACGCCCCTGTGGCAGCATCACAACTGTCTATAGGCAAAGCTCTCAAATCAGGCCCCATCCCCAGGGCACTTGCTAGCTGATTTTCATAACTGTAACAAGATGAACTCTGCTCCGTAGGTTGGTGGCCACAAAGGTTCAGCGTTCCACTGCACACTGCAAAGTGGTAGATAATATGCTTGTGTTGCATATGTACTATTTCTCTAAAGTTATATACATAGTTCCTATTAAAGATGGGCGAACCTCTCAAGATTTGTTTTGTTTCACGTTCGGGTGGTTCGGTCCAAAGATTTGTTTTGGGTTGAATAAATTTGGTAGGAACCACAGCTTAAATAGGCTTAAAACATAGTGTATATACTGTTAGCGCTCCTAGGAACCAATCTATCCAATTTTTAGTTCTTTTAGGCAAACACAGCCAAAGTTATGTCAAAGTGAAATTGACATGTATATCTATGGAAAAATGTATGGTAAGCAGAGGATACAAACTCCTAGTTATACTGTGCTGCCACTATAACATTTATAACAATCCACAAATTACCCTTTTTTGGAGGGAAAGGAGCTTGACTGGTTTTTTATACACACATGGCAGTTATATTTCAGAAAGCAATATTTTTATAAAATTAGTCTGTTTTGAATACTTGTAAGTGCTACAGGTTTGTTATTTGGGAGGCAAGTCTGTGGCTGTTAGCCTAGTTGAAAAGTGATGAAGAAATGGCCTTTAAAAAAAAAAAAAAAAAGGCAACAAAAATTGTATGGGAGCAGAATGATGCACCAACATTGTGTTGGTGTTGTAAGAAGCAATGTTGGGGTTGTTTGTTTTATTTTGTTGTTATATGCCAACAGTGTGGCAGTGGCAAGTGGTACTGGCAACTACAGAATTTGAAGAAAAATTTGTGGCACCCTCTCAGTGTGTCACTTGAAAATTGAAGTGATAAAGATTTGACTTTACACAAAAGCCACCAAAAATGCATAATGATGCCGATGTGTTATGATGTAATGATGCATTCATGACGATTCAGACTGGAAGAGGTCTAAAGACTGGTACAGGAGCCCAGGGTAGGTGAGTAATACTGTTTTCTATGTTTAATCACCTCTTCTGGACCTGGTGTTGAAACTAGGCCTCCACACACAAGGTGAAAAGTGCCTGGTCTTGCTGCATTTCTATTCTGTGGCCACTGATGAACAAAATATTGACTCAGTGGGCCATTAAAGCAATGTATTGTCCCTGATGCCATTTCATGTGAGTACAGAGATACCTAGTTCCTACACGTGTGCTGCCCATGGCTAATTATCTGATTGCAGATTTTGCACCTTGCCTTTGATTTGTCATTTGGTAATGTACAAAAATATACCCATATGGGTGATGACTGCATTTAGCTGCTGACCCCAAAACAACCAGCAGTGGAAACATGTCTGCCAGTGCCACCACTACCCAATCTTGCCTTATACCTACCCCAGGCAGGTGTTTTGGATGATGGGGCTGCACCTTGGGTTGGAATTCTTACTATTGCAACCTATTTCTCTGATGTCACCCTGTCACCCTGATCCGGTTGCCAGGTCAGGTTTAGAGCCTGAGACAATTCATACTGTGTTGTAGCCCTGAGAAGCTGCTCTATAGAGAAATTGTGGAGTCTAAAAGTGACTTTTTTTTTAGTCTGAGGATAAATAGAGAAAGAGCCTCAGAACATTGACCTTGACCACAGGATGGGCTGGGCACCCTGCTGTATTGAGGGAGCAAGAGACTGGCACCTCACGAGAGAGAGATTTAAGCACAGACTATTGGAACTGCCATCTACCGGGCTCACCCCATTCTCACAGTGGACCTCTATTACAAAAAGTGTACCTCCATTTGCTGGCAGCTGCTGGTTGCCTTACTGCTCTACTTTGCAAGTAAAATTATGTGTGTCCTGTTTCCAGCAACCTTGAGTCTCCTGAGTTTCATTTCTTCCATCACCATCATAGACACGCCAAACCCCATCAAGCTAAAAACCATTAGGAAGTGCCATGGGGGAGAAACTTCTGCATAGCTCAGTCATCTAGCCACCATATCCTGATTCTCTGCTCCGGGTTCCCTACAATGGGTTGCTGCAAGCGTAGGAATTTGACAGACTCTCTATAAAATATTATTTTCTCTTGAATAACCACTTTAAAGTTTTCAGAATGGTATTTAAATGTGGTCCTTGTCATTGGACCATTTGTTTAACCTCACCTTCTCATGACCGGAAGAAGTTTATTGGCTCATTTGCCATGTAAAGAACATTCCTGCAAGCAGTGACCAATAAACCATCTGTGATCACTGTTATTTTCTATTTATTAAAGCCAGAAGGAATTCTTCTGAACATCCAGCCCAGCATCATAAATACCCAAACTCATGATGACTGGTATAGGACTATATATCTTTGCTGAGAATATGCTGAGGTTTTCTCCTTACATTTCCTACTAGAATACATGGGAACATTTCTTAACATTCTGTTAGGTAATAATTTCCTACCTACTCACTGTGATAGAGAGATGTTCATTAAAAGTTTAATGTTTAATAGCAGATTAGGCACAATGAAGCTACTTACTAATAGCTTTAAATAATATAAATAGTAATATTAGATAGATGAAGGATTTTTTATGTTATATCTTCCAAGTGGCAACTACCACTACTATAGCCTATATATTTTACAGGTATTTTTTCTCTTTTTACAAGGATACAAAATGTGCAAAGGTTGTCGGAAGAATTTCTCAACCAGAAAATGAATAGGAGAAAAAAGGAAATGTGTTGTGAACACAAACCATTAGTTTCATTTACCACATGTGCAATGACCCATGCTGTATACACCTGTGGTTACTACCAACATGTTTATGTGAACGATTTTCCGAAAGTTTTAACATCTGTCTCAGAAGTTCAAATACAGATTTACAAAGGAAATTGCTTAAGACCACCAAGAATTCAGAACATACCAAGCCCATAACTGTGAGTCACTCTGACAAAGTGATATAAAGACTAAAAATAACTATAAATGTTATATACTTGTAAATACATGATCTCTAATGATTAAACAATACAGTGAAAGACTATAGAGTTTATAGTAAATTGTAACGTATGTATGAAAATCTAGTCAAAAAGACATGTGGGTGACAAATGGGTCTTGAATATAGCCAGCTTCCGCACGCCATCCTTCATTCTCTGTTGAGAGCAGGAGGTGAAAAACTTTCCTATGGTCATGAGCAATTTATAACTGCATTTAGAAAAATATTTCCTTGCTGTATGATTCCATGATATTGATGCCATTCCTTCTCAACTTTGGAAAGAAAAGTAAATTTGAAGTGTGAAAAAAAATCTCTATTCAATATTTTTTTCTCCTCTTTATTATATTGCTTCTGTTTTAGAGATTGGTCTATGATGTTACTGAACGGTTGTGCTTGGATGGTCAGTCTCCAGGTATGCTAAAACATACATCTGAAAATTAAAAAAAAAGCGTCACAGAAAACATTGTTGACAGACTCAACATAATGTATATAATGTATAGAACTGTACTACATAATAGTCATGGGATTGAATACTGTGACACAGAAAATAGCAGAGTGGATTCATACACAGTAGATACATTAAAAGCTTTAGGTATTGTTTACTTTGGTGTCAAGGCTTTCTTATATTATGGATTTACTTTTACTTGATCTAAAAGAAAAACCACAACAAAGGCCATTGACTTTATTTAAAAAAAAAATCCAATGTATGTATTGAGTAATGTGTTGTATTTGGTTTTTGTTGTAGCAGGCTACTGAGTAAAGACTGGAGCCAACGATGGTATTTGCCATTACAAAATATCTAAATAAAAGGGTAGTATAAGGGTAGCATTATTATTTTTTATATTTACCTGAGTTTTTCCACAATAGCATAATATAAAAATGGAAAATGTTTATGAAGCAAGAAGGAAACCTTACTGCAAGTAACTCACTTCTACTCACAGGATAAGAATAGAATTTTCCTGAACACCAAGACCAGTTAGGTAACTTCCTTGGATCTAATATTCCTTTTATGGTAGGACATTGAAGAATTTGGCATCTCTTACTGTTAATAAACCCTATAGTCTTGAAGGATGTGTCTTTCTTTCATACATATTGTAAATGGTCATTTGACACTGTCTTGGTGAGGGTATGCAGATTGATTACTATGGAAGAGTTATATAGGGTAGATATGTTCCTTTCTTATTTATAAGTTTGTAAAGTTAAGGTTTAGGCTGTTGGCTACTGTTTGCTAAACCATCAAACACAGCACATCTAGATTTGTGTCTCATTTGGAAACAACACAACGAATGTCTAACATGCTGAAAGAAATGATATCTTCATGTATTGTATTTAGAAAAATTCTAAAGAAATATCCTATTGACTACCAGTCAACATCATTCCGCTGCATTTTTTAGAAAAGAAAAATGGTTTGGAGAAAAACAGCTGCAGTTACGTTAGTTTTTTTTTCTTTTTGTAAATGTGGTTTTGTTTTATGGAACACTTTCTTATTAGCAATTTCCATTCTCCTTTCTAAGCCTGTGCCAGCATTTGCAATTTATTACCTGTGGAATCTCACTAGAGGATCAGTAATATACACATTTGCAGTACATTGTCCAAACAGTTCTCTTCTGAATGCATGATGTTAAATATTGTGCAGATTCCTGGGAATGAATTATTTTAGGAAATGGGGTTTAAAACCTTATCTCGCTGCCAGGACACTGTGGCATTATTGCATTGTTGAATCTTTTTTACATGGTGATGTGATAATAAATACATGCAACATAAAATAAACTGTAATCTTTAAGTATACTTTATGTTTAAAGATTCTGATTGGGTTATTCATTTTTCATTGTTATTAGTAACATCTAGACAAATCTGGAGCATTTCATCCCAGGTTTGGCACTAGCTGACATAGATTTCTGTCTTTTAAAATATTCTGTATCTCAACATATTTCGAAAAAACATAGGGTTGGATAAAGAAATGAACAGCAGTTTAATCTACTGCCATCAACTGTTTATTTAGAGACAAGGAAACCCTCATCAAATATTAATCTGAAATTATAGCCACACTAATTCATTTTTAAGTCATTCCATGATCAAAATACTATACCTACAAACATTATTCAGTGTGCTGTTTTTTTATTTCAAATCAATAATCTTTATTAAATATTCATTGTTGTAAAATCTATCCAATATCAATACAAAAAAAAATCGTTCAAGGCAAAATCTCATCTAAAAAATACATCAAAATCCAAAGTACTAATACATAATAATTATTCATTTCATATAGCACAGGATAAGCTAGTCATCATAACGTCCTATTTTTAATGTATATGTAAACAATCCATTTATGAAAAATGTATATATATACTATATAATAATGGTTTATAATAAATATTCAGTTCATTATAGCAAAAAGTCAGCACCTAATCACCAACCAAACCCAAAGTGTCACTCTCAATAATAGTGCCAACTAAATCTTAGACCAATTTACATTATACACCACATACAAGCACAGAGGTTTTGAAACACATGCCCCAAATGAGAATAACCTGGACGGTATATAAATGCACCTCAACGCACATTGTGCATATAAACTTTCTCAGGAGGCATGTCCAGAAAAGTAAATAGCTCTAAAACTACAGTACAGACCAAAAGTTTGGACACACCTTCTCATTCCAAGAGATTTCTGTATTTTCATGACTATAAAAATTGTAGATTCACACTGAAGGCATCAAAACTATGAATTAACACATGTGGAATTATATACTTAAAAAAAGGGTGAAACAACTGAAAATATGTCATATTCTAGATTCTTAAAAGTAGCCACCTTTTGCTTTGATTACTGCTTTGCACACTCTTGGCATTCTCTTGATGAGCTTCAAGAGGTAGTTTTGATGCCTTCAGTGTCAATCTACAATTTTTATAGTCATGAAAATACAGAAAACTCTTGGAATGAGAAGGTGTGTCCAAACTTTTGGTCTGTACTGTATATCATACTAATCGACCAATCACAGCTCATAAAGGGGGTCAAATGAAAAGGGTTGTTTATGTTGGAATCTACCGATACTTAAAATGGTGCTCCTGCTGCCAGTACGCATGTGGGGTGACGTCACATGTGGGAGTAGCTCCCACACTGATGTACATCACTGTGTGCAGACCGGAGTGACAGGGTGGCATAGTCCAAGCATATTGAGGTGACGACATGCTCACTACAGATAAATGTATCAGGGATGAATGACCGGCTACCATAATTATGATACATAAGAAATATTTTGCATATTAACATATTTATACTATTTCAATTACTAATAAAATAAAGAATCTTTACCAAATTCATTTATATAAAATAGAAAAGTGCTAACATAATAAGCAATGACATATTAAACAAAAAAAACAAAAACAAATAAAAATATCGGCTAGGATCTGCATCCACTTGAATCTTTCACATTTTTCATTTAGTTCTTCTCCCCCTTCTTATATAAAGTCTAAACCAGCAAAAACAAGACAAAAAAGAACAATAATATATCAAAATTAACCTAAAAATAACTCAAGCTACTTCATCTCATTATTTCACAAAAAAATCCATAAAATCTTGAATTTTATTTAAACCCCTAGGGTTTATAGTCACTAATTTAAATATCCACTTACTTTCTACGTGTGCCAGAAATTTACTCAAGTTCCCCCTCCTGTTCCCAGGTTGACCTTATCAATTCCACAAAATTTCAAAAGACTAGCATCACAATCATGATAAGCCTGTGTAGGAATCGGTTTCAACAAAGTTACATCCTGTATACTTTTCACATTTTCAGTATCATGGATGTGTTCTCTAAGCTGTATTTTAAACAGTCTTGTTGTGAGACCAACATAAATAAGTTACTGCAAGGACAGTAAGAATAATATATCATACCTGTTGCACTGCAGGTAATATGTTGGGTAATCTTAAATGTTCTCATATTTTGTGCATCTGTAAATTCAAATACTCTTTCAATATTACTAAATGCTTTGTAATCTCCACAGGGAAAGCAACCCAATCTAGAACCTTTTGTATCTATGAAAGTGGATAGTGGAGGCATATAGTGGCTATGAAACAATAGGTCTTTCAAATTAGACAATCTTTTTGACGTGACTTTAGGATATTCTGGAAGGCCATTACATAGCATTGGATCCATCAGCAGAACATTCCAATGTTTGGACAAAATCTCCAACATATTTTACCACTGTGAGTGGTTTGTGATAAATAATCCTAATTCTTGTTCTTTTTGTACTCACTGATCTCTCCTATTGGAGTACAGTAAATCTTTTCTAGTCATTTTCTTTTCTCTCTTTTCTGCTTGTCTATCAAAGTTTTCCTCCTTTGAACTCTTCTCATCCTAAGAAATTGACCAATAGGCATGGCATTAATGTCATATCAAAGAGTAGCAAATATATTGGTCAACTTCAAAGGTCAGAATAACATTGCCCATTACCCAACTTCAAAGGTCAGAATAACACTACCCATCTCGAATAAGTAATGGAAAGAGTTTTATAGTCACCGTTTACTATATGTCTAGGTATAAAAAGATGACTAGACAAATCTCTATATTGATCTTCAATATATGCTTACATATTCATGAGATGACCCCCAAATTTCAAAATTAGAGAGCCCCATTTGCTACTGTCTCTAGGTACCGCAATGTATCTATTCCCTTACACATTACCTATGTTTTATTCCACAAACTCAACAAATCATATTTATATTTTGGCACAGAGGGCATGATAAGGATTTGAAAATAACATTAATCCAAATTAATCTAACATATTAAATACGTGTTTAAATAATATGGCCTCTTTGAAAGAGTTTTCTATGACTTTCATATTTAGATTTTTGTGGGTCCAACAATGTTTTATGATAGGTTCAACCATAGTGGGAAACAGGTATACAGACACTTCAGAAACTTAAGTGAAACTGTGATTTTACTACATATTAAGGAAATATAATAAATCAGTAATAAACAATATGAACAAGTGATGATAAGTAGCAAGAATATATCTTACTACTTAACTCTTTCTATCCCCCTTCCTGTATTTATTCTTGGTGAAGGTCAATCATCATGTGTGCTGATACCCCAAGATATAAAGGCCATTCGGTGATAGTAGTGAGCCAGTCAGCCAGGCCAGCCAGATGAACAGGTGAATGCCCTGGTGGGCCTCCAGCTCACCAAGGAATGACACAGTATGCTCATTGTACTTCATACAGATACTCATTGCACAGCATCTCAACTCCTATATCTCTCTTGAGACAAGAACTAGGGAGTAGGCTGCTGGCAGGATCCCAGGACAGAAATAATCAGAGGCAAGGGATAAGCATAAAAGTAGTACAGAAAAATTGTTGGTGACATTTGGCAATATTTGCATGTAGATGTATGGTGGGCGCCCAAAATAAGTTTTACTGGTGGACTCTAGGCCCTCCAGTCCGATACTGAAACCAGCTTACATGTCGATGGGCATAGATTAGACTTTTCTAGAATCAAGCTATTGTCTGTATAGTGTACTTAACTCTTAATACCCCAGACTAATAAAACCAAGGTTCCAAGTAATCTCTTAGCTCCCATGTCTTATGCGGAGAATGTTGCCTCATGTCCAGCAGGACCAGATTTCCTCCATTTTAAAAGCTAAAGCAAAATTGTAAATTTACTAATTATGTTGAAAGTTTGAATATTTAACTGAAAGAATTAAAACCAAACCATTATATTAACCCTTTCCAATACAAACACTGGAACCCCCACAATTAGCAGTTTGAAGAGGCCACAGTACGCTGGAGAATGGAGCATCCCCTTCATTTTTTTTGCCAGGTAGAGCTTTGTATATTTTGATTTGGCTGGGCTGTAATACCAGACACAGACATTACCAAGTATATGAAGTTGTGCCCAGTAAACAATAAGAGAGATGTAGTGCTCCTCAGAGAATAGGCCTTGGACACATGCTTTCTCAGTCCTTCAATATGACGGCATCATTTATAGCTACAGTATATACATTCATATTGGAATAACACATACCATGGGTAACATACAATGTGTTGTCACATGGATGTTGGAAACATATTAATGTGTTTCTATGTCACCAAATTTGCCTGGAAACAGAATAGATATGCTGGCATATGGTGTCATGGGTCATCACTTATTTATTTTCACAATCACTCACAGATGCAGGAAAGACAACCATGTAATATTTTCCTTGTTTCTAGAAGTCTGGTAACGGAAAACTCTAGACATTGCATGGTGCTTTACTCCCTCCAGTACAAATCTCCTCACTTGGCCTCCAATACCACTGATGATACTACTGATGAATGCCATGCTGATGACACCCGGAACGACCTGTCCACTGCAGACCATTTTCTCACTGTTATGGCAAATGTTTATACTCTCAGTAATTTCCCCATGTCCGAAAGATATTGGACTGTACCTTATCCTTAAACTGGGCAAATCTGACCTCATTATTTTCCATTCTTCATTTCTCCAACCACTGTCTGACTTCTTCTCCTTGACACAGTTCATTATTTATCACCACCTGCACTGTGCTCTGTTTTTTACATGGCCAATCTTTATAGAAATCCTGGTAATTTTATAGAAATTATGGTATGGTACAGTATTTGACAATTTTTAATGTAAGAAATCAATTTCCATATAATATTTCACCTTGATTATTGCAGCCTACTGCAGACTGTCCTCCCACAAACTAGACTCTTACAATTAATCTATGCTGGGGAGTATGTGTCCATGAGCTGTGGCTCCAAGCATCTGAGACAAGTCGTCTCACAGTGTTTAGAAGGAACTTCACTTTTTTTCTCTCTTGGTCAACTTTCTTTAATATCCAATGAGGAGTCTTTATTTACCATTTTGCATGGTGTAATACTGACGAAACGCGTTGGAGTTTGGAGAAAGGGAAAATTATCAACCCCTAGGGCCATAGTAGGGTTAGTATTGGGACCGCCCTTGTAAGGGCGGGAGCTATATCTGTGAGACGTTAGGGCAGTTCTTAGGGACAATTCTGGCAAGATCCTGCTCACTAACATTGATTCCCAACAACAACTCTACTAACCGGGGTAAGACTGTACCTTATACACTACTGTTCAAAAGTTTGGGGTCACCCAGACAATTTTGTGTTTTCCATGAAAACTCACACTTTTATTTATTAAATGAGTTGCAAAATGAATATAAAATATAGGCAAGACATTGACAAGGTTAGAAATAATGATTTTTATTTGAAATAATAATTTTCTCCTTCAAACTTTGCTTTCGTCAAAGAATGCTCCATTTGCAGAAATTACAGTATTGCAGACCTTTGGCATTCTAGCTGTTAATTTTCTGAGGTAATCTGGAGAAATTTCACCCCATGCTTCCAGAAGCCCCTCCCACAAGTTGGATTGGCTTGATGGGCACTTTTTGCGTACCATACGGTCAAGCTGCTCCCACAACAGCTCAATGGGGTTGAGATCTGGTGACTGCTTGGCCATGGTGGAGAGGTTGGAGTGTGATTGATTGAGTGGACAGGTGTCTATTATACAGGTAACAAGTTCAAACAGGTGCAATTAATACAGGTAATGAGTGCAGAGTAGGAGAAACTAACAGGTCTGTGAGAGGCAGAATTCTTGCTGGTTGGTAGGTGATCAAATACTTATTTCATGCAATAAAATGCAACTTAATTATTTAAAAATCATACAATGTGATTTTCTGGATTTCTTTTTTAGATTATTTCTCTCACCGTTGAAGTGTACCTACAATAAAAATTACAGATCCCTCCATTCTTTGTAGGTGGGAAAACTTGCAAACTCGCCAGTTTATCAAATACTTATTTTCCTCACTGTACATATAAAAATTTGATTAAAAACGGAGTCCTGCGTCTCCAGCTCCAAGTGGAAAGATTGTTATAGTGAAAGAGGTGTCAATCATGATGTTGTAAAGGGGGTAGGTAAGACTCACTGACCCCCTTCTGACACAGCTATTTTCAGGGTTTTTTTTTCTCCTTTGTAATACTGACATTTAACGTTCCATACAGTATATTGGGAAACTGTAAAATAGAAATAGTAATATTAAATATATATATATATATATATATACTGAAAAATAAACTCAGATTTTTAGTTTTACCTTGTACTATATCGAAAATGTATGCACATAACTAATATTACTTGTATAGGTACTTTGGAATTATTATTGCTACCTAAAATATTAAGGCTCTAGAAACTGACCAATAGTTGGATCAGTATTCATCCTAGGCAAAGGATGAATACTGCCTGAAAAGAAAATGCTATTTTAGTTAGGTAACCACAAAAACAAGGCCTCTGTGTGCTATTATGGCTGGATGTAATATTATCTCTATGATCTGCACAGGGGGTAAGAAATATAACATCCCCTCAGATGGGAAAAGGTATCACCACTTCTAAAGATTACAGGAATGTGATTATTAAGCTAACACTTTAAAAACCCAAGAGATGACAGAGCGCCTTCATACTCTTCAGACCTTTGTGACCACACACATGCAAAGTAAATTAAGAGACCTAAAACCGCTGCACGATGTTACCATGATAAGCTAAAGCACAATCCCGTTGGTTGAACGGATAAGTAATGCCAGATAACAATATTATGCGGAATGAAGACACAATCTTTTTTTTTTTTTTTTTTTCAGAACAGAAGATTGTACTATTAGGTAGCTGGAATCAGGGTAACTCTACATGGCATGCACACATAGGTTTTGCATCTTTTCACTTGTGATTTTATATTACAGCCTTGTCAGTAAATAAGCAGAACAATCTTTAAAAATAAAGAAGAAATGTTGCAGGTGGTTTTTATCAATGCAGATCATAAGGATGTCATGCCAGTGAAAGCAGTGCAGATTCAGTTTTCTGCCTATATACACTGAGTACATATTCACATGGTATATCATACCTACTTGATAGATAACCAGGCTTGTGAGCAGGGACATATGGGGTGGTGCAGAGATAGCAGTTGTTACCTCTGAGCATGTCCCTGTGTCACATAAAATATACCACTATTTTAAACTGCACAATGTAGGTAGGGGCCCAATTACAGATTTTGCCCAGGAGCTTCAAGTTAAGCTTCTGCTTCCTTGGTAAAGATTAATTTTTGTGTACCCTCACACCCCATCTTAAACTCACTAATCTTCAACTCCAATTAATGTAATATAACTTTTTGTAATTTTTTTTTTTTACATGAGCAACAAATACAAATGGTTCCATTTCTTCAGTGTATGGATTACCTGCCAGCTCAGCAGTGTTTATATGGTCCAAGAAAATGAAGTAATGAAGCATTTTTACTTTATTGGAAATACACAGCATGGAATATTATGGCTGTATTGCTCACCTCATGATGTTTTAATGGATCGCTAATAAAGAAGACATTTCAATTCCAAGTGCTGAATTACTTCATTTTCTTGGACTGTATATAAGGTAGTCATAGCTAAGTCAACAAGACTAAACAAAGTAGAGTGTGTCCTACTGATGAATCTAAGGCAATATCAATAGTGTCTGCTCTTTATACTGTACTGTATACTGTATATACTTGCAGGTAAAATGGAAAACACTACTGATTGTGTGGGTGGGAGGTGGGGCACGGGGGCAGCAAACCAAGCAGGACACCCTGAGCCAAAATCCTGGGTGGTGAACAGACTGACAGTAAGCAAAAAGGCAGACATAACATTGAGCAGGCAAGTAAGACAGAAAGAATAGTTTTTACAACTTGATTAAATTGAGATGTGGGGCATGGAAACCTAAGCTGGGTAATAGGTAGCTGAGCTGGGGACAGGTAATAAAACCTGTTTGGAACCCCTACTAATCTTGTTAATTGGGGTCCTGTTACTTTCTGGATCGACAGAAGTGTATGGCCATTGTGCATCTCTAATTTAGATGGGAGGGCCAGACATAACCAGTAATAGCAGTCCCATAGAAGTGATGGACATGTACTTTTGTTGCTTCCTTTATGTAGACAGATACAAGACCTCTGGTCTCAAGATCCATTCCTAGCAGTCAGACCCCCATGAACCAAACACTCTCTATATAAAAGTCTATGAAAAGGAGACAAGGATCTCTGATTATATAAAACTTCTTGATATTCATTCCTTTGTATTTCAGAGAGATCCCTGATAACTTCTTCTAGCGATTCCAGCAAGGCTGTAAAAATAAATATGACCCACTAGTAAAAAATGACTGTCGTCAGTCCTAGGCTATATACACAGAAAGTCTATAATATATTATTAGTCTTGTCAGATAGGCCAGGCTCCATATACTATATCTGTTTTTAACTTTTCATGATATAGGCTCAGATGTCTCGCTTCTCTGTGTTCCAGAGCCTCATGCGGAGCCTTCTTTTGACAGAAATGTATATTTCACAAAGTAATAACATAATGAAAAGTACAGATTCTTATAAAGTGTTATAAATTCCAGAATTTTCACAAATAGGTTTTTCTTGAATAAAATAAAAGACCATGTAATGTTTCTTATGTTAAGTATTTGTTATGTATTTGAGGTATAATTTATGTTCAGTTGAGATGTACTGTATGGATACATAATATTACTAAACATATAAAGAATATTATGCTGGACATTTTTGTAATTATATGTCATGTAACTCAATCTGAGCATATAATTCAACTACACATGGCAACATTAATAACTGGATTTTCTCATGTAACATATTTTGTATGTCAGAATATACATCAAGACCACAAGCATCCACCTTATTAATAATTGAATTATTTTATTTCTTCCTTACGGATTAGACAAAGGTTGAGAAACAGTGACTGTGATTTATATATTTGACATGATTTATATATTTTAGTTGAGAGAGGTCTCATTTTGCGGGGACCAAAATATTGCAATTATGGAATAAATCCACCCTCTGCTGATTTTTATTGAGTGCTGCCTCATTTTTTTATTATATTGATTGAGGATTATCCAGCTGTATCCTGGGGCTTGGCACCTTTTTCCTTGGACATGGTTTGTGGCCACTATTCTGTTCTGGACTATTGTTTTATATATTTGATGTAAAAACTGTAAAAATATTTAATGAGATTACAACATTCTTATGAATATTTTGCCTTTTTGTACTACATGCTACTTTTGACCTATTTTTTAGAAATTAATTTACAAAGTTTTTATAAATTAATTTTGCATGAACCTCAGTGGTAAAAAAAAAACCCCATAGTAATACATTTTTGCCATTTTGTGCATCGGTCAAGGCATGTTTTTTTAAAAAAAGTAATTTCACTCAAGTTTTTATTTAACATATTCACCTTCTACCATATTTTTTATTTCATCCATGTTGAGCGACTTGAGTTACAACATGGCAGTGAAACTAAGCTTTTAGCAAAATATTTGTTTCCTTCTATATTTGAGAAAATTTCAAGATAACAAGATAGCCAAAATGCATCCAACAACTCTCAAAGGACCAAGTATTACTTAGTGGTAAGGGAGATCTGCACACCATCAACAGAGACATACCTCTGTGATAGCACAATTACATCATAAGGCCAATGGGTAAAACTAAATGTGAATGTCTTCACAGATGTTCCTTTTGGTCGTATAATAGACATTTATGGATGCTGTTGTAAATACAATTCTATGGTTATGTTATGGACATGATAGATAGAGTACTTAGAATTATAATGGTATACTGGCCAAAGCACGTACATTATTAGACAAAAGTTTTAAGCAGGTGTAGAAAAATGATGCAAACTAAGACTGCTCTCAAAATCTGAATTGTAAATAGTTCGTTTTGTCAATTAACAAAATTAAGTGAATGAACAAAAGAGAAATCTAATTTAAGTCAATATTTATTGTGACTACTCTTCAGTGGAGGAGGAGTCCTGGAAGTGATGATATAGCTCCCACAGAGCCCTGATCTCAGCATCATCCAGTCTTTCTGGAATAACATGAAGGGACAGAAATATATGAGCAAGCCAACAACCACAGAAGATCTGTGGCAAATTCTCCAAGATATTTGGAACAATCTCCCTGCCAGGTTCCTTCAAAAACTGTGTACACGTATACCTAGAGGAATTGATGCTGTTTGGAGGACAAAGGGCGGTCACACCAAATATTTATGTGATTTAGATTTTTGTTAATTGGCTTCATTTTGTTAATTGACAAAAATAAACTATTAACACTTCTATGATTGAAATCATTTTTACTTTTATATTTTTGCAGTATTTTTCCATACTTAAAACATTTGCACAGTAACATAGGTGTGTAAGTAATTTCCTTCTTTTCATTTTAATGCTGCATTCTGTATAGCATCACATGCATGAACCAAAAGACATCTTAAGGGGCCAGGCACTGATTATTTCTGGTTCATTTGTGAAGGTGTTTATTTCTTTCTGTTTCAGCTTTTACATACTGTATGACCAAGTCCTGATTCTGCCTTTTCATCCCTGCCTAGTTAAGTTTACCTAGGCTTCCTGATTATATTGTACCTGACAGAGGTGCACAGTTTACTTCAAGACTGTGATATGCCCTTTCCAAATGTTTGCACTCTCTTCTGCATATTATTTCTGAATAAACGTCCAGACTGAACATTAGGTATCAACCTGGTCCTTGAAGATTTCAAAACAGGCATCAGCGACTTGTACAAGCCATTACTTGTTACAAGAAATTTTCTGATAGGAAACATAAGACTCCTCCCCAATACCAATCAGGAGGTGCTTTCATACAAGTTTTCTCCATTTTTTCGAGGTCCCTTTTCTGTTCTCTGGCAGAAAAACTCTGTGACTCATAAACTGTGGATTTCTGTCTTTCTGAAATTATTTCCATGTGTCACTCCTGAAACTTCTGGTGCTGAATCAGTAATTCCTGAACACAAAACAGACTAGGCTTGTCTTCTTCTCCCAAGATCAAGAATACGAGGTAAAGGAAATACTTGATGCCAAAAGGATCAAAGGTAAATTGTTTTATTTGATTGATTTAAGAACTTTGGTCCAGAAGCCCCATGGGAACTTATTCAGTAAATTAATTTTCCTGCATTTATCCACATATTTAATCCACACCACTTTAATCAGTAAAGGAAAGGAACATATAAGGTGCTATAAGTGTATGCTAGCTGCTGTGCCTATCTGTGTGAGTGATGTCTCCCTCCATGTTTCATTGCAACCAGGCCATCTATAGTGGCTTTTTGGTCACTGTCAGCCCTTACCTCTATTTATACTATTGTGTCAGCCTTGACCCTGAATACTATACCCTGCGCAGAGTCGGAACACTGTGAGGTGTGTATAAAGGTAGAAATTGGAAATGTTAAACTCCACCTACTGGTTTTTCCAAGATCTAGTAGCAGTGAGTATCCATAATCCTGTCCAGGGGGTAGATTCAGGCATAAAACATGTAGATTTTAACCCACTCAGCCCATTGTCTGAATGATCTTTTATGGTTAATATCATAGAAACATTGTTAATTTATAGAACTATGTTGCCTGCTTGTTGGGTTTCCAGTAGAATTCCAGGACATCTCTCAATTGTTGAGAGCACCTTTGAGTTGTTTACCTGTAGACTAATACTGTAAAGTTTAATTTTAGTCAGTGTTATTAGGTAATTGACAAAAATAAACCAATTACACTCCTATTTCCTTGCAGCATTTTCCACACCTACCTGAAACTTTTGCACAGTACTGTAGATAACAGACACATACAGCCTGAAATATACCATCACAGCAAGCTTCCCTAGTGGAAGCATGACAATGCAGAAATGAAGACTAACAGATAGCATACACAGTACTCTTCTTTTTCCTTATGCAGGTTTTTCTTTTTATTTCTTTCTTCTTTTTCCTTAACCTTTTCAGTATAGCATTTCCTTGTATTTGTGTGGGCCATACTGATATTTTTCCATTATGCAGCTTTACAATGTCTTATCCATCAATCTACCTGGATATTGACTTTGGTATACTGTATAATGCTATTTTTCTCCCTCTAAGCAGCCCACAACCTAGTTCTAGAATGGAATATTCATATATAATGCATACATATTCATAAATATTCGATTACATCTTTGCAGAAAACAAGGGAAAATAATGAGATGTAAAGGTTTATGTATCCCAGACTTGAAGATTTCCACTGCCTTCCCACTTTTGTAAGTGAAGTCTGCAGTGTTGAAAATCTAACCGAGATATATAATCTTATAGCTCATAAGAGCTTTGACCCATATCCTGAATACTATTAGAATTTATAATAGTCTGTCCCTGTTGTTTCCTGAAAACCGATATGTCTGGAGATATTTCTCTGCTAGTAAGTTCAATGTACATTGGAATTATCTTTATTAGTGGAAATGAAAAATGTTGATATTTCCCTCTGGACCAGGACATAAGGATCAAACGAATTTACTAGGATGATCGGCTTAACTAAACAAATTGCAGTCAAACCTCCCCATATGATCTTTAACACATTTCTAAATTCCCAAGTGTTGGCTTTTGGCTTTCATGTCTTCATTATTATAGTTGTTTTTCCACCTGCTTCCGACAAAACAGAAATCTATTCATTATTTCACCCTAATATAAGATCCTATACTGTATATGTTACATAATCTTGCTTAAATGGATATTTAATGGCTGCTAATATTTTTTATTGCAATAATAATACTAATTTTGCAAAAACAAAGATAAAATTAGTTATTTATATCCGTAAAATGGAGCAGTGGGTAAAGTCTGTTAAGAAACCAAAGTATCAGAGGCTAGCACAGATGAGACTGGAGCCATAGCAAAGATCACATTTATAGTGCCTGGTTTTGCCACCAAGATGGGTTCAGGTGTTTGTTTCTTCTCAGAAAATAAAAAAAAACAAGAAAAGGTGATATATTTCACAATGTGGTTTCAATGAATTAATAAAATAAATGATGATACAGGAAAAAAATCATCAGTCACATCTGTCACAAAACCTCAGATATGATGAAGAAGGGGGAAGGTTTAGCTACTGAACTAAGCCAGTCAGCCAGCCCGTTATCACGTCATTGATAGAGGGGGGTGGGAGACTGAATTGAAGAGGGGTCAGGACTATTTATAATTCATGTAGGTTTGATAAATAAAATATATTAGTAAGTTTAATCTTGTTTGCACTTGAAATAAAATAAATAGATTTTTCTCATGTTGGACAACTCCTTTAAGTAAATGTTTCAAGCAAGAATTTAACATAGAATAGGTTGTACTTATGAGCATTTACAAAAGGCCAATATTCTTTGTTGCGAAGATCATTCAGTAGACATCATGTTCTATTTGATGAATCTGACATGCAGTATCACTTCTAACATAGAAGGAGCAAAACATCCACTCATTCATAACATTGGTTTTTCATGCCATTATAGAGATAAAGATTTCATTAACTTTGGAGACACATTGCAGATACTGAGTTACAATATTTGTTATAGCTGCATTCAATGTTCTCTGGTTGTTAATGGAAACAGCTGAAAAGCTGAGTGACAGACACCCATCTTCTGAGATGCAGTGAGATTGTTAATATTTGTTATCTCACATTACTTTACCATATCTAGTGTAAAGGCAAGACTATTCCAAGTACAAATCACCTACACAATAATTGGGTAGACAGGCAGATTTTATAAGCAATGGATTCCTTCAAAATGCAAAATATACTATAGATAGATAGATAATATAGTTAGATTTTTTTTCTATGAGTAAAATCTAAAGTAGTGTTGAAAGGACATATTCTTCAACATCTGCAGATTTGTATATGCTCTCTGAAGTAAAGTTAAGAGAATATGTAATCATATTGTAGAAAATAAAGCTTTCTGGTTTTGCACCATCTACATATACAGTACAGTAAGGACATAATCTATCTAAGGATATATTAGTCATAGGCCAAGAGCATGGAAATGTGTTTGACATTTTAGCATCTCCTGAAGCAGATTTTAAATGGGTCGTAGAAGAGATGATTAAAGTCACTAAGGATAGACTCATTCAAGCCCTACAACCTTTTACAAAAGTTAGTCATTTTTCATACTTTTTATTATTTCATTTTATAGCTAAATTCTCCTGTTTTTATTTTTGGGTTTCCAATTTTGATATGAGGAATAAAATATTTAATATAATATAATATAATATAATATTTTGATGCTGATATGCTGAAATTTAAATAATGTGAACATTACAAGAAAAATACCAGAATATTACTCAATTAGTATAAATTTGGAAATACATTTTGATGGAATACTGGCTTCCTTTTCTTCTGATGCCAACGATAAAACATTTCTTCTCCTATTTTATAGACAAATATATCAGTCTTGCAGGTGCAGCCCATTTGAGATGACTGAATCCAGTTGGTTGTAGTTGGAATCTAGCCATACAGGTCAGTCAGAGGCTTAAACATTTAGAACAACATGAAATATTGAGCACTGTTTACATTCATGTTTTGTATGTAATGTAAATGAAGTATCTATAGGACTTGTAACACCATGGGCACAACAAGCAACTGTGATGGTAACTGCAAACTAGTGACGCTGTTAAAAAAAAAATGAAGATCAGGACATAATTTACATGTATTACATTTATTAAATAAGAATAAGAGTTAGTTGCTGTCAAGCACTGTCTGACCCAACAGGAAGAAGATAGAGCGAATAGGAGGAGCAATAATATGCATTGCTCAACTTCCTTACCTGCTGCTGCAGCTATGAGGATTCTTCCAGGAACTTCAGGAACATGGTAAGAAAGACTGCTGGTTTAATATATGGTTATTTAAGTGTTAGGTGAGAGAAGATGAAAAGGGAAATTGTAGTTGGCGTTTGCAATGGGAGAGGGGCTTACTGTATATATAGATAAATTATGTAGGGGGAAGAGGGTCGGTAATCTACATGCTATGTGTGGGGGAGGGGGAATTTGAAACTACATGTTATGTGTGGGGGTGGGGAATTTAATCTATATGAACAGTGGAGTTAAGGGGGTTTACTCTACATGTCATGTGGGGGAGGAAATTAATCTACATGCTGTGTGCGGGGAGGGGATTACTGTTCATACTATGTGTGTAGGATGGGGTTTACTCTATATGCTATGTGTCGGAGAAAGTTGGATTTAATGTGCATGCTATGTGCAGGAGAGGATATGTGTGGCACATATTTACAGTAACTGTGAGAGGGAATTCTTTTTAATATAGATTTATTTTGTTATGGAGGGGCTGTACTTTAAATATTATATGAGGTGGATTCTTTTAGATTGTTTTTGTGGGGAGGGGGCTTGGTAATATATTCTATGTATAAGGGAGAGTGTCTCTTTTTAGATAATTTTTTGTGGGGGGAGGGGACTTGGCTTAAAATCCTTAGGGAGTTGGGGACTTTTTTTTTTTATAATTTATTTTAAGGTTTAGGCTGTTTTCACATATGGACGTTTCAGAAGAGAGGGAAGGCTCAATAGACATTTTGTATGTAAGGGAGAGATTATAATGAAACATAGGCAGAGTACCAGAATGACAGATAAATGAGTTGTGCAGCAGAATTAAGGATATAGTATATTAAAAAGGTGATAGTCTGTTTGTCTGCTGGCCACAAAGAAACATATTACAAAGGTAATAAACATGTAGGTACTACAGATGCCAATTGCTAGTGGGAAAGTTCCTTTCCAACTCCAACTATGGCAGTCAGAGTAAATTTGTGGATCAATCTGTCTTCTCCAATATTCTAATTCTCCTTTGCTATTAAACATCTAACATTTTTTAACATGCTGACATAGATTGCCATCATTACTTTACTACCTCTTAGGAAAAGGCATTCCATAGTTTGACTACTCTAACTGTAAAGAACCCTTTCCTATATAGATGTCTATACCACATTTCCTTCACCCACAAAGAATGTTCCTTGGTGCTTTGAACACTTCTTGGACAAAATAAATCATATACCAGATTTGTACACTGACAGCATGTATTTATACAGTGGGGAAAAAAAGTATTTAGTCAGCCATCAATTGTGCAAGTTCTCCCACTTAAAAAGATGAGGCCGGCCTGTAATTGACATCATAGGTAGACCTCAACTATGAGAGACAAAATGAGAAAACATATCTAGAAAATCACATTGCCTGATTTTTTAAGAATTTATTTGCAAATTATGGTGAAAAATAAGTATTTGGTCAATAACAAAAGTTCATCTCAATACTTTGTTATATATCCTTTGTTGGTAATGACAGAGGTCAAACGTTTTCTGTAAGTCTTCACAAGGTTGGCACACACTGTTGCTGGTATGTTGGCCCATTCCTCCATGCAGATCTCCTCTAGAGCAGTGATGTTTTGGGGCTGTCGCTGGGCAGCACAGACTTTCAACTCTCTCCAAAGATTTTCTAAGGGGTTGAGATCTGGAGACTGGCTAGGCCACTCCAGGACCTTGAAATGCTTCTTACGAAGCCACTCCTTCATTGCCCTGGCGGTGTGCTTGGGATCATTGTCATGCTGAAAGACCCAGCCACGTTTCATCTTCAATGCCCTTGCTGATGGAAGGAGGTTTGCACTCAAAATCTCATGATACATGGCCACATTCATTTTTTCATGTACATGTGGATCAGTCGTCCTGGTCCCTTTGCAGAGAAACAGCCCCAAAGCATGATGTTGCCACCCCCATGCTTCACAGTAGGTATGGTGTTCTTTGGATGCAACTCAGCATTCACTCTCCTCCAAACACGATGAGTTGTGTTTCTACCAAACATTTCTACTTTGGTTTCATCTGACCATATAACATTTTCCCAATACTCTTCTGGAACATCCAAATGCTCTCTAGCAAACTTCAGACAGGCCCGGATATGTACTGGCTTAATCAGGGGGACACGTCTGGCACGGCAGGATCTGAGTCCCTGGCGGCATAGTGTGTTATTGACAGTAGCCTTTGTTACGTTAGTCCCAGCTTTCTGCAGCTCATTCACTAGGTACCCCCATGTGGTTCTGGGATTTTTGTTCACCGTTCTTGTGATCATTTTGACGCCACGGGGTGAGATCATGCGTGGAGCCCCTGATCAAGGGAAATTATCAGTTGTCTTGTATGTCTTCCATTTTCTAATTATTGCTCCCACAGTTGATTTCTTCACACCAAGCTGCTTGCCTATTGCAGATTCAGTCTTCCCAGCCTGGTTCAGGACTACAATTTTGTTTCTGGTGTCCTTCCACAGCTCTTTGGTCTTCACCATAGTGGAGTTTGGAGTGTGACTGTTTGAGGTTGTGGACAGGTGTCTTTTATACTGATAACAATGTCAAATAGGTGCCATTACTACAGGTAATGAGTGGAGGACAGAGGAGCCTCTTGAAGAAGTTATAGGTCTGTGAGAGCCAGAAATCTTGCTTGTTTGTAGGTGACCAAATACTTATTTTCCACCATAATTTGCAAGTAAATTCTTAAAAAATCAGACAATGTGATTTTCTAGATATGTTTTCTCATTTTGTCTCTCATAGTTGAGGTCTACCTATGATGTCAATTACAGGCCGGCCTCATCTTTTTAAGTGGGAGAACTTGCACAATTGGTGGCTGACTAAATACTTTTTTTTCCCCACTGTATACAAAGGGATAAATGTGTATATCACCACCTTACAGAAAATAGGTACAGTCATCCCAGGGATTTGTCTCTCAATGTACAGAGAAAAGAAATTATCTGGCTGGTTCCCAGGTAAGTAGTAACAATAGGCATTATAACTCCAGCATGTAAAAATATCCAAGCATTATTGAAGAATCACATTAAAAACAAAGTGAGGTGCGGATCCATAAAATCCAGAAAACAGTTGACATGTTTCAAATCCATTTACTGGTATATATACATGTAAATTAGGAGACCTGTAAGGCATGGTTTTCTTAAAGCTGGAAAAGCCCAATTTTTCTAGCCTCTTATTATAAGTGAGACTATCTATTCCATTTTATAATCTAGTTTATTGCCTTTGAACCCTCTCTAGCTTTCCTATATCCTTCTTAGAATATGGAGCCCAAAACTGGATCTCATATTTGGGATGTGGTTATACAAGGGATTTCTATAGGAGTAATATTACCATTATATAGGGGTAATTTTAACTTGGGTTTTACTAATATCATGTTTCATACACAGTATACAATACCATCTTCCAGAAGTTAAATGTTTTGAAATAACCATTAGATAAGTAGTCAACTATTCTTACTTTATTTATCTGACTAGTGCTGTAATAGATACCATGAACATCCTATGCGTGCTTCCAGCAATAGGAAAACATTTGTCCAAATACTTGTCTTAATGTGCTTTCTGAAAAAAGCCAGCTTCACATGACATACCTTGACCATATAAAATAATGGAATAAACCAAGCATGTTTTATAGTTAATCTCCTGCGGAGCCTACAAAGAAAGGATCTGCAAAACAGTTTATCATAAAAACTAAAAGAACTTTCTGCCATTTGGAAAGTTCTTTAGCATCTGTAAGTTTATTTAAAAAAAAAATAAAAACTTTTGAGAAGTGATTGAGACACATTACACAGCATAGTCAGGTGCAAATGTGTGATTTTTAAAGAGTGTGTTGGTTTTTCTTTGTCTGTGATGTGTTTGTGTGAAAACACAGGACATGTGTTACAGATTAAGATATGTGTTTTATTTGTAACTGGGGACTGACAATAAAATTAATTCTATTTTTGTAATGCATGCTTCAGCATGAGCGCAGCTGATAGCATCTTAACAACACATACAAAATGAGCACACTTTTGTATCCAAAAAGTCACTATGGTATAAAACACTTGGGAGATTAAGGAGCCTGGACCATTAATTATTTACTGTATGGGATCACCTATATGTCACGTAATAGGTTTTATTACAAGGACCCCTCACCATCACTACTTACAAACATACATAATTATTAAATAAAAATGACTACATTTTTTTGTGTTAAATATTACTATTGGTGTAATATGAAAGGAATAAATCAAGTTAAAGCTGAGAATCATGGGTGTTAAATACCATAAAACATTATAATTCATTATAACTATAGCATGCTGTGTTTAAAAAAAAAAAAAAAAAACATAAAAAAAATAAAAAAAATGTGATCAAATTCTCATGCAATTTGCACCACAAAACTTGCCATTATTAACTGTTTTAGATGCTTTTATGCCTTGACCAAGAAGGATGCATGACTTAGAAGTGGATATTTACAGAAACAACTCCAAAGTATGAGCTTGTTTGCAAAGTCCTGGATGTTAGTTGCCAAGTGCAAGTGCCATTGGTGATATGGAGAATGTCATTTGAAATACTCTTGAGATGGCTGAATGTAAAAGGTCTGTTTCAATATCAACTGAGAGCGAAGATTGTGATATTGCACTTTTCACTGTTCGATTTGACTTAAAGGGTTTTCCCATGAACATAAATATATTTAAATGTGTAGAAAATTAAAAGTTAAACATTTCTGCAAATAGAAATAATTAAAAATTTTGCAGAGTTTTCAAGATTTTTTTCTAACCATCTTAGTGGTGACAGTCTGTTGTCTTGATCATTTGCTAATGGATACAACTGTGAATACAGGAACTTTCTATGGTCTGGCACTTGTCAGAAACTCAGCCATGATTTCCTTATTGAGGTTGGGTTATCTATCCATACATGTAGGGTACCTTCTTGATAACCTGTCCACCTAGAAACCAGTATTATACTCTGCGGTCTGTGCATACAGGTGCATGGCTCATTACAAAGCAGACCTGGACAAGCAACTCCAGGATCTGAGGACAAAATTTCTCAGATTGGGATACAAACCAAAAGTGACGGAGAACCAATTAAACAAAGCAGCAGCCATTAACAGAGATAGTCTGCTCACATATAGAGAGACCCAGAAAGAAGCCCGAGTGCCCCTAGTTGTCACCTACAACCCACAGCTGGAGATCCTACGAAGGATTGCCAAGGAGCTCCAACCTGTGCTACATAGGGACAACAGACTCAAGGACATATTTCCAGTCCCCCCTCTCCTTTCCTTTCGGCAACCACCAAACCTGAGGCACATTATCGTCCGGAGTGCCCTGAAGGCTCCAACTGAAAATGGCACCTCACCTTGCCTGCAAAGTAGGTGCATGACCTGCAAGCACATCCACACCGCTGACAGTGTACCTATCCCATAGTCACAACAGGTGCACAGAATTAGGGGGATATTTACCTGCAGCTCTTCCAATGTGGTGTATCTCATAATGTGTGTGCAGTGTCCCACCACAGGCCTCTATGTGGGGGAAACAGGGCAGAGACTTAGTCAGCACATGAACTCACACAGATCCAACAGATCACACAGATCTACCAGTGGCCGCACATTTCTCCGGAGAAGACCACTCTATTGAAGATTTGCGGGTTGTGGTTTTAATGGGACATTTTAAGATGCAGAGGGAGAGGAAAGAATGGGAATACAAGTTAATGCAAAAATTTAAAACTCTGCAATTTGGACTTAATATTCATGCCAGCTTCATGTCACACTATGTATGAACGGTGAGGGTCACAAATCAGCACCTGATTACAGATAGATAACAGTTCCCTCTGTCACGCACCATAAATTTTACAGACTGTTTATTTCCTGACCTGTTGTAAATAACTTCCCTACTTATATTGCATTTTGTTATTTCAAGATCCTTTTGAAGATCCATGTCTTGTATATGTATAAATAGTGTGAATTTTCAGTTTTTAGTATTACACCATGTCTGAATAAGAGATCTAGCACTCTCGAAAGCTTACTTATGAAATATACTCAGCTAGCCTCTAAAAGGTATCGCCTGATTTCTTCACTCTTCTACTACTTTCTATGACTAACACGGTACAACATTATACTACTGGCTCGTTACAAGACAGATGTCTGATTACAGTGCTGTGACCATAACGAGCTGTGCACCTGTGTGTCCACCATATGACTATGGACTTTCTGTCACATGGCCATGGACTGATTTTTATCCATCAGGAGTAAACAAAGAATGAATGACAGCAAGCAGAAATTTAGAAAACCATGAGGAACTGATACAGGAAAGTATATACTGGAGAATTGTATAACATTTTATTATACAAACAATTTTTATTATACAAACAATAACATTTGCTGAAGCTGGACAACCCTTTCAAATACAGAGCCCGCACAAGACTCTGTGAACAAATACCTTCCCAGACCCTCTAAGCAAGTACAGATCACTCTTCCTAAACAAAGACCCAGAAAAGACCCCTAAACAAATATAAACCACAGACAATTCACCACTACAGCAGCCCCCTGAAGAGAAAGGGCCTGCAGGAGCAAAGAAAGATGAGTATTTAGAGCAGGGGCCTGAGGCGCTTTGCCTCCTAGTTTACTTGGGAATCTTCTGGACGTTACAAAAGTAGGCAAGTATGTCTTTGAATGATTTAAGTATCAAAAACCTTAATCAAAGGCAATGAGCTAATGAAGGAAGCAAGTTCCAAACTGTACAAATAAACCAAAGCATTCTATATTCACATTGATCAAGTAAGCTCGCCATAGATGACGTTATATTGCTCATTACTTTTCAGTCCGTTAAAATCATTAAATAGCAGTGCGAGATTTGTAAAAGTTAATGAACTTTTTCATGTCAATATATTGTATTAGGGCTAGTTTGATAAATTGAATTAATTATACTAATTGCAAATGTGAATGAGACAAACATAAGCCAATGTATTAAGTGACCTATTTGCGAAATCAAAGTTTCTTTTCGTCTTAACATCCATAGGGAGAAAAACACAGCTGCTCCTCAGGTAGCCATGAAAACGAAATCTGATTTTTAATCTGTTTTGTAATCATTGCTAAATATTAAGTGCAAACCGTGAAAAGGAATGTTGAGCATGTGAATAGAATGTTTGCAGAAAATATTTGATAATACTTTCCTGTAATTTACACTACTGTTATGGCATGCTCACACCTTTAAATAAAACATTAGATTTTGGCAAGGAATGAATAAAGATTGACAAACATAAAAGATCAATAAAGGTTTTGAGTGAGCCATGAGAAAATAAAAGGTGCAAGTGTCAAACCGTAAAATGTGGAAACATTAGCATTCATACAATACACTTCATAAACGAATATGGTATACTGGTTTCAATACATAATGCGTTGCAAAACTAAAAATATCTTACATTTTGATTATAGCAAACCTGTAAGGTGATTTCTGCTACCCTATTTGAGAGCAGAATATGATACCTCCAGCATACATACAGTGCTGGCCAAAAGTATTGGCACCCCTGCAATTCTGTCAGATAATACTCAATTTCTTCCAGAAAATGATTGCAATCACAAATTCTTTGGTAATAATATCTTCATTTAATTTGTCTTCAATGGAAAACCACAAAAAGAATTGTCAAAAAGCCAAATTGGATATAATTCCACACCAAACTTAAAAAAGGGGGTCGACAAAACTATTGGCACCCTTTGAAAAATCAGGTGATGCTTCTCTAATTTGTGTAATTAACAGCACCTGTTACTTACCTGTGGCACATAACAGGTGGTGGCGGCAATAACTAAATCACACTTGCAGCCAGTTGAAATGGATTAAAGTTGACTCAACCTCTGTCCTGTGTCCTTGTGTGTACCACATTGAGCATGGAGAAAAGAAAGAAGACCAAAGAACTGTCTGAGGACTTGAGAAGCAAAATTGTGAGGAGCATGAGCAATCTCAAGGCTACAAGTCCATCTCCAAAGACCTGGATGTTCCTGTGTCTACCGTGCGCAGTGTCATCAAGAAGTTTAAAGCCCATGGCACTGTGGCTAACCTCCCTAGATGTGGACGGAAAAGAAAAATTGACGAGAGATTTCAACGAAAGATTGTGCGGATGGTGGCTAAAGAACCTCGACTAACATCCAAACAAGTTCTAGCTGCCCTGCAGTCCGAGGGTACAACAGTGTCAACCCGTACTATCCGTCGGCGTCTGAATGCAAAGGGACTCTATGGTAGGATACCCAGGAAGACCCCACTTCTGACCCAGAGACATAAAAAAGTCAGGCTGGAGTTTGCCAAAACTTACCTGAGAAAGCCCAAAACTTTTTGGAAGAATGTTCTCTGGTCAGATGAGACAAAAGTAGAGCTTTTTTGGGAAAAGGCATCAACATAGAGTTTACAGGAAAAAAAAAAAAGAGTTCTTCAAAGAAAAGAACACGGTCCCTACAGTCAAACATGGCGGAGGTTCCCTGATGTTTTGGGGTTGCTTTGCTGCAACTGGCACTGGACTGCTTGACCGTGTGCATAGCATTATGAAGTCTGAAGACTACCAACAAATTTTGCAGCATAATGTAGGGCCCAGTGTGAGAAAGCTGGGTCTCCCTCAGAGGTCATGGGTCTTCCAGCAGGACAATGACCCAAAACACACTTCAAAAAGCACTAGAAAATGGTTTGAGAGAAAGCACTGGAGACTTCTAAAGTGGCCAGCAATGAGTCCAGACCTGAATCCCATAGAACACCTGTGGAGAGATCTCAAAATGGCAGTTTGAAGAAGGCACCCTTCAAATCTCAGGGACCTGGAGAAATTTGCCAAAGAAGAATGGTCTAAAATTCCAGCAGAGCATTGTAAGAAACTCATTGAAGGTTACCGGAAGCGGTTGTTCGCAATTATTTTGTCTAAAGGTTGTGCTACCAAGTATTAGGCTGAGGGTGCCAATACTTTTGTCCGGCCCATTTTTGGAGTTTTGTGTAAAATGATCAATGATTTGACTTTTTTTTTTCATTTTCTTTTGTGTTTTTTCATTGCAAGCAAAATAAAGGAAGATATTATTACCAAAGCATTTGTGATTACAATCATTTTCTGGAAGAAATTGAGTATTATCTGACAGAATTGCAGGTGTGCCAATACTTTTGGCCGGCACTGTATGCACTCTAGCATATATATACAGTCATATGAAAAAGTTTGGGCACCCCTATTAATCTTAATCATTTTTAGTTCTAAATATTTGGGTGTTTGCAACAGCCATTTCAATTTGATATATCTAATAACTGATGGACACAGTAATATTTCAGGATTGAAATGAGGTTTATTGTACTAACAGAAAATGTGCAATATGCATTAAACCAAAATTTGACCGGTGCAAAAGTATGGGCACCTCAACAGAAAAGTGACATTAATATTTAGTAGATCCTCCTTTTGCAAAAATAACAGCCTCTAGTCGCTTCCTGTAGCTTTTAATCAGTTCCTGGATCCTGGATGAAGGTATTTTTGACCATTCCTCTTTACAAAACAATTCCAGTTCAGTTAAGTTTGATGGTCGCCGAGCATGGACAGCCCGCTTCAAATTATCCCACAGATGTTCAATGATATTCAGGTCTGGGGACTGGGATGGCCATTCCAGAACATTGTAATTGTTCCTCTGCATGAATGCCTGAGTAGATTTGGAGCTGTGTTTTGGATCATTGTCTTGCTGAAATATCCATCCCCGGCGTAACTTCAAATTCGTCACTGATTCTTGTACATTATTCTCAAGAATCTGCTGATACTGAGTTGAATCCATGCGACCCTCAACTTTAACAAGATTCCCGATGCCGGCATTGGCCACACAGCCCCAAAGCATGATGGAACCTCCACCAAATTTTACAGTGGGTAGCAAGTGTTTTTCTTGGAATGCTGTGTTTTTTTGACGCCATGCATAACGCCTTTTTGTATGACCAAACAAGTCAATCTTTGTTTCATCAGTCCACAGGACCTTCTTCCAAAATGAAGCTGGCTTGTCCAAATGTGCTTTTGCATACCTCAGGCGACTCTTTTTGTGGCGTGCTTTCAGAAACGGCTTCTTTCGCATCACTCTCCCATACAGCTTCTCCTTGTGCAAAGTGTGCTGTATTGTTGACCGATGCACAGTGACACCATCTGCAGCAAGATGATGCTGCAGCTCTTTGGAGGTGGTCTGTGGATTGTCCTTGACTGTTCTCACCATTCTTCTTCTCTGCCTTTCTGATATTTTTCTTGGCCTGCCACTTCTGGGCTTAACAAGAACTGTCCCTGTGGTTTTCCATTTCCTTACTATGTTCCTCACAGTGGAAACTGACAGGTTGAATCTCTGAGACAACTTTTTGTATCCTTCCCCTGAACAACTATGTTGAACAATCTTTGTTTTCAGATCATTTGAGAGTTGTTTTGAGAAGCCCATGATGCCACTCTTCAGAGGAGATTCAAATAGGAGAACAACTTGCAATTGGCCACCTTAAATACCTTTTCTCATGATTGGATACACCTGGCTATGAAGTTCAAAGCTCAGTGAGGTTACAAAACCAATTTTGTGCTTCAGTAAGTCAGTAAAAAGTAGTTAGGAGTATTCAAATCAATACAATGATAAGGGTACCCAAATTTTTCAACCGGTCAAATTTTGGTTTAATGCATATTGCACATTTTCTGTTAGTACAATAAACCTCATTTCAATCCTGAAATATTACTGTGTCCATCAGTTATTAGATATATCAAATTGAAATGGCTGTTGCAAACACCCAAATATTTAGAACTAAAAATGATTAAGATTAATAGGGGTGCCCAAACTTTTTCATATGACTGTATTTATATGATTTGGAGAAGGGTGCAAAGCAAAGAAAATCCTAAGGCCTTATGCACATTACAGTGATGTTTTAGACAGATCTAATGGCTATTCCGTTTTTTCCATTTTTGATGGGCAAGTGTCATCCATTTTGCATCAATTTATTTATCTGTCAGTGAAAAAAACAGATGAGTTTCATTGGTCTTTCAACCTGCTTAAAACGGACGTCAATCCATTTTACATCAAAACTGATCCATTGATTTCTAGAGAATGTCTGGCTATGAAAAATGTACCATCAAAAAAACAGACACACTGAAATCAATGTGTTCTCAAAACGGCTCTGTGACGGGTGTTGCAAAGATGGTCGTCATATGTCCATTTTTTGTTGTGTGAGTAAGCTCTTTAACAGAACTCCTAGAAGAGACAGAATCCTGCTTACCCCACCCACATTCACTGATTGACAGACTTCTATGTATTAGTCTACATTCATCTGACTGTGTCAATTCTCAGCTATGAAAAATGGTAAAATCGTTCCATTTTTAATGTCCAATTGTCACATGGAGGTCACATAAATGTCCAGGCATCATTTGTTTTTACAACATCAAGAGCTTTGTTTTTGTGCTTGCTCACCTATTCTGTCACACACAACAGACGTTGGAAGAAGAACTGAGGAAGAAGCTGTGGAGATACTGGGTTTACCCCACTGTCTTTCAGCCGGCCAGAGTAGACACTTCCACATTCTCTACCAGGACATGTACCAACACTCATTCCAAGCATTTTGCTAAATGTCCAAACTAACATTTGACTGCTGTAGTTGACAACACCATAAGACATACCACCTCTGCAGAGGAACAACTCATAGTCATCTCCCGGTTAAACAAACATACTGTTGTCTTTGTCCAATACTGCCATGTCACTCCAATGCCTGCTTTGTCCAGTACCATGTTGTTGAGATGACCTCTTTATTATCAATAGAGACAACTTTACCCTATCTGTGAAAAGGGCTGCCTGACTGTGGTATAGTGATGGACTTTGTATTGGGGCTATTATTTAAAATGTTTATTTTCTTTTCCAGATTCCTGGTGTCTGAAAACACATTATTTCACTGAACTTTGAGTTCCTCCTAGGGACATCTACCATCCTGGGAATCAACTCTGGACAGTTCCTCTGCACTACCGTCTGTGTCAAAAAGCTGTCAAACATTATTTTTCAGTGGTACTGTTGGCCTTGGCTGACAGCAATTCCTGGCTTGTGTTTGTAGATATTAGAACCTTGGAAGCATGGCAGATTTTAGAATCTTCAAGGCTTCCAGATCTGCTCAACATCTTTTTAACAACCAGCTGTCCCAATCTGAAGACTCTCTCTGACTCTTCTGAACCACCTTCATCAATCATCACTATGGCTGATGAAGGGTTCCTGCTCTTCAGGCATGTGATGTGCCTTTTCATTGGATTGGACACCTAGAAGCATGTATTCAATTACTGGCTCATTAGGGTCAGCTGATATGCTTAGTGTCTATTCAGCAAGGAGAGTGTTTCAGTGGAAAGTGTTTGAGTTGGTCATCCAAGCCTGCTTCATACTCTACAACTTAACTCGGATCCATGATGCCACTTTGGACAGTTATGTGGAGTAGCCTTCCAATCTGCCCCTGTCCCTTTGAAGCATAGGCTCCATACAAAACCTGGGTCTATCAATGTTGAGAAGTTCATGATACACCATAGCTGTGGGAGAACCAAAATAATGCCTGTCAGAACAAAAAGAGCATTGCGTGGAAGGAGAAAAAAGGACAGGAAATGTATCCAGAGGTGTGATCCAGGTAGATCTAAATGCTCAGGAGCAGATTGGTAAGTACTGCAGACCTTGACCTTTGACCTTCCCCCCAAATGCAATAGCATTTATTTTCCCTTATTAATTCAAGTGATTTCCTAATGTGCTAGCGCTACAGCCCCTGACACTAAAAACAAATCTTCTCTGGTCTCCTGTCAAGTTCCTCGCCATGTTATACTGGGAATTTTCTATTTCTAGACCTGCTCCAGGCAAGCAATCTGTTTTTTAATGGCTGTCACTTAGACATTATCCGAGTGCCATCTGTTTTCCTTTAATGGGGTTTGTGGGCCCTGGTTAACAGATCAAACTGTCAGAATCTTGGTGTATTTTTCTAATTTACCACCAGTGGCCGCTGTTTCTCTCACTCTGAACTATTGTGTTGCACTTCTACTCCTCACCACTGGAGGCTGCTGTGTTATCCTAGGATTTGCCCTTAACCAAGATGACCGATGTGTGCCAATTTGAAGCCATCTTGTTTCCTGTTTGGGCCTATTTATACCCATGAGGCAATTCAACCATTGCTCGACTATTGTGACTTGTTCCAGTCTCCAGCTCCTCTGAACTGTCTTTCCCAGACTGTTTCTACTCCTCACTGTATTACCCTTGCGATCTACACCTCAAGCCACACCCCGGACTACTACTCTACAACATCTAACTGCGCCTGGTTTTCTTCCACCTGGCCACCAGATTCCAGCCTGCTGACTGCTAAACATGCCTCTGGAATACACTTAAAGACAATTTGCCCAGTTTTGAGGTGGACGCATTATTGGTCTAAGAGAACAGGATGATCATTTTTAAAATTGCTTGCCTTCTCTGTCATTTTGCCCTAGCTGTTAGAAGGTGTTGGGAGAAGTGGGAGTATGAGGGCAAACAACTGCCACGGTTTCCTTGCCCACTTGTAAGAGACAGCCAATGTTGTCCTAAGCTTTATTTGTCTGTATAAACTGTTAATGTTGAATGTATTTCTGTGATTCTGTTCCTTTAAGACAGCAGCCATTGTAATTGTGACATGATGCTGGAGTGACCCCCCCCCCTTTTATGTCAGCTTGCCTGTTCTGCAGACAGAATGTGAGCAGAGAAGCAGGAAGTGACGAGACAGAGAGCAGCAGCCATCTTAGCAAGTGTTGTATTGAACTGGTGTGGAGATTTTTCTGTACAGCTAAGCTGTATCTTGGTCCAGAGACAAACAGAGTGTAAAGAGACAACAGGACTAGTGAGTCCACGTGAAAGGAACTGTGCTCAGTGGCTGATCAGTGAGACTGACATTGTGACTGTGTATATGGATACCACAGATAGAGACTCGCAGTGCTGTTGATGTACTGGACGGCACCTGCTAAACCCCGGCTTACATCCCAGCTCAGTGTATGGATTCGGCAGGACTGTCAGTGTGCTGAGTGGAATCTGCTGTTGGATTACATTGCATTCATTGGGTTTCCCTGTTAAAGAGGACTTCATTTCTCCCAAGATCCTGATAACAGTGAGGAGAGGACGTTTCACTATAAAAGAAAGGAACGACTTTGGGCCCCACCGCGCGCTTCTACAGACTGTAAGCGGTCCACCTGGACCACTGGGGAAAAGGGGGTGCACCCAAATGTGATGTCAGGGTCAGTTAGGGATAGTTTTGAGTATATTGTTCATTCAGTGTCCATACTGCAGAAGTGGACAGAGTAAAAGTAGAAACCATTGCAGAATTTGCCTTGAAATTGTTCATGCTATATTGTATATTTTGCTTGTCTTTATCCCTGTCATTTTACCTTCAAATAGCCTTTATTAACTTATAGTAAATATATATTCTTTTCTTGAACTACCGCGTGTGCGTTCATTTCTGGTTGCGGAGTCCAAACCACCTGCCTTGCTCTCGGTTCACAAATTGGCGTAGTCGGCAGGATCCGCTTACCAGAATGGACGGTGACGCACCCGTTCGGGAGAATGGTGCTGGAGGAAGAATGCCAGCAGGGGCTATAATGAGTCAGTTAGCTAAATTTGATGGCAATAATATGTCAGTGAGTATGTGGGTGGAACAGATACGAATGATACAGCGAATGTACCAGACCGCACCAGAAGTACTAGTAGAGCTAGCAATATTGACATTACAAGGGGATGCTAAGACCACGGTGATATTGAGGCCATTTGAACAAAGGCAGACATTTGAGCAAGTAGTCCAGATTCTAGAAACCATTTATGGAGAAACTGCATTGCTGGGGTCTCTGCAGGCTCGGTTCTTCCAGAGGGTACAACAGGAGAATGAAAGCCTTCCCCAATATGCAAATGCCCTACAAGAACTGCTCCGAGATATTCAAGTGAAGGAAAGAGGGGGCTCGCCAGCCTTCTGTAACCCTGATCGGACTCTCCGTGACCAGTTTGTCCTGGGGATACGTGACGGCAGTTTAACTGTGACTATGCAGGATTTTATACGACGAGAGACTGATGCTAAATTCCATGATGTACAGGTAGAGGCCATCTCCCGTGCCAATAGTATGTTCCCGAAGCCCCAGACCGCAGTTGGAGTTACTTTGTCACAGGGGGCTAGTTCTGGCTCAGAGACAGTAGAAAAGGGGACGGTTAAAGAAATTCTCACAGTAATGCAGAAACTGCAAGAGCAAATGGAACACTTGCACACCCGTTGTGATGAACATTCTATGAAAATTGCAGACTTCCAGAAAACTGGAGGTGAAAGGGTGAGCCGTCCATACCCAGAAAATCAGAATCACCCACCACCCCGCTGGAGGGATGAGGATAGGACCTACCGAAGGGGTCCAAATCAGTTAATGCAGTGCTCAGGAGAAATCGAAGGGGCTTACCGAAGGGGCCCAAACAGATGGCCAGAACGACGGGAGATATGCTGCTGGGAGTGTGGACGGATGGGCCACGTTGCTGCTAGATGTCCAGAGCAGCGACAAACTTATGAGAGACCGCCGTTAAACTGAAGTCCCCTGCTGCTGTAGGGCGTGTAGTAGGGGAGACTGACAAGGAGACTATGTGGGGAGAATGCCCTAATGATGACCTGATCGCTGCAAGTCCTGTTATACAGGTGGAAATGGAGGGTATTCCGGTTACCGGGATGATTGACACGGGTTCCCAAGTAACGACCTTGAGTAGAGACTGTTATGAACGGTACTTCCAGCAACATGTGAAATATGATCCCCATACATTCGTACGAGTGGTCGCAGCTAACCAGTTACCAGTTCCAGTCGTGGGAGTGGCCTGGATGAATGTCCGGGTATGTGGCCAAGATCTGGGTAGGAAAGGCATTGTGGTGGTACAGGAGTCACATGAAGTAAAGGTCCCTGTCATTTTGGGGATGAATGTGTTAAAAGAATTAGATCAGATCCTCTTTGAAAAGAAAGGTCACGGTTATTGGAAAGAAACCACCACCCATCGGCCTACTCAAACAGCTTTCCAGCGGCTGATCCGGACATGTGGCTTACAGAAAAGTTCGGATGCGCAGCGTCCTCTGGCTCGAATTTCAGTTCCTTTGCATACAAAAGTTACACTGCCACCCAGTCGGGAGTCAATAGTGTCTATGCCCGTAGGCACCTGTCGGAAACTAGAGGGCATAGCTGTGTTGGTAGAACCACTGCAGGCAGCCGAAGGAGGTGTTGATCCGCTAGTGGCCCGTTCCTTGGCAATAGTTCGCAATGGAAGAGTACCACTTCGATGTGTAAACACTCAGGACCAGAGTGTGGACCTGACCCCAGGGAGGCAGCTGGCTAACATCTATGTGACTCCGGAGGAAGTAAGGAAAGTAACTCCAATGCAGCTGAAGCCGACTGAAAGGGATGAGTGGACCGTAACTGTGTCCATGGGAGAAGATGAGGAACCCACCTCTGAATGGAATGGCCGTGCAATTCGAGAACAGATGAAGATGGATGCAAGTTCATGTTCTCTGGAATGTGTGCAGAAGGTAGATGAACTGTTGTGGGAGAACCGAGCCGCCTTTTCACGGTATGCTGAAGATTTTGGATGTACCACAGGGATCTACCATGAGATTCCCACAGGAGACACCCCTCCAATTAGAGAGCGCTACCGACAAATTCCTCCACAGTTGTATCAGGAAGTAAAAGAACTGTTAGCTAAGATGCTACAGGGTGGGATCATCCAAGAAAGCCAGAGTCCCTGGGCAGCTCCTGTGGTGTTAGTAAGAAAAAAAGATGGGTCCATCCGATTTTGCGTAGACTATCGGAAGTTAAACGCTTGCACCGTACGAGATTCCTACCCCTTGCCACGGATTGAGGAGTCCCTCTCAGCGCTGGGGAGAGCCCGGTACTTCTCCTCACTAGATCTGGCTAGTGGGTATTGGCAGGTGCCGATGGCCACAAAAGACAAGGAGAAGACGGCATTCATCTTGCCCATGGGACTATACGAATTTAACCGGATGCCCTTCGGGTTGACAAATGCACCCGGAACGTTTCAGCGGTTGATGGAGAAATGTCTCGGTGACTTCAACTTTGAGTTCACTCTCATCTACTTGGATGACATTATAGTGTATTCTGCGACCTTTGAAGACCATCTCCACCAGTTGGGGCAAGTATTTCGAAGATTGCGGGAACATGGGCTCAAATTGAAACCCAGTAAATGTCGGTTGTTCCAATCTGAAATTGATTACTTGGGTCACCGCGTATCAGGAGAAGGGGTGAGACCATCAAGAGACAAGATAGCGGCTGTTCAAGATTGGCCAATACCGACTACCCTGCGAGAAGTGAGGGCGTTCCTTGGAGTAGCCGGTTACTATCGACGGTTTATTAAGGATTTCGCCAAGGTAGCAGCACCACTTAATGCTCTCCTACGAGGCACATCCGGTGGTCCAAAGAACCGGTCCGTGAAGTGGGGACCTGAACAGGAACAAGCCTTCCAGGCATTAAAGGATGCACTGACAACAGCCCCAATCTTGGCATATGCTGATTACCACTTGCCGTTCCAGCTGTATACGGATGCAAGCCTGTATGGTCTTGGAGCAGTGCTTTCCCAGCTTCAGGATGGCCAGGAGAGGGTCATAGCGTACGGCAGCCGGTCTTTGAGAGATTCTGAAAGAAACCCCGAGAATTATAGTTCATTTAAGTTGGAGCTGTTGGCACTGGTATGGGCCATGACCGAGAAATTCTCTGAATATTTGACCGGTGCTGAAGTTTTAGTACTGACTGACAACAACCCACTAGCTCACCTGGAAAATGCCAAGCTCGGGGCGTTAGAGCAGAGGTGGATAGCCCGAATGACTAAGTTCAATTACCGCATTAAGTCTCGGTCCAAGACAGAGAACCAGAATGCTGACGGGCTTTCTAGGGTAACCGCCCAGACCCCCACAGTAGACGTGGATCATGAGTTGGAGCATGTGGAGGTGCCCGACTTCAGCAGATTTTCACAGGCCTTGGCCGCTGCTAATCAGTTTGAGTTGGAGGGGACTGAAACGGCGCCTTTCTTTGGTCCCTCACGACAGGAATGGGCACAGATACAACAGACCCATGAGGGGCTGGCACAGATGATCAAGTGTGTTGAGAAAGGCCAGAAGCCCTGTAGAGAGGAAAGAGAACGACTGACACGTGAGATATTATCTGTTCTGAGTCAGTGGGAAAAGTTGGAGATGAAAAATGGAGTGCTATGCCGAAAGGTCTATTTACCTTCTGAGATCGACATTCGATACCAAATTGTGGTGCCTAGTGAACTGGCTCGCTCGTTGGCAGTTGAGGCTCATAATAAGAATGGACATTTTGGTCATGAGAAGACCTTTCGTTGGTTACAGCGACTGATTTACTGCCCTGGTCTTCGTCAAATGGTCGAAGAAGTATGCCGCAGCTGTCGAACTTGTGAGATCCATAAGGCAATAGAACAGAGAGCTCCCCTGCAAACCATCGTGACCCAGGAACCTTTAGAAATCGTCATGATAGACTATCTAATGGTGGGCCCATCCAATAGCAAACACCAGTATTGCCTCGTAATGGTGGATCACTTCACCAAATTTGCGGTGGTAACCGCCACCAAGGACCAGACAGCTGAGTCAGCAGCTCGTGCTCTGTGCCAAGATTTCATTCGAGTATATGGGTGCCCTAAACGCATCCACTCCGACCAGGGTGCCTGCTTTGAGGGACACGTAATGAAAGAAGTTCAACGTATCTACGGGATAAAGAAGTCGCACACGACTCCATACCACCCTCAGGGAAATGGGGCCTGTGAAAGATTCAACAGAACTCTGCTACAGATGCTGCGGACTCTGGAGGAAGACAAGAAGTTACAGTGGCCTCAGTTCTTGTCTGAAATGGTGTGGGCCTATAACAATCAGGTCCATTCTACAACGGGGTACTCTCCTTATACACTTCTCTTTGGGCGGTCTGGGCGAAGTGTAGGAGAATTACAGTTGGATGATGTGGATGGGTTCCCTCCGAGGGATCCAACCTCTTGGGTGCGGGCGCACCGGCAGAGACTTGAGACGATCCATCGATTGGTGCGGCAGCGCCTGCAAGAACATCCCCATCCTGATAAGACCCCAGTGCAAGAAGCACCATTGCAACCAGGCAACCTGGTGCTAGTTCGTGTCAAGAAACCCCAAGGGAAATTGGAAAGCCGATGGGAGGCTTTGCCGTATCGTGTTGTTGGCCGCAAGTATGCGAATGGGCCAGTGTACCAGGTCCAGAAAGAAGGAACTGATTGTGTTCGAGTACTTCACCGAAATATGTTGCGCCTGTGTCATTCTGAAGGGACAAATCATGATGGGCTTGCCAATGTGAATGAGCTCCCACAGTCAGAGAATGGAGGTGCGGAATGGGCCTCAGACGAGGAGGATGATTGTTGGCCGATCCCTGCTCCTGGGGATGTTCCACCTGTGACTACTGTATCTCCGGCCTGTGCCCCCTCTGGTGCGGAATCTGCTGGTCCTTCTCAGCCCATAGCTGCAACACCCCATAATATACCACCGGTCCTCAGACGGACCACTAGGCCAAATGCTGGTATTCCCCCTGTTCGGTATGCGCAGGATGAGTTTGTTTGGCCTGCCATACATCAGTATACTACCACCCTGTGCATAAAAGTACAACCCTCTGGATATACAGTCATAGGCAGGGACTGCCAATCTTAAAGTGGGGGGGAATATGTAAGAGACAGCCAATGTTGTCCTAAGCTTTATTTGTCTGTATAAACTGTTAATGTTGAATGTATTTCTGTGATTCTGTTCCTTTAAGACAGCAGCCATTGTAATTGTGACATGATGCTGGAGTGACCCCCCCCCCTTTTATGTCAGCTTGCCTGTTCTGCAGACAGAATGTGAGCAGAGAAGCAGGAAGTGACGAGACAGAGAGCAGCAGCCATCTTAGCAAGTGTTGTATTGAACTGGTGTGGAGATTTTTCTGTACAGCTAAGCTGTATCTTGGTCCAGAGAGAAACAGAGTGTAAAGAGACAACAGGACTAGTGAGTCCACGTGAAAGGAACTGTGCTCAGTGGCTGATCAGTGAGACTGACATTGTGACTGTGTATATGGATACCACAGATAGAGACTCGCAGTGCTGTTGATGTACTGGACGGCACCTGCTAAACCCCGGCTTACATCCCAGCTCAGTGTATGGATTCGGCAGGACTGTCAGTGTGCTGAGTGGAATCTGCTGTTGGATTACATTGCATTCATTGGGTTTCCCTGTTAAAGAGGACTTCATTTCTCCCAAGATCCTGATAACAGTGAGGAGAGGACGTTTCACTATAAAAGAAAGGAACGACTTTGGGCCCCACCGCGCGCTTCTACAGACTGTAAGCGGTCCACCTGGACCACTGGGGAAAAGGGGGTGCACCCAAATGTGATGTCAGGGTCAGTTAGGGATAGTTTTGAGTATATTGTTCATTCAGTGTCCATACTGCAGAAGTGGACAGAGTAAAAGTAGAAACCATTGCAGAATTTGCCTTGAAATTGTTCATGCTATATTGTATATTTTGCTTGTCTTTATCCCTGTCATTTTACCTTCAAATAGCCTTTATTAACTTATAGTAAATATATATTCTTTTCTTGAACTACCGCGTGTGCGTTCATTTCTGGTTGCGGAGTCCAAACCACCTGCCTTGCTCTCGGTTCACACACTATTCAGACAAACCTGGTATCTTCACTACACACTCCCTGTCACTGCTATTTCCAGGTGCTTCTTAGAAGGAAATTTGGTGTCACAGTGCCCATTATGTGTTCCGCTATTGACAGCTAGTCACTGCCACCTGCATTTGCAGTAGTGTCGTCAATGAGAAATCTGGACTGCTAAGGAATTGAGCGTATTGCCTATAGCAACAAATCCAGGTTCTGTTTTAGATTTGACTACAATCATTATGGGTTTCCATCCTTGAATCCACTTAAAAAATGCGGAGAGAAAAGTCCTGCAAACAAAATCAGCGACAGATTCTGACCTGACTCTGCCTCTCGTTGTTTTCAATGGCAGGCAGAGATCACAGCAGGACAATAAAAAAAATAAGCGTCCTGCTTGTTCTTGCCATGAGTTCCGGGGCTCAAGATTCCCCACTGAATTACATCCTTTCATCTGGGCCTAATCAGTGGTAGAAAGCCATGGTGGAATGCCAATGCTCTGCCGCTGTGTGACCATACCCTAACGGTATGTATTACATGTATTTCTTTATTTTTTGGTGCATAAACTGCTAGTGTTTCCCTGTAAACTGCATTTCAAAGGTTGAAAGCTGCAGGTGAAACACACAGCAATAGCCGACAAGCTGGGGTTTAAAAACTGCAGCGCAGATCTCTTTGTACTGCAGGTTTTAGTCACTCCATGTGGATAGATATGTAGACACCACTGAAATTACTAGCAGTACTTCCCGAGCCTTCATGAGACTCATACGGACTCTTGCTGTTTAAAAGTGGATATGTTAGGCTAGATTCACACTTGCACTGCGCTCCTGGTCGTTCGGGTTCACTGGGGAACCTAAATGACGGAGAGCCCGTCCGCTAAAACATCGGTTACCAAACTATAATGGGGTCTGCTGGGAGTCCGTTGGGTTTCGTTGGATTTTCGGCGGACACAGATGTGAACCTAGCCTTAGATGCCATACCTAGAGCTTACTGCATGTAAATATGCCCTCAAAGGCATAAGAACATACATTATGCCCCTAAAAGTATTTGTTTGAGAGGGGGAAATTATGAGTCAATAGATTTTTACACCAATTAGCTAATATACTGTTTGTACTGTATGTTTTGAAATGTTTAGACCAAACTTACGCTGGGATTCTGCAAGGTTTAAAATTGTAATAATAAATTATATATGTTGTCTAGAAGTTTTTCCTTTATTTGAAATTGTAAGAGCAGGGTCAATAGTTGCTGAGGTTGTTCTTAGAGCTTGCAGGTCAAAGGAGCTATTACCCAAGATGCTCTTTACACCTTCTTGCTTCTAGCCATCTGGTATATTTCCAAAGGTATGACAGTGCTCTCCTGCACCTTGGAATTTTCCTATAATCAGTGCTTTTTTTGATCAATAAAGTACTTGAAACAATGAGAGCATCCCCAAGATCAATGACTTCATACATTAAAGCGGAATACAATTACAATTTTGCATGAGTATCTGGAGAAATGATTGAAAGAGGAAACATCTGCTACTAAAATTCTACTATATTTGTATACAGTTATAACTACAATAGTAATATTAACTAGGAGTAAGGTATAATGTAAAGATGTGTTTTGGACTTATTTCTAGTTTTAACTTACAAATACTGAGCAGAATACTGCAGTGTGAATAAAGCCTTAGGCTAAGGCCCCTTATTGTGGGGCTGTTTTTTTTGTTGTAGATTTTGCTGTGGTCTTTTAAGCCAAAGCTAGGAAAGGATTGAGAAGAATGGAAAAGTATAAGAGTTTCCTAGATATTTCCCATTCCTTCTGTATCCACTAATAGGTTTGGCTCAAAAAAACACAGCAAAATCTGCAACAAACAAAAGCTGCGTTTCCGCAACATGAGGTCCCACGTAGCAAAAAAGTGGTGTGGGAAAAACCACGGCAGCAATGCATCGTGGTTTTTCCTGCAGAGTTTATCACAGAAAGTCCACAGAGAAAACCTTTCTGTTTCAAATATAACTATAGGGATACCGCAGGCGTTTGCGTAGGTATAATTGGCATGCTGCAATTTTCAAAACCGCAATGGTTTTGGAAATCGCACCATGTCCAAAGCACATATATATTGGCATGTTCATGTATTTCTTTATTTCAGATCTGCAAGTTTGTTATGATGACATGGTGGATGTAAGAGGAATGTTACAGAAATCACAAGAGTAAGGTTTAAAGGAACACTAATCGGTAGCACCTACAATCATCATTCGCTATTTCAACAATGTGTGGGGTGTACCTCATATGATGGGTTAACATGGAAGAGACAACTGCAGACAGCTTTTCAGACAACAGTGTCAATACGGCATTGACACTTGTCAGTCACTGGTGCAGGTGCAGGCTAACAATTATTATGTGATTATCAGAGAAGGCTTTGCTTAGCTCCTTTGGTTTATTTTTTTGTATTTTTACACTTTGAGTACATTTTATAGTATGAAAAAAGAAAAAATACATACAGAGATATGAATTTGTATAAATCATTTAAATACACTTAAAAGGGTTTTCCAGCAAAAAAAAATAATTTTTCAAAAAACGTCTATTAGTGCTATTAATAGGTTAATAAGTGCAAACAAATACCTTTTGCAGTGTTTTTAGTGATTTTGTATACATGGGTATTTTTCTGTTCTGTTTTCCTACAACTACCATGATGCATTGCACTTCACTCAGAGCTGACTCACACTCTCTCCCTCTCTCACTCCCTCACACCCCTCCCTGTTTCCCTAGCTAGCCTGCCCACTACTAGCCCTTCCCAACTAACTAACTCAACCCGCCATAGTGCCGGCATGTGCTGTAGCCGGCACTCTGGCTCTATAGCGCAGGCTTCGGCAGACGTCAAGAAGAAGAGGAGCCAGCCGCCCAGAAAGAAGTAATGGTCCATCCCCAGAAGATCCGAACAGGAAGACAGGTAAGTATTATGGGGTGGGGGATGGGGGTTAGTATAGGTGACATTCCGTTTCCGGAAACAAAGAAACGGAAAGTCACCAGAAAATGTGCCTGGGGCGGTCGCATGACCACCCCACCGATCTAGGTGAATATATATTTTTTGTAAACTAAGTAAGTTAGAAGATAGGTGGGTGGGATGTTTAGCTTAGAGTAGAAGTATAATTTTATCCCGGACAACTCCTTTAAAGTCTTGAAACGCAGTATTGGGACCACTGCAAAACTCTGCTTAACACAGTCACTTGGGGCTTCTGTTTAAAAAGCATGGTAGTGACCATGGCAGCCAGACAATACTGTGATACATCAAGAACAATAATTCGGTTTTCTGAAATTCACTCAGACTTCAGAAGACCTGTATAACTGTGACTTTTATATACTTTTTCTTGAAATAAAGATTAATGGGTGATGTCTCCTAAATTGTAATTCTGATATATCCCCCATACTTCTCAGGTCCTCAGTAGAAATTCAAAGACACTGGGAGAAAATTATTAAGACTGGCGTTCTGTACTTCAGTTTTAATCCATTCCCACCATGGCACTAACTGAGTCTGAATTATTGAGAGGCTCCACCCTCTTAATAATTCAGGTGCACTCCAGTGCACTGGAATTGAGATCAACACCACTCAAGAGTTGGAGTAGATTTCAAGTGTAAGTTGCACCATTTTTCTGGTGTGACTCATAGTAAATTTGTCAATTCAAGGCATCCATGCACTGGCCCACCTTGGTCTCTGTTCCACCCACTTTCTTAGAAAGTGGTGAGAGGGCCACAAAAGGAGCAATGTTATATAACTTTAGTGCAAGAAAGGGCTGTGCACGAAAGATCTACCACATTTAGACCCATTTGCGCCAGAAAACTAGAATAGATGGGTGAGTAAAGTCTTTCCAATAACTTTTCTGTATTACATAATAAAATATATACAGTCATATGAAAAAGTTTGGGCACCCCTATTAATCTTAATCATTTTTAGTTCTAAATATTTGGGTGTTTGCAACAGCCATTTCAATTTGATATATCTAATAACTGATGGACACAGTAATATTTCAGGATTGAAATGAGGTTTATTGTATTAACAGAAAATGTGCAATATGCATTAAACCAAAATTTGACCGGTGCAAAAGTATGGGCACCTCAACAGAAAAGTGACATTAATATTTAGTAGATCCTCCTTTTGCAAAAATAACAGCCTCTAGTCGCTTCCTGTAGCTTTTAATCAGTTCCTGGATCCTGGATGAAGGTATTTTTGACCATTTCTCTTTACAAAACAATTCCAGTTCAGTTAAGTTTGATGGTCGCCGAGCATGGACAGCCCGCTTCAAATTATCCCACAGATGTTCAATGATATTCAGGTCTGGGGACTGGGATGGCCATTCTAGAACATTGTAATTGTTCCTCTGCATGAATGCCTGAGTAGATTTGGAGCTGTGTTTTGGATCATTGTCTTGCTGAAATATCCATCCCCGGCGTAACTTCAAATTCGTCACTGATTCTTGTACATTATTCTCAAGAATCTGCTGATACTGAGTTGAATCCATGCGACCCTCAACTTTAACAAGATTCCCGGTGCCGGCATTGGCCACACAGCCCCAAAGCATGATGGAACCTCCACCAAATTTTACAGTGGGTAGCAAGTGTTTTTCTTGGAATGCTGTGTTTTTTTGAGGCCATGCATAACGCCTTTTTGTATGACCAAACAACTCAATCTTTGTTTCATCAGTCCACAGGACCTTCTTCCAAAATGAAGCTGGCTTGTCCAAATGTGCTTTTGCATACCTCAGGCGACTCTGTTTGTGGCGTGCTTTCAGAAACGGCTTATTTCGCATCACTCTCCCATACAGCTTCTCCTTGTGCAAAGTGTGCTGTATTGTTGACCGATGCACAGTGACACCATCTGCAGCAAGATGATGCTGCAGCTCTTTGGAAGTGGTCTGTGGATTGTCCTTGACTGTTCTCACCATTCTTCTTCTCTGCCTTTCTGATATTTTTCTTGGCCTGCCACTTCTGGGCTTAACAAGAACTGTCCCTGTGGTCTTCCATTTCCTTACTATGTTCCTCACAGTGGAAACTGACAGGTTAAATCTCTGAGACAACTTTTTGTATCCTTCCCCTGAACAACTATGTTGAACAATCTTTGTTTTCAGATCATTTGAGAGTTGTTTTGAGGAGCCCATGATGCCACTCTTCAGAGGAGATTCAAATAGGAGAACAACTTGCAATTGGCCACCTTAAATACCTTTTCTCATGATTGGATACACCTGGCTATGAAGTTCAAAGCTCAGTGAGGTTACAAAACCAATTTTGTGCTTCAGTAAGTCAGTAAAAAGTAGTTAGGAGTATTCAAATCAATAAAATGATAAGGGTACCCAAATTTTTGCACCGGTCAAATTTTGGTTTAATGCATATTGCACATTTTCTGTTAGTACAATAAACCTCATTTCAATCCTGAAATATTACTGTGTCCATCAGTTATTAGATATATCAAATTGAAATGGCTGTTGCAAACACCCAAATATTTAGAACTAAAAATGATTAAGATTAATAGGGGTGCCCAAACTTTTTCATATGACTGTAGATGTTACAGAGATTAGATATTGATCACATAATAGATCCAGCTGTTGGAGAATACTGATTCTCATTGCAGAGATCCTTACAGTGCTCTCATTCAGAAGGAGGAAAACTGTCTCAGTAGTGTCACCTCTAGGGAGCTAAACTACTGGTAGCAATAGAGATAACCTTGACACATAAGGATTTCAGAAAGCTTAGATCTACCAATATACAGTCACCAATCTTTTCACATTTATACAGAGCAGGGTATTGGTTGACTGGGTGAGATGCATTTGATGCAGCATTCAGGGTAAAAGTATACAAATAAACTTTCTAGAAGGAAGGAACCTGTAAGATCTAGATACATCATGGATATGTTTAAATCAGCATGTAAGGTTGTTACAGCCTTTTATGTACAAAAACATCACAAGGTAATATTAATAAGGTATCTAGTATGAATAATGAATAACTGCATTTGAAAATCATTAAGACTGTTTTTCATTTTTCAAGACTCCTTGAAAGGGGATCCATCAAGGCAAAAAGTTTTGGGAGGAAAAATATATGTTCAAACAATTTAGAGTATGTCCATCGCTCTCATCCATCATAGGATGAGAGAAATGGGCATTAAATGACAGTTGTAGACAGAGCTCCCTCCATCGGTTGTCCATCTGCATTCACCCCAATGAAGCTTTCTTCTGTCATGTTTTTTACTTTCTGATGGAAGAAAAAGTTGTACATGCAGGACTTTTTCTTCTGTTACAAAAGTAAACAAACATGAAGAAAGTGTGCATCATTCTTATTTACATTAGAGTCAATGGGAACGGACACAGACTGTGTCTGTTACTCTGCTGCAGTTAATGTCCATTGCTGTCATCCTATGACAGGTAACAAGAACGGACATTTTAAACGGTAGTGTGAACATAGCCTTGCACAGCCCTGTAATTATTAAATGGCATAGTCTTACAATACAACTCCTTGTTCCTAACTACATAAACACAGAGTGAATTAAATCACATTGTGTTAGGAAGGTTAGTGAGGTTTTTCATTTATATTCCGGTTTACTATGATAACTGACTGTAAGTTTCAGCTTCTTAAGTCTGTTTGAAGTAGTGCTATGCGTTGTTTGACTGCTATATCGGTATCAATTACAGCACCTCAGGCCTGTACTCTATATGAAAATGAATTAGTGAACATATTGTTTTAGGCTACATTTTCTTCTATAGTCTTGGAATTCACAACTTACAAATCTATTTTCAGAAAGCTATTGAATCACTTCAGAATTTCTTCTTAGAGAGGTCAAAAAGGTTTCCACAAAACAAATAACCTTAAAAAGGTAGAGTGCCTAAGGTATATGGTTTGGACTTCTCCATTCAATGCAAATGACAGTCTTCTCCTTATACCTTTGGAAATCCTTTAATTATTGTGATTATGGTACACTTAACCCTGAAGACAACCATCTTGACTTTGTTTTTAATGAATATCCCTAAAAATTTAGTTAAGACTACATGTGGTTGAAAATAGAAAATAGGAGACTTAAAGTATTATAATTAATTTTTCCCTAATTATATAAAATACTATTTTAATGATCAAGTAAAGACCTATGTCTGTCAAATGATTGACAAGAGGTATTTGCTATCAAACTGTCCTGTTTAAACAGGTTCACCATGATTTATTGCTTTTTATGTGCCAGTATTATTTATGTGTTAGCAAAATTAAAAATTATGAAATTATATAAAATCTACTAGTAAAATGAAAAAAACCTAAATTGTCCAATCTGAGATATAATGTATTTACTGTATGTTTTTTATGTTAAACATATTTTTAAAGTGTGTATTTTTTTATTTTCCATTTCACTATCTGTATTTTTAAGTGCTATATCCTGTAATTTTCACTCTAGAAACTAAGTCCAGTAATAGACAGTTATCTGCCATTCTGTTGGGGTTTCCTTTGCAGAAATAACTTCTTTTACATCACAGACAAAGCAGAAAACATATTACAATAGAAGATAACATCTTTATAGATAATTACACTGGCCCACCATTGCATCCACCACTGACAAGAGATGATGTCACAGCCTATCTACTTCTCCTCCCTGCATAGAGCTAGAAAACCATAGACCCCAATGAGTTGGCTCCAGAATATTGATGCCTTTGGCCTTGAACCTGGTGCAAATCATATCACTAAATGCTGTTAAGAAAGCAAAGAAAGGCTCAGGCAAGATAAATCCCACCATGGTCACGTACAGAAAATAGGGGGGAAAAAGTACAATCACAAAATAAAAATAGATTAGAAAAAAAGTGAAATATTTCAATATTTGGAGTTTTATAAATAAATTAAAACATTGGCAATACATCCCCTTTAAAAAGAACCTGTCACTTTTTAGAATTAGTATATAATTAAAAGGGTTAACCTTAAAAGACTTATACCAGTTGCTCCCACAAGGTATAATACAAGTGAGGTAAAAATAAAGTTCTTCTATGGAGTCACATTGGGAATCCATTGATCCCTCACCACTTGACTCTATACTTTAGCACACTATCCCTGGGACCTAGCCCTCATTTATAACTACTATTTTCGGGAAATGCAGGGCACGTCTCGGCTGTGGATACCTAAGTATCCACATTGTTCAGCAGTGGAGATGTTCAGTACTCAACAAAATTACAAAATCTTGGTTCTGCAAGCTTGCTCCTGATGACATGGGACTGCCTGTTAACTCTTCCTACTACTACCTACCTACAGAACTAAAGGTGCTCAGTGAGAAAATAAATAGCATTCTTCTAATGCTAGTTCTCATATACTGTGAACAGGAAGTTAATCTTGGCTAAACAGTGGGAGCTCCTAGCCAACACTAAGCTCCTCCCACCTGCCTGGAAATCCAGAGTGCAGGACACTCCCACTTACACTGCAATACAGGAATGGCACATTAACTCTTACATAACCAGCATAAAGCTGGAAAATGCAAATAGCCAGTTATAAGCAATGTAAAACAATATCAAACATTGTAAAACATGTCACACACCAACACAACAGTTTTCTTCTAGCAGTTGCTATTTGTGAGCAACACAACAGATTTCAAACCTTCTTTGTCTATATCATTATTAATTTTTAAGCTGTAAACTTTATTTTACAGATTATATAGATATACAGTGGGTACGGAAAGTATTCAGACCCCTTTAAATTTTTCACTCTTTGTTTCATTGCAGCCATTTGCTAAAAGCAAAAAAGTTCATTTTATTTATCATTAATGTACACTCAGCACCCCATCCTGACAGAAAAACACAAATGTAGATATTTTTGCAAATTTATTAAAAAAGAAAAACTGAAATTTCACATGGTCATAAGTATTCAGACCCTTTGCTGTGACACTCATATTTAACTCACATGCTGTCCATTTCCTTCTGATCCTCCTTGAGATGGTTATACTCCATTGAAGTCCAGCTGTGTTTAATTAAACTGATTGGACTTGATTAGGAAAGGCACACACCTGTCTATATCAGACCTCACAGCTCACAGTGCATGTCAGAGCAAATGAGAATCATGAGGTCAAAGGAACTGCCCAAGGAGCTCAGACAGAAGTGTGGCAAGGCACAGATCTGGCCAAGGTTACAAAAGAATTTCTGCAGCACTCAAGGTTCCTAAGAGCACAGTGGCCTCCATAATCCTTAAATGGAAGAAGTTTGGGACGACCAGAACTCTTCCGAGACCTGGCCGTCCAGCCAAACTGAGCAATCGTGGGAGAAGAGCCTTGGTGAGAGAGGTAAAGAAAAACCCAAAGATCACTGTGGCTGAGCTCCAAAGATGCAGTAGGAAGATGGGAGAAAGTTCCACAAAGTCAACTATCACTGCAGCCCTCCACCAGTCGGGGATTTATGGCAGAGTGGCCAGAAGGAAGCCTCTCCTCAGTGCAAGACATATGAAAGCCCGCATAGAGTTTGCCAAAAAACACATGAAGGACTCCAAGACTATGAGAAATAAGATTCTCTGGTCTGATGAGACGAAGATTGAACTTTTTGGCGTTAATTCTAAGCGGTATGTGTGAAGAAAACCAGGCACTGCTCATCACCTGCCCAATACAATCCCAACAGTGAAACATGGTGGCAGCATCATGCTATGGGGGTGTTTTTCAGCTGCAGGGACAGGACAACTGGTTGCAATTGAAGGAAAGATGAATGTGGCCAAGTACAGAGATATCCTTGAAGAAAACCTCTTCCAGAGTGCTCTGGACCTCAGACTGGGCCGAAGGTTCACCTTCCAACAAGACAATGACCCTAAGCACACAGCTAAAATAAAGGAGTGGCTTTGGAACAACTCTGTGACCATTCTTGACTGGCCCAGCCAGAGCCCTGACCTCAACCCAATTGAGCATCTCTGGAGAGACCAGAAAATGGCTGTCCACCAACGTTCACCATCCAACCTGACGGAACTGGAGAGGATCTGCAAGGAAGAATGGCAGAGGATCTCCAAATCCAGATGTGAAAAACTTGTTGCATCATTCCCAAAAAGACTCATGGCTGTACTAGCTCAAAAGGATGTTTCTACTCAATACTGAGCAAAGGGTCTGAATACTTATGACCATGTGATATTTCAGTTTTTCTTTTTTAATAAATTTGCAAAAATATCTACATTTGTGGGGTTTTTTCTGTCAAGATGGGGTGCTGAGTGTACATTAATGAGAAATAAAATGAACTTTTTTGCTTTTAGCAAATGGCTGCAATGAAACAAAGAGTGAAAAATTTAAAGGGGTCTGAATACTTTCCGTATCCACTGTATGTAATCTACATAACATACCGGTATGTAATGTTGAATAACTTTTCAGCTACAGTACTTTATTGTATTCATCTTGTATCAATCTTGAGTTAATTTCTCAAGAAGCCATGTATTCAGAATATTGGTTGAAATAAGTCAATCAATATGTTACTGCCAGAAGCATCCTCAAATGTTTAATGAGCTTCTCCCATGAGAACCCTATTTTGTATGCTGTATATGTGACCAGTCTTGATCTAAACACTGAGACCCACAAAGCTGACAGAGTTCCAATTCCCAATTGTAAGATCACTACCAATATCTATAGAAATTATTAAGGAGTCATAAACATCCAAGTATGCACATTTGGCTACTTATGGATGGAAGATTTTAGGGTTGGACATACTATTCATGCAGCCTGTGCGCTACACAGGAGACCTTAAAGCAGCTTCCTACTGTCTATTAGATTGAACATAAATGCTAATACTAATAAATTGTTAGATAGACATGCTAGTGTTCTATGATAAGATATGGAATAACAAGGGACTCATATGACTGCTGAGGCCAATCAGCGAAGGGCCTGAATGTCACTACCTGTGACATCACAGGTCCTCTGAGGCTAATCAGCGGCTTCAGCACAACGCTGGAAGAGAGCCATCGGAGCAAATGAATCAGGAGGTGCGGGAGGACATCAGAGCAACGGGGACAGGTGAGTATACATTTATTTAAATTTTTTTTTTTCACTGCCCCAAGCTTATTTCAACTTTAAAACGGTTGTCCATTTTTGCCTGGACAACCCCTTTAAGTACATGACTTTTATCAGGTACACCAGTTTCCATTAAAATAATTTGAAATTTCATGGAGTGCTAGAATTTTGTAACTTTTTAGGTTCATGGACTTGATGACTGCCATGCTTTCTCACAATGGCTTCACAGAAATTGTGTTGCACACTATACATTACTATAGGATACAATACAAGACCCCAAACCTATAAGGACTGTAGGCTTCGATCTGTCATCACCTACACCACCCAGCAGCTAGGGCATATGCTTTGTCAGTCACCCCACCTGTTTGGCCTCATGTGTACTTATGTCTCAGTGATTAATATTTGACACATTCTCCAATGGTTGAGTAGATTTTGCTAGACTCCTAATATATTGAAATATCATAATGGTGAGAAACCCCTAAAGCTTAAAGCAGACTGAAGTAAATGTATAAAGTCAACATAAATAATGTTAGTCTAGTGCACCTTTAAGTAAAAATATAGGGGGCGTGGCCTGAACCGCGATGTGAGCAGTCATATTCTGCCGGAGCTCCTACTTGCATATGCTATAATAGGGACCAACCTTGCCCTCAGACAGCGTCCATGGGGAAGAAATTGCCCCGTACAGCCTCTTCCAGGACGCCAGCACCACTGACTGCCACTACATAGCTGACCCTCCGCTCATATCTCCCTCCGGCGATCCTCTCCTCCCGGACCTCCACGAGGCAGCGGCCATCTTGTCAGGCCTCTGCCTCTGTTTCTGCCGACGCGACTCCAACAGGGAGCGCCACTACTACAGTGCAACAGTAAACACCGGGGCAGCAGTATCGTGCCCCTGGAGCGACGGTGTCCCCGCCAGTGGTCCGGTCGGCTTCATTGTTGTGGGATCCACTGCCATCAGGTACCGCTCATCCCCCACCAGCGGAGGGTGTCATGATTGGGAGGCCACCTGCATCAGGGACCCCTTCCAGGCAGGGGAGGGGGGGCTCCCCACCGACTTCCAAGCTGCCTGTCCCCCTGGGAGCACATAGCCCTGCTTCATCCCTCCATGCAGCTACTAACTCGGCATCAGGGGCAGAAGGGCCCACTCCACCGGCCCAGACAGGGTTACTCCCCCACTGCATGAAACCCAGCAGTCCCTCCAGACCTCCCCGATACTTCCTGGAGGTGATGACGTGAATTTGGGGGCAACCCCCTCTCTGTCTCCCTTTGCTGACGCCTCACCTGGGAAGCCTTCCTCCAGTCCTCCGCCTGGGGCCCACCAGGGCCGTGTACCTTCAGCAGCTCCTGAGCCGTCTCAATGGCACCAATTGCTTGTTAACTTACTGTCAAGGGATGATTTCCAGTCTCTTGTTTCCGAAGTCAAATCCACTTGTCAGGCAGAAATTCGTGTGGAAATCTCAACGCTGAGAAAAGACCTCCAAAATATATCGCTTCTAGGGTCAATACCCTGGAGGATGACCACGACCAGACCCGCATCTCAGTTTCTCAACTTCAGTGTTGTTTCTACCCAGTGCCAAGTTATCACGGATATGCAGAGCCATCTGGAAGATCTGGACAACAGAGGCAGGCGCAATAACATTAGAGTCAAGGGCCTTCCTGAGGCTACCCAGGCAGAGGACTTACACACCACATTAGAGACCATATTCAACTCCATCTTGCAGGAGCCTCCATCCCACAAGATTAAGCTTGATCGAGCTCACTGCGCCCTACGTCCTAGAGGCACAGGCTCTACTCCTCGAGACTTAATTTGCTGCGTGCATGATTTTGCTCTAAAGGAAACTATCCTGGCCAAAGCCAGGCAAATCAAGGACCTTGACTTTGAGGGTGCGAAGATTCAGTTATACCAAGATCTCTCCTGGATTACCCTTCAGAAAAGAAGACACCTCCTCCCCTTGCTACCACTCCTACAGGATGATCAAGTACCCTATAGCTGGGGTTTTCCGTTTGCTCTCACGGCCCGGTGGAATGGACGTTCAGCCACTCTCCGTTCACATGCAGATTTGGGACAGTTCTGTGAAACTTTGGATATCCCTCTGCCGGATTTGCCGAATTGGGAATTAGCGACTCCTCCACCCCCCTCCTCTGCCTGTGTGGACTGTCTCAACATCCCGAAGAAGATCCCGCCCTCCCTCGGGCACAACTTCCCGAAGACAACGGATGGATCCTCCACCTCCCTTGCCCAACTTGGGTCGTTCCTCATCCCCTCTCCCCCCTTCAAGAGACTCTGTTTAATTTTCAATGCTTATTATGGTTGGTCCCATAGCTATTTTCTCTAGCACCCTATCTAGCGGGTAGGGTGGGTAGTAACTCCCCCTTTAACCCATAATATACCTTTGCCACCTTTGTTACCTTTTGGTGGCCTTAATCGACTCTCTGCCGACGGTTCGCCACAGCTCCCCGTATTAGGGGGCTTAGTCCAGTTGCGAGGCTTAATGAGTAGGTCTTGCTGGGTGCACTGGTTGCACCTGCTTGGATCGGGTACTTCTGCTTCTGCCCCCGGGCAGGAGACTTAGTCTTGCCCATGTTGATTTTGACATATGTTTTGTTCTTTTTTCTGTTTTCTGTCCCCCTGTTTGTCTCCTCCCCTTATGTTCCCATCCTCCCCCATCCCCCTCCTAGGTTTGGGGTCTCGAGACCCTGGATAGCTCCTGGACGGTTCCGCTTCCTGAGTCTTCTCCTTCCAAGCCTACCTCCCACCGCAGCATCTCGGGTGAGGCCTGCCTATGCTACATTACACACTACATTTGACATTACTCTCTTGATCCTCCCTTATGGCTAAGTGTATCATGTTAAATGTGAAGGGTCTGGGCTCTAATCTTAACCGACGCATGGTGCTGCGTGAGCTTCGGTCCCACCGGGCGGATGTGGCTTTCCTACAGGAGACCCACTTTGATCACACTGGCTCATTTAATTTCACCTGCCACTATTACCCCACTGCTTACTCAGTGTATGATGGTCGTAGGAGGGGAGGAGTGGCTATCCTGCTGTCCTACTCATGCCCAATCTCTATCGTGACCTCCCATCTGGACCCAATAAGCTGGACTGGGCAGATCATATGGAGGCCCTGTACAGGAAGGGCCACAGCAGGCTCTACCTGCTTAGGAAGCTGAGAGCCTTTGGAATCCGGAGGGCACTTCTTAGGACTTTCTTCAACTCGGTAGTGGCATCAGCCATCTTCTTTGGAGTGGCCTGCTGGGGGAGCAGTATATCAACCAGGGACAGAAATAAACTTGACAAGCTGATTAGAAGGGCCAGCTCTGTCCTGGGGAGCCCACTGGACCCAGTGCAGGTGGTGGGTGACAAAAGGATACTGTCCGTGGTGAGCTCCATGCAGAAGAAGAAGTCCAATCCCATGCATGAGACTGTGATCGTGCTGGGCAGTACTGTCAATGACCGACTGCTCCACCCTAAGTATGAGAAGGAGCGCTATCGGAAGTCTTTCCTCCCCATCGCGGTTAGGCTGTACAACCAACACCGACCTAAGCAGAGATCATTACACACAGAGAACTGAAATATCTTTCTGCCTGTTAAATCCCCCCCCCTCCTCTGCTACTTCCTATCTGTCTGTCTGCTATCTTACCTTGGATCCTGTACATGTTGTATTTTTATTTGTATCTGCTTATCTTATCTTTGCTGCTGTAACACACTGAATTTCCCCATTGTGGGACTATTAAAGGACTATTATTATTATTATTATTATTATATTATATTAGAAGGACACCTTCATGGCCAGCCTGTGGTCCTTTGTAATGTTTATGCCCCTAATTCCTCACAAATCCCCTTCCTTAAGCGGGTCCTGAGAAGGCTTCGGGATTACTCTGGTGCAATGCTGCTTCTGGGAGGAGACTTTAATGCAGTCTTCTCTGAGAGGATGGACCGACTGTCTATTACTGATACCCCTGCGAGTGCCCCTAGATTGCTCCTTGCCCGGGAGTTTCGTCGCCTCATCAGGCCCGCAGCCTTATATGATCTTTGGAGGGTTGACAATCCTACAGCACGCTCCTACACTTTCTATTCCCACCCCCATAGTACGCATACTAGAATTGACTATTTTTTTGGCAACACCCTTACACTTCGTCTTATGACAGGAGAGGACATTGGCCCCATCACGTGGTCAGACCACGCTCCTGTTCAGCTTTCTTTGTCTCCCACCCCCGCTCCCTACTAGGCGCTGCCATTGGCAGCTTAACAAATCTTTACTGCATTCCCTTCTCAACTGGGAGGCCCTCCGAGCCCATCTCTTAGACTATTTTAACACTAACGTTGGCTCAGTCTCATCTTCTTCCACTCTCTGGGAGGCACACAAGGCTGTGATGAGGGGGCATTGCATAGCTACGGCCACCCGGCCTAAAAAGGATGGGATGGCCAAGGAGGTGGCCCTGAGGGTTCGGATACGATCCCTGACAGAACGTCTAGCAGCCCGCCCCTCCGCCTCCCTCCTCCGCCGACTAGTACTAGCTCGGGCGGACCTATGCGCCATAGCTACCTGGGCTACGCAGCGCCTTCTCCTCTATAGCAGACAGCGTTATTATGAGAGACTGAATAAGGCCCACACTCTTCCAGCTAGGGCCCCAGCAGCAGTCCTCCTCTGTCCCACACGCAGTTGGTGACCCAAAGGGTTCCTCCATCACCATTCTGACACTATAGGGACTCTGTTTCATGAATACTACTCTAAATTGTATAACCTCCCTCCGCCAGACCCCCAGGTCAGACACTAGATTTGGAAGCATACCTAACTGCCTGCCACCTTGCCATGCTTCCGACTTCGGCGTTGGATTCCCTGAATGCCCCTGTCACCAGCGAGGAGGTTATGGCCATATTGAAGGACCTTGCTAATGGTAGGGCCCCGGGCCCAGATGGGTTCACATATTTGTATTATAAGGTCTTCCAAGTTGAATTAATTCCCCAACTGTGTAGCCTTTTTAATTCATTTCTGGAGGGCTCCCCTATCCCTCAGACTATGCTCCACTTCCACATTACCTTAGTCCTCAAACCAGGCAAAGATCACACAGACTGCCCTAATTACCGCCCTATTTACCGCTCTTTCAAATTCTGACCCTAAGCTTTTCACTAAGCTTCTGGCAACTAGGCTTAGCGGTTGGCTGCCCTCTCTCGTCCACAAGGACCAGGTGGGTTTCGTCCCCTGCAGGAAGGGGGGTGACAACACCAGAAGGGCAGTGGATTTGATTGACGTGGCCAACCGTTCGACTACCCCCGCCCTTATCTTAAGCCTAGACGCAGAGAAGGCCTTTGATCGCCTTGACTGGTCCTTTATGTTGGCCACTCTTGAGCATTTCGGCTTCTCTGGGGCTTTCCTAACGGCAATTCGAGCTTTGTATTCCAATCCCTCAGCAGTTGTCAAACTTCCTAACGCTACCTCTCCCCCTTTCCTGATCCATAATGGGACTCGTCAGAGGTGTCCCCTCTCCCCTTTAATTTTCGCCCTCTTATTGAACCCCTGGCGTCCTGGATCAGGTCCAATCCAGATATTATGGGCATTGCGGTTCGTGACAGGGAATTCAAGGTATCCCTGTTTGCAGATGATGTCTTTTTAACCCTTTCCAACCTCCATACCACCCTCCCGAATCTCCTCAGTACACATTTTGCATTATTACTGGGCTGCCCATCTCCGGGCCCTCCCGTTTTGGGCATTACCCCGGGCATACACCAGGTGGGTTGAAATAGAGAAGCTTTGGTTGGCCCCAATGCATCTGAATGCCTTCCTGTGGTCACGCTTTCCCCCCTCGCCTGCTACTCCCCTATTGGGACCCATTAAATTTACGAGGACAATCTGGAATACATGCTCCAAGCAATTTGCCTTAGCTTTTCGCTCCTCATCCATGATCTAGTTTCTCTATAACCCGCTCCTCCCGGAAGGACTCTCTTCTGCTATGGTGCAACTTTGGAGTAGGGTGGGTCTGTTCCATATCGCGGATCTGGTCGACCCTTCGACCTTGGAGCTTAGACCCTTTGATTATTTTACTTCGACCCTACACTTGCCAGCTATGGAGTGGTTTCATTATCAACAAATAACACACTTTGCTCGGGCTCAACTTAGATCCAAGCAGGTCTCACCACCCACAACTTTTGAAAGGCTGTGCCGTGCTGGCACCTCTAAAAAGGGACTTATATCTAATATATACGGGATTTTGTCCTCCCCTGAGGGGCGACCTCCCCCAGCACACAGATACATGACTAGGTGGGAGGAGGCTCTGCGTAGGCAGGTCTCGTCTGGACAGTGGCAGTCCCGAGCTGCCAAATCTTCATCCTGCATTACGTTCCGTGAGACCTAATATAAAATCCTCATGCACTGGTATCACACGCCTGCTCTGCTTCATACCTTTAACCCTACTATTCCCTCCTCGTGTTGGCGTTGTCAGACCTCGCTGGGTATGGTGTGTCACATTTTTGGGGATTGCCCCATCATTTGTACTTTTTGGACAGAGGTGCAACTCCTCTCTGAGGCCCTCTTTACACAGGGGGTCCCACTGGACCCCATGACCTACTTACTCAATCTACCTCCCAGGCATTTGGGCAAGGGGGGCATCTAGGCTGTTTTTATACTTATGTACTGCAGCAAAGACTCTAATTGCCCGTCACTGGAGGGAGACACTCCCTCCCACGGGGACTGAACTGTGTTCCCGCATGAAGGACATCCGCAGTCTTGAATTTTTGGCGGCTACTTTGAACCACACTGTGGAGGCCTTTAATTCCATATGGTCGTACTGGGACTCCTACTCTATTTTACATAGCCTTTGACTCCAACCGAACTGTCCTCCCCCTCCCGTTCTCCGTTTCCCTTCTCTCCCTTTTTTCCCCTTGTCTGATGTCTGATATTGTTTTATTCATTGATGACCTCTGTAATCTATGTATGCAGAGGATTTTGTTACCATGTTGCTTCATCTGTTGTGATTTTTCCTCTTAAATGTATACTTTATTGTAAAATACTTTAATAAAAACTACAGTTAAAAATAAAAGTAAAAATATAAAAGATCTAGAAACTGATGGCTCTTGCATGAATTATTTGACAGCTAGATATGCTAGGCAATGTAGTTCAATGATTACATGACCGATGGGTTAAATGAATATTGTACATTCAGGGAATTTTTCATTCCTTTCACACAAGTCAATGGACTGCACAGCTTATGGGTTATTTAATGCATTAACACTTGAAAAAAGGTAAGTTCAGAAAATGTAAAAATAACTAGAGCAATTTTATAGTAGACCCTATGACCCTTGCTATCCAGATGACTAGAAATTCACTTTCATTATTATTTTTTTCATCCTTGACATTTTCTACTAGACATAATTTAGGATTCATTTTACATATATTGTATACATGTAGCCAACAAGTTACCAGCAAGGATTTCTACTATATAAAGCCCTAGCAACCATTTTTCTCAATTTTCAATGAGTTAAGACAAAACACATTTTGTTTATGAAAATCTGCCTTTGGGTTCATAGTAAGTCAAATACAATTGCTGTGAACTGTACGGATAGAAAACATGGGCGGTAGTATAATCACATCCCGATGTATTTTGTACAATCTCTAAACAAAGTATACATGGTTTTATTTCATTTTATGCACTTTTAACCTTTGTAGAAAATGCTAATAATCTCTCTTCAAGGTATTCCAAGTAATGATGTAAATAGAAGCAAATTATTTCTACCAGGGTGATCTAATTATATTTCATTTATCTTATCCATGTCTAAGCCTATTAAGTGAGTCAGTACGGTCCATCTACGAGACCCTGAGGCAACACCAAAATACAATAATATTTGTTTAGAGGGCAGAGTAAGACCTCCTACACTGCTATTCCTTGTTTGCTATAGGAATATATCCTGCCTACAGTGGTAAATCCCATGTCTATAAATACTTTACAGGCATGCTTACTACTTATCAAAAGCTTCTTCTGTTGTTGTTTAATATGGTTCCTTATATCATTGAGATTAATCACATCCAGAGGTCCATTCTCTTCCAGTAGCTCCCATTGGGATTTGGAGTGTGTTTAAAAAAGCAGAGTGACTATTGTTATTTGCCATAGGTTAACTTTAATTTACATCTGGCTTTTATTAGCTATGATTTAATGTTTACTACGGTCCAATAGAAACATATATATATCGTAGATGTAAACATTTTTATAAAGGTATGTGCCTTCATTTGTATAGTACAGATCTGAACTCATCTGGAATGGAATACAAGGAATTTGGACAATGTTAAAAGTTCACATACTGTTATATGTGAACCCCTGACTTAGGCTTTTCATTGCTTCACTAAAATAGTTTATACTGAAATATACAAATCTACAGGTATGCATTTCATTAGTTTTATAGAAGAGTTTGAAAACCTAAGGGAACTTTAACATTTTGCTTGTTTACATGCTTTAATAGTACGTCACTGACTGGTGAATGCATGTGTGTTCCCTATAAATGTACTTCACACTGTTTTTACTTATATTAAATAAACACACAGAATACATATGAAGAATAACTCTAGGAGAAAGGCAAAAGATAAAGTCTCCCCTTCATCCACATATAAAACTGCCGAAAACCTCCCAAAATTCATTTATTATTATGATTCTTATATTCCTGTGTTGTATACTGGTTGTCATCAATTTCTATTGCTGGCCTACTCTGTTCCCTTGGATCACTGACATCATTCAGGATGCTGGAAGAAGCCTAAAGAAGATGGGGAGCCGTTCTGGACGCTGCCATGGAGCCCAAAAGAGGTGAGTCAGACTGTTTGTTATGTTTACTCATCATCCCTGGGCCTGTGAGGAGACCCCAGAAGTAGGGGTTCATAGGTGGCAAAATTCGTAACGAACTTGGGTTATTATGAAGCAGTTCACTCAGCCCTAGTCTCAGTGTTATTACTGCACATATGTGGAATTTTCTCACTGAAAGAGCCTATGGTAAATGTAAGTGTAAAAAGTCACCCAGGAGGATGTACTCTCTAACAACGCAGAATTAAATTGTGTTTGCTTATGCAGCAACATAGTGGGAGAGTGTGGAGTGGAAGGGAGTCCAAGTCTGTCATGGTTAAGTTCATGGTGGCTATAGTCTCTACCAGGACCTCTGGCACTCTTCTGGGCTGGTACAGTAAAGAGAACATCTGCAATGTAGATGTTGATGGTAGTAGTCCCCAAAATCTGTGGTTATGTCTCCTTCCTGATGGAGGTTGCAGTGCTCTTGACAGTGTAGATACAGGATTAAGAACTAAGGAGACAGCACATAAAGGTGCAAGTAACACAGCCACACAGGGCCAAAAGTAAGTGAACATGTCTATACAAAGACATTGATAAACCAAAAAAGGAGATATCAGAGATAACATAATAACTGAGCAATACATTCAGATCCCACATGGGGAAGGGGAGGTAAAAACTGAAGAAACTGTCAATTTCATGTTTCTTTTTTTGTTAAATGTATTAACAGTGTGTGGCAAGGTAGCGTGGAAGTAATGTGGACAAGTTGAGCAATAGGGGTTTAGAAGTGGTACTGTAGAAACAAAGGAAGACAAGGAAAAGTTCAGAGTTGGATACCCAGATAAACGATGCCTTGGTTTCCCAACTATAGAGTTCCTCAAAATAGTAGAGCTGTTTAACTTTATCTCTCCATTGCTGGTGGTTCAATCTTCTTCCACCTTGAGTGAAATAAGACAGGATGGAGGATGATAGGTTTGCTGCATATTCTCTTAATTTCTTCCTGAACTGCTTCCCAAAATGAGAAAATCTTAGGGCGTGAGAACCAAATGTGTGAGGTTGTATTATGGCATGGCATCTCCAGCACTCACCAGAACTGAAGAGATCTGCTCTTTTGCGTAAGAGGTGTTCTGTGCTACAAGGTAAGTAATTTAAATTAAAACTTCTGTATCTTAACACATCTGGAAAAGCCATGTGATCATGTGAGCATAGTCAGAAAATTGTCTACTAATATTGTCTACTAAACTTGCCTTCCCACTCTATCATACAGTATGGTTTAGGGATGGCAGATTGCAGTACAAATTTAGAGTAAATATTGGACATAGATTAAGTACTTGGGACTGTGAAGGTAGGAAGCTAAGTGAGAGCTTGATGCTACTAAAGAAAGCTCTAATAGTTAGATAGAGGGTAGAAAGGAAATATCTTTAACCTTTCTAGAGAGAGGAGTAAGGTGTAAGGGAATCGCTAGAGGAGCGATTCCCCAGTGCTGCTGCAGAACCCTAGGGGGAGGGGCACAACAAGACAGTGAGCCCTAAGCTGAACCCCCCTACTGTCCCTGGCTAACTTGCCTATCTGTCCTAGGTGACAGCAGCAACTGGTCGACAGGCCCTACCTAATATAGGTGACAACACAGAACGCAGACAGGACAAACAACGGACAGAGGGAGGTCAGCTAGCCAAGGGGTTGGTACCAGTCGAGCAATGCAGTACAAAATCACAATTCAAGAGAATAGTCACAGGTGGAGCCAAAGGTCAGAAGTCAGAAATACAACAATAGCAAAATAGGAGCTAGCAGGGAAAAGACAGAATCAGTAGCCAGCAAGCATGTGAGGGCTGACAACCTGTTTATAGAAAGTTAGGACCTGCCCCAGACCGGATTGGTAGACAGGCTGTCAATCACACAGGCAAGGCTGAAATTAACTATTGAGAAGCCGAAAGAAACAAGGTGCTGGAAATGGGTGTGGCAGAAAATCAATTACAGTGGGGAAAAAAAGTATTTAGTCAACCACCAATTGTGCAAGTTCTCCCACTTAAAAAGATGAGGCCGGCCTGTAATTGACATCATAGGTAGACCTCAACTATGAGAGACAAAATGAGAAAACAAATCCAGAAAATCACATTGTCTGATTTTTAAAGAATTTATTTGCAAATTATGGTGGAAAATAAGTATTTGGTCAATAACAAAAGTTCATCTCAGTACTTTGTTATATATCCTTTGTTGGCAATGACAGAGGTCAAACGTTTTCTGTAAGTCCTCACAAGGTTGGCACACACTGTTGCTGGTATGTTGCCCCATTCCTCCATGCAGATCTCCTCTAGAGCAGTGATGTTTAGGGGCTGTCGCTGGGCTACACGGACTTTCAACTTCCTCCAAAGGTTTTCTATGGAGTTGAGATCTGGAGACTGACTAGGCCAATCCAGGACTGTATATAGTCTAGGACAGTGTTCAGACTGAGCAACAAGAATCTTAAACAAGGAATCAAACTGAGCACACCTCCTGCGCCGCCGTGTGCGGGCGGAGAGTGATGCAGAGACCCGAAAAGGCAGAGACGTTACATAGGGATTGAATCTCCACTTCCAGATAATTATATGCCATTTTATAATTTAGAATGTGCAAGAGTGTCCATTGGAACACTAATTCCTTTGAGGGTTGTTGTGTCCATAGTGGAATCAGTCTTTTCGGCATGAGGAGAGATGGTTCAGAGTCTTTTTGAAAAATAAAAGCATGGTTGTTAGGGAATTGCTAGATGAGCAATTCCCCAGTAGCTGCTGGTGAAACCTGGGAGGAAGGGGAACAACAGAGACAGTGAGCCCTAATGCTGAACCCATCCCCAGTCCCTGCTTATTTGCCTCACCTACCCTAGGCAGTAGGGAACAACTGGGCGACAGTCCCTTCCTATGCTGTAAGTGAAAACACAGAATGCAGACAAAACAAACAACAACAAACGAGAGGTCACCTAGCCAAGGGGTCGGTATCAGTCGAGCAGCAAAGTACAGAGTCAGAATCCAAAAGAATAGTCAGAGGACATAGCCAAGGTCAGAAATATGTATAGAGATAGCAAACAGTAAAGCCAGAATGCACAAAAAGGCAATAGCAAGCATAAGGGAGCAGGCTGGAAAAGTATATAAAGCAATCCACCCTAGACTTGATTGGCCAGGAGGAATGTCAATCAAAAGCACTAACTTAACTCCCTAGTAGCTAAAGGAACTAACGCACGGACTGAACTGACGACTGGGGACTAGAAACATGGAAGGTTTTTAGGAAATAATAGATGCCTTTCTACGTCTATGTGGATGGTGGTTCTTGAGGGGAAGGTCAGCTTGAGTCAATGGACCAGATAAGTTGCTTTGTAGTATCTTTGGAGGTCAGGTATAGCAAAACAATGGGCATTTTCCCTGCCACAAAAATAAAGTAAATAGGCTACAAATTGGTAGGGCTAGTGAACAATTTGCACGGTGGCTCAGTGGTTAGCACTGCAGCGCTGGAGTCCTGGGTTCAAACCCTGCCAAGGACAACATCTGCAAGGAGTTTGTATGTTCTCCCCGTGTTTGCGTGTGTTTCCTCCCACACTCCAAAGACATACTGATAGGAAATATAGATTGTGATACCTATATGGGACAGTGACTGCCTATGTCTGTAAAGCGCTGCGGAATATGATGGCGCTATATAAGTAAGCATAATAAATAAATAATAAATCTGCATAATGTCTTTCCTCCCTATCCAGGGGGAATAGGGTAGCATCCCAAACAAATTTGTGAAAGAAAAGAGGGGTAAAATTTGGTGAGAAAAGTCAGCTTGGGTCTGAAGGGATATTTATCCCTAATACTGTGAAGTGCTTGGACTAAGGAAAAGGGGAAAAATAGGTTTTAACTGTTAAAGAGAGTCTGTCAGCAGGAAAATCAGTATCAAACTAATGACAATACCTTGTAGAGCGGCTTCTACACTTTCCAAAGATGCCTTGCTTATTCTGCATTGCAGCTCCATTTTCATGGAAATCTGCTTTTTATTCTTATGCAAATTAGCTGAAAATGGCTTTAGGGACATTTCTTCTCTTGGAAGGGCTTCACTATCTGCTCTAGATAACTGCCCCTAACTGCCACCCAGCTCTGCCCCCTATTGCTTGAGTGACATCTTACATTTTGTCACACTTTGTCTGCAGTTAGGAGTAGTTATCTGGGGAGGAGACCAAAGTCCTTGAAGGAGAAGAAACATCCCTAAAGCCCTTTTCAACTAATTTGCATAAGAATAAAACCCCGGTTTTCATGAAAATGAAATTGCAACGCAGAAACAAGAAAGGTATCTTCGGAAAGTGTAGAAGTAGACTCTACAAGTTGCTGTCATTAATTTGATACCAATTTCCTGCAGACAGACTCCCTTTAAGTGAGAGCTAGAGGATTGGATATATTCAGTATCTCAGACTTTCTGTAGTTTATTTTGAAGTTAGAAGCTCAGTCAAATGTATCAAAAGCCTGAAGGACTGCTGCGATAGCAGTGGAAGGATTTGGAAAAAGGATAACCAAATTGTCAGCAAATGTCAGCAAATTGTCAGAGGTGCATACCTTGAAGCTCCTGGATCCCATTGCAAAATCTGTAATGGGACCACTACCTAAGTTGTACCATGCAGAATAGTGGTTTATTTTATGTGACTGAAGGACCTTTGGGGCCTCCTAAGGTCCAATGCCTGATAGAGACAGCTACCTCTGCATCATTCAATAGCTACGTCCCTGGTAGTAGTTGTTCACTGTAGCTTCAGCAGGGTACGTCAACTTGTATCTAGTTTTTAGAGGTGGCATGTTACATGACCTTTTATTATCCAGAATACATTCATAATGTGTAAGCAGTTATTTCCTGTGAATATAGAAAATTTGTCAGCCAGGCAATAGATAGATAGAAAATTGTTACATAATACATACAGGGAACTGTAAAATGTAACATGTTTCATACATGGTGCTTGTAAAATTGCAAAAAGTGTTTAATGCATACACTGTGCAAAACAACTATACCTATTAGGCTGTGTTCACACGGAGGAATTTGCCGTGGATTTTGGGGGCGGATTTCACCCCCCGAATCCAGGGCAGATTCCTCCCGCAATCCGCCTCCCATTGAAAACAATGGGAGGCAGAGATTGCAGCAGGATGCGGAAAAAAAGAAGCAAGCGTCCTGCTCTATCTCGCTGCGGATTCTGGGATATTATTAACTATATGATCTGTATGATAGATTCTTGTGAATGAATGATGAATGAATTTATATTTTTAAAGGCCAATTGAAAGAACATACTAGCAGAACTTGCCAATAAAAACAGTTGCTCCTTTACTGATGCAGCAAAAAAAGGAGCAGCAATGTAGGAAGGGGAGCCACAACACACAGGTACAGAGCTTTATCACTTGAAGGCAGTGTAGGACTGGGATGTCTAGGGCCCACCAGTGGAATTGCTTCTAGGGGCCCACCATCAGGACCCCTGCAGATCAGTGGTACCGAGACAGGGCGGCTAAAGGTAATAACATGTTGGGAGCCATGTTGCTCACCCGCCATACCATGTGCACCACTGCACTACCTGTATGGCAAGTGAACAGCGTGGCTCCTAGAATTGTTACCTGTAGCCGCACTGTCCTGGAAAAGCTGATCTGCAGAGGTCCTGGCTGTTGTATCATTGCAGATGTAATATTGCTGGCCTATCCTAAAGACAGGCCATCAATATTAGAAAGATGGATAAATTCTTTGAAGAGGTTGTCCAGGAATTGGCGCAACCCATTTCCCTTGCGGGAGGTGTAAAATAAAAAAATAAATAAATAAAAAGCATACTCACCTGTCCCTGGCGCTCTGATGTCCGCTGCCATTGTTCATTCAGTTGGGTGTTGTCAGCAGTCAGAGGCTCTTTCTGAAAGCACTTATACTCACCTGTCCCCGACGCTCCGTTGTCCGCTGCCAGTGTCCATTCAGTCTCGTCTCCTTGCTGGGAGTCCTGCACCTCATGTGACCGCTAAGACCAATTAGGTACAGGATTTCCAGAAATGAGGGGCCACCATGAGACTGAACAGACACAGGCAGGGGACAATGGGGTGCTGGGGAAAGGCGAGTATGGTTTTTTTGAAAATTTTTTTTATTTTTACACCTCCCTGGCAGCTGCCACTGTGGTTGCTTTAGTTTATGGACAACCTCTTTCAAGGGGTTGTCTGGGCCAAATTTTTTTATGGCCACTTCACTGGTCCCCCCATATGGTGGCCTCTTCACTGTTATCCTGCACAACCCCTTTAATGTCCCCCATGCTATTGGCCTCCATCACTGCCCCCCCGCCCCCCCAATGACCCCATCAATGGTCCCCATACAGTATAGGGGACCAGTGAAGGTGCCACTGTACGGGGGGGGGAATATTGAAGGGGCCACTGTATGCCCATACAGTGGCCCCTTCACTGGTCTCCCCTATAGCAGTATTGGAGTTTCTGCGACTTAGGTATTGTTATGCTGGAGCCCTAGAGAAGGCCCCAGCATAACAATACAGTGGGAAATGAGCTGGGGTGGGAGGGGGGTATTACAACTCTCAACAGACCCAGAGCATCTGGAGTTGTTAGGGGTTGTAGTTATCAGAGTGGTCAGTGAAGTTGAAAGATTTGGGGGCAAAATAGGGGGAAAAGTTGTTCTTTTGTTTGCGTGGTTAAGTTGTACTTACCTATGCAGAAACCCGCTGCCGCTCACATTGTCAGTACGTCAGTGATGCTTGCAGCAACAAGCTGCAACTGGATTGGTTCCAACGGCTGCCCATCAGGATCCCCCTACCCCCTCCCTAGAGTGAATTCTTGATAGTGACGGTTATGGGTGCTGCAGCGATATCTCAGATACTTGAAAGAGATACAGCTTTAGTACCCACAACTGCAGTTATCAAGAACATGGTGAATGAGCAGCGCAGCACCCGGCATGTAAACATTACTGGGACAGTATAATATGCTCCACAGTGGTCCCTACACAGCATTATATGCTCCGCAGTGGCCCCAACACAGCATTATATGCTCTGCATTGGCCCCAACACAGCATTATATGCTCCTCAGTGGCCCCCACACAGTATTATATGCCTACAGTGGCCCCCACACAGTATTATATGCCCACAGTGGCCCCCACACAGTATTATATGCCCACAGTGGCCCCCACACAGTATTATATGCTCTGCATTGGCCCCAACACAGCATTATATGCTCCGCAATGACCCCAACACAGCATTATATGCCTACAGTGGCCCCCCCACAGTATTATATGCCCACAGTGGCCCCCATACAGTATTATATGCCCACTGTGGCCCCCATACAGTATTATATGCCCACTGTGGCCCCCATACAGTATTATATGCCCACTGTGGCCCCCATACAGTATTATATGCCCACTGTGGCCCCCACACAGTATTATATGCCCACAGTGGCCCCCACACACTATTAGGTGGTCCACAGAGATAAAACCGCGGCAGAAACACATCGTGGTTTTTCCCGCATCGCTTTTCACAGAAAGTCCACAAGTTTTCCTCTGTGGACTTTCTGCTTCAATTATACCTATAGGGAAACCACCAGTGTTTTCGTAGGTATAATTGACATGCTGCGATTCCCAAAAAAATTTAACGATTTTGGAACAAGGAATAGCAAAATCACAGAAGCAATTAAAAAAATGCTAAAGTCATTCCTATCATTACACCTAAAGGGCCCATAGCAAAAGTTCTCATAATCCACCTGGCCTCACATCATAGCATAGTTTATGGTAGTCCCCTCCCACGGGAGGAAATAAGATCCCTTGGAACAAAGGGTCACTATTATGGTAGTCCAGGACACGTTGTATGACCCTAGGGCATCCATTACCGGAAGATTAGAATTGATTTAAAATGTTCTGTTATATGAACATATATGGACATATGGTCTTAATATAAAACCTACCAAAAGGACACTAAGTAGCAAATACAGGAAAAGTGGTTCTACAATTGCTAAACTGACTTATAATGCAGTCGATGCAACTCAACCAAAGATTCTAGCTGCACGCATTAAATGTACACAGATCACAATTCATACATTTGATATTACCTTTAGGGATAAACCTATTCAACCAAGTAGAAAGCAGGAAATTTAACTTACTCTTTACTAGGCAGTCTTTAATATTGTAACTCCTTCTATAGGTTATAAATGAGAACCCCAATATCAAAGCTTTCAATTCATGGTCATTTTTGAGATGCCAGTTATTCATAACTGCGAATCTAATGGACAAAACATGAAAGATATATTGAAATAAAAATGCTAAACTCTGTGGCCAACTCCTACATTTTCTCGATCTGGGGCTGCTCAACAACTCAGCTTGTGTAAAGTTAGAGGCCCTATCTAAAGCACCCTGTAAGAGAGACTCAGGATAACCGAGGTTCAAGAAACATTCTTTTAATTCATGGTCTGATCTAATACCTTCAGTTTGGACTGAGGCGCCGGGGGCCTTAATGCCTGCGATCAGTGTGGACACTGATTTTGGGCATTAACATGGGGACTCTGAGCGGCTGCCAAATTTAAATAATACATCCGCCATACTATTACGACAGATGATGGGAATGGGTTAAATGTACTGTCGTAATAAAATTTTTTTTACTTTATATGTAATGATAATACACTTATCATTATCATACTAATTATTTTTCAATGCATTATGTGTTTAATGATTGGAATTTTCTTTTTTTTTTTCTTTCAGAGGCTGATGCATAAGTTTCAAAAGAGATATACTCTGACCCTGCCACAATTTTTATATGATCACTAATAATGTGCTCTATAACACAATGGTGGCTGTTGCTTATACTTGGGGGAAGTGGGTAGACTCACTTTAAACTGCACTAGATTTTCCAAAGTGTCTAATGTTGTTTGAAAATATGGTATGTTTTTCAGACTGTCTAATCTAACATTACACCACTTATTAGTTTTGACATTATTTTGGCACTTTTTCCAGAATTTTGGCGCATTTTCTGGCACACAGTTTTGCATATTAAGGTATGTCCTCTTTTCAACAAGCCCTGTCCACCTATCGTTTGAGGCACAGAAACTGTTAGAAATTGTCTAAGGGTAGCAGCACACGACCGTGTTTCACCCGTGAAACTCGGTTCGTGTGTTAGCCAGATTTACCGACTTGAACTTCATTCTGGGAGCGGGAATCCTAGCAGTATAGTTATATATGATCCTAGGAGTCCCTGCCTCCCAGCGACATACTGTCCCATATCAATTACAGTACGGGACAGTATATCGCTGGGAAGCAGGGACTCCTAGCATCATATATAACTAGGATGCTAGGAGTCCCGCTCCCAGCATGAAGTACAAGCCGGTAAATCTGGCTAACGGACCGATTTTCATGGGTGAAACACGGTCGTATGCTCCTACCCGAAAATACATAGAAATTTATTTTTTGATGCAAATCTCCCCAGAATTCTGGTGCATATTTATTAATTTTTCTGCCCCAATGTGAAATCTTTGTGCAGATTTGCATATGGAAAATCAGCAACAAATTACAGTACCAGACTCTGTTCACAAAGCCATAATGTGTCTGCATTATATGTACCGTTATAGCTGCAAACCCCATCCTGACAATAGGTCAAATGACCTGAACTTACAACATCATAGGAATCTAAGTTTGGGTCATTTAACAAGCAGTCAGAATGAGATTTGTGCTTGTAATTTGGTTTCTATAATCTGGATTTATTATGGCCGTGTGAATCCACTTCAGTCATGTGGATCAGATTTAAACAAATCTGATCCACATGTTGCGGAACTGCCATGTTGTAGCATGCCCATTTATAAAAAGAGAATTGCATACCTTTCAATGTAGAGGAGTGAAATCCTCAGTGAATTCACAGCAAAATACGCATATGTAGGATATGGATTTGCACTAAATTGTTATGCCACGTGCACCTACCCTTAAACTAAAGCCCCACTTTGCGGAAATGCAGCGTTTTTATTGCAGATTTAGGTTTTTTTGAGGCAAAGCCAGGATTGGATTGAGCAGAAGGGAGAAGTATAAGTCCTTCCTAGGTATTTCCCATTCCATCTGTAGCCACTCCTGAGTTTGGCTCAAAAACCACAGCAAAATTTTCAACAAAAAAAGCAGCATTTCCACATTGTGGGGCCTTAGGCTAAGGCCCCACGTTGTGGAAACGCAGCATTTTTCTGCTGCAGAAATGAAGTAGAAAAAAAACGCTCCATTTACAGTAACAGCAAAGTGAATGAGATTCTGGCTAATACTATCCACACACTGTGGGGAAAAAAATGCAGCGGAAAAGCTGTTTTCAAAAAAACCACAGAGAAAAAAAAATTAAAAAATGCAGCAAGAACACAATGAAAAATACTGCAGAAAAAAAATGCAATGCGTTTTAGCTGTGTTCCACAACATGGGGCCTTTGCCTAAGGTTGAGGACCCACGTTGCTGAAAGCTGCTTTTTGTTGCAGATTTTGCTGCATTTTTTGAGCCAAACCCAGGACTGGTTAAAAAAGGAATGGGAACTATAGAAGCAAAGCACTTGTACTTCTCCCTTGAGCCCTATCCACTCCTGGCTTTGGTTAATAAAAAATGCAGCAAATTCTGCAATGAAAAAAGCAGCTTTTCCGCCTTAGCCTTTGTAGTAATACTGCAATAATTCCAGTTAAAGTTCCTCCAGAAACCAACAATCAGTAATAATTTTACAATAATATCAGTTAGAAAACCCATAGAACAAAGACACTTCCATTAATAATGTCCTTATCCTCAGTAATATTATATTAGTTCTAGTAACAATGCCGCTGTGTAACAAAGCTACCCTGAATAGTAATATTATTAAATAAAGCCAGTCTCAGTGCACAATACACAGAGATTTCTCCCTTGTGCTGCTCTTTCTTACTTCACAAACTATTCAGCAGCTGCTCACCTATAACTCCTTCTTCCTGTCCAGATCTCTGAAATCAGAACCAGAACACTTGGGAGGTCCAGCACTGATAGACATGTTGATATGTTGAAATAATCTCTGCAGTTCAGTGCCTCAAAAGCTCTGCCTAATGCCTCCGCACATTGACGGTAATATCTTCATAATACTAATTGTGAAACTGTGCCAGAAATAAATCTTTCACTTGCCCTGAAAAATTGGACATAGCGGTGCACAAGGTGGCGGAACATTTCTTCGATTTTCCCAGCCATAATACAATTGCAGATACATAATATAAATAACATGTAACAAAAATAAATAAATAAATCAACAGACCAAAAAATTCCGCACTGCACACATGAAATAGGCTTAGCTGTTAACTAGCTGTTTTATTGGTGAATTGGGACACTCGGATTACTCCCTCTAGGCAGGTAATAGGAGAATGATCTTCAGAAATAAAGGTTCTATTCATTTAGTTATGTGAACATCTAAACTACAGGGAGTGCAAGTTCCCCCAGTCAATGAACTGTTGTTTGATAAGGATATATCTTTCAGTGAAAGATGATTATGAGATATGCACTTCTCAATGACCATTTTGCATTAGATGTTGTGATTACTGGAAAATGAGTATTTTCTTTTTATTTCCTTTTAGATTGCCGCACTAACACATTTTATGTTACTTTTTGTATATATGGGAATGTAGTTTCTTCTACAATTATACTTACCTTTAATCCTGTGGCTTAGCAGATGTCTTGAATTTCAGAACACATACAAAGCACTGTTTGTGGGGTATTTTGGTTCACAAAAGAGTGAACAGAATATATGGTGATATGAAAAATAAAGTGTGTATGTGTATATATATATATATATATATATATATATATATATATATATACAGTATATTGTACTGCTCACAATCTATCACATCTTGGCAACATTTACATATATTGTAGCGTGCTTATATTTAACCCTGCTTAACAGCAGCACTAGCAATGTATGCAAACTTTTTACAATATGACAGTTTTGAACATATATCTTTATACACATGGGGAAAGTTACCATCTGAAGCAAGGTGTCTTTTTATGGTTATGTTTGTATTCATTAATGACATGAAATGTATTTCTATTAAAGCTGGATTCACACCAGTGGTCGCACTCCATTTAAGGATTCCATCCCCGAATCCACTTGAAAAATGTGGAGAGAAAGGTCCTGCAAGCAGAACTTTTCTCTCCGCATTTTTCGGGTGGAAACCTGGCGAACCCCATTTATTGTCTATAGTTTCCACGGATAACCACTTTTTAAGCGGATTGGTTTTCCGTTTTTCGAGTTTCCAAGTGGACCCGAAGAACGGAAAGTCGGACACTAGTGTGAACCTAGCATAACATACTTTCATTCTCAAATGATGGTTTGACATTTCTATAGATATTCTTCCATCTTTCTTAAATGCTGTTTTAGACTTTCTTTACACATGCACCAAAAGCAGTCACAAATACAGGAACATGGGCAGTTTCTTTGTCTAGCTTTGTTAAAATTGAGAGTTCTGTAGGTGGAAAAATGCAGTGATATACTGATACCAGTAAACATGTGTTTTTAGCAAACCAATAACGTCATAAATCTATAAAAACCCTTGAAAACTGTAATTAATAATATTTCCAATGTCTAAAAGTAAAAAAGAACATAGCTAAAAGAAAAATATAGTTAATGGAGTAGTCTGGTATTTCAAGAAATTTGAGAACATATAGGAAAAAGTATAAAAGCAACAAAACAACCACAACTCGCACTATTACTGCCACTCTGGTGGTTTCCACCCATAGTAATGATTACTTACATCATTTACATGGCTACTGCAGCAAGTAGTCATGTGCTGTAAATGAAAGCATTACTGATGAGGTCATTGATTGGATCAGCAGTCAGGTAAATGGGCTATGTGATTTGCAGAACCACTAGGGATCACCAGAGTGGTAGCACCAGAGTGGCATGGAAATTTATCAGGTGAGTTTTTCCTATTTTATACCAATTCTTACTCTGGCTCAAATTTCTCAAAGTAGAACTCCCTCAAAAAATGTATTTTCTGTCCCATTAGAAAGGTACGTGATATAAACTGTAGTAAAGGTAGTCTTCTTAAGCGAATCCCATCCACATCTTGCAGAATAATATGCGCAGCAGAAACACTGTGATTTCACAGCATGTCCATTATACCTATGGAAACTCCGGCAGTTTCCCTATATGTATAATGGAAGCAGAAAGTTTACAGGGCTTTTTTGCTGCGACCCGCTACATGGGGCCTTAGCCTAAAGTGGTTTCTTAGTATTGATGATCCTTAGGATAGGCCATCTGTCTTACATCTTTGTGGGAACACTAACACCCAGGACCCCTGCAGATCACCTGTACTGAGACAGCAAGGCTCTCGATAATGTTTAAATACCATGAGTCACGCTGCTCACTCGCTGTACAAAATATAGTGGCGAGTGTACAGTGCCTTGCGAAAGTATTCAGCCCCCTTGAACTTTTCAACCTTTTGCCACATTTCAAGCTTCAAACATAAAGAAATTAAATTTTAATTTTTTGGTGAAGAGTCAACAACAAGTGGGACACAATTGTGAAGTGGAACAAAATTTATTGGTTATTTTAAACTTTTGTAAAAATTAAAAAATGAAAAGTGGGGCGTGCAATATTATTCGGCCCCCTTACTTTCAGTGCAGCAAACTCACTCCAGAAGTTCAGTGAGGATCTCTGAATGATCCAATGTTGTCCTAAATGACTGATGATGATAAATATAATCTACCTGTGTGTAATCAAGTCTCCGTATAAATGCACCTGATCTGTGATAGTCTCAGGGTTCTGTTTAAAGCGCAGAGAGCATCATGAAGACCAAGGAACACACCAGGCAGGTCCGTGATACTGTTGTGGAGAAGTTTAAAGCCGGATTTGGATACAAAAAGATTTCCCAAACTTTAAACATTCCAAGGAGCACTGTGCAAGCGATCATATTGAAATGGAAGGAGTATCAGACCACTGCAAATCTACCAAGACCCGGCCGTCCCTCTAAACTTTCATCTCAAACAAGGAGAAGACTGATCAGAGATGCAGCTAAGAGGCCCATGATCACTCTGGATGAACTGCAGAGATCTACAGCTGAGGTGGGAGAGTCTGTCCATCGGACAACAATCAGTCATACACTGCACAAATCTCGCCTTTATGGAACAGTGGCAAGAAGAAAGCCATTTCTCAAAGATATCCATAAAAAGTATCGTTTAAAGTTTGCCAAAAGCCACCTGGGAGACACACCAAACATGTGGAAGAAGGTGCTCTGGTCAGATGAAACCAAAATCAAACTTTTTGGCCACACTGCAAAACCATATGTTTGGCGTAAAAGCAACACGGCTCATCACCCTGAACACACCATCCCCACTGTCAAACATGGTGGTGGCAGCATCATGGTTTCGGCCTGCTTTTCTTCAGCAGGGACAGGGAAAATGGTTAAAATTGATGGGAAGATGGATGGAGCCAAATACAGGACCATTCTGGAAGAAAACCTGTTGGAGTCTGCAAAAGACCTGAGACTGGGACGGAGATTTATCTTCCAACAATACAATGATCCCAAACATAAAGCAAAATCTACAATGGAATGGTTCACAAATAAACGTATCCAGGTGTTAGAATGGCCAAGTCAAAGTCCAGACCTGAATCCAATCGAGAATCTGTGGAAAGAGCTGAAAACTGCTGTTCACAAATGCTCTCCATCCAACCTCACTGAGCTCGAGCTGTTTTCCAAGGAAGAATGGGCAAGAATTTCAATCTCTCGATGTGCAAAACTAATAGAGACATACCCCAAGCGACTTGCAGCTGTAATCGCAGCATAAGGTGGCGCTACAAAGTATTAACTTAAGGGGGCCGAATAATTTGGCACGCCCCACTTTTCAGTTATTTATTTTTTACAAAAGTTTAAAATATCCAATAAATTACGTTCCACTTCACGATTGTGTCCCACTTGTTGTTGATTCTTCTCCAAAAAATTAAAATTTTATATCTTTATGTTTGAAGCCTGAAATGTGGCAAAAGGTTGAAAAGTTCAAGGGGGTCGAATACTTTCACAAGGCACTATAGGTACTGAAGGGCTGTCCCATTGAAATCTATGGGATAGGCCATCAATAAGAGATAACAGATAACCTCTTTAATGGTGGCTGTATTTTTGAGGTGTCCATTCTTTTGTGGCTCACAGCTGTCTTATGTGACCAACAATCAGACCCTCCAACTTTTCATGTGTGGACAGGAAGTCTGTTTGTCCATTCATTTCTGTGAGATGCACATCAAGGCTCTCATAGGAGTCAAAGGATAGGAGGCAACTTGAGTATTTGAGGGGCTCTGACAGTTTGGACTCCCACTGTTCATGAGATCTGCGGTGTTTTGAATCACAATTTTGAATGGAACAACTGGTCGGGTATCTTGCTTCAGTCTATTCATGTCAAGGGGACTGCTGGAGATAGCCAGTTGCAGTGTTTTAGTTCCATATTGAACACTATATTTAGGGTTGCCACCTTTACTACCAGATGAAAAGGCCTTTTTATTTGGTGGTAGGAGGCAATGGCTTCACATAAAGACCATTTGCTATTTAACATCCCTGCAGCCTAGGTTCTGAAGGGATCAATGCAAACTTCTTGGTTAGAATGCAGCAGAGGGGTTAATGTAGGGATATTTGGTGGTGATGGGGTTTTGGGTACCATCCTTGATGGTCCTGCAAAGTTTTACTTTCCTGCACTTTCAGTATAACAGAGGACAGAGCAGGGATGGATAGAGAGGTCTCTGGCTGTGGTTGTACATCTGCAGGATTTTCTCTGTCCTGTCACAATACAGTGTGGTATCTGATAACATCGAGGGAAGAGCTTTCAGAGCAGGAGCAGAGAATATTATTACTGGCCTCCCGGTACCATTTAGTGGTCAGATAGGCTGATCTCAGGTATTCCTAGTTGCTACCACCAATTGTACTGAAATAAATGCTTATTACAAGCGTACATTTAAAGTGTAAGAGGCCTCTATCACACTTTGAATAAAAGTCATATTTTTGCATATTACTAAACATTTCCAACAAACTAAGATGTAATGTTCCATTCTCAATGAATTAATAAAAATCTTCTTGAGGAAGCCATTTTTTCCCTAGCTCAGCTTCACTTTTGTTGTCATGATAATTGGTAAATCACTACTTAATCTTGGCTTCCGAAATTAGGACAGTCTATCTCTTAAAGCGTAGCAGTGTTGTAAAGAGTAGATTACACAAATTGAAACATCTGTGCACTTCCAAATGTTAAAGCACATTATCCTTCCAGTGGCGCTGGTATTTAATGCTGCTGATAAGCTAAGTGAGTCTGCAAGTTTATGAAGGCATTTTTCATTTAGGGATCTGGACATGCTACTTGTTCCTGTTGGTTAACATAGTGCCAGTTCATCACTTTTGTATATTGTCTATTTTTTTACATTTATTAATGTCAGAATTCAAGTTAATGGTTGGATGATAAAGTGCCAAAGTAAAAAAACTTAAGAACCTCGTTCCTTTTCCCTCTCCTTCAGAGCACCATTAATTTTATGGCGCTGTACATATAACAAGGGTTTACACAGTAGGTAAAATAAGCAAATTAACACTGACTGAAAGGTAGAGAGAACCCTGCCTGCCTGGACTTACAATCTATAAAATACGGGTCAGGGAGATAAGTAAGGATAGCAGCTGTTGTATGCATTCATGTATGTATGCATGTACTGTGTATGTATGTATGTATGCATGCATGTACTGTATGTATGTATGTATGTATACCACATTGTAGTGGCAGCAGGGTTATTGCCAGCTATAGACTTGCCTGAAAAGGTTGGATTTTCAGGTTGGTCTTGAAGGATGTGATTGTGGGGGCAGTCTGATGTATTGGGGTACTGAGTTCCAGATCATAAGTGATGTGAGGGAAAAATTCTGGAGATGGTTGGTGAAGATAAGAGGAGAGAGAAGAGGGTCTTGTGAGGATCTGAGATGACATATATGGAGATATCAAGATAAGAGGTCAGAGATGTATGGAAGGATCGAGTTGAGACATAAAACCATAAAGAGTGTATTTTGTTTTTCTCATGACTGTAAAGTACATGTTTAATTTATTCCATGTGTTGTTCCGATTATTGCAATCTCAAATAGTTCAGGTACAGTTTTATCACTTTTATTTATGGAAGCCTTAGGGGCCTGCATTAGGTTCCTGGTTGCTGGGAATTCCATCTTGCACATCAAATAATAATACTAAATACATCAAAAAAACTGACATGCTCTGTCTTTGCCCAATAGAAATCAATAGATCCGTTTTTAACTGATGTAAAACCAGTTGATGGCCGTTAGTGGAGGGGTGTCAGCAACTGGACTCACAACATTCAGCCCATTGGTCAGGAATCAGCATTTAGAGAACAGGTTTCCAGGGGCAACTCTTTAACCAATGCCATTTTTTGGGTGAACACAGAAATGTACACTACTCCACCTACGGTTCAGAGGGAAGAATAAGCAGCCTCTTCCAGTATCACACAATATAATAAATAGCAATATAGCTACTGTACCAACATGGAGGTGTTTTTATAGTCCCTTACATATCTATACAGGTTCATGCATAATATACTATTCAATTATTAAAACTATTTTTAAAATTCATTTTATAGGTAGTAACAGACTACAATGAAGCCCTTCAACATATAGTTCCTAAATAACTGAACGCCAGATCTATACAATGCATTTTTCCATGTAGCAGGATTTAAGAAGGCATTTGGCAAAGCACTGAAATGTTGCAGACCATGTTGGTGTTCCGACATGTTTCTCATTTATCCTTTGTAGAGCAACATTTTGTATTATAGGCAATAGTTTTCACGTGTTTTCAATAAGAACATGGGTTTGCAGCTGCAGTTATCTTTTGCAGTACATAAATTTCATGAAGACCATATTTTTTTCTGCTTAACAAAGACCTGTGAGACTTACCATGCTTCAAGACCTTACACTGAGTAATAACCTTTAACCCATATTGCAGCACCCAGAAGAAAGAAATCTTCACTGCGTTTAGCAGATCAGAGAGCACCTGTTGGAAACATCTGTAAGAATGTCAGCATTTTTAATTGGTCTCACTGAGATACGATTGCAATACACCTTTAAAGACTACAAAGGCTTTCTGCCGGCGTAATAATAAAAAACAGTTCTATGCACTGGCGTGTTAATAAGAAATGCACATGGAGTCACTGTGTCATTAGGCGACTTTGCAGACTAGTTTAAACGTGCCACACTCGAGGAGGGATAACAAAGCTTTTTTTTAGTTTTGTCAGTTGTGGCATCATTTTGGTATTTTTATTACACAAAACTATAGTATGGATTTCCACAGTAGTCAACACACAGGCTTAAAGGTTTTTAAAGTGGATATTCCGGCAGACAGTGTTTTGTCAGCTGCTGGTTAACTTCAACAGTGCCATGCCTATTTTCATGCTCAGCCCCATTGCAAAGCTGAAGAGGAAAAGAATGCACAAGAATAAATCCAACTTATGTAATGTGTAATATAGCTTCTCCACTCCTTCTATCTGCTGGTGATGTGCATGTACTGTATACAGTAGATTATATCAACCAAATAGACTTTGTAGTCCATGATCTACTGTATATTACAGCTATCACTTACAAAATACAATCAATTCAACAATGATTCTACATACTAAGTCAATAATTATACAGTAGTTCTAAGATTGCACATAACTCCAGACATACATTTTAAACATGTCCATAGGATTACATGTTAGACATATCCATAGATGGAAGATGTCCAAAACAATGTCCTTTTTGCCTTTGTATGCCCAGTATACCTCATGCTGTTGAAAAAGAAGGGTCCTTGCTAGTTCTATATTGGTTTTCTTTGTAGCAGTCTCCTCATTTGAATAACAGATAAGACACACAGGGTTACAGTAAAGGCTAATACCTCTATAGAAAACACCACTGATGCATCATTGCATCCACTGCTGATCATAGACGATGTCACAGCTCATCTACTCCCCCACCCACACTAAACTCTACCATAGACCTCAATGAGTCAACTCCAGTCTGTTGGTGTCTATGGCCATGAGATTGCTGTAAAGCATATCACTAAATCACTGAGCAAGAGAAGAAACCTGGCAAAGATGGCAGCCTCAATAATCATGTACAGAAAATAGAAATAAAAAAATTAGAAAAATATCATATAAAAATTATATATTTCACTGTTTTTAATAAATAAAAAATACAGTATATATAGTGCAGATAGATTTTTATTCATACACAAGTATGAACTGTTTACTATATGGCCATACCTGGTGTGAATATAGTCTTTCTAAGCTCCTGAGACAACTCTTTCCTTTGCTTCCTCTGGTCCATGTTGAGTGTGGTACTCACCATGTCACCAAACAGCACAGTGAGTATCTGTAGTCCTATATACAGGCCCACTGACTGATTACAAGATTGTAGACACCTGTGATGCTAATTAGTGGACACACCTTGATTTAACATGTCCCTTTGGTCACATTATTTTCAGGGGTACCATCATTTCTGTCCAGGCCTGTTTTATAAATTTTCTTTTTTTTTAAATCCTGTTGAAGCATGGTTGAAAAGCAATGTCTGACTTTCATTTGTTCATTTTCATAGAATTTTTATATATTATTACTTTTGTCAGATTCAAGTTATTTCTGTGACCATTGTGGGTTTTTCTTTCATTAAACAAGGGGTACCAACAATTTTGTCCACGTGTGTAGGTGCTAAAAGTCAGCAAATGGGTCAATATGACTTTGGAACGTTAAGGCCAAGTTACATACAATATTATAGAAAACATTAAGAATAGGGCCCCATGGTGCGGAAACAAAGCTTGAAATGATTCTTTATCTATAAGCCTATACATGAAGCATTATACATATATCAACACATTAAACATGTCTTTCAGGCTGGCTAATTGAACTATACTGAGCTACAGTATCTGAACCCTGACTTAACTGTTACGGTGCTTACATGACAGTCAAAAAAATCTATATTCTGCCCTGGACTCTAGGGTTGATACCCTTATCTATAGTGCTACATTGTAACAATTCCATAACCTCAGAATTAGGTTAGGTGGAGAGTTTTCTATTTTTGTGTGCAAAGCAAAATATTTTCATTAAATTTTGGACAAAAGGACAGAACAATTCATCTTACAATAATTAAGCTTTACCATATTTACCCAATCTCAGAGATCCTCTTGAAGGTGTATATAGAGTTACAGTACTTTGTAATCGATATTTCACTTCATTTTACTAACCGTTACAGACAGTGATGATGGAGGTAGAAAATTATAACTTGACAAAGACAGCAAGTACAGTAAATTATACAGTATCAGTCAGTTATATAGTGACATCATAATTGGCCTTACTGATGCTATTATTGCCTCTATATTTTCTGTAAAAGACATTCTATAATATATGTTATCTGATTTATTTTTCTTACTTCAGGTTAGGCAACTATTAAAATGAATTCTTAGCTTCTTTTCATCTAGTTTTCCACGTACGTCTAGTTTCTTTCATTGGATAACATCTACTAATTAAAACAGAAAGGACCAAGATAAATATAGTTCTACTGTATAGAATTGTTTTACCGTATCTAAAGACATCCTAAAATATACTTGAATTTCTCTTCCACGAATTGTGAGATTGTCTTGGTAACAAAGTAAAAAAGTAACTATTTTTATCAGAGCAGATGTGAAGTTCATTCTATTATATATTAGCTATATTTCATTTCTGTAAAAATGAAATAAAACATTTACATTTTTCAAACCTTATCCCATGTGTGCTAGAATTGAAGAAATTAGGCAGGGCTAAACAGTTTCAAAGATAAAACAAAGTAGGTTTTCTACAATGCATAAACCAATAGCACAGGTGAAGATAAAAGACTGTAATATATCTAATCAGAGGAAAATGACTCTTTTCCTTCCCTCCACCCCTAAACTGTTCACTCTCTCTGAGGATTCTGAATTCTGGCAAATCTGTCAAGATGGACTGTTAAATCACAAAGGTATAGAATTCTGTACAGATGGGGCGGAAAGAAAGGAGCAGAATAGGAAGAACACACACAGAGGCAGCAGTAGCTAATAGTTTTTTTTTTTTTCTATCTCACCCCAAAGCTCCAGAGTTTTCTTCATCTCTCTACTGTTCATTTGGTGCTGTTGCTTCTTCTGAATGAATAGAGTTCTGTAACAGAATTTTTGCTTCATGGGAGATATTATAGCAACTAGTCTCAACTGCTAGCCCAGGGAAAACTTAGTGATACAGCCTGCTGAGGGGAAAACTGCTAAATATACAACATTCAGGTAATATAATGGTATTTCTCAGTTACAGTACACACAGCAGCTTGTCTTAAAAAAGTCACAAAAGTATCTGTACACTTTACAAATAATTAAGCATGATGATATTTTTTTCCAGGATGGTCATGCATATGTTGGTCCTACATATTTTTCTCCAGGTTGGTCATACATATGATGTGTGTAGAGGAAACCATGGCACACAGAAGAGAATACTTTCAAGCACAAATGTAGTTTATTTGCTCAGCAGAGATAGCTATGTAGACAGAAAATTGTCCACCGATTACACTTTAGACATAAAGAATTGTTTTCAGATCAAATTGGCAGCTCTACCCTGCCTGAATCATCAGTGGGCTGGAGAACCCTACCATGCAGGACCAACAACAAACTAAAGTGTGCGACTTTCTACCAGTCATACATATGAGACACCTTTCAGCCAAATGTGTATAAAGACAACAGCTACTTCTCCAGATCCCCATATACATGCATATCAGGTGAATAGAGACAGGATGGAAGCCACTGCCAGACCCTTATCTTCCAGTGAAAACACTTGGCATGTTAAGATTCAACATATCCACAGCTTCTCTCCCCCTACATTTGCTGTTGGGGGGGGGAGACAATAGTCCCAATGTACAGTACAGACCAAAAGTTTGGACACACCTTCTCATTCCAAGAGTTTTCTGTATTTTCATGACTATAAAAATTGTAGATTCACACTGAAGGCATCAAAACTATGAAGAACTATTCAAGAACTAGTCACCTGAAATGGTCTTCCAACAGTCTTGAAGGAGTTCCCAGAGATGCTTAGCACTTGTTGGCCCTTTTGCCTTCACTCTGCGGTCCAGCTCACCCCAAACCATCTCGATTGGGTTCAGGTCTGGTGACTGTGGAGGCCAGGTCATCTGGCGTAGCATCCCATCACTCTCCTTCTTGGTCAAATAGCCCTTACACAGTCTGGAGGTGTGTTTGGGGTCATTGTCCTGTTGAAAAATAAATAATGGTCCAACTAAATGCAAACCGGATGAAATAGCATGGCGCTGCAAGATGCTGTGGTAACCATGCTGGTTCAGTATTCCTTCAATTTTGAATAAATCCCCAACAGTTTCACCAGCAAAGCAACCCCACACCATCACACCTCCTCCTCCATGCTTCACAGTGGGAACCAGGCATGTAGAGTCCATTCGTTCACCTTTTCTGCGTCACACAAAGACACGGTGGTTGGAACCAAAGATCTCAAATTTGGACTCATCAGACCAAAGCACAGATTTCCACAGGTCTAATGGCCATTCTTTGTGTTCTTTAGCCCAAACAAGTCTCTTCTGCTTGTTGCCTGTCCTTAGCAGTGGTTTCCTAGCAGCTATTTTACCATGAAGGCCTGCTGCACACAGTCTCCTCTTAACAGTTGTTGTAGAGATGTGTCTGCTGCTAGAACTCTGTGTGGCATTGACCTGGTCTCTAATCTGAGCAGCTGTTAACCTGCGATTTCTGAGGCTGGTGACTCGGATGAACTTATCCTCCGCAGCAGAGGTGACTCTTGGTCTTCCTTTCCTGGGGCGGTCCTCATGTGAGCCAGTTTCTTTGTAGCGCTTGATGGTTTTGGCCACTGCACTTGGGGACACTTTCAAAGTTTTCCCAATTTTTCGGACTGACTGACCTTCATTTCTTAAAGTAATGATGGCCACTCGTTTTTCTTTACTTAGCTGCTTTTTTCTTGCCATAATACAAATTCTAACACTCCATTCAGTAGGACTATCAGCTGTGTATCCACCTGACTTCTGAACAACACAACTGATGGTCCCAACCCCATTTATAAGGCAAGAAATCCCACTTATTAAACCTGACAGGGCACACCTGTGAAGTGAAAACCATTTCAGGTGACTACCTCTTGAAGCTCATCAAGAGAATGCCAAGAGTGTGCAAAGCAGTAATCAAAGCAAAAGGTGGCTACTTTGAAGAACCTAGAATATAAGACATATTTTCAGTTGTTTCACACTTTTTTGTTAAGTATATAATTCCACATGTGTTAATTCATAGTTTTGATGCCTTCAGTGTGAATCTACAATTTTTATAGTCATGAAAATACAGAAAACTCTTGGAATGAGAAGGTGTGTCCAAACTTTTGGTCTGTACTGTATATGAGATGGTCAACCAGTTCTGCTGAAATCATTGGGTTAAGCCAAAATTCATCTATGTTTATGGCTCTCAGAAGGGTTCATCATACTGTTCACTGAAACAATGTGGTGATGGGCAACATTCCAGTGGGCAAAAGAAGTCAAAAATGGATCACTGAGCAGTGTAAAAATGTTGATATTAAAACTAAAGCCCCACGGAAAAAAAACGTGGCAGAGATGATTTGCATTTTTTTCCGCAGCATTTTTCATTGTGACTTTGCAGAGTTTTCCTCTGCGGACTTTCTGCTGCTATTATACCTATATGGAAAACGCCAGTGTTTCCACAGGTATAATTGACATGAGTTTTTGAAAACTCAGCTTTTCCATTGCAGATTTTTTTCGGCAGTTTGTGGATGGGATTAGCTAGAATCCCATCCAATTTTCAGGTACTGTAAAATGCTGCATTTTCGCAACATGGGACTTCAACCTAAATCAAATTTCAGTTGCATCATGCTAATGGGAGAGTTGAAATTTGACGCAAGAAGCATGAGTTGAAGAACCTTTCCTATCAGGGTCTACAGTTCTGGTGGAGGTGGAGTAATTGAGGATTTTTTTTCTTGGCATACCCTTGGTCCTTTGATATTTGTAGGTGATATCTGATTTTGCTACAATGAATTTCCTTGGTTCTGAAGCGCAAAGGAGGTCCAATGAACTACAAGGTGACCATTCAGTGTATTTGTTATATTATTCCAAAATGACATTATCACAGTGTAAACTGTCTTTCCATGGACTTTGTGATGGCCATTTTATGCATTTACATTCTGGGAACTGTAGTTTGGAACAAAGAAAATTTTTGCTTCTAAAGCTGACAATATAAACAAACTTTAAGCTGTTCCTCTCAACTCCATCATAGTAGTAAACCCTAAAGACTCTAAATAAAGCAGGTGTAGGTAATTTTACATCAATTTTGAAAACTTCGAATTACTATTTCATACTATATCATTTTAAGATAGATTATAAATGTTTCAATAATCCACTTGAAAACATTTATATTCAGACTTTTGTTCTTAATTTAGTCTTAATTTCCTGTAAAGGTGTAGGTGGTGATTAAAGCGTTATCATTATTTCCCTCTATACATTATTTTTGACAGTATAAAGCAGAATACTTGTGTAATCCATCAATGACAAATAACATGCAGGAATGTGAGGCCTTTATGGGCATTTAGCATTTGATGGATTGCACGTATTGAAGTTTACGTTTTAAAAGAATAGAAATTGACTGGCATTTAATCATATTTATCACATCCACATTATCATATGAATGAAGGGCTTCATTCTACACACAGTATTCACACACATTTCTGTTTTCTCTGTAAAAAATGTAAAATACCATCAAAGTTTCAGGGAACTATGAACACAATCTGTTATGGGGTAATCTTTCAAGACGGGAGCCACATTTTCCAGGTCTGAAATAGCAAGTGTATTTCATACTTGTATGTATGTTTTAGTTTATCCTGGCATATTTCCCAGATTGAACATATTCTCCAGTGTTGTAAACATTGTGTAATCACAATAGGTTATTGCCCTAGGATGACATACTTCCCTCTCAGGTTTCATAGAAAGTGTTGCTGCAGAATTTAAGACAAGAACCAAAAGATTGGAAAGCAAGACATTAACACATAGGTATGGTCAATGAAGATACTGTCTCAGAGTGTGGCCCTCGACACATTTTATTTATGATAAAGTCCTGAGGCCTTGCCCCTTACAGCATATAGCTTTGATTTATCAATCACATTCATACTTAAGGCCAAGTCCCCACGTGGTGTAAATGCCATGATTTTGCCCTGACGTAAACGCCGCGGAAAAAGACGTAGTGTTTTACAGTCTCTGCGAAGCCGGTAAAATATACACAGCAGACTTGCTTCAATTTCCATAACTGTTGCGGTTATTTAGTAAAATGGACACCTTCTCTATCAGCCTATAGTTTTACATTGCATATAAGTCATCAGTGAATTTAGTTATGATAGTGTCTCTGGGGCAAATACTAGAAATTGCAGGTGCTGAATGACAACAGAGAGCAGTAGAACTAGCTGTTTAAAACTCACACAGCACTGAGCGATAGATCCCAGGATCCCAAATGCCTTTACCTGTGCCAGCTGCAAAACAAGATGAACTTGTGCTGAATTTGAGGCCCAAATCATCATCATAGGAACTGGTATAAGAAATAAATGATCCACAATCTGAAGTTAAACCAGAACCCATGAAACTTACAAAGGCAGGCAAAACCAGCAGGATAAATCAGGAAAGCGAATGTATCCAAGCCAAAAGTCAGTCTGAAAGAAAATGTCAGAGCCAAAATCAGGAGACAAGAAGATTTCTAGTAACAAGCTAAAGGTCAGTCTGAAAGGTAACCTCAAAGTCAAAATCAGAAGACAAGCAGATTTCCAGTAAGACGCCAAAGTTCAATATAGAGCACTCCTGCACAAGCGATCAGGCTATAGAAGCCTCATTAAGTACAACCCTAATATCAGGCAGCTGGATGAGCAGGAAAAGGGTTTAAATATCTCAATGAGCTGCTAATTGGATCAGCATAACAGAGGCTTAAAGACTGCAGAAGCTTCACAGGTTGGCATGGTAAACTTAAACATCAGCAGCTAAACTGAGATTCCTTCATCATTGGCTGTCTCCTATCTTGAAGTCTGCTTGCAAGGCAATATAGGTGAACTCACACGGTCTCTAATGTCATGTGATCTATTTCTACATGTTTCAACATGTCTCCTTTTTTGTCAGTACAGTTGTGCTAAAAAGTTTACATACCCTGGCAGATTTTTTGTTTTTTTGGCCTTTTTTCAGAGAATATGAATGATAACACAAAAAACTTTTTCTCCACTCATGGTTAGTGGTTGGTTGAAGCCATTTATTGTCAAACTTCTGTGTTTTCTCTTTTTAAATCATAATGACAACCGAAAACATCAAAATGACCCTGTTCAAAAGTTCACATACCCCATTTCTTAATACCGTGTATTGCCCCCTCTCACATCAATGATAGCTTGAAGTCTTTTGTGGTAGTTGTGGATGAGGCTCTTTATTTTCTCAAATGGTAAAACTGCCCATTCTTCCTGGCAAAAAGTCTCCAGTTCCTGTAAATTCCTGGCATTCCTGGTAAATTGCATGTACTGCATGCTTGAGATCTCCCTAGAGTGGCTCAATGATATTGAGGTCAGGAGACTGAGATGGCCACTCCAGAACCTTCACTTTCTTCTGCTGTAGCCAATGAAAGGTCGACTTGGCCTTGTGTTTTGGATCGTTGTCATGTTGGAACGTCCAAGTACGTCCCATGCGCAGCTTCCTTGCTCATGAGTACAAATTTGCCTCCAGTATTTGCTGATAACGTGCTGCATTCATCTTTCCTTCAACTTTGACCAAGTTTCCTGTGCCTTTGAAGCTCACACATCCCCACATCATCAGTGATCCACCTCCGTGCTTTACAGTAGGAATGGTGTTCCTTTCATCATAGGCCTTGTTGATACCTCTCCAAATGTAACATTTATGGTTGTGGCCAAAAAGTTCGATTTTTGTCTCCAATCACTCCAAATTACCTTGTTCCAGAAGTTTTGAGGCTTGTCTCTGTGCTGTTTGGCGTATTGAAGGTGAGATTCTTTGTGGCATTTGTGCAGTAATGGTTTTCTTCTGGCAACTCAACCATGCGGCCCATTTTTCTTCAAGTGCCTCCTTATTGTGCATCTTGAAACAGCCACACCGATAGTTTTCAGAGAGTCCTGTATTTCAGCTGGGTTTTTCTATGCATCCCAATTTTCCAGGCAGTTGTGGCCGAAATTTTGGTTGGTCTACCTGACCGTAGTTTGTTTTTTACAGAGCCCCTGAGTTTCCATTTGTTAATCACAGTTTGAACACTGCTGACTGGCATTATCAATTCCTTGGATATCTTTTTGTATCCCTTTCCTGTTTTATACAGTTCAACTACCTTTTCCCGTAGATCCGTGGACAATTCTTTTGCTTTCCCCATGATTCACAATCCAGAAACGTCAGTGGCTGGAGGAAAGATGCAACAGTCTGTCTGGATCCCAGAAACTCACTCAGGTTTTATGCACACACACTGATTAAAAGCAAACAGGTCACAGATGAGGATGTTACCTTTAGTAGCCATTCAAACCCCTTTGTGTCAACTTCTGGGCATGTTATCAGGCTAAAATCACCAGGGTATGTGAACTTTTGAACAGGGTCATTTTGATGTTTTTGGGTGTCATTATGATTTAAAAAGAGAAAACACAGAAGTTTGACAATAAATGGCTTCAACCAACCACTAACCATGAGTGGAGAAAAAGGTTTTGTGCTATCATTCATATTTTCTGAAAAAAAGGGCAAAAAAACAAAAAAATCTGCCGGGGTATGTAAACTTTTTAGCACAACTGTATATACTAATGTATGAATCTGAACATTTTCAAAAAATTTTAACGAACCTGGTTCAAAACAAGTCAATTCACTCCTCTCTAATGAAAACAAAGGTCATCTTTCTTAAATTAAAATGTATAACAGTATATCGGCTTTTATTATTGCTTCCTAGCTTTACTCTGTGGTTCCTTTCTGGGCCATCCTTCTTTAGGCCTCTCAGCATACTGAACAAATAATGATGTGGTAAAAAAGAAGCACAGGTTGTACAGGTTTATAATTTTTTATTAACAGACTTGTGTTTGTGCCTCTTCAATATTACATTTGGATGTGTTACCTCTTCTTTCAGATTGTTGCATTAGAGGTATTGCTTAAAGAGTTCTATATTTTACATTGACTTAAGCCTCATGCACACAGTCAAGCCATGGGCAAGTGGACATACTGTACAACATAACATAGCCTGCGATATAGGAATTCCATGTTGCCCCCTTTTCTCCTCCAAGCAGGACATATTACAGGATTCATTTTCGCTATAATATCTCTGTTATATAGTATTAGATGAAACATGGGATGATTTTTTTTTTTTTTTTGGTTTCATACAGAATCTAACAGAAAAAGACTCTGTGAATCGTCATATACCACAGGACCCCATGGACTTGGCTTTATACAATAGTAAAATTAGACAGATCTGTAATATAGCCATGTACTTGAGCCTTAATAATCTGGCCTCTGCGTTTTTATTGTAAATGTAGCCACGTATTCCAAGAAATGATTTGCTCGATATTACAATATTACTCTCAAAAATTCTACCTCCACCCTGGTAGGAACAAGGTTTTGGATGGAGCTTTATAAAATAAAAAAAAAAAAGATTACTACATTTAATTTCCCTATTACACTGTTCTGATGAATTGCCTGTCAAGAAAACGTGACAACTAGGCAGCTTTTACAGAAGTGTTTTATCTGGTCTTATCATGCAGGAGCATAAAAAACATCCTTGTTAAAAATAAAAGTAGTTAACACTTAATAAAAGACATTGCATAACTAGTGTAGTAGATTAAAAGAAAAATATCCTCAGTTTAAATAGATCTTCTTTCACTTTGTTGTCTTATAACCTATGTGTGTCCAGCCACTGATAGCCAGCCACTGCTGCCTTTATTTGCAGTGGTGTCATAAATGTGAAACCTGTATTGCTACAGACTGGAACTGTATCTTCTATAGCAACGAATCTACGTTCTGTTAAGAATCTGGGATTGAATATGGAGGACGCCCATTAAGCACTTCAGTCCTGACTTTGCTGTGAAACGACACACTGACCCAACTGCTGATATCATGATCTGGGGAGTCATAGCATACAAGGCTAGGTCACCTCTAGTAGTAATATGATAGACACTAACATCTTGGCAATATGTGCAGGACATCCTGCAGCCTCTTGTTTTGCCTCCCATGACAGATCTTCCAACAGGCATTTTTGAGCAGGATTATGCTCACCTATACACAGCATAGTGTTTCCCAGGAACATCTCCACCAGATTGCAACACTTGGCCTGCCCACTTGCCAGATTTATTACCAATTGAGCACTTATGAGACCAGCAAGGATACCAGCTTCATCAGCTTATGAGGGTTCAGGATCTATAGGCCCAACTGCAAAATCTGTAGGCAAATGTGCTGCGGGCTACCATATGGAACCTGTATGCCTCCATGCCCAATCGCATCTTATATTGTATCCAGGCTACAGAGGGCCCAGCAGGGTACTAAAGTCTTTTTTCAATTGTGCAGTTTTCCCCAATAAACTTATCCTTTTGCTCTAATATTGTAATAATTTACATAGATCATCATTCTATTCACATGTAGAAAATTTCATTCGATTACAACAACTCTTTCTTGGTGCATTAATTTTTTTGTTAAAGAGGATCTGTCACCAAGTACAAATTTCATACATCATTTGATTCTCGTTATGTCCCTTAGCAATTTGATAATTTTATTTTAAAATCCATCCACCCATTCAAAGAAGATTATATGTAAATTAGCTGTTATTCACCAAGTGGGCTGTAACCTTTTGCTTTCAATGAGAAAAACAAAAGGTTCACTTGGTGAATAAGAACTAATTCACATATAACCTACCTGGGGCCATAACTTATGAATGGATGGATGGATTTTTAAAAATAAAAATGGCAAACATTTTAGAAGCACAGCGGCATTGTTCTGGGTTTGCTCTTACAGTAAGACTTGTCCTCTATGGTGGTATAAAAACCTTCTTACCTCTAGTGGATGTCCCTTTGTTATAATTTGCAAAGCTATTAGGTCACCCGTCAGGAGTCTATTTTTATAACAAAATAATGCTAGTTTTAAATTTTTTTCCCAGATACTGCAGATCAGACATTTATTAATTTCTTCTACCTTTTAACCATCTCAAGCTCCACTATGTCTTTCTTGTGTACTGATGATGAAATCTGTGCAAAATATTTCATGTACGGTCAGTCCAATGATTTATAAAGTGGTAGAGCTATGTTTTCATCATTTATTTCCCTTTTGGTGCACCCCATGATCCTTTTTCCAGGGTCCTCAAAAGTGAGAAACACTTACTATCAACTTTAATGATATACCAATAAGGTTGGCGTATAAGTGTCTCTAGCTAAGGAATCTGTGGGAGTCCTAGTTGCTTGATCTGCTAAGTTAGGCTTCCTTATTATCGACTGTGATGTGTAACTGCATATGTTTAATGTGGTAGACTGAAGCACTTTAAATAGACTTCTTTGTGCAGGGAACCCACTTGTTGTTTGTTTGTCACTGCAATGTCACAATTTATTAAAATTTCAGTGAGCTATGGTTATGTCACAAGTGAAAAAAGTTGAATGCTCCTGGCAAGGAGAACCAAAAGGAAATACATGTTTTAGTAGCTCACACTGCCTACATGCACATGTTAGGTAGTTGGTACAGACGGGCAGGGGTTAATTCTTGTCTGTCTGTACTTTCTGCCTTGGGGAGGGGTTTTTCCCCCGGTGGCTTTGCCACACCCTCTGTGGTGCTATATAAACTGGGGCTTCACTATTTCACACTGCTGGTTATACTTGTGTGTCCAGCCATACCTGTGCTGTGAGGCCTGGTTCTCAGGTTTTTGTATGCAATACACTGTTTATGTGGATTCTTGGATTTAGCTGTTGGGTGGTCAGTGCAGGGCACTGCTGGTTTATGGTGTATTTAATTTCAGGGTCAGCTCCCAGGGATTCTAGTAAGGTTCCTGTGAGGTGTCCGCTTTTCAGAGAAAAACTCTGGCGTCAGGCAGGATTAGTCAGGGCGGATCGCAGGGCGATTTCTATTATTATTTTCTCCTGCCTACTCTGTTTTACTTTCTCAGTTATTTTGTCTGCCCTTTATTTGTTTTGTGTTTCTTTAATAAACCAGTTTATTATGCATGCTTGTTTGTTTCATTTGGCTTGGGGTCGAACATATCAGAATAACCAGCCGACCATGTATTAATTCTCTACCCCTTTTTTTTTTTCCTTTGTTTCTTTTCTTTTTCCCCTGAGATGGATCCTATGGAGCAATTAACCACTCACCTTCAGGCATTGACCATAAAAGTCGATTCTCTTCAGACGCAGGTCCAGCAGCAAAACATACAGCAAGTGAGCGGGGTGTTTAGGGAGGGGGTGTCGGGATTTGAACCCCGAGTGGATCTTCCGGATCGCTTCTCGGGGGTGCGCTCTGAGTTTTTCTCATTTAGAGAGGCCTGCAAGTTGTGTTTTAGACTAAGGCCAATCTCTTCTGGTAATGAGAGTCAGCGGGTGGGAATTATTATATCCCGTCTACAGGGAGATCCTCAGGTTTGGGCTTTTTCTTTACCCCCTGATTCCCTCACACTGCAGTCTGTAGATGTTTTTTTTTTCTGCACTCGGGTTACTGTTCGATAACCCAGACCGTTTGCATTTAGCTGAGAGTAAGCTGCGTCACCTCTCTCAAGGGAGGAGTTCTGCAGAGGATTACTGTGCAGCTTTTCGTAAATGGTCCATTGATACTAAGTGGAACGATCCGGCTCTTCGGAGTGAATTTTGTGCCGGGTTGTCCGACCAAGTAAAAGATCTCATGCTACAGTTTTCTCCCCCGGCCTCTTTGGAGGAAGCTATGAGTTTAGCTATTCGGGTGGACAGACGTTTGCGTCTGAGAGCAGTAGAAATGGGAGTGAGTGACTCTCCTCACTCGCCAGGGGAGGGGGCGGAGCCTTCTGTAGAGCCCATGCAGCTGAGTTCTTTACAGTCTGAGGACAGAAAGAAGAGACGTTTGGCTGCTGGCCAATGTTTCTATTGTGGGCGTCCGGGTCATTTTGTAAGAGATTGTCCGGAGCTATCCCGTCCTAAGAAGGCTTTAAACTAAAGAACCTAATGAGCTATGGGGATCTCCCATTAGGTAGATGTATTGCTTGGACCAGTGGCTCCAAGATGATCCTCCCTGCTGAAATTATCCTTGAGAATAAGGAGCATCCCGTACGGGTGTTTTTTGATTGTGGTGCCGGGGTCAATTTAATTGATTGTAAGTGCGCAACAGATCTTGACTTAAAAATAACCCTCCTGGAGAAACCCATTCCTATTGATGGTATTGATGCTGGACCTTTGGGCTGGATTAAAGCTATATCTGCAGGGGTTAAGCTGAAGATTGATTTGTTTCACCTAGAATGTGTGGATTTGTATGTTCTTGACTCGTTGCCGGCGGCCATCGTACTTGGTTATCCTTGGTTTAAAAAACACAATCCTGTGGTTGATTGGCGTATGGGAGAAATTGTCAAATGATCTCTTGAGTGTAAGAGAGTGTATGCCTAGTCAGCTTGTAGCCATAGTGTTACCTAATGTCCCTTCATTTCTGTCTGACTTTTCACAGGTATTCTCTCCCACCTCTAGTGATCAGCTTCCTCCTCATAGACCGTATGACTGCAGGATTGATCTGGTGCCGGGCTGTAAATAACCCAAAAGCAGGTTATATAACATTTCTGTCCCTGAAGGAGAGGCTTTAAAAGATTTTCTCAGAGTTTGAAGAAGGGTCACATAAGACCCTCTAACTCTCCGTTAGCAGCCGGGTTTTTTTTTGTTAAAAAAAAAGATGGTGGACTACGTCCTTGCCTTGATTTTCGGGAATTGAACCAAATTACTGTGCGTAATCCTTACCCGCTTCCTCTTATTCCCGATTTATTTAATCAACTGGTCGGGTCCCAGTGGTTTTCTAAATTAGATCTCCGTGGGGCATACAATTTGATAAGAGTACGGGATGGAGGCGAGTGGAAGACAGCATTTAACACGCCCCTGGGTCATTTCGAGAGTCTGGTTATGCCCTTTGGGCTTACTAATGCCCCTGCAATCTTCCAGGAGTTTATGAATGACATATTACGTCCTTTTATTGGTCACTTCCTGGTTGTGTACTTAGATGATATCCTCATCTTTTCTCTTAATTACGAGTCTCACTGTGAACACCTTCGGTCCGTCTTGTCTGTTCTAAAAGAGAATTCACTTAGTGTTAAAGTGGAAAAGTGTGTTTTTTGTGTCCAGATTTCTTTTTTTGGGGTTTGTCATTTCGAAGGACGGGTTCAAGATGGATTTAAGTAAGGTCAAGGACTGGGTTCAGCCCGAGAACCTCAAAGCGTTACAGAGGTTTCTAGGGTTTGCTAACTTTTACCGTAAATTTATTAAGAATTTTTCGTTGATTGTTAAGCCTTTGACAGATTTGACCAAAAAGGGAGCCAAGATTTCGTAGTGGCTGCCGGAGGCTGAGAGAGCGTTCCGATCGCTTAAGCAATGCTTTGCTTCGGCATCTGTTTTGGTCCAAGCCGTCAACTCCTTACCATTTTTTGTTGAAGTGGACGCTTCTAGTGTGGGGGTTAGTGCGGTTTTGTCTCAAGGAGATGCTGAGGGCCGTAACCTGCGGGTTTGTGCCTTCTTCTCAAAGAAATTTTCGAAAACAGAATGTAATTACGATGTGGGTGACAGAGTTGCTGGCGATTAAGTTAGCCTTTGAGGAATGGAGACATTTTTTAGAAGGTGCCGTGCATAAAGTGACAGTTTTCACAGACCATAAAAATTTGATGTATCTACAGTCAGCTAAGACGTTAAATCCTCGCCAGGCTCGTTGGTCTTTGTTCTTTTCCAGGTTTAACTTTCTAGTTACCTACCAACCAGGTTCGAAGAATGTGGTGGCGGACGCCCTGTCCCGGTCATTTGAGGCTGCACCCTGTGATGAGATCCCTTCACAGATATTGGCCAAGGGAGTGGTTGTGGCCGCGATTTCCACTGGAGATTTCGGAAGCACAAAGCTTGGCTCCGGCCAACACCCCTAATGATAAGATTTTTATTCCTCTGAAGCTTCAATTGTTATTATTACAGGAGGCTCATGATTCAGTCCTCTCGGGACACCCTGGTATTTCTAATACATTGAAGTTAATCTCCAGGTCGTTTTGGTGGCCATCTGTCAGAAGGGACACTACGAGGTATGTGGAGTCCTGTGAGGTATGTGCCAGGTCGAAGTCCCTTAGAGGATTTCCTGCGGGGAAATTGTGCCCATTGCCTATTCCGGAGAAGCCTTGGACGCACATCTCTATGGATTTCATCACTGATCTACCGGTTTCTGAGGGATGTACGGTAATTGGGGTAATCACGGATCGGTTTAGTAAGATGTGCCATCTGGTGGCTTTACCCAAATTGCCGTCTGCCCCTCTTTTGGCTAGATCATTTGTGGAAAATTTTGTACGGCTTCATGGGGTACCGTCTGATATTGTGTCTGATAGGGGAGTGCAGTTCGTTTCCAGGTTCTGGAGGGCGTTTTGTAAACGCCTTGACATCTCTTTATCCTTTTCTTCATCTTATCACCCACAATCCAACGGTCAGACTGAAAGGTTAAATCAAAGTTTGGAACAATATTTAAGGTGATTTGTGAGCTCAGACCAGTTTAAGTGGAAATAATTTTTACCATTAGCTGAGTTTGCTTTAAATAATCGTTCTTTGGAATCTACTGGGACCTCTCCTTTTTTTTTTGTAATTATGCGTTTCATCCGTCCTTTGGTCCATTGTCTTTAGCTAGTTCGGATGTCCCAGGGGAGGTTCAGTTCTCTGCTAAACTAGCTTCAGTCTGGTCTGAGGTCAAGAAAAATCTTATTAGAGCTAGGGGTAAAGCTAAATTTTTTGCTGACAGTAAACAATCTGAATCCCATAAGTTCTCTGTGGGAGATAGGGTGTGGCTCTCTACACGGAATATTAGACTTAAGATACCATGCTTCATACTTGGTCCCAAATATATTGGTCCATTTGAAATTGTAGAGATAATTAACCCTGTCTCAGTTCGTTTGCACCTACCTGACTCTATGGGGATAACCAATGCCTTTCATGTGTCCTTACTAAAGAGGTATTTTTCTTCCTCAGGCAGTGATTCAGTTTCACCACCCCCACCTGTCTTGGTTAATGGAGAGCTGCAGTTCGTGGTTCGCTCTATTGAGGACTCCCGACTCTTTCACGGACGCATTCAGTATCTGGTCCATTGGAAAGGCTATGGGCCTGAGGAGAGATCATGGGTTTCATCGTCTGATATTTTTGCTAAGCGGTGCATTAGGGCCTTCCACCGCAAGTTTCCATTGAAGCCCGGTCCGGAGGTTCCCGAGGCACCTCCTTTAAGGGGGGTACTGTTAGATAGTTGGTACAGATGGGCAGGGGTTAATTCTTGTCTGTCTGTACTTTCTGCCTTGGGGAGGGGTTTTTCCCGGTGGCTTTGCCACACCCTCTGTGGTGCTATATAAACTGGGGCTTCACTATTTCACACTGCTGGTTATACTTGTGTGTCCAGCCATACCTGTGCTGTGAGGCCTGGTTCTCAGGTTTTTGTATGCAATACATTGTTTATGTGGATTCTTGGATTTAGCTGTTGGGTGGTCAGTGCAGGGCACTGCTAGTTTTTGGTGTATTTAATTTCAGGGTCAGCTCCCAGGGATTCTAGTAAGGTTCCTGTGAGGTGTCCGCTTTTCAGAGGAAAACTCTGGCGTCAGGCAGGATTAGTCAGGGCGGATCACAGGGCGATTTCTATTATTATTATTTTCTCCTGCCTACTCTGTTTTACTTTCTCAGTTATTTTGTCTGCCCTTTATTTGTTTTGTGTTTCTTTAATAAACCAGTTTATTATGCATGCTTGTTTGTTTCATTTGGCACAGAGCACTAACATATTTATATCTGCAAATGCACTGTGATACAAATAAAAAAAAGGAATGCTATATATATATTAGTGACTTGAATGCTTTCTCTTTGTCTTTTCTGCGTCTGTGGGTCGCTGCTCTTCTTTGAAGACAATACTTCTTGGGAAAAAGTATGGAAAGTAGATTAACTTTATAAGAAAGAACTCTCTCATACAAGCCAAACTAAAAAAAATTCCTCAGAAGGAAGAGCAACCCATTTGCAGACAGCTGTTTTGGGGTCCTTCTACAGAGCAGATTACTGGTTGGTTGGATGATGCATAAGGAGACTTGCAGGGTTCTCAGGTGATGCACTATGGGATAGGTATGAAAATTAAGTCTTCTTTATCAGAAAAAAAATAAAAAACTACCTACCTCCTACCTATCTCCTACCCTTCTGATCTGCTTCTAAGGCACATCTTCCAGTCATCCTGCTATGTACTGACAAGGGTCAAAACCCCTCTGAAACAGCTGTCTGCAGAGGTCACTTTTTCTCCTGCATTAGTTTCTGGTTTGGTTGGTATGAAATAGTTTACTCTTTCAATCTGCATTCTGACTTTTTTTTTTATTTACTTCCACTGCAATTTTAGTTAAAACAATAAAAATAAAAGCCTTTGTAAATTGTAAAAGGAAGTCTAATACAGCCCACCTGATTGAGCTACTGCTGCATGGAGGTGCTGAAACCATAGGAACCATCAAAAGTTAAAAGAGTTTAGGCATTGGAATAACATCTTTAGACTTTATTTGAAGATTTCATAAATTCCACTGCAACAAGCAGTGGCACTTCTGACATGATACAGAACCTTTCATGGGTACCATAGTTAGGACTCACACAGGGTGTGATACATGTTAGTGATGTCACAGTTTGGCATGGTCAGTGGCGGATTTGGCCATAATGCAACCCATGGAATTGCGTGGGGCCCCAGAGGTCTGGGGCCCACAAACATGGGTTGTGTTATTATTATTTTTTGTTACATCAGCTACTACCTATTATATTGTTCCCACAGGTAGTGAGTGATATTTGCTAACCAACAATCTTTGCTCCTGTCCAGGTCTGCCCCCACTTTGGCCTCCAGGGGCTCCACACACTACATTCAGATGTTGAATAACATCAGGACATGGTCAGATGTAGTGTGTGGTGCTCCCTGGAGGCAGAAGCAAAGGTGGCACTGAACAGGCAGCTACCTGTTAGAAGAATCCAATAGGTAGCGACCTAATGTTTAACTGTGTGGAGGCCATAAAAGCGGACAATATACAGTGTCAGAGCTAGAAAAGGGGGTATATAGTGTGTGGTGGCCAAAAAAGGGGCAATATACTGTGTCGGAGTCAATAAACTGTAGGGCCAAAAAAGGAGATAATAGGCTGTGTAGGGGCCATAACAGGGAACAATATAATCTGTGGCAGCCAGTGAAGAGGGCAATATGCGGTGGGAGCCAATAAAGGGGGTAGTATACTGTATGGGTGTCATGAATGCAAGTAAAGATGATATTATACTGGGTGGGGGGGGCTAGTAGGGGGATTTTTTTTTTAAATCTGCAAATGGGGGGCGTTGCTGGTAAAGAAGGGGTGTGGCCTAAAATTTTTGATTAGAAGGTGCCCCATAATGACATAATTTTGCTTTGGGCCCCTGAAATAACAAGTCTGCCCCTGGTCATGGTGGAATTTATGGAATCTTGAAATGAAGCCTGAAAATTTTATTCTTATGGCTCATGCTGGACTCGAGTATTCCAGTTGTAAATGAGACCAGCAATACAACGCTACAATAATTTACAAAAATTTCTTTTAAATTGTGAGTTTTCTTTAATTAAATTACATTAATAAAATGCAGTATTCTTAATATAAATACCAGTCATTTCTATGTGTAGAAAAAATATAGTAAAAAAAATAGGGAATTAATTGATATTGGAAATATCTTCGTCGGTTTCTCTTTTGAACATATTACTAGTGATAGGCCTCATTGAATCATTGGATTGTAAATGACCCCTTTCTGCAGTTCTATGTTAATTTAAAACATACCACTTCTTTTATTCCCGAGTTAATGAAATACTGAGATTTACTACAGTGTTTAATCAACATTAGCTTAATTTAATTTGCATTGACAAACAATAAGAATTGTATGGCAGATAACTTTGAAGAAAGCAATAAATAACGCAGAAGGAAGATGCCACAGACATTGTAAGAATGTGTTCATCTATGTGTTGCTCAGGGGATTTGTAATGAAAAACAGATGACTCCTTCTTTTAAGTAATTCCAAGTGGCACATTCTTCGGCTTCATACTTATCCCCCAAAAACCTCAATGTCACCACATCACTATGGAAAAATAAATGACAATTATACTCCTAAGCAAACAGTGAGTCATATTTCTAATCACTTTGCTTGTAAATAAGAAATGATCTATAGTGGTGAGAGGTTTTATGTCTCAGGGCAGAGAAAGAAAAACAGTCCGCGTTATACATCTTAAAGATGGTTTCCACCTTCTGTGTTATACATTTGCCATTAGATATACAGTAGTTCATTTAGCTTTTACCATAGGGACAAATCACGAATCACATGAATGTACGCACATTCATGGTCCTCATACACATTAAAGAAAGGTTGACTTAAATGCCAAATGACTATCTATTGTATATGAGCCCTATCAGAATCTCGTCCAATAGATGATGTTAAGGAAAAGAAGGATCAAGCATGTTTTATCTTTATGTTCTTGGTTTGGAGATGAGCGGCTACTTGAGTTATCTGGCAGAAGCTTACTCGACTTCATTCTTCCATGTAAATACCTGTATGTGTGTGAAGGAGCCTACAGCTAATGAAATTATATAGGCACCTTTGCAGTAGAACCTCTCCAAAAGACCATTTGCTTGAGAAGACCACACACTATTAGGACCAGATTTCCCTGTAATTGTTTTTGAATTACTCTGTCTTCTGTGTATTCGAGCCCCTTATTTCAGAGGCAACCTGTAACGTCTCTGCCTGTTCGGGTCTCTGTGGCACCCTCCTCTCGCACACTGCAGCGCAGGAGGCGTGCTCAATTTGATTCCTTGCTTATGGTTCTTGTTGCTCAGTCTGAACACTGTCCTAGTACTTCTACTCTGTAATTGAATTTCAGCCACACCTGTCTCTCTTGCACCTTGTTTCTTTCTGCTCCTCTAACAGTTAATCTTAGCCTTGCCTGTGTGATTGACAGCCTGTCTACCAATCAAGTCTGGGGCAGGTCCTGGACTTCCTATATATAGGTCATCAGCCCACACAGGTTTGCTGGCTATTACTCTGTCCTGTGACTTTGTCCTTGCTAGCTTCCTACTTGCTCTTACTGTATTATTTCTGACCTCTGACCTTTGGCTTCCCTTGTGACTACTCTTTTGGATTACGATTTTGTACTGTTTGTTTCTCTGGTTTTGACCTTTGGCTTGCTGACTCTGCTCTGCTGTGTTGTTTTGTCTTGTCCTGTTCTGTGTGTCACTTATTCAGAGAAGGGATTGTCGATAAGTTGCCCTGCTACCACCTATGGTAGCTGACAAGTAGGCAGGGACAGGGACTGAGTTGACTTTAGGGCTCACTGTCTCTGTCTTCCCATCTTCCCTTTTCAGCAGCAGCACTAAGGAATTGCACAACTAGAAATTCCCTTACGCAACCCCTATATAAGACCATTGTAAACATTATTGAGGATAATGTTTTGAGTCCTCAAAGTGTTCAAGGCTGAAGCATAAAAAAGCAGAATGGAAAGTTTTGTCTTAACTTCAAACATTGATAACTTAGCAAAAAAGTAAGCGAAGTAAATGAGTTTCTCATGTTTCATATACACTAAGCATACATTTTCTGTTTGTTCTACTTTCTTAGATGTCTTCTTTGTTACTTGTATTAATGTAGAATGTTGAGCCAGAGATCTGTCCAATTCCTTGCAGGGTTAAAGAAGAAACTTTTCCAATTAATGGGCCTGTGCCATTAACACTTGATGGGTCAGTGACATTCGCACAGTTGAACTTAATACAGTATTACAGTATGTAGTGTTAGTTTGGCCTAATTCCCTATCAACAATCATCCAACAACTTTTCAAAGATGTTATAATAGAAATTATTGGTAATTACTAATATGCTTAGATTTAATCTCAAAGGAATATTATGCTTTTAATTTAATCAGATTAGTTACAATTTTTGAAAAAAATATAGGTTTGAGCTATCCCAAAATGTTTATGGTTTTATGGTTATGGAGACTGCTATGTGGAGAACAGAGAAAGCAGACCTTGAGGATCAGACACACTCACCCATAATGCCTTGCAAACAGACCTCATTACAAGAGACAGCTAATCATGAGGGGCTAATCGATCTTATGTCACTGATGACTCATGAGCAGTATAAAAAGGCCAGGCAGAAAGTGTTTTTTTTTATTTAACTGTAATATTTATTGAAAAGATTTTTCATTAACAAGGTATAAAGAGAAAAAAGATCAAACAAGCAGAAAACAATGAGGTAGGTAGAGGTTATCCGCCTCTTCTCCCTTAAGCAATAAGCATTCAAATTAGACAGTAAACAAGGGAGGGGAGGGATGAAGGGATTAAGAAGACAAGGGAAGAACCAGAGGAAAGGAGGGGAGGGGAGAAGAGGACTAGAGATCAGAGACCCTGTGATGTACAATACATGTCCCAGGGTGCCCAGATAGCCCCAAAGGCCTCCTGTGAGTTGTTTAGGCCCGCGGTCAGGCATTCAAGACTCCTCACATCCTTCACTCTAGCCACAAGTTCAAGACCAGATGGGGGACTCACTTTCTTCCAGTTTCTAGCTATGAGAGTTTTAGCTGCAGTACAAAGGAGCAAGAAAAGCCTGGATGACTTATTGCTCACTTGCCTGGGGGGGAAGGTTCAGGAGATAAACCAGAGGGTCAAGAGGGACCTCTTGCAAAAAGACAGCAGTCGTCAAAGTCCTGACCTCCCTCCAGAAACCTAGGATGAGAGGGCATGTCCAAAAGATGTGGTGCAGGGTACCCACCGCAGCTCCACAGCGCCATCACCATGGGGGAACCAATGGGTTTAAATCATGGAGGAGAGCCGGGGTATGATACCAATGCATCAACAACTTATACTGCGCTTCCCGAAATGTAATGCACTGAGATGATTTCTGGGCCCGAGACCATACAATCCGCCACTGTTCCTGGGAGATGGGTCTACCCACCGCCTCCTCCCATTTAAGCATATAGCGATGGGTAACTGGGGAGCCTGTAGTTTGTGAGGTAAGAAGTTGGTAAATAGAGGATATAAGGCCCCTAGTGGACGTACCTGCACGGCAAATCTTTTCAAAAGTAGTGGGCAGTGACACCTTAAGGGACCCATGGAGGGAGCGGACAAAGTGAACCACCTGTAAATAATGGAACCATTCAGAACCTGGCAGGTTTTGGTTAGCTGTAAGGTAGGCAAAAGACCTGAGTTCCAAGGTTCCAGGATCAACCATGTCCGCAATCCGGTAAAGACCAGCTTTAGACCACACCTTAGTCATGGCAGAGGTCAGGCTTTCCGGGAGAAGGGGGTTGTATAGTATGGAGACCATAGATGAGTGCTGGGACATCAGGGAGAATCTTGTACGACAGGCAGACCAGATAGATCTAGTAAACCGAATAGGGCCCAGCAGGTACGAGGCAGGGGGAGCGGGGGGAGAGCCAACCCACACAAGCGCGTTAGGGTGCATGGGAGCCAGCCAGAGCTTCTCTATCTGCACCCATCTAGTATATTCTGGCATAGCCGCCCAAAGTGGGATATGGCGCAAGTGGGACGCCCAATAGTAATGTAGCAGATGTGGGACGGCCATACCCCCAGACCCCCTATCCGCCAGCATAACAGATCTGGGTACTCGGTGTCATTTTGCCTGCCAGATAAACTGAAAAATAGCTTTCTGCAGGTTCGGTAATTCTCCCCGAGGAATCGCAACCGGGAGTGTCTCGAAAAAATACAGTAGCTTCGGAAGGAGAGTCATCTTGACCGCGGCAATTCTCCCTAAAAGGGAGATAGGTAAGGGTTGCCATTTGTCCAATAGGGCTCTTAACTCACGAAACAACCGCGGGTAGTTTGCCGAATAGAGGATCGCGTAGAAGGTGGATATATGGACTCCCAGGTAGCGGATAGAGGACTCCCGCCACTGGAAATCGTAATTACTGCAGAGGAGAAGGAGAAGGTCCTGTGGAATGTTGAGTGGGAGCGCCTCAGTCTTTGCAGGGTTCACCTTGTATCCTGAGAGATCGCTATAGGACTCCAGCAAGCGCAACTAGTTTGGAAGGGTAGTATGAGGGAAGGTGAGAGTGAGGAGTACATCATCTGCGAAAAGAGAGACCTTAAATTCCTTATCTTGGACCATGATTCCCTTTATATTAGGGTCTCGCCTAATCTTGGCCGCCAGCAGTTCAATGCAGAGGGCAAATATGATGGGAGACAGGGGGCAACCCTGCCTATTGCCATTTCGAATAGGGAAGAAGGGCGAGGATGCATGGGGAAGCTTGATTGCTGCTGTGGGTAGGGAGTAGAGGGCCTGGATACTGTGAGGAAAGGTCCCGTGAGCCCGAACGACTTAAGCGTAGCATGCATAAACGACCAATCTATGCGGTCAAAAGCCTTTTCAGTGTCCAGACTCAAGAGAAGGGCTGGGGTAGAATAATGATTGGCCACCTCCACCGAATCCACAGTTCTCCTGGTGTTGTCACCACCCTGACGACAGGGGATGAATCCCACCTGGTCCTTATGGACAAGCAGAGGGAGCCAAGCATTTAGCCTATTGGCTAGGAGTTTGGTAAAGAGTTTCAGGTCCGCGTTCAGCAAAGCAATCGGTCGATAATTAGCACAGTCCTGCAAGTCCTTACCCGGTTTAGGGACCAATGTAAGCAGTGAGGAGAGCATATTCGTAGGTATGGGGGAGCCTAAGAGGAAGGAATTGAAGAGAGACAATAGATGAGCAGAAAGTTCACCCTGGAAAACCTTATAATAATTGTAAGTGAACCCATCTGGGCCCGGGGCTTTCCCATTTGGGAGGTCCCTCAGGACCCCCTCTAGTTCCTCCCTGGTGATGGGAGTGTTTAGGGAAGTCAAGGCCTCAGGAGGCAGGCGTGGGAGACAACAATCCTTTAAATAATCTTCTAGCAGTGTTGAATCATCCCCAGGGGGGTAGTGCTCGTGGGGGGGGGGTAAGTTATACAGCTTAGAATAGTAAGAGTGGAACGCCAGCGCCAGAGCGTCAGGGTGGTGTTGAAGGGTACCCGTGGAGTCACGGACAGAGTGTGGTGTGGAGGAGGCCTGATGATCTCTGAGGGTTCTTGCCAGGAGGGTGTGAGACTTATTACCTCGTTCAAAGAACCTCTGTCGAGTATAAAGGAGAAGTCGTTCCACGGAGGTCAGCCCGGGCCAAAACCAAATGGCGAAGAACCCCCAGGGATGGATGTGCTGCCAAAGTTGTCATAAGGGACCGAATACGGGCTTGGAGAAGCTGTTCCTGGGCCTGTCTGTCCCTTTTAAGCCTAGAAGCCAATGCGATACAATGTCCTCTCATGACCGCTTTATGGGCTTCCCAGAGAATGGCAAGAGAGTTTACCGAACCTAAGTTGTCCCTGAAATAATCCATCAAGTGTGTGCGCAGGATCTCGAGGGAGGTCGGTGATTTGAGCAATGTTTCGTTAAGACGCCAATGACATTGGCGAGTAGGCACTGGGGTCGTAGATAGAGTAACCACAACTGGGGCATGGTCAGACCAGGTGAGAGAGCCAATGTTCGTGTCCCTGAGCAAACGAAGGGCGGGAGCATTACCAAAGAAATAATCAATGCGGGTGTGAGTGTTATGAGGGTGAGAGAAGAAGGTGTAAGAGCACGCAGTAGGGTTGTCCACTCGCCAAAGGTCGTACAAGGAATGGGCGCGGATCAGCTTACAGAACTCCCGCGCAAGCTGAGCCAACCTATGGGGGGTTGGGCCCTGGGGTAACGCCAAACGGTCCACCCGTTCAGAGAAGACCATGTTAAAGTCTCCCCCCACAAGCCAAGCTGATGCTGGGAGAGCGCGCAGGCGGGAGAATACCCGACGCAAGAACGGGATCTGCGCTGAGTTAGGGGCATAGACATTGCATAAAACAATCGGGGCACCATGAAGGAGCCTCTCCAGAATAACAAATTGGCCCCCTGGGTCTATGTGGGAGGTCGTCACTGTAATTGGGCAGGAACGGGAAAGAAGGATAGCCACCCCAGCTCTGCGTCGATCGTGGAAGGCCGAGAAGGCTATGGGAAAGTAGTGCTTAGCGAATGCAAAGGTACCGGTGCGGTCAAAATGAGTCTCCTGAAGAAACGCCACATCCGCTTGTAAGGAGCGGAGTTCTCTAAGGACATGGTGCCTTTTAGTGTTGGAACCCAGGCCTTTGACATTAATTGTCACGCACCTAACCATTGGGACTCAGGATTGGAGGACAGTGGCGGATTGTAATAAGCTCACCCATCTCACATGACGCTGGCAGGTTTCCCTCGGAGAGGCAGAAGGGCGATCCACAAACAGGAACCCAAAGTCGAGGCAAGGTCTCTAGATCAGGGAGGGAGGGGGGGGGAAAGGGGGGGAGGCAAAAGACAACATAAATGACAAAGTAAGAAGTATAACAATTAAACAATACTTTGTGGGCGAGGCTAAGTCACTCGCCTGGGGACCAGTGAGGACAGCCAGAGGTCCAACCAGGATCAATGGCCGCACAGTCCAAGTATCCCCTTAGGGGGGAGAGCGTGGACAAGAGGTCGAAAGGGAGGCGGCAGATCCCCAATCACCAGTAAAAAGAAGGATGGAAGGGGGAGTCACCGGAACCCCATCCCGCCCCACTCCACTAAAACAATCCAATAAATAAGCATAATAGATGAGACCCGTAGACCTAGAAAAGGAAAAAGAGAAGCAAACATAACGCTAAGGCTTGCAGTTTTCAAAGCACTACCGGAAAAAAAAACAAAAAAAAAACGTCTCAAGGAGGAGCATCCTCCTCAGGAACCAGTCTCCAGCCGGGGCCTCCGAGCGGTCGCCGCCGCGGAGGGTGCATGACGTTGTCTGGGCTCCAGTCGATGCCAAACCGGTGGTGGGGGAGGGGGTGGAGGGATTAGCTCCCAGTCTGTTAAATCCAGCAAGGGGACATCCAGCAGGTCGCAGAAGAGAGGTAAATCCGAGAAGGAGCGAAGCGACCATCCCTACGAGCAATGAGAGCAAACGGATAACCCCACTGGTAAGGAATTTGGTGTTCCTGAAGGATCTGGAGGAGGGGACGGAGATGGCGGCGTTTCTGGAGGGTGATTAGCAAAAGGTCCTGATAAAGTTGTAGTTGAGCTCCCTCAAATTCAAAGTCTTTGAGTTTGCGCACCTTGCTCATTATAGCCTCTTTAAGGGTGAAGTTGTGGAGGCAGCAGATGACATCACGAGGTGCAGCGGAGGATCCTCTGGGTCGAAGGGCTCGATGTGCCCTGTCAAATTTAATTTTGTGGGATGGGGGCTCCTGCAGTATAGTGTTGAAGACAGCCTCCAGTAGAGCAGGCAGATCTTCAGATTGGTCAGCCTCCGGGAGTCCCTTGACGCGTATATTGTTGCGCCGACCCCTGTTGTCAAGATCCTCTAAGTGACGTTGCATGTCCCGTATAGCCGATCCCTGGTCAGCGGTAGTATCATGCAGCGAGGCAACATAGTCCCTGGTAGTGTCATGGTCATTCTCCAGCGTATCCATTCGATTAGCAATAGAGTGCAAATCAGTGCGAAGGGTAGCAATTTCAGATCAGAAGGATGCTGTGATTCCGCAACCATACTTTTAAGGTCTTGTTTAGTAGGTAGCTGAGGAAGGAGGTCCACCAAAGGTGGCGGTGCTGAAGATGGACCTGGGAGGCAGCTCTGGGGGTACAGGACTGGAGGGGGGGGAGCCATAATCCTTGGGAGTGTTGGGCGGAGGAGCCCCTACGCCAGCATCCTCCACCGTGCCGTCCCCCTCTGAGCTACGGAGGGGGGCGATGGGGGAAGATAGTAGGTGGGGGGCCACATAGACCAGCTCTGTGGCCACAGGCTGTAACTCATCAGCGTTGTGGGAGGGAACAGAGCCACTGACCTCAGAGCCCCTTGGGGAGCTGGAAACATCCGGGGTCCTCTCATGCCGCTCTGCCAGAAGTGCTGGTGAAGCATAGTTTAGTTTCTGGGACATCCCAGGGTGAGGAGACTGTGGGAGCACTCGTGCTGGGGAAGCTCTGGGCTGCCCAGGCGCCGACAGGGATCTCTGCTGGAGCGGTGCTCCGCTGGCTGACAGGGGGAGCGCGGGAGGAGAAAGGCTGCGCTGCGACCCCTGTGCCTGGAGAGCGGAGGGAATCCAAGATGGCCGCCCCGCAGCAGCCTGGCCCGGCAGAGAAGGCTGCTGAGTGAGGAAGCCGTCCAGGGTGCCTCTCCCAGACCTCTCCACAGGCGCTGGAGTACCTGGGGCCACCCTCCTCGGTAAGCGCTTGCCCATGAGTGCTTTTCTGAAGGGTCCACGGGTCTCAGCTGCAAGCGGTGGAGCGGAGAAGGTCCTGCACGCGACCTACTCCATGCGCGTCCAGGCCACGCCCCCTCGGCAGAAAGTGTTTAATGTCTAATTTCTGGAAATAGTGTCTCAGAAAGTCGGACTGAGAGAGATAGGAAATACTACACAGATAATTAAGTGTAGGGGTTGTAGGGATTAGTTAACTCATTGATAGAGAGAAATAGGATAGGAGACTGAGCCTGTAGAGAGTGCACCAGCCAGCACTGTAGCACATACAGGCTGTGCATGTGATACTGACTCTGCAGATTTTTCATTAATCACAAATTCTTAACAATGGGATGTGGCAAAGTAGAATCATAGAAAGCAGTCTCTTTAAAAAATAAGTAAATAATTGTTTTCTTTATAATGATACCAAATTTGTTGTTATACCCCAATTAAGAATACTTTTTGAATCACTTGAAAAAAAAAACAAAAAAACATTACTTATTACAACTGTGTGTATAAGCGCCCAAGGTCTCTACTAAGGGAGGAATTTTGGACTGTTTTAAAATTTTAAAAAGTATAAAAAAAATCTGTCAGTACAGTCAGTGTATTTAAGAGAGATTGACAAACAATCACTTTTACATTTATAAATCAGTGTTTTAAGAACTAGAAAGGGGTTAGATAGAGTCCTAGAAGACCACAGCGTGTCATACATGACTTTTTAATGCAATTTGCACATCTGGATCTGGTCTGAACAAATCCGTCCAGACCAGATCCAAACTTTTGGTCCAAACTGGCAAAGAAAACCAGAACCAAATTTTGAAATGTTCAAATTTACATTGCGTAAAGCATAGAAATAATATTGGATATGCAACATGAGGGCAATTGTTTGAAACAATCTTTTATTCAATTTAGGCACAGGTTGTATTCATTCTTTGAAGTGCCTCAATTACTTCAAGTAGCCTTAAATTACCTATTATAATCCACCATTCATAGGTAAAGTTAAAGCATAAGATCTCAAGTTTTCGTGTTTTCTTTCCTGTTGTTCTACTGTATTTAATGCAATCTATCAAGTTAACATTCAACATATGTAAACTATACATCCACTTTTTAGATTAACATCCATTTTCTTGAAATCATAAGCAATCATTCAATGTTTTAAGAATGGGTTAATGGAAGGCTATTATGTGGTATAGTTTGCCATTGTCGGGCTTATGTAGAATCATTTTAATCATCTCAAAATGCTGAAACCCTTTCTCTTGTTACATAGGATTCATCATTACGCCAACGAGTTAATGAGTAACATCTTCAAAATATTGGTTCCAAACCAAGTCACATATTTTTCTTCTTTCTTTGATAACTTTATTTTCAGTTTAGGACACTAGGTTTACTCACTGCTATAAAAGGTGGTCAGTTTTGAGTTTTCTGTAGTGATCAGATATGATTGTAACTCAGATGTGATCAGGTAATTGAATTTAAGTGTAATGTTTGCTAGAAATGTTTGCTAAATTTACAGTTTACAAAGGGAATATGAAGCAGAAGAAATGGATCTGGTGGAAGACAAGAACACTGGAGATAATTTCCTCCATCTCTGTACATTTTAACCTCTTAACAACCAATGACATAACTGTACATTATTTGCCACCAAGATTTGTATGGACAGAGCTCAAGAGCTAAGACCTCCACATATAAGGCATGTTCTGGTAAAACATCTGGAATACTTGGCTAACAGTAATGGAAGCTTTGCTGTTAAATAATGTACAATATGCTAAATATGTACTTATCACAAAGTAAAACACACACATAAATAAAGCAGACAAAAAGCAATAAATTGCCATTGGCAACAGCCTTTCAATTGCACTGTACATTTGTTAAATTATCGAAATACAAACCTACAGATGTGTCCTTTACTTTTCCTCCTGGCTGGTCATGCCTAATTAATGTGTATCGTGAGATGATTAGCTTTTCAATACAATATTGTTACATGATATATTAAAAAATGATATCCTATATGTGTTTTATATGGCCACCCAGTGAGTGTGGTGCATTTCATCCTTTCAATAGTTTTGCTAGCTTGTCACAATATTGTCTTAAATTGGTTTCATGAGAAATTGGATTACTTTTCCAAATATCATGCTAAGTTTGGGGTAAATACATCAGTATTTGAAGTACCCATTTTGAGAAATTTACCGAAGCCAGTGGTAAGAAGAGTGAAGTGGTACATAGCGTTTCCTTTCAACATTATCTCTCGTGGCATACTTTGGGTATGCACTGATATAAAACTCCTAAAGCTTTGCAAAGTGGTGCTTCCCCAGAGAGAATTGATCAATATAAATTTTTTTTGTCTGATTTTATATTTCACATTTTTAACGAACCCTGCATTACATTTAAAATAAGTCAAGTATGTTGTTGAATGAGACAATTTCAGAGACAGGCTTGTGTAGCTACAGCGATTAACACATAATCACTCCTCTCAGAATTGCTTTTCTAACCATACCAGTATTACCATACACCATACCAGTAAATACCATACACAAGAATTTAAGGTTTCCTCATAATCTGAGAAGTAATACTGTACTACTCTAACAGATACCGTACAAATTATTAATGGGGATGGGTGAACCAATTAATTTAGAAACGGATTCCAAAACTTCCAAAAGATTCGGGTTTGCCCAAACCCGAAACTTTAGGGTTCATCACCAATGAAACTCTTTTATACTCTAGGAGGTGAGGGAAAATAACAAACACTTATACTCACCTTGCTTCACCTCTCTTGGGAATCCAGTGGTGTCCCAGGGATCTCTTCGGGCCTCCATCACATGCCCCAGGGTCACCACTGAGGCCTGTGATTGGGCCTCAGTGGTCCCATGGGGTACTCTATCTGGCATCAGATGGAGGCCTGAAGAAAATGTCCCAGAAGAAGTAAGGCAAGGTGAGTATAACTTAAAAGGAAGGGTCAATCACCCTTGATCAGGGGCTCAACGCAAGATCTCACCCCGTGGGGTCAAAATGATCACAAGAACGGTGAGCAAAAATCCCAGAACCACATGGGGGGACCTAGTGAATGACCTGCAGAAAGCTGGGACTAACATAACAATGGTTACACACTACCAGGGGCTCAGATCCTGCAGTGCCAGACATGTCCCCCTGCTTAAGCCAGTACATATCCTGGCCCGTCTGAAGTTTGCTAGAGAGCATTTGGATGTTCCAGAAGAGTATTGGGAGAATGTCATATGGTCAGATTAAACCAAAGTAGAACTGTTTGGTAGAAACACAACTCGTCATGTTTGGAGGAGAGTGAATGCTGAGTTGCATCCAAAGAACACCATACCTACTGTGAAGCATGGGGGTGGCAACATCATGCTTTGGGGCTGTTTCTCTGCAAAGGGACCAGGACGACTGATCCGTGTACATGAGAGAATGAATGGGGCCATGTATCGTGAGATTTTGAGTGCAAACCTCCTTCCATCAGCAAGGGCTTTGAAGATGAAACGTGGATGGGTCTTTCAGCATGACAATGATCCCAAGCACACCGCCAGGGCAACGAAGGAGTGGCTTCTTAAGAAGCATTTCAAGGTCCTGGAGTGGCCTAGCCAGTCTCCAGATCTCAACCCCATAGAAAACCTTTGGAGGGAGTTGAAAGTCTGTGCTGCCCAGCGATAGCCCCAAAACATCACTGCTCTAGAGGAGATGTGCATGGAGGAATGGGGCAACATACCAGCAACAGTGTGTGCCAACCTTGTGAAGACTTACAGAAAACTTTTGACCTCTGTCATTGCCAACAAAGGATATATAACAAAGTATTGAGATGAACTTTTGTTATTGACCAAATACTTATTTTCCACCATAATTTGCAAATAAATTCTTAAAAAAATCAGACAATGTGATTTTCTAGATATGTTTTCTCATTTTGTCTCTCATAGTTGAGGTCTACCTATGATGTCAATTACAGGCCTCTCTCATTTTTAAGTGGGAGAACTTGCACAATTGGTGGCTGACTAAATACTTTTTTCCCCACTGTATATACAGTGCTGGCCAAAAGTATTGGCACCCCTGCAATTCTGTCAGATAATACTCAATTTCTTCCAGAAAATGATTGGAATCACAAATGCTTTGGTAATAATATCTTCATTTAATTTGTCATCAATGGAAAACCACAAAAAGAATTGTCAAAAAGCCAAATTGGATATAATTCCACACCAAACATAAAAAAGGGGGTGGACAAAAGTATTGGCACCCTTTGAAAAATCAGGTGATGCTTCTCTAATTTATGTAATTAACAGCACCTGTTACTTACCTGTGGCACATAACAGGTGGTAGCAATAACTAAATCACACTTGCAGCCAGTTGAAATGGATTAAAGTTGACTCAACCTCTGTCCTGTGTCCTTGTGTGTACCACATTGAGCATGGAGAAAAGAAAGAAGACCAAAGAACTGTCTGAGGACTTGAGAAGCAAAATTGTGAAGAAGCATGAGCAATGTCAAGGCTACAAGTCCATCTCCAAAGACCTGAATGTTCCTGTGTCTACCGTGCGCAGTGTCATCAAGAAGTTTAACCTTTTCAGGACACAGCCTAAAAGTGCCTTCGTGACCAGGCCTCATTTTTCAAATCTGACATGTGTCACTTTATATGGCAATAACTTTGAGACGATTTAACTTACATAAGTGATTTTGAGATTGTTTTTTCGTGACACATTGTACTTCATGTTAGTGGTAAATATTGATCAATATTTTTATATTTACTTATAAAAAAAATAGGAAATTTGATGGAAATTTGGAGAAAATCGCAATTTTCAAAATGTGAAATGCTCTGCTTTTCAAACACATAGTCATATCACAAAAATACATTAATAAATATTATCTACCATATCTCTGCTTTATATCGGCGTCATCTTTTAATCGTCCGTTCATTTATTTTGGATGTTAGAAGGCTTACAAGTGTAACAGCGATTTTCCAGATTTACAAGAAAATTTCCCAAACTAATTTTTTAGGTACCACTTCTGTTCTGAAGGGAATTATGAAGGCCTATATATTAGAAACCCCCCATAAATCACACCATTTTCAAAACTGCACCCCTCAAATAATTCAAAACAGCATTTGGGAAGTTTGTTAACCCATTAAGGATTTCACAGAAATTAAAACAATATGGAGGTGAAATTTAGACATTTCTTTTTTTTTTCAGTAACACATTCATTTAGCCCTAAAATTAACACCTTCACAAAGGGTTAAAGGAAAAATGCATCTCACAGTTTGTTATGCAATTTCTCCCGAGCACAGAAATACCCCACATGTGGGTGTAAACTGATGTTTGGGCACACGGCAGCGTACGGAAGGGAAGGAGCGACAATGGGCATTTGAAAAGCAGATTTTGCCGGAATAGTTTTCAGTGCCATGTCCCATTTGCAGAGCCCCTAAAGCACCAGTACAAAGGAAACCCCCCAAAAGTGACCCCATTTTGGAAACTACACCCTTCACAGAATTTATCATGGGGTATAGTGAGCATTTTGACCCAACAGCCTTTTCACAGATTTTGTTAACATTGGAATGTGTAAATGAAAAATTACTAGAATGTCACTTTTTCCCCAAATTTTTCATTTTCACAAGGGGTTAAAGGAGAAAAAGCACCCCACAGTTTGTTAAAAAATTGTTCATGAACGTGGCAATACCCCATATGTGGTCATAATCTGCTGTATGGGTACATGGTGGGGCTTGGAATGGAAAGAGCGCTATTTGGCTTTTGGAGGGCAGATTTTGCTGGAATAGTTTTCAGGTGCCATGTTGCATTTGCAGAGCCCCTAAAGTACCAGTACAATGGAAACCTTCAAAAGTAACCCCGTTTTGGAAACTATACCCCTCACAGAACATATAAAGGGATATAATGAGCAGTTTGACTCTACAGCTTTTTCACAGATTTTGTTAACATCGGGACGTGAAAATGAAAAATTACTTTTTTTCTAATAAACTGTCAATTTAGTCCAAACATTTTTATTTTTACAAGAGGATAAAGGAGAAAAAGCTCCCCAAGGTTTGTTACACACTTTCTCCTGGACACGGCAATACCCCATATGTGGTCATAATCTGCTGTATGGGTACATGGTGGGGCTCGGAATGGAAAGAGAGCTATTTGGTTTTTGGAGGGAAGATTTTGCTGGATTAGATTTCGGGTGCCATGTCGCATTAGCAGAGCCCCTAAAGTACCAATACAATGGAAACCTTCAAAAGTTACCCCATTTTGGAAACTACACCCCTCACAGAACATATCAAGGGATATAATGAACAGTTTGACTCTACAGCTTTTTCACAGATTTTATTAACATCGGGACGTGAAAATGAAAAATTAGTTTTTTTTCAATAAACCGTCAATTTAGTCCAATTTTTTTTATTTTTACAAGAGGGTAAAGGAGAAAAAGCTCCCCAAGGTTTGTTACACAATTTCTCCTGAACATGAGAATACCCCATATGTGGTTATAATGTGCTGTATGGGTGCATGGTGATGCTCGGAATGGAAAGACCGCTATTTGGTTTTGGAGGGCAGATTTTGCTGGAATAGTTTTCAGATGCCATGTCGCATTTCCAGAGCCCCTAAAGTACCAATACAATGGAAACCCCAAAAAAGTGACTCCATTTTAGAAACTACACCCCTCAAGGAATTTATCAAGGGGTATTATAATTTTGACCCTAAGAGTGCTTCCTGAAAATTAATGTACAAAGTGAAAATTTTAATTTTTAAAGAAATATGCCATGTCAGTGCCCAATACGTTGCACCCACTTTGCGTCATCAGAGACACGCACTCCTAAAACTATTAACTGGGCTATCCCAAGTAGAAAGAAGTTGTATATGTAGGTGTAAACTGCTGTTTGGTTACACAGCAGGGCTCAGAAGGGATGGAGCAGTGCGCTTTTTAGCTTTTGGTATACAGATTTGGAGGGATTTTCTGGATGCCATGTTGTTTTTGCAGAGCCCTGGTGGTGCCAGTAAATTGGAATTCCCCAAGAAATGATCCCATTTTGTAGGGGCAATTTTAGAGTCTCTTTAAATGTGACATGGCGTCCAAAAATCAACAAACTAAATCAGCGGTCCAAAAGCACATAGCGCTCCTTCTTATCTGCACCCTCCTGTGTGCCCAAGCGGCAGTTTATGCCCACATGTATGACACTGGTGTACGCAGGATAATGTACTTAATGTCATATGTGGGTATAAATTGATGTTTGGGCACAGAAGGGAAGGAGCGCTATTTTGGTTTTTGGAGCACAGTTTGGTTTTTTCGATGTCATGCCACTTTTGCAGAGCCCCTGAATTGGCAGTAAAGTAGAACCCGCTGAAATGTGACCCCACTTTGGAAAGTACACCCCTGAAGGGATTTATCAAGTGGGGTAGTGAGCATTTTTAAACTTTGAGTGTTGCATTAATTTCATTTCCAGAAATGAATGCGCAGCTGATAATGAAAAGTGAAAATTGCAATTTTTCCATAGATACGCCATTTCAGTGCTGATATGTTGTACCCAACTTGTGTCACCAGAGACACTTCCTCCAAAAACTGTTAAGCGGGTATTCTGGGCACAACAGCTTTTGGAGCATTAGTCTCTGATACAAGCCGGGCACAACGTATTACGCACTGAAATTACGTATTCCTGGAAAAAGTGTCATTTTCATCTTCCACCATCAGCTGCGTATTCATTTCTGGAAAATTAATTAAGGCAACACTTGGGGGTTAAAAATTCTCACTGTACCCCTGGATAAATTCCTTCAGGGGTGTAGTTTCCAAAATGGGGTGACATATCAGGGGATTCCACTTTACTGGCATTTCAGGAGCTCTGAAAAAGTGTCATGGTGTCCAAAAACCAAACTGTCTAAGTCTGTGCTCCAAAAACCAAAATAGCGCTCCTTCCCTTCTGTGCCCGGCTGTGCCCAAACAGCCATTTATACTCACATATGACATTAAGTACGTTACCTGTGTCATACATGGGGGGTATGACACAGGTAGTTTGGGCAGTTTGGGCACACAGCAGGGCAGAGAAGGGAAGTAGCGCTATGTGGCTTTTGGAGTGCACATTTAGATGTTTGGTATCTGGACGCCATGTCATGTTTTCAGAGCCTCTAAGGTACCAGAAAAGTGGAATCCCCTAGGGAATGACCCCATTTTAAAAACTGCACTCCTCAAAGAACTTATCAAGGGGTGGAGTCAGCATTAGTATCCCAGACGTGACTGCACAGCAGATGAAGAGTGAACATGTAAGCTGTGCGGAGTACATGGGGAACACAAAATTTACTACTACTATATCCCCAGTAGCTTGTATGATTGGGGGAGGGGTCACTCTGGGGGTCAAGTCTGGTTTATTTTCCCTCGTAAGCTCTAAATCTGGGGTGTCCCCTGATATACTCTCGCACAGCTTATACATTTCCTTCCTGCTGCAGCCAGTTGTGTTCTAATGATTTGGCGATTTTTGGGGTTTTTGTCTTCACATTGAACAAGCTATATATATTTTTTTTTTTCTGGTGCTGTATCCATATGAGGGCTTGTTGTTTGTGGTATGAGATGTATTTTTTAATAACATTTTTGGGTGCCTATGACTTATTGATTAACGTTTATTAACGCTTTCTTGGTGGATTAAAAAAAAATCCTCATCAATTCTTGCATTGTGTTTTACCTATTAATTTTTTTCCACACAGTGTACAACATAAGTAACCTGTGACCTTTATTCTGCAGGTCGGTATGATTACAGCGATACCTCATTTATATTGTTTTTTTGTGCGTTACTAGTTTTGCAGAACAAAAATCCATTTGGGGAAGGAAATCAATTATCTTTGCATTGCCATCTTCTGAGATGCGTAACATTTTTATTTTTCAGTTGACAGAGATAGTTGAGGGCTTATTTTTTGCGGGACAAGCTGTGCTTTTTATTGGTGCTCTTTTGAGGTATATGTGACTTTTCGATCACTTTTTATAGCATATTTTGTAGGGTGAGATGGCGAAAAATCATTACTTACGGCGGATTTTTTCCGTTTTTTTTTTTCCGACGTTCACCATGTAGGTTAAATAATGTTTCAGTTTTATTGTACAGGTTGTTACGGACGTGGCAATACCAAATATGTATTGTTTTTTATTAATTTTTAGATTTTTGTTTTATATAACTCATTTGATATAGGAAAAAGGAATTTTGGAGCTTTATTCATTTATTTATTTCACAAACTTTATTACATTTCTTTTGCACTTTTTTTTTTACATTTCTTTATTTGTCCTACAAGGACACCTGAACCAGGGATCACTGGTTCAGTATTATAGACTGCAATACACGTGTATTGCAGTCTATAGAGGAAGTCAGCGCTATGTAGACGCATAGCCTGACTTTCTCACTTCCCGGCAGGATCAACCAGGTACTGGGGGCACCGAGCAGCCTGGGGTCACTGGCCAGACCCCCGGGCTGCAGAAGACACATATGGGCACCCCCCGATCTCGCCGCGGGGGGTGAGGGGGGGTTCATTTGGCATCACGGAACCCCTTGGATGCCGCGGTCTTGTTTGACCGCGGCATCCAAGGGGTTAAAACGTCCGATCAGAGCACAGCTCTGACCGTACGATATGGAGCAGGGTGTTAGCTGTCAGATAGAGCTAACACCCGCTCCCGATGGCGCCCGCGAACGGGCGGGCCGCTAATATCAGGGAAAGTTTGTTACTGCAACAAACTTTCCCTGATATGGCGGCTACATGATCGGGACCTGAACCTATCAGGTCCTGATCATGTCTCCGTGAACACCAGCAGCTATTATTGCTGTGTTCACGGAGTTCCTGACCCTTGGGGAGACCCGATACCCAATTTAGCAGGGTCAGTTTATAAACGTCGGCTCTGCACAAAGCCCAGCAAGCGCCGACGTTTATATACAGTGGGTGGTCCTGAAAAGGTTAAAGCCCATGGCACTGTGGCTAACCTCCCTAGATGTGGACGGAAAAGAAAAATTGACGAGAGATTTCAACGAAAGATTGTGCGGATGGTGGCTAAAGAACCTCGACTAACATCCAAACAAGTTCTAGCTGCCCTGCAGTCCGAGGGTACAACAGTGTCAACCCGTATTATCCGTCGGCGTCTGAATGCAAAGGGACTCTATGGTAGGATACCCAGGAAGACCCCACTTCTGACCCAGAGATATAAAAAAGCCAGGCTGGAGTTTGCCAAAACTTACCTGAGAAAGCCAAAAACTTTTTGGAAGAATGTTCTCTGGTCAGATGAGACAAAAGTAGAGCTTTTTGGGAAAAGGCATCAACATAGAGTTTACAGGAAAAAAAAGAGGCCTTCAAAGAAAAGAACACGGTCCCTACAGTCAAACATGGTGGAGGTTCCCTGATGTTTTGGGGTTGCTTTGCTGCCTCTGGCACTGGACTGCTTGACCGTGTGCATGGCATTATGAAGTCTGAAGACTACCAACAAATTTTGTAGCATATGTAGGGCCCAGTGTGAGAAAGCTGGGTCTCCCTCAGAGGTCATGGGTCTTCCAGCAGGACAATGACCCAAAACACACTTCAAAAAGCACTAGAAAATGGTTTGAGAGAAAGCACTGGAGACTTCTAAAGTGGCCAGCAATGAGTCCAGACCTGAATCCCATAGAACACCTGTGGAGAGATCTCAAAATGGCAGTTTGGAGAAGGCACCCTTCAAATCTCAGGGACCTGGAGAAATTTGCCAAAGAAGAATGGTCTAAAATTCCAGCAGAGCATTGTAAGAAACTCATTGATGGTTACCGGAAGCGGTTGTTCGCAGTTATTTTGTCTAAAGGTTGTGCTACCAAGTATTAGGCTGAGGCTGCCAATACTTTTGTCAGGCCCATTTTTGGAGTTTTGTGTAAAATGATCAATGATTTGACTTTTTTTTTCATTCTCTTTTGTGTTTTTTCATTGCAAGCAAAATAAACGAAGATATTATTACCAAAGCATTTGTGATTGCAATCATTTTCTGGAAGAAATTGAGTATTATCTGACAGAATTGCAGGGGGTGCCAATACTTTTGGCTAGCACTGTATATATATATTTGCACTTTTTCTGCACTTCATTGTACTTCTAAAACTGTATTCACATTCACGCACAGTCTTTTTTGTGGCATTTTTGTTACCATTTTATACTGGCAATTTTAGTTGCTTTTTATGTTTGTAGAAGAGTGAAGAAATCAGGCGATACCTTTTAGAGGCTAACTGAGTATATGTTTGTAAACACTGCAGTCAAGTGTTAATTTAAAGCCTATCTCAGTTATCTCTAATTATTGAAAAGTCTACATACACAACATTTTTGGGTTTTTGCATTTGTGGTGTTTTTGTTTATTTTTGTTTTGGTTTTTTTTCAAAAATGCACCAAGCTCTAGATATGGTATTTTCCCCATAGTCCTCTCTATAGGGCTTGAAAAACACATGTTATACATTTTAAAAAATAAAAAAAATGCTATCATAAGGAAAATGTTTGGAACTCATAGTATTTTTTTTTACAAGCATCTAAAACACTGAAAAAATACAGGCTGTGAAGGAACCCTAATAAAAGTTTGTGGCTTTTATGTTTTAGTTTTTTGTGCATTAAATTTGTAGGAAAATTAAAATCACATATAGATAACAACATAGGAGAAAAAATAATTGTATACAAATGGATGTACCAGGCCATAACAGACACTTCATTTTCCAATTTCCAGAGTCTTCAATGATTTGGTCCAGTGTCTATGAGCTAAGTGACCTGGCTCATTGAAGACATTTGCAGAAAATGCACAGGGCTATGGATTACACCATTGAGCAATCTCCAATTTCAAGTCCTTTACTGGCCACATGTATTACATACATAGTGGTAAAAAGAGGTTCTTACAGTTTACAGATGTCACTTTTCACATTATGTTGGCTTGAAAAATCGCACACACAGGCATGAACTTTCAACACACAATCTAAACCATGCTTGACATCTTTATGCTTTGTGTGAACATATTCCTTTTCTCTATAAACAATGCTTTAATATTCTTTTTATTTTCATTTGTCCTTTTCAGACAAGTAAAAAAAATATTTAAAGTAAAAATAGTAAAAATAACTTTATAACAATAATAACTTTACATTACAGTATATACTACCAATTGTATAGCTTTCTATTATACTGCTACTATTACTACTACCCAATCTTTATCTTCTATTACACATTACTATTTTAATGCTTCTTTTAATAAAAACAAAAAAACTCTTAATTATTTTTCTAATTTTGGTTCTGTACATTACCACAATGAATTCTGAAAACAATAATTCAGATGCAGTTGAAGTTCAGACTTTCAGCTTTAATTCAGTGGGTTGAACAAAATGATTGCATAAAAATGTGAGGAACTAAATCATTTATTACACACAATCCCTTCATTTCAGGGGCTCAAAAGTAATTGGACAAATGAAATAATTGTAAATAAAATGTTAATTTCTAATACTTGGTTGCTCACCCTTTGTTGGCAATGACTGCCTGAAGTCTTGAACTCATGGACATCACCAGACGCAACTGAGTTTACTACTTTTTAATGCTCTGCCAGGCCTTTACTTTTCAGTTGCTGTTTGTTTGTGGCCTTACTGTCTGAAGTTTAGTCTGTAACAAGTGAAATGCTGCTCAATTGGGTTGAGATCAGGTGACTGACTTGGCCACTCAAGAATATTCCACTTCTTTGCTTTAATAATCTCCTGGGTTGCTTTGGCTTTATGTTTTGGGTCATTGTCCATCTGTATTATGAAACGACGACCAATCAGTTTGGCTGGATCTGAGCAGACAGTATGTCTCTGAATATCTCAGAATTCATCCGGCTGATTCTGTCCTGTGTCACATCATCAATAAACACTAGTGACCCAGTGTCACTGGCAGCCATGCATGCCCAAGCCATCACACTGCTTCCGCCCTGTTTAAGAGATGATGTGGTATGCTTTGGACCATGAGCTGTACCACATCTTCGTCATACTTTTTTTCTTTCCATCATTCTGGTAGAGGTTGATCTTGGTTTCATCTTTCCAAAGAATGTTCTTCCAGAACTGTGCTGGCTTTTTAAGATGTTTTTTAGCAAAGTCCAATCTAACCTTTTTATTCTTAAGGCTTATGAGTGGCTTGCACCGTGCAGTGAACCCTCTGTATTTACTTTCATGCAGTCTTCTCTTTATGGTAGATTTCAATATTGATACGCCTACATCCTGGATAGTGTTGTTCACTTGGTTGGCTGTTGTGAAGGGGTTTCTCTTCACCATGGAAATATTCTGCGATCATCTAGCACTGTTGTCTTCCATGGGTGTCCAGGTCTTTTTGCATTGATGAGTTCACCAGTGCTTTCTTTCTCAGATTCAAACTGTAGATCTTGCCACTCCTAATATTGTAGCAATTTCTCGGATGGATTTTTTTTCTGTTATCGCAGCTTATGGATGGCTTGTTTCACCTGCATGGAGAGCTCTTTTGACCGCATGTTTTCTTCACAGCAAAATCTTCTAAATGCAAGCATTACAGCTCAAATTACGTAACTCCAGGCCTTTTAACTGCTTAATTGAGAATGACATAACGAAGGAATTGCCCACACCTGTCCATGAAACATCCTTTGAGTCAATTGTCCAATTACTTTTGGTCCCTTTAAAAACAGGATGGCACATGTTAAGTTACTGAAACTCCTAAACCCTTCATCCAATTTTAATGGGGATACCCTCAAATGAAAGTTGAAATTCTGGACTTTATGTCCATGTCCATTCTATAACTATAACTTGAATATGTTTCAGTAAACAGGTAAAAAAACTAAATTTGTGTCAGTGTCCAAATAGATATGAACCTAGCTGTATATATATATATATATATATATATATATATATATATATATATAATAACACTAAAATAAAATCTGAAATAACATTTAACTATGCTCAGTTGTATAATGGTATTATTTAAATTTGTATTTTTGGGGGGAGGGGACACCTACAGGCTGAGCATATAACATAAGCATTGAAAGTTCATTGCTTGGTAGTTTGTCTGTTTGTAGTTTGTCTTTCTCTGTTCCAGTGGCTTGAAGCTCCTGGGTGCCAATGCAAAACTTGTAATGGGGCCCCTACCTACCTTAGAATAGTGGTTTATTTTATGTGGCAGAGGGAACTTTGTGGCCCCCTCAGTGTTCACAGCCCATTAGCGACTGCTGCCTCTGCACCCCCTTAGTATTATAAAAACCTGTGTGATTTAAAGGGAAAAGAAAAGGAGCTCAAACTGTTTTCTTTCTGCATAAGACCTTGACCTATAACTAAGAGCAGCGTGTGCCTGAATAATGGCTGAATAGCTATGTACATGCAGTTTTAATCCTTTAAAAACACAGGGTAGCTTGTACATTAATGCTCGGAGTTGTACTTTCATTTGGGACAGAGGCGTAGCTAGCGGGGGGGGGCAGAGGGGGCGGCTGCCCCGGGCCCACTGACATTGTAGGGCCCACCCTGGGGCCACCATTAATACATCTTTTACTTTTAACTAGATCGGTTTTGGAAATCACAGCATTCCTATGGAAACGCTCCCGGTTTCCCTGTAGATATAATTGAAGCAGAAAGTCCGCAGAGGAAACCTCTGCAAACTTTCTGTGCAAAGCGCAGCAGGAAGAACCGCACTTTTTTGCTGCGGGACGCCACATAGGGCCTTAGGCTTAAAGAGTTTTCCATCTCATTTTTAATTCATGATCTATTCTCAGAATAGATCATCAATAAGAGATAAGTGACTCCCCGCTGATCAGCTGTATGAAGGGGCTATGGCGTCTGTTTATATCACACGCTGTCTGTTTATAGTGTCCGTGTGATGTAATTACAGCCTTGTCACATAGACGTGTATAGAACGAGGCTGTAGTTACATGACATGGCCGCTATGAGATGAATGACACTATGTAAACAGAGAAGGGGTCACGGCGCTTACACAAGTACCATGGTTCATTCAAACGGCGGATCCTGGGGGTCCCGATTATTGGAACCCCATTAATTATTTTTACCTTTTGTTTACTTTTTAAACACCTGGGGCATTATTAATAAGGGGAACTATTTAAAGTGGGTACACAGGGAAGTTATTAATTTAAAGATGCACTTGTGGGTATTATTATGGGGGGGTTATATTATATATTTTATAATTGGGGGTAGCAGCAGGATGGGTGTGCAGGTGAGGACAATGTGGGTCAGGTGCCTGGGAAAGTAAGGAGCCAAAAATGTCTGTGCTGCAAACTTTACAGAGACTGGAAGAAGCGGTCATGGCCGTCCAGATAAAAAAAGATGGGGAATGTGAACGATTAGTCAGAGACGTCACCGGTAAGTCACTAAATGTTACTGCCCTGTATTTGCCTAAATCGTCTGCAGAGCCCTGTGTAGATCCGATATATACCACTATACGGTCACCGTAAGTTGGGGGCCCACTTGGACATGTTCGCCCCCCCTGTGCTGAACCCCTAGCTACGCCTCTGATTTGGGACAATTTTGGGGTACATATAATTAGTTCTTATTAACGTTTTTGTGGGGTCCAAGTGAAAAACACAATTCTATTATTATTTTTTGCATTTTGTTCCTTGTTCCATTGGCGTTCACTCTGCATTAAGAATGACATGACAACATTGTCTGGCTGTTCATTACGATTACAGAAATACCATATTTATAATGGTTTTATTATGTTTTACCACATTTACTAATAAAACGCCACTTTTTGAAAGTGAACGATTTTCCTGGGGTCACCGTATTCTGACTCCTATAACTTTTTTACTATTGGTGGTGAAGATATGTAGAGCTGTTTATTTGTGGAGCAAGTTATAGTTTTTATTGGCACCAATGTGTATGACTTTTTTTATCACTTTTTATTGCTAGGTAAGCGAGGTGGCCAGTATACACTGATTTGCAATATATACTTTTTTTTACAGCATTCACCATACAGGATAAATAACACTATTTTTGGATAGTGGGGACTGATACGCACATGGTGTTCTCTAACATTTTTGTTTACTTTATTTTGTTTACATTATGTGTGTTTTAAATTAAAAGGTGTTTTTTTTAACTATTTATTTATTTTACTTTATTTTTAACTTTTTTTTTCCTTTCCCACAAGGGGACTTGAACTTGGGATCTGCTGATTCCCCAGCAAAATGTACTGCAATATATTGTATGTCAGTACATCAGACACAGGCTCCCTATGTGTATTAGGGAAAGGCAGTCAGGAAGCTGTTGCTTGGCCTCCTAGCTGCCAGGGGGGTCAGAACTGTGGCGGCTGGGTGATCTTGCTCCAGAACCATCTAGACACCATGGTCACTATTGAATTTCCCCCTCTATTTTTTTTTTTTTTCCCAATAAGTAAACACAAGATATTTATTTATTATGCTTACTTATATAGCGCCATCATATTTCACAGTGCTTTACAGACATTGACAGTCACTGCCCCATATAGGGCTCACAATCTACATTCCCTATCTGTATGTCTGGGAGGAAACCCACGCAAACACGGGGAAAACATACATACTCCTTGCAGATGTTGTCCTTGGCAGGATTCGAGCACAGGACTCCAGCGCTGCAAGGATGCAGTGCTAACCACTGAGCCACCATGCTGCGCTACTGGAGGAATTTTCCCTCACCGCACCAATTGCCACTTTTTAAAAAAATGGATGGATCTGGCTGGGATCAAGACAGAACAGGATGACGATATCTTGCCCACACAGTGCTACCATAACACCCACCACAAAACTGAAGTGAGTTATAGCTGAAATCTAGATTTTACTTCTGATGCACCAGAATTATTGAGGCAATAAACACCAATCTTAATAAATTCCTCTCAATGTATGTGTAAATGGCGGATCTCATCCACACATTGCAGAAAAATATGCGCAGCGGACACGCAGCATGCCAATTATACCTACAGAAACGCCGGCGCTTTACCTATAGGTATAATGGAAGCACATAGTCTGCAGAGGAAACCTCTGTGGACTTTCTGTGAAAAGCGCTGCTCGAAAAACCGGCATGCGTTGCCACCATGGTTTTTCCCAGCGCTTTTTTGCTACGGCCCACTATGTGGGGCCTTAGCTTTATGTAGGTTTTAGCAAAGTTTTAGTCAAAATTGAATCCAAATAGAAGGATATGTATATAGGAAAGTACCTTTTATAGCCACTCCTGTGTTTGGCTCAACAAACTGTATTAAAAACTGCAATAAAATGTCTGAAGATAGCTAAACATTTCTACTAAGAAATATAGGCTTCATGTATTTAAAGGGATGTGGAATCCTAATATACTGTGGGAATAAGCCAAAGAAAATTCTAAACTTTTTAGAACTACAAGCCAAAAAACAGAACCAAACACAAAACATGAAAGTCTGCACACATTTTACATTTTGTAGAGATTTTATCCAAAAAAGATAAATGTGACTAACAAATGTACCAGAAAGTCAAGTATTAATGAGACTGAATTATTAAGTGTTCACTGGAGCAATAGCAATAACTTGAAATCTGGATGATTACCATAGAGATGTTACCCACAGCTCATTCTGATGGTTCCCAGCCGTAATATCTTTATATTTAAATTTCATTTTCTTACAGGATCAGAAAAATTGACTCTTTTGCATGTAATGGTCATTTTTACTGCTCAGATGATTACACATCACTGAGTGATAGCTATTAATATACTGAGAAGTTCTGAAAATGATTCTGAGAAGTTCTGTCACAAAATACTGCATACATATAATAAACTGTTGAATTGTTTAAAGGGGTATAACCATAATGACAAAAATATAATTGTCATCCATAAAAAGTATTTAGCCAAATTGTATGTCACTAGAAAAAAGCCCAATGAAATCCCCCTTTTCCCACCACTGTTTGAGCACTGTTACCACTGGATACATCCTGTCTAATGATATGACTGTTTATTAGACCAATCCTATACTGTATAACTATACATGTGCCATCCAAACAGATGAAGTATTGAAAGTGCATGAATAATTTCTGCTAGGAGGAATGGCCACTACGGCAGTTAGGAAGAGCACAGAGCAAAGTGCACCTGGGAAATGTATTTTTAACTAGTGAAACAGTCACTTGCTGCACAGTAAGAATTGCTCACTCTGTCCATTGTAGGCATGAAAATGTAATGGAGTTAAAGGGGTGCAGATCTTGGAAAAGAGGGCACATAGGAAGTGTATGAAGTCACAGTTACTGTGCAGATGGTTTATCCATTTGGTTGCTGAACTATCAAAAAACAAAATTGTATTTTGGGAAAACTTTTTTAAAAAAGTTGTGAAACATAATGTGAATATGAGAACTGTTCTGACTTTACAGACTGATTAGTAACTTCTTTGTAAGGGAATTGCTAGAGGTGTGATTCCCCAGTAGCTGCTGGAACCCTGGGGGAAGGGGCACGACAAGACAGTGAGCCCTAAACTGAACCCCCCGCCCACTGGACCTGCCTACTTGTCTAAACTGTCCTAGGTGGTGATAACACTCCACAACAGAAGAGAGGTCAGCTAGCCAAGGGGTTGGTAACAGTCGAGCAATGCAGTACAGAATCAAAATCCAAGAGAATAGTCAAAGGTAAGCCAGAGGTCAGGAATAAGAATACAGGCAACAAAACAGCAAGGAGTAATAGCCAGTACGCACGAGGCAATAGCAAGTGCCAATGTTAATGTGAGCAAACAATAAATAGGAAGGAAGAACCCGTCCCAGACTTGATAGGACCAAATGCTGTCAATCACACAGGTAAGGCTAAAATTAACTATTAGTGGAGCAGAGGGAAACGAAGGTAAAGGAGATGGGTGTGGTGGAAAATCAATTAAGGAGATGAGGGAGTAGGATATTGTTCAGACAATACAAGAAAAACCCAAAGGAGAGAATCACAAATGGACCCGCCTCATGCGCCGCAGCATGCGTCAGGATGGCGCAGAAGTTTGAACGGGTGTGGACGTAACATTCTTCTTATCCATTCTGTGTTGAGATGGAGTACCCTGGGTCGATCACAGAGAACATTTTTGAGGGTCCACTGTCCAGCTTTAAAAGACAAGTGCCCCCTTTCCATTGTATTCTATACCCTGCTGTAATCAATGCACAAAGACTGTATCAGCCATAAGGAATATAAGGCTAGTTGTGCATTAACCCAAAAACACACCCTACACCATGCTATTGTTGATGATGATGTTAGCATCTGGGACTATGGAATAATTTACTGGTCCACTGGTGGGTCAGTCTGATCCAACACTCATTTCTTGAAATGACAGGGAATGTTAAAGTGCATATACTAGTATGCCAAATATTCAGACAAAATATGTGACTTTTCTAGATATGATTTTTTTTTTTTTTTGCATCCCAGAGTATAATGTTGCAAACCCAAACTAATAACCTTTTATTTTCTGATTACAAATTTTTAAATTATATTTTCTATACACGATTATGGGGGCTTCCATCTTACCTCAACTTGACCAAGCTTCTAAGAATGAAAATTCTTATTTTGATGAGTCCTGTTAAACTTTAAATATGCCAACAATTTAGAAGCTGATTTATCATAACTTGTACACCAGAAAACTGGCTTAGAAACCATGAAAAAAACGACAAATTTTTGTTAGAATTTTTGAACAAATTTTTGCAACTTTTTACATTTTGTACCCCACACATTACTTTCCTCAAAGAGGACATAGTGGGGACCGGGCCATCAGCCCTATCAAATTTATCATCTTTTACACCAGTTTTCTGGTGTAACTGATGCCAGAAATCTAAGCTAGAAAGGAGCTGGGATAGATTCAATTGTAAGAGCACAAACCCTGGAAGATGGGCCTAATTTAAGGCAAGTTGTACTCTTCATCATAAATGAGGCACAAATTCTGATGGAGCAGGGTCTATCAAGACCAGCATGTAAAATTCTAGTCTTGATAAATCAGCCCCTAAGCTAACTGATAGCTACAATTTCAGAGACCCGCTACTATTTGCTACTACCCTGACACTTTTGTACTCTTAACCTGCCGACTCTTGTAAAAACAAGTCTTCAATAGTCTGACAATGCTTTCCCTGCTTATCTAAGATATGGTGGTCTGTATTTTTCTCTTACTCCCAGACCTGAGAACAAGCAGGGTGGAGAAGTAGACATACTTTATTCCCTACATTCTTCTTTTCTTTCTCTCGGTACCATCATTCACGTTTTCCAGGTCCACACCCACATGATCTCTTCCCCCAATGGTCCCTTCAAGTGGTGGTGACTACTGCCCTTTGATCCTGTTCAACCTGACTTTAACAATACCTATCATATGAAATACTGGCTATCATTATGGGTGACTTCAACATCCCCATTAAATTCGTATATTCTTTTCTGCTTCTCAGCTTCTATATTTAATCCTCCCTTATGCCTTACTAATTCTACACATGAAGACATGTATTTATATAATTTTCCAATGCTGCTGAGTTTCTGACTTTCCTCTCCCACTGTTTGACTACATCTCTTTTCTCTCCTTTAGTATCAGACATTATTGTTGTTTTCACAGTCTGGTTGCAAATCAATTAAACTATTAAAATTGCTTTGGATAAACCGGCACCTCGTATATGTTAAAAGTCCTGCAAATAACAAACTTGCCTCAAACACATTTTATCAGTGGTGCTTCAGCAGATTTCCAAGTTTATACTCAAAATCTATAACTTTTACCAGACCAGCCAAGCCTATTTGATCTCCATTTATTTCCTCCCAATCCCATAATCCAAAACAATTATTCAACCTTTTGCTCCCTCTATAGTCCTAAAGTGCAGGCGTCTATCACAAACTTCTGTGCCGAAAACCTGACCATTAATTCAAACTTTAACTTGACAACATCTGGCATGAAATTATCTCCTAGTTCCAACGTATCACTGACCTCTTTTTTTCCTGCACTTTTTCCTGGTTACTTTCAGCATTTCAGCCAATAACACTTGTAGGCTTCTCATTCCTTCTTGTTGCCCTACTACTTGCATTAGTGACCCTATCACTTCATACCTTGTAAAATCTATCTCTATGGCTGCCACTACTCGTAACTAAAATATTTAACTTGTCTCTTTCTTCTGGTATCTTCCACTCCTCTTTTAAAAGATCTCTTGACCCATCCAATGATGTTAACTACCGACCTGTCTAATCCCCCCTTCATCTCTAAACTCCTGGAGCGTTTGGTCTAGTCTCATCAAATCAACTATCTTTCCGCTAACTTCTTTCCTGTTTCCGTGCTCTTCAGAAGCTAACTACCCTTACCCAAATCATCTCCTGATGGCGAAGTATCACAGCAGCCACTCTCTATTGAGTTTTCTGGATATGACACTCAAGACCAACTATACCTACATGCATGCTTCATTCTATGAACTTTAAAGTGTACCTTCAGTTTTATGGCACTATAATAATTTTTCTAAGTCAGTGTATTATGCATTATTGCCATTAAACCCCTATTTCCTTATAGATTGTACGTTCTTGAAAGCAGGACCATCTCTGCAATATAAAGAGCTGTAGAATATGATTGTTCTGTAGATATGAATATTAGCATTATTATTAACTGTAGTGGTTAGGTTAGCAGTTGTAGCACAGTATTTCCCATACTGTTAGCCACGCCACCATATTGTAATAGCCAGAACAGACACCTGCTGCAGGATAGTAGTGGAGAGTGGGATTTATTTAAACTCACTATTGGACACTTGCCGTAGTGCAGAAAATAAGTTATATGATATGATAAATGTGGTCACTGATCTACATGAACAGAATATGGATGTTTAGGAGTGTTCTGTACTAATTGTTTTCTTTAATGTTGTAGGTGTGTGAGGGTGAGACGGTGGTAGAAGCAGAGTATTCTTGTTGTCCTGTCTGATTTTTTTTTAGTATGTTCACTAAAAATGAGACTGTGATGAAAAAATGTATAGACATTTTAGGTTTATAATCATTTATTAAACTGCTTCTGGAAAGTTAAGCCTAATAAATACAGATTGCCAGAACCTTTTAATGCAACCAGTACATTTACATTCATGTGAACTAACCAACCCCTTTATTTTCTATATGGGTATTATCTTTCAATGTCAAGGACAGAAAATTGCAATGAAAACTTGGCAAGACTTTTATGTATTTAATCTAAGACAAATGCTTTTTCTTCATTACTGCTGAAGATCAAAGATAAAATATAAAGAAAATATGTGGAAATGAATCTTTCAAAACCAATAAAATCTAAATAATTATGAAAGTAATTTTGTTTTCTCTAATAACTAATTGAAATTGAAAGGCAAGCCTGAATAAATTATCAAAAATTGTTCAATCTACACCAAAAGAGTTATGGGGGTAGAGTTGTTAACAACATACAATATCTACCTCTTACATTTTAATATGATATACAAAGCATGGCCAAAAATTACATCAAAGATGACACTGGACCAAAGGATACTGTGATAGCCCAAGGGAAGACACAACAAAGAACATAAAAGAACTAGCAAAATAAAGCCCTGTTTGGAACTATGGAGTCAATCAATTCCCATTAAGTTCTACGGTATTCCCATTGGGTTGATTTACATATAACCTGTTTGACCTTATTGATAATACAGTATGTTGATGTATACAATGATATAGAGGACCATGTTCTGAATATATGCAGAACTCAGAATTTTTTCCTTTGATAGACTCAAGTCACTGATCACATCCATACTGTACATGCTTGTTGGCTAGTACCATTGTGGCTGGGAGTTGAGTTTTCACACCCTGTTCTTTATCTGATGTGCATTGTAGCAAGTTGCTATACATTTTTGCTTTGTGTGTTGCAAAGTGAAATCTGTGTCAGTTATAAGCAGTTATAGATTTATTCTGCCTTTTATACCAATTTCTGGCATAAATGTGTAGGTCCAGTCCTCATTACTAGACGCTACCCAATTTTCTTGTCAAAAGAAGTGTTAAAGGGCAAAAAGTGCAAACTTTTATGCAAAAATGGCATGCACGGGTCCACCAGGGGACATGAATGATGAAGAGCCGGACCGCTAAAACAGCATTTATCCACGGACCACATTGATTATAAGGGAGTCCACTGGGTGTCCAACAGGTTCAGGACTTTTCTCTCTGCCGATTTTCAGTGGTTTCTGCGGCACAGTCTCCGGCACAGATGTGAACCTAGCCTCAAATGGTCAGTATTAATAAAATAGCTATTCAATGAAGGACACATGCTTTGACATTTAGATTATATAAATAAAGATTAGGTATTTCCAGTGTGCTAAGAGCATATTTTACTATGGGATGGAAACAACGTGTATCATACATTTTCTGTACACAAAGAAATGACATTCTGCCCTGAGATATGCCAAAACAAAAACAGATAAAAGGTTACACATAAGACGCTGGCTGTGGTTCAAGGTGTCTTGCAAGTCTCTGTTCAAACCAGAAGGCTAGACTTACATGTTTGTTTTGAATCAGATAATGTCACCATTTCTCCGTGAGATGTGATGAAACATAAGACACTGCAAGCCAAAGGCAACATTCTGCATGAGTTAGGTTGTGATGAATATTTATAGCTATAGAATCATACATCATGGTTGAAGAAGAAAAAAAAATACTATACCTGTTCCAGACAAATTTTGTTGCACAGTACAAAAGTTATTGAACCTTTAATAATGCAATTAATCAACTGTGTGAGTCTAAATATGGGTGACAGTGCTAAAAGAAATAGAAAACCAAAGGAGGGTAATACATTTTAGGCTATAAAAGTCAAATCCAGAAGCAAATTTTTCAAATTAGTCTTAAATGTTAACTTGAATTTCATGAGTTCCTCTCTAAAACTTCATGTAGATCTGGTTTGTGGGTACACAGGCTAAAACTACAGGTTACTGTTTTATCTACAGTTTATTCTATAACTATACAAATCACAGCACTGCTTTAAGGTGAAGAAATGAAAAACTAGAAGAAAACTTTTATCAGTGGCTAGACAAAACATGCCCACCAAAATCTTAGTATTGGTGCTGGAATGATCTTGATGATTGATCTTGATGATTTCAAGGTTTTGTTTTTTAATGACCTATACTTAGGATGGGTTATTAATATTAGATTGGTGGGGGGCTGACACCCGGCACCCAGGGAGCCTCAGGTATACACTATACTAAGTTGGAAGCAGAAGGCTCTGTACACTGTGTATATGCCTTGCCACTACACAGTGTACAGAGCTTTTAGCTTCTCACACAGTTTTCCGCTGTACCCACTGTATTTTCAACATTACAATATTCTTTTTTTTTTTTATTGCTGATTACTTCTCTAACCGGAGCAGATACAGTGAAAATACAGTATGCTGACATATTACAGAACTGATCTGTCTGAACCAGCAGCTACCCAGCACCCTTGAGCACTTGATCACTGGCCCAGGAGAAGGAAACACCATGGCTTCCTTATCTGTATACATAGTGCTCATGGTATATACAGCTATCAGGAAGGCCGGGACAGTATTAAGCTATCTCTTCTCTCTCTATTTCAAGGGGTCGGCAAACTTTGGTACTATAACTGTTGTGACACTAGAACTCCCAGTATTCATACTTGCACAGCTATTCTTGGACTTTTTCATAGATTTGAATAATAATAATAATAATAATAACACATTTTATTTATATAGCGCCAACATATTTGAAGTATGCTGGGAGTTGTAGTTTCCTAACAGTTAGAGTGCCAAAGGTTGCTGATCTTCTCTATGGGGAGTCTGGCCATTAGTGACAAGTCGTTCCCTTCCCCTGTAGCTGTAGGCTTTGAATTGACATTTAAAATGTAATTGCAAAGTTCCATGTTGTCCCTTCTGATATGTATCATCATCAGGCGTTTGGCAAGAAATGAAAATCCAACATGACAAAATTTTCTTTCTCCTGTAAGTCCATGTTAAACCCATTAAAAAGCCTTAAAACACAACTGGAAATTGTTAGCAGGACCAGGTTCAAAAGGCATCTCAAAAAGTATCCTGCTCTGACTTGTCGAGGAAAAAAAGGTGTCTACAGGTGGGTGTTTCGGTTCATGTTTCAGGCCCAACATAGTGAGATACAGCTAAAAAAATGCAGTGGAGAAAAATGCAATGAAAACACCTTGTATTTTTTCATTGAGTTATTGCTATGTTTTTCTTAAATATTATATAATATATATAGGGGAAAATGCTTGTGATTTCGCAACTAAAATTAACATGCTGCATTTTTCAAAAATTTATGGATTTTGGAAAACACAGTTTTTCTGAGATTTAACATAATCTCAATCACTTTGCTGGAACTGTAAAAAGCAACATTTTTTTCCACATTTACATTTCTGCAACATGGCTCATGGCTCTTGTGCTAAGACTAATTGGTGCGATATAATCTTACAGGTTAACTACCTACAGATGGCACTAGAGCGACTGTTCTCTTTATTCTGGAGGAGAATCTTGCCTGATTTATACAAGGAGAATGTAACATCACAAGTTGCCATTGAAAGCTTAATATTGATATATCCACTAATTATTTTATTAACATAATATGGCTCCATACAAACACTGATTATTGAGCTATAATATGGTACAAATATAAATCTTTGAGAACCTTCTATACTTACGTATGAACCCATTTTTTGGGCAACACTTCAATTTATGTTGAGTTTTATGTAAATATGAAAGAAGAAAGGGCCATGTTCCACTGCAGACCATATTTCTTAGCTATTCTCCCATACAAGTAGTGTTTATAAGGGACAATGAATTGATAATGCAGCACTGTATGCACACATCATATGGCAAAACATGGAGATTTTTCAGCTGTGTACTACTAAGTCTTAAAGCCCCCATGTGCCTCCATAAAAACTCTATCTACAGGGTTGTGCTGTGTACATAGGACTCTGTAGTCATTCTGTCACATGCTTTTACATATATTGTTATATTCCTATTCTATTTACTATTACATATTTAACCGCCTTATTACGTTTAACAGAATTCCCTTTTTATATCCAAACCGCCTGCTTTTTTTTTTTTCTTCTTCAAAAACCACAACACAAAAACAAACAACGACAAAAATTTAAAAAAAAACAAAAATTTTATTTTTTTATATAATCTGCCGCCCTCTTTTTTTTTTTTTTTTTTTTAATTTTTTTTTTAAAAAAAAAAAATTTTTTAATTTTATTTTTTTAAAAAAAAAAATTTTTTTTAAAAATTAAAAAAATTTATTGCAGCAAATCAATTTTTGGAGGTTTGCCCCTTCTTTTTCAGGCCCCCCGCAATTCTCCCTGGCACCCTCTCAATCAACTTCTGGACTAAATCCTGACTGATAGCAGTCCATTCTTGCAGAATCAATCCTTTAATTTTGTCTGAATTTGTTGGTTTTTGTTTGTCCACCCGTCTCTTGATGATTGACCACAAGTTCTCAATGGGATTAAGATCTGGGGAGTTTCCAGGCCCCCCGGACCCAAAATCTCTTTGTTTTGTTCCCTGAGCCATTTAGTTATCACCTTTGCTTTATGGCAAGGTGCTCCATCATGCTGGAAAAGACATTGTTGAGCGCCAAACTGCTCTTGGACGGTTGGGAGAAGTTGCTCTTGGAGGACATTCTGGTACCATTCTTTATTCATGGCTGTGTTTTTAGGCAAGACTGTGAGAGAGCCGATTCCCTTGGCTGAGAAGCAACCCCACACATGAATGGTTTCAGGATGCTTTACAGTTGGCATGAGACAAGACTGATGGTAGCGCTCACCTCTTCTTCTCCGAATAAGCTGTTTTCCAGATGTTCCAAACAATCGAAAAGGGGATTCATCAGAGAAAATTACTTTACCCCAGTCCTCAGCAGTCCACTCCCTGTACCTTTTGCAGAATATCAGTCTGTCCCTGATGTTTTTTCTGGAGAGAAGTGGCTTCTTTGCTGCCCTCCTTGAGACCAGGCCTTGCTCCAAGAGTCTCCGCCTCACAGTGCGTGCAGATGCACTCACACCTGCCTGCTGCCATTCCTCAGCAAGCTCTGCACTGCTGGTAGCCCGATCCCGCAGCTGAAACACTTTTAAGAGACGGTCCTGCCGCTTGCTGGTCTTTCTTGGGCGCCCTGGAGCCTTTTTGGCACCAATGGAACCTCTCTCCTTGAAGTTCTTGATGATGCGATAGATTGTTGACTGAGGTGCAATCTTTCTAGCTGCAATACTCTTCCCAGTTAGGCCATTTTTGTGCAGTGCAATGATGACTGCACGTGTTTCTTTAGAGATAACCATGGTTAACAGAAGAGAAACAATGATGGCAAGCACCAGCCTCCTTTTAAAGTGTCCAGTGGTGTCACTCTTACTTAATCATGACAGATTGATCTCCAGCCCTGTCCTCATCAACACCCGCACCTGTGTTAATGGAGCAATCACTGAAACGATGTTAGGTGGTCCTTTTAAGGCAGGGCTGCAATGATGTTGAAATGTGTTTTTGGGGATAAAGTTCATTTTCTAGGCAAATATTGACTTTGCAAGTAATTGCTGTTAAGCTGATCACTCTTTATAACATTCTGGAGTATATGCAAATTGCCATTAGAAAAACTGAAGCAGTAGACTTTGTAAAAATTAATATTTGTATCATTCGCAAAACTTTTGGCCATGACTGTACATTTACCAGTAAATTCCATTGTAATTATCCAATAGTCTGATTACCATGGATACGAGTGACTATTAGAATAAACTAATCCAGGCCATACTAGTTAACTCAGAGAGATCAATTGCACTAAGACCCCAAAGTTTCATTCGGAAAGATGTGTGATTGAGCCTTTTTTTTTTCAATATAGATCAACCATGTACCGTATGTTGTGGTATTATCACAACTTGAATAGTAAAGTGAGCAAAAGGGTCTTTTTTATTTTAATATTCTTATTTAAAATTCTTATCATTTTCTTTGCTTTTTGTAAATATTTATATTCATACAAGAGAACTCATCTAACAAAAGTTTTAATAAGTTATTTTTGCCATCTATTTAAGTAATAAGAAACTAAGTATTTCTTTGAATATGTAAAAGAGGATTGTGATTTCTCTAACTCAAATCAAAGATGACATATGAATATCAATAAGAGTTTTGGAATTAGAAGTAAAATATTCTCATTAGAATGTTAAATATTCTACTGGAGAAATACATTCTTTCAATTTCTGTTTTAATTAGGTCCAAAGAGAATTCTAGAATTCTTATGTGAAGACGCTTTGTGTTTTGTAAACTTAAAGTATTTTTTTCTCTATACCATTTATAATACTATTTGCTATAAATTTTTAATAGATGAAATGTCAAGGTATAAAATGTACTTTTATGTTACCACTGATATATAGTAAACCATTATAGTGATAAGTGGAGTGTGTATGGAAAAAATGAAAAAGATGGAAATTACAAAAGTTGGCTTACTTTACCTCTATGTGCAATGCATCCCAAGACCTGTGATGTAAAGTGATTTTTTTTTTTATTATTTCTTGATACTCTGTCATGAGATGTTTTTCCTGCTGTATGTATGTCCATGTGGTCATCCAATGCAAGATCATGGTATGGTAACTAAACTGAAAGGCTGAAATTTACATAGTTAACCACACATAGACACATATCGGATATATAGGCTTGGACTTGCCCACCGATATACCGATGAATCTCCCGGTTGGCCCCGTGCCTCTTGAAACTCTGAGGAGTATATTATACTTTGTGGTGCCACTATGGAGCATTGTACTGGGGTGGCCTCTCTGAAAAGCATATTACTATATTGTGTGGGGCCACTGTGGAGCATTATACTGGGGGGACGCACTGGGGAGCATATTATACTGTGTGGGGCCACTGTGGAGCAAGTTATACTGGGGGGCCACTGTGGAGCATATTATACTGTGTGGAGCCATTGTGGGGAGCATATTATTTGGGGGGCTCTGAGTAGCATATTATATTGTGTGGGGCCACTGTGGAGCATTACACTGTGGGCTTATGGGAAGCATATTATATTGTGTAGAGCCACTGTGTATCATTATACTAGGAGGCTCCTTGGGGAGCATATTATATTATGTGGGGCCACTGTGGGGAGCATATTATATGGGGGGCCTCTGGGTAGCATATTATATTGTGTGGGGCTTCTGTGGAAAGGTTCCTGTGTTGGGTCACTGTGGAACTTTATACTGGGGGGGCAATGTGGGGAGCCTATTATACTGTGAGATGTATTTTTCTGTACTGTGAGGAGCCTATTATACTGTGTGGGGCCACTGTAGAGCATATTATATTGTGTGGGGCTTCTCAGGAGCATATTATACTGTGTGGGGGCCACTGTGGAGCATTATATTGTGGTGGGGGTAGGCTCTGAGGAGCATATTATACTGTGTGAGGCCACTGCAGGGAGCATATTATACTGTGTGGGGCCACTGTGGATCATTATACTGCGGGAGTGCTGTGGAGAGCCTTTTATACTGTGTGGTGCATATTATATTGTGTGGGCCTGCTGGGCGCATATTATACTGTGTAGGACCACTAAGTATTATACTGTGTGTGGGCTCTGGGAAGCATATTATACTTTGTGGAGCATTATATACCATGTAGGGCTACTATGGGGGGGCTCAGGGGAGCTTTTTATACTGTGGAGGACACTGTGTCACTTTAAATATCAAGTGGAGCATTATACTGTTGAGGGACGGGGCTCAAAATTCCTGGTGGAAGCATCACAGCTACCTCACTATAATCTTGCACATACGTAATATATGATGATACAGAACGATGTCACGCTGCAGAAAGTCACGTTAACCCTGTTATAGCTATACAGTCATATGAAAAAGTTTGGGCACCCCTATTAATCTTAATCATTTTTAGTTCTAAATATTTGGGTGTTTGCAACAGCCATTTCAATTTGATATATCTAATGACTGATGGACACAGTAATATTTCAGGATTGAAATGAGGTTTATTGTACTAACAGAAAATGTGCAATATGCATTAAACCAAAATTTGACCGGTGCAAAAATTTGGGTACCCTTATCATTTTATTGATTTGAATACTCCTAACTACTTTTTACTGACTTACTGAAGCACAAAATTGGTTTTGTAACCTCACTGAGCTTTGAACTTCATAGCCAGGTGTATCCAATGAGAAAAGGTATTTAAGGTGGCCAATTGCAAGTTGTTCTCCTATTTGAATCTCCTCTGAAGAGTGGCATCATGGGCTCCTCAAAACAACTCTCAAATGATCTGAAAACAAAGATTGTTCAACATAGTTGTTCAGGGGAAGGATACAAAAAGTTGTCTCAGAGATTTAACCTGTCAGTTTCCACTGTGAGGAACATAGTAAGGAAATGGAAGACCACAGGGACAGTTCTTGTTAAGCCCAGAAGTGTCAGGCCAAGAAAAATATCAGAAAGGCAGAGAAGAAGAATGGTGAGAACAGTCAAGGACAATCCACAGACCACCTCCAAAGAGCTGCAGCATCATCTTGCTGCAGATGGTGTCACTGTGCATCGGTCAACAATACAGCACACTTTGCACAAGGAGAAGCTGTATGGGAGAGTGATGCGAAAGAAGCCGTTTCTGAAAGCACACCACAAACAGAGTCACCTGAGGTATGCAAAAGCACATTTGGACAAGCCAGCTTCATTTTGGAAGAAGGTCCTGTGGACTGATGAAACAAAGATTGAGTTGTTTGGTCATACAAAAAGGCGTTATGCATGGCGTCAAAAAAACACAGCATTCCAAGAAAAACACTTGCTACCCACGTTAAAATTTGGTGGAGGTTCCATCATGCTTTGGGGCTGTGTGGCCAATGCCGGCACCGGGAATCTTGTTAAAGTTGAGGGTCGCATGGATTCAACTCAGTATCAGCAGATTCTTGAGAATAATGTACAAGAATCAGTGACGATTTTGAAGTTACGCCGGGGATGGATATTTCAGCAAGACAATGATCCAAAACACAGCTCCAAATCTACTCAGGCATTCATGCAGAGGAACAATTACAATGTTCTGGAATGGCCATCCCAATCCCCAGACCTGAATATCATTGAACATCTGTGGGATAATTTGAAGCGGGCTGTCCATGCTCGGCGACCATCAAACTTAACTGAACTGGAATTGTTTTGTAAAGAGGAATGGTCAAAAATACCTTCATCCAGGATCCAGGAACTGATTAAAAGCTACAGGAAGCGACTAGAGGCTGTTATTTTTGCAAAAGGAGAATCTACTAAATATTAATGTCACTTTTCTGTTGAGGTGCCCATACTTTTGCACCGGTCAAATTTTGGTTTAATGCATATTGCACATTTTCTGTTAGTACAATAAACCTCATTTCAATCCTGAAATATTACTGTGTCCATCAGTTATTAGATATATCAAATTGAAATGGCTGTTGCAAACACCCAAATATTTAGAACTAAAAATGATTAAGATTAATAGGGGTGCCCAAACTTTTTCATATGACTGTATATGAGGAAAGGTATGGAAGGGCACACCTGTAGAGCACCTCTTGCTGGGGGACTGAGAATGATCTTTTATTACACGTTTTGCCATTCCCTTCACCAAATGAAACATACACAAACAGATAGAACATTGCAGAATAGTAGTAAGACATTCAAGTTTCAGTTTCTTTTTTTTTCATAGTTTTTTTTTTATGTTTTTTCACTTTGAAAATCTAAATGACTGATTTAATCTGTCTCTAAAGCCATTGTAGAGGATGGAATGTAATGCAACTGTCAGCACATTTATGATATTATGAGGTGTTTTGCCAACACTGTTATGTCTTTGCAATGTCTGTAATTGTTAATAATTTATGTGTATCTATCTAGTGTGACATAAAAAAGAATAAATTGCTCTCCTCTTCTGAGTTTCGAAAAAATTTATACAAATATATAAAAAAAATGTCAAATTCTACACGAAACCTAAAACCTAAACAAGCATTGCGACCTTATCATTCTCAGGATCATAGCAGCATTCCACCACTTCACAAGATTGGAATACTCCTTTAAAGATTTAATATTTGATAATCACTCTGTATTAGTCAGGAATAGCTTTATGTCAAGTTTGTTAAATTAGGCTTCAGGGACATATCACTGTAGTTTCCTTTGCATTTTGGGTATTCCATATAATTAGTTTCTTAAATGAGTTCTTCATGTTATGGGATTTTATGTCCTATCCTTAGGATAGGACATAAATATTTGATCCGTGGCAAGAAGAGACAAACGGCCCCTGCACCAATCTGCTATAGGTGGCCATTTCCAGTGCCCATACTATACACAATGCAGAATAGCTCAGGTCCCTATATAGCGGCCAGGTGCTGACACTGCAGCTAAATTCTATGTTTTATACATATACAGGATATGTAATAATAAGTCTGTCAAACCCGCATCTATATCTAGAAATAAAGTTCCCTTCTCCTACCTAGTGAGGCAGCACCAAAAATCAGATTTTTAAGTTGGGAATACCCGTTAAAGGCTATGTCCATCCTCTCAACCATGTTTATATGAGAAAAGAAGCAACTTTTCTACAGTTCCTATGCAGACAATGGACATATTTACTAAATAAGTCAAATTTATTGCTTAATTTGCACAAGTAAATTATGTGTTTTAGATTTTTTTTTTTTTTTTTACTTTGAAAGCCTGCCCCCTCTGAAAAGGGGGCATGCTTAGCAGGAAAGGGTTAAGGTTAGATTTGTGACAAAATATCCCAGAACTGCACCAAATTTTGATGTACATTTTTGTCACCAACTAAACCGACCAATTGTTTGTATAAATCAAGTCAAAAAAGTGTATCAGATTTATCATCTAGAACCAGCTGGGGAATTTCAAAAATTTCTAGTCTAAGTTTACACTAAAAATTAGATATTAATATAAATGCCCCAATGTGTCTCCATGTATCTTGAAGACATACTTACTGCAGTTATCTGTCCTTTACTTCTTGCTATACTATCAAATGTTGATCAGTATGAAGTAGGGGATAAATGAAAGGAAAGTTGACTGCAGGATTAGACAATACAGGGTCTGTTTGCTGCCTGTTACCATGCAGATGCATTGTTGTGACTGTAGAAAAAAATTATAGAAACATTTACATAAGACTTATTGTCAATTTTCAGTATTTTTAATTTTTGAGGCCATTTTTTTAGGCATTTTTTATTTTTGAGGCAACAAACGAAATTGATTGAGAAAGTGGAGCTATCCATCTTATCACACTGTGTTATACTTGATGTAAAACATTACAATGGCCATTTTACACTTCAATTTTTGCTGTTGAACTTGATCTACTGATATAACAATTGTAAAAGGATACTCATAATGTGTGACCGGAAACATAAGCCAAAAAGGCAAACAATGTCAGTTCATATCGTAGCTGCCACCATTTATAACACTAAAGTTTTTTTTAGGTGCCCTTTTTAGATCAGTAGATCATTCTCGTATGTAAAAAATAAAAAAAAAAAATCTTAGAGATGATCTTGTTGTTTAGATTTATAAATAGGCAAGGAATAAGAAGTCAATGAACCAAAACAAAATGTCTCTTTTCTTTCACTCCATGTCATCACTATTTCATCACATATATTAAAGACCTGGAGCAGGTTCTCCCCTCTCTAGCTAATGTTACTTCCACTGTCTACTGAGCTGTGACTTTTTTATTTAACAGGAAAATCAAATGTTGTCAACTCTCCCTGAGTTACAATGGCTTTCCAATGAATAGAGCATTCATTACCAGAGAAAAATAAGTAATATAATATACCTATGGATGCAAAGAGTTACATGTGGGTTTTCTTAGCTTTACCAAGTTTAGAGAATAGGGACTGCTATTGTGCTTTAGAACAAGCACTATTTCACTATTGTGGTAATAAGATTTACAGTAAGAAATATGACTAAATCTGCATAAAAGTAGTTTTTTTTTCTGAATTATAACTATCATTACTGTTTTATATTATATCACTGCTGTGAAATATAATAAGCAAGCTAAAAGGGTTTCCCAAGATTAGCTTTTAAAAACAAAAAACAAAACAAAAAAAAACATTTATTTTACCTGCCATGGGGAAATAAAACCTTGCAAATAATTATTCTTGACTACTTAAAGGGAATATGTCATCAGGAAACTTGATATCAAACCAACTATAGTCACATTATAGAAGACATTATTCTGAGCACCATCATTCCATTTGATAGGCCAATAAGGGAACCATTTCCTTGAGACATGCAAATAAGGCTAAAGTGCTTTGGTCTTAAGGTTCAAATTGCCATTGAAATTATTATCCAGCGCCACCTTTGTACAGTAGCGCCACCTCTATACAGTTGAGTGACAGCCACTTCTTATCCAATTTACACAGGCAGTATTAGGAACTGTGCTTTTCATGTGCTGGCCAGGAAACACCAAGCACATTCATGGTAAGGGTGGGTTCACACCTGCGCTTCAGTTCGTCCGTTGCCAATCTGAGAGAAAATCTCGGCCAACGGGATTGGCATCGGATACAGACAGGTCAGCGACGCATTGGTTAAAAACCCATTCTGCGCTGCGAATCCTTTTTTTCATCGGAAACAAAGTCGGACATGCAGGACTTCGTGTCCGAGGAAAAAAACGTCTTCGCAGCGCAGAGGGTGCAATCGGACACCCTCACATTGCTTTAAAAACCCATTCAAATGAATGGGTTGTTAACCAATGCGTCGCTGACCTGTCTGTATCTGATGCCAATCCCGTTCGCCGAGATTTTCTCTCAGATTGGCAACGGACGGACTGAAGCGCAGGTGTGAACCCACCCTAATTCAACAAGAGCTGTAGTATAGGAAGAGCCTGTCGATGAATTGTACAGGGGCGGTGCTGGGTGTTGATTTTGGCAGTGATTCAAGCTTGGAGATGGAGGTGCTGACATCCCATGTTGCACGTAAGCCTCATTTGTATATTTCTGAAAATTACATTTTCAAGGAAATGGTGCATGTATTGGACTATCTAACAGCATAATGGCACTAATCATCATGTCCCTACAATGCCCTGTTTGATATTGAGTTTACTGGTGACTGACCTCCTTTATATTGCCAATCGTCCTGTATTTAGGATGTTCGGTAGTGATATCCCCAATGATGTCAGGTCATTTTATGATGGCAGACCAGCTTTGCTACAACTGTATATATAGTTATTTACTTCTTATGTGTATCTTGGTAATGATAGCTTGATAATTCAGTATGTTTCAGTCTTATGCAAAACCGTGATTAATAGGGTGATCTCATCAATGACAACCTCTTTTAGAATGTGGCTGTGATCAGCCTGATAGCTTTATATCCCACTCCCTCTCCCCTGGCAACCAGAGGAAGCAACAGCCAGACATGCATTTCTCCTGCTGGGGAGGTAGGAAAATGTATTATTACATGGTGATCATTCAGACAAAGGGCAGATCTTGTGATACAAGGATGGCTTGAGTTCACCAAAACAGTAGTTGTGTTATGAATTGTGATCTTGACTTAGGCTAGGTTCACATCTGCGTTCGCATAAAAAAGTGGTCACCTTAGGAAATCCCATAGATTATAATGGGGTCCGTGTGGTTTCCGCCTGAAAAGGGTGGAAAAATGCGAAGAGAAAAGTCCTGCTTGCAGCGTTTTTCTCTCCGCATTTTTCATGCTGAAAGGGTAGCGGAATCCCCGAACGTAACGCAAGCACAGGTATGAACCCAGTATTAGTTAGCTCCGCTATTTCACAGGTCTCCCTCTGCTAATTTGGTGTTTTTCTCTACCACACCCAGGATCAGTATACAGTTATTAACCATTCCTGTTCTGGATTAGGTTTTGCAACATCTGTGTTCCCATTGGCTATTGCTGATTGACTCTGCTCCATAAACCGTATCAATGATTGTTCTTTCTGTTACTGTAGTTTGAACTTGGGTCAGTTCTTTTCAGTTTTCCTATTTGTGGATTCTATTTCTTGCCACCAGGTTCCAGTCCTGCCTGTTTCCTGTAATCCCTGAAATCTGAGGTGAACCCTAAAACCTGTGTCTGTATCCTGAGTTTAAAACCTGTCTGTATCCTGTAAGCATTGAAAACTGTGGTGAATCCTGAAATCTGAACCTGTATCCTGTTTATATCAGGTGTGCTCTGAAATGTTGTCTGATCCTGTGCTACTCACCTCCCCTGGGCCCCAGCGCCAATCTTTGGGTCTCCTCAATTACATCACAGACGTCATGTGGGTCACGCAGTTGTCACAGCACATAATGACCCCAGCGTGAGCCACGTGACCACTGAGGCCTGTAATTGGGATGTCATTGAAGAGGCCTAAAGACCGGTGCCAGAGCCAAGGTGAGGTGAGTAACACTGTTTTTTATGTTTAATCACCTCTTCTGTGCCTTCGATCATTAAAGAGTCCCCAGAGTATAATAGCAGTTTCGTGGACGTGTTTGGTCCAAAGGAAATTGCCAGGTGAACCTGGTTAGCCCAAAAAATACTCTTGCCGCAGCATTACTTGCCAATCCCCATTCCCGCCCACGACTGTCAGCGACATACTGATGCTATTAAGCATGAGCAACGTTATATGGGACTCACAGGGCCATATGTTTGTCTACAGAAAGATAAAAACTGCATGAAAAGTAATTACAACATCTAATATGAGAAAGTCAATGTTTTAGTTAACAAGAACATTTTTCAGAGGACTTCATAATAATGGTAAAGCCAAATTTGGTTTTATTTCGGATAGACAATACTTTTCACTGCAGCCTTATATACTCAGGGTCAGTATGCATAACCCTGAGAACATAAATAGGAAATTGGCTGAATCCATGGGAATGTATTAGGATAATGGTAAGGGCTGGAGCTATGTCAATATGATAGAAAGGCAGCAAAATAAGTTATCTAGAATTACAGTGGTAAAGTCTATGGAACTAAACATTGTGGCTCCATTTGTCCCAAACCAAAAACTCACCAGTTCGAGTGATTATTTAATTACTCAAGTCAGTCTTACTTTATTATGTGGGAATAATAAATGGTATGAAATTGCAGAAAAGGATACATAATTCCCCTCTAGAGGATATCTCTTAGTGGAGAGATGCCACTTGGCCCAGGAACTCTTAAAGGACAAGCAATGGTCCCTGGGAAGAGGGTATGCAAACTGTTACTCATCCAGGACGACAAAAATGAATAGGCTTTGCAATATGACTTTATGTTAAGCACCATGGAAAAACAAACCACCTTTAGAGTTCCTTTCGAGTAAAAAAAACAATATTTACATTTCACAATTCCACTAATTCTTTTCTCTGTTCTTTTTACTATTGTGTTTAATAAAAGTTTAGCAACTTTAACTCTGAATTATTCTCCTAAAGGACTACTTACTGTGACTGAGGATTTACTTTTGTGGATCCAGACGTATGCTAGGTCTACCAAATACACAGGTAAAGGCACATTTGGTGTGTACAGTTTGGTTCTTTACATTTTTTGCATCGAATAATGGTTATTGGAGTCACAGTTAGTTAATAAAAGGTTTAGCAAACGTTAACATTACAGTTAACACACATTAACTTCACAAATAAATGATTTTCAATAATTCTTGGTGTGAGATCACACTGTAGCGTTTTATCAGATAAAATTAAACACTGCTATATCTGTATCGTATTGGCTTCACACAAGCTCCTTCACTGATTTTACATGAACAGCAGCCTGGAAGTTAAGAGTATACTACTACTACTACTACAACTACCACTACTAATAATAATAATAATAATAATAATAATTGTTTTTATTGCATCTTTTACAACTATTGAAAATTATCTTTTCATGTTTTGCTCTCCATGTTCACTTTTTGAGATATATGTTACACACACACACACACACACACACATACACAAACACACTACATATTTATACAGGAAACATATGGAGCAGTTTAATGCTTTATATACAATATAGCTATATGTTGTAGTGTAAGTTTACCCATGTAGTAACTAGGTTTTGATTAATTATATTGAATTTGATCACTTGAGAACTACCATTAGCAGATTGATTTTTTGGCTAAAAGAAACCCAGAGTTTCAGTGGAATTAATAATGGAAAGTTATGGACAGTAATGGGAAAGTCCTTACATCTTGGTTCTCATATCTTGTTTTCGGCTGTAGAATAACACAAAGAGCTTAAAATGTCAAGAACTTCAACCTACCACATCTGATTGACAGTCTATTTCCACAATAGGAAAAGGTAGATTTCTGGGAACCATTCCCTAATGTTGGCTTTCATGGGCTAAAAACATAAGCAGTGTAAAGTTTAATATGTTTGCCCATTAATGAAAACAAAAATAGTGAAGTTATGCAATGATACAATATAATAGTAGCAACATTTTCACATAACAGTGAAAGTCTACAAGTCTACAGTGTGTTAGGTTTCAGAATACCAAGCTCATAGGAGAGTATTCTATATTTTGAAATATTATATACTATATGTTATATCCCTAATAATATAGCCCTGTAAAAAGAGTATACACATATATGAAGGCCAATCTTTCAGTTTTAATCATGTCATTTTATAGTGTGTCATGATTAACACAATTTATAGTTGTTGGTGCCCCATTTTTTGGTATAGAACTTTGGAACCCTTTTAGGGGCAGCTTAGAAACTTACTGTATACCACAGATATTTCTTTATATATTGAATAAAACATATTGATATTATTGATTGAATTAACACTATTGGTAATTCCATAAACTTGTGGCTAAACGCAGGCCAAATTTTATCCAATTTGAGAAAAAAGGGTGGGATGTTCAGCATACCATATATGATAGAAAGAGAACCTCTGTTGGCTGCCCTATATAAACACAATCTCTTAAAGCTAGTGGGGGCAATCTCAGGGTTAAGTGGGGAGACGGAATGCAAAAAATTAAAGACCTCAGTAGTCCTCTGAGGAAGGCAGGGAATATGTGCGAACTAAGTATCGTTTTCTGAAGACCTGTCTGTCACAAAGAAAGTCATTGAAAAACATAGTAGTATAATGTTGTACCGTGTTAGCCATTGAAAGTAGTGGAAGAGTGAAGAAATCAGGCGATACCTTTTAGAGGCTAACTGAGTATATTTATAAGTAAGCTTTCAGGAGTACTCGCTCCCTTCATCAGATATGGTGTGATACAAGAACTGAAAATTAACAGATTTTTATACACATGGTTTTCAAAGCATTTTAGAGTCCTTAAAAAAAATTGCAATCTAAGTAGAGAAGTTATTTACAACAGGTCAAAAAAACAGTGTGGAAACTTGTGGTGCGTGACGGAGGGATCAGTAATTCTTGCTGTTATCTGTTTGCTATCAGGAGGTGATTTGTGTCCCTCACAGTTCATACATAGTGTGATTTGAAGCTGGCATGAATATTGAGTTCAGTTCATGGTTCAAACATAGTGTGACATGAAGCTGGCATGAATATTAAGTCCAAATTGCAGAGTTTGAAATTTTTGCATAAATTTGTACTCCATTTCTTTCCTTTTCTCCTGTGTCTTAAAATGTCCCATTAAAACCACAACCCGCAAATCTTCAATAGAGTGGTTTTCTCCGGAGAAATGTGCGGCCACTGGGAGATCTGTTCTGCTGTTATTAATGGTGGATCTGTGTGAGTTCATTCGTTGACTGAGTCTCTGCCCTGTTTCCCCCACATAGAGGCCTGTGGTGGGACATTGCACACACATTATGAGGTACACCACATTGGAAGACCTGCAGGAAAATGTCCCCCTAATTCTGTGCACCTGTTGTGACTGTGGGATAGGTACACTGTCAGCGGTGTGGATGTGCTTGCAGGTCATGCACCTTTTATGTAGGCAAGGTGAGGTGCCATTTTCAGTTGGGGCCTTCAGGGCACTCCGGATGATAATGCGCCTCAGGTTTGGTGGTTGTCGAAAGGAGAGGAGAGGGGGGACTGGAAATATGTCCTTGAGTCTGTTGTCCCTATGTAGCACAGGTTGGAGCTCCTTGGCAATCCTTCGTAGGATCTCCAGCTGTGGGTTGTAGGTGATAACTAGGGGCACTCGGGCATCTTTCTGGGTCTCTCTATATGTGAGCAGACTGTCTCTGTTAATGGCTGCCGCTTTGTTTAATTGGTTGTCTGTTACTTTTGGTTTGTATCCCAATCTGAGAAATTTCATCCTCAGATCCAGGAGGTGCTTGTCCAGGTCTGTTTTGTCGGAGCAAATACGATTGTATCGTATAGCCTGGCTGTAGATTATAGATTGTCTTGTGTGCTTGAGGTGGAAGCTGTCGTTTCTCAGGTAGGCCGTTCTGTCTGTGGGTTTGTGGTATATTGATGTGAGTAGCCCGTGGTCTTTAATGTATATTGTGGTATCCAGAAAGTGAATTTCACTCCCTGAATAGCTAAGTTTAAGGTTGATGGTCGGGTGAAAGTCATTGAAGTCATTATGGAATTGAAGTAGGGCCTCCTCACCTGCAGTCCAGATGACAAGGATATCATCGATATAACGAAGGTAAATCATAGGTTTGGTGGCGCATGTTGATAAATATGTTCCTTCCATTTCTGCCATAAAGAGATTTGCATATTGGGGTGCACATCTGGTCCCCATTGAAGTTCCCATTCGCTGTAGATATAGATCCTCTCCAAAGGTAAAATGGTTGTGGCTAAGGATGAATTGTATGAGCTGCGTTTAAACCTCGTGTGTCTCCACCAAACAAACACCTCAGGGGATAGGCCAGGAGGGAAAAGAGGGTTATGAAATAGAGGAAGTAGAGACAATATCGTGCTTTGAAACCTAAATCTAAATCTGACTCTCCACCATAGTTGCTGTATATAAGTGGTCACTTTAGCGGTTGCTGAGAGTGGGTGGGAGGTTGATTGTGGAGTCCTTAAAATAGCTTGAAATGAGGCTGGGGCGACCAGTGTTAATTATAGGGTTACCCACTGTGGACAGTCTACCTCATTATACAGTCATGGCCAAAAGTTTTGAGAATGACACAAATATTATATTTTCACATGATCTGCTGCCCTCTGGTTTTTATGTGTGTTTGTCAGATGTTTTTATCACATACAGAAATATAATTGCATTCATATTATGAATAACAGAAGCTTATATTGACAGTTAGAATGAGTTAATGCAGCAAGTCAATATTTGCAGTGTTGACCCTTCTTCTTCAGGACCTCTGCAATTCTCCCTGGCATGCTCTCAATCAACTTCTGGACCAAATCCTGACTGATAGCAGTCCATTCTTGCAGAATCAATCCTTTAATTTTGTCTGAATTTGTTGGTTTTTGTTTGTCCACCCGTCTCTTGATGATTGACCACAAGTTCTCAATGGGATTAAGATCTGGGGAGTTTCCAGGCCATGGACCCAAAATCTCTATGTTTTTTTCCCTGAGCCATTTAGTTATCACCTTTGCTTTATGGCAAGGTGCTCCATCATGCTGGAAAAGGCATTGTTGAGCGCCAAACTGCTCTTGGACGGTTGGGAGAAGTTGCTCTTGGAGGACATTCTGGTACCATTCTTTATTCATGGCTGTGTTTTTAGGCAAGACTGTGAGAGAGCCGATTCCCTTGGCTGAGAAGTAACCCCACACATGAATGGTTTCAGGATGCTTTACAGTTGGCATGAGACAAGACTGGTGGTAGCGCTCACCTCTTCTTCTCTGAATAAGCTGTTTTCCAGATGTTCCAAACAATCGAAAAGGGGATTCATCAGAGAAAATGACTTTACCCCAGTCCTCAGCAGTCCACTCCCTGTACCTTTTGCAGAATATCAGTCTGTCCCTGATGTTTTTTCTGGAGAGAAGTGGCTTCTTTGCTGCCCTCCTTGAGACCAGGCCTTGCTCCAAGAGTCTCCACCTCACAGTGCGTGCAGATGCACTCACACCTGCCTGCTGCCATTCCTCAGCAAGCTCTGCACTGCTGGTAGCCCGATCCCGCAGCTGAAACACTTTTAAGAGACGGTCCTGCCGCTTGCTGGTCTTTCTTGGGCGCCCTGGAACCTTTTTGGCACCAATGGAACCTCTCTCCTTGAAGTTCTTGATGATGCGATAGATTGTTGACTGAGGTGCAATCTTTCTAGCTACAATACTCTTCCCAGTTAGGCCATTTTTGTGCAGTGCAATGATGACTGCATGTGTTTCTTTAGAGATAACCATGGTTAACAGAAGAGAAACAATGATGGCAAGCACCAGCCTCCTTTTAAAGTGTCCAGTGGTGTCATTCTTACTTAATCATGACAGATTGATCTCCAGCCCTGTCCTCATCAACACCCGCACCTGTGTTAATGGAGCAATCACTGAAACGATGTTAGGTGGTCCTTTTAAGGCAGGGCTGCAATGATGTTGAAATGTGTTTTGGGGGATAAAGTTCATTTTCTAGGCAAATATTGACTTTGCAAGTAATTGCTGTTAAGCTGATCACTCTTTATAACATTCTGGAGTATATGCAAATTGCCATTAGAAAAACTGAAGCAGTAGACTTTGTAAAAATTAATATTTGTATCATTCTCAAAACTTTTGGCCATGACTGTAGATGGAACATATTTGTGAGAGCCTGGCAGTGAAGTAATATTTATAAATATTAGGTACCGATAGGCCGCCGAGTCTTTTATGGTAAGACATGGTCCGTCTCCGGATCCGCGGATGCTTATATGCCCATATAAAGTTAAGATTTCCCTCTGTAGACCAGCTAAAGAAGAGGAGGTTCCCGGGGTCGGGATGGTGCGGAAATAGTAAAGAATGCGAGGTAAAGTGACCATTTTAACTGAGTGTATCCTACCAATCCAAGATAGGCTGGGCCAATGCCATGTAGTGAGGTCATTTAAGAGCTAGGGATCAATATGGCGTAATTCCATTTAAAATGGTCATCTAGGGGACTACATAGGATTACTCCAAGATAAGGCAGATAATTATCCCATGTTTGAAAGCCAAAATTTTAATGTAATTACATTACAGTGCAATATTTCTGATTTGAAGGTATTAAGTTTAAGGCCTGAGATTTGTGTTACACAGTATACTGACATTATCCGAGACTTGCCTATCTGGGGCAAAGCCTGCTTGGTCAGAGTGTGTGAGGGACGGAAGTAGGCCATTATCCTCCACCATTCCTGAACAATAAGTGTAGGTAGTTTTGGTGCCTGATGTGCTATTTAAGTTCTGTAATGTCAGAAGGGCAGTGTCAGGCAGGGGGGTGTGATTCAGAGCCAATCAGAGGCAGCCAGTGTCAGAGCTCAGAATCACACCCCATACCTGATCCTGCACCACACCGCCCTCCTGACAGAGTCTAAATAGCATATCAAGCACCAAAACTAACAGCATTGATTGCTTGGGAACAGTGGGGGCTAGAGAAAAAATTTCATCTGTGCTGGAATCAGTGGAGCAGCACCTATTATGTAAAGAATTTGAATTGGTGGAGGTGGTGAAAGGTCCTCTTTAAATCTGTTTATGTCCTGTTAGTTTTAACAATTTCTAGAATTGACTACATTTTGAGTAAAAAAAAAAAGGAAAAAACATAAAGATGCCGCTAAATACGATACTTCAAGACAAATGTTTCATAGTTTCTGTAAACTACCAATCTATCTGAAAAGCTCTGATATTGCTAGGTGTAGACTGATTCGACATTGAAAAAGGATTATTTCCATTTAATTTGGCAAATAGAAAACATATCCTCTAACCAATTCATTTCGGGGATTGAAAATGCCAAAAACAATACATTATTTCCCGCTCACTATTATTTCTATGTGTTTTCTTGAAATATTGTTCATGTGTCTTTTCTGGTCATTTCTAAATTCAGCAGAAAGTTATTTGACCTTTTTAGCCTGACATATTCTTCAGCTTAATACACATTCCCAAAATCAATCAATTGAACTGTTACTAAAACTTTGGCTGATTTTCCTTTGTAAGACTTTTTGGACGTGTTATTAGAATTCTACAATCAAATAGTTGTTGAAGCAATGAAATGCATCAATGATTAATAAACTTTCTGGAGGGCTAACCAAGGATGAAGAAGTATGGCTTAACCGTGCTTCCGTTTCTGCTACATTCTTGTGGTTGTAACATTTAGAACATATGCCGAGTAATGTTTGCAGAATAAAGCATGTCATATGCTGTGAAACATCTTGTGCCAGCACACCTCAGTGTTGGCAAGGAAAGTTCCCCAAGGTGAAGAATAAAGCACACCCACTCACTCAATCATGGTAAAATCTTACATATTTTTATGACAATTTTTTGGGGCATTCCATCTTGTGCAATGAAATTTTACAAGGTCACATATAGTTCTTTGACATAGTAGTACAAACTAACTGTAAACATATGCTGGTAAACCTTATGTAGAACAAAGTACAATGGTCCTTCAAGTTACACTAGCCTTAGATAACACTGCTGTACTTTACGTCATAATGACCTTTCTATTGTTATCATAACTAGAAACCAGATTTAACTTACACTGCAACTGGCATGCCCTGTATGCGATGTATGAAGATAACCGGGCTGAGATCTCTGCATACCTTCTACCAATATTACATGTTAGTACTATGTTAGTACTATAATAGTAGTATGTTAGCATAGTATATTGCTAGCTACTGTACCTGTTCTACATACACTGCTGCTAGCTCCGTGGGCTAGGATTAGCTGCTCCTTTGAACACTTGGTGAGGGTGGCTTCATTTTATATACTTAATTTTATATAATACTTGTGAGAAGGTGACAGGCAGAGTGCTGGAATCACCTTATATCTCTCCCAGGTTTTTGACATATGTGTGGTCCAGTACTGGTCTTGAGTAGGCCTCAGCCCAGGTGTGAGTCCTAGAAAAGGCTGCATAAAAAGGTCCCATAAAAGGCTGCAGAACGTGTACTTCAGGACAGATTCTGGGATTGAGAGGAGTAGTCTGGGTCTGTCCTGACACTGAGTCTGCTGAGATGGTATTGTGCAAAGTTGCTTGTTCATGTGGCTTTTAGCAAGCCCCACATACAGTTAGAATTTTTACAGTTTTGTTAGTGCTCGGATGAGCGGGGTTTTGTTTTTCGTTTTGCCTGAAGTTAAGGCTGTATTTTATTTTGCTTATTCTGTGCCTGATGTAAGGTTTATTTATTTTTGCTGTTTTTTCAAATAAACCTGTTTTGCACCAGACTTTGTGTCCCTGTCTTTGACTGGTTGGGTCCGCACCATTGCTGCTACCGAGCTACCTCCCCCACATGCTGTACACTGTGTACTACAGAATACTCAAACCTGAAGAAACTATTGTCTTCCTCATAGAAAGATACCACAAGAGTGACCCAGAAAATCCTAAGAAACAATGAAGACCATGTTATTTCACATAATACAACATAAGCTCCAAGTGGATAATATAATAATGTGATATGATGCTTTGGAGAGGGCTGGCTCAACACATTCTGTAGTAACATGGGGGAACAATGGCTTAGTCATCACAAAGTATAATGAAGAAGGAAAAGATATTATATAGTAGACTACTGTATTGTATATCACTGTCATACACTAAATTAAAAAGGTTATCCAGGATTAGAGTAACATGGCTGCTTTTTTTCAAAAACAACACCACAACTGTCCACAGCTTGTGTGTAGTATTGCAGTTCAGCCCAATTCATGTCAATGGAAACGCACAACCACTTTCAAGGGCTATGTCCCCTAGAAACAGCTATTTATGGTATTGCACCTAATTATTTTTCTACATTAAGGTCCCTTACAAGTGTAGACAGTACTCAGAAAATGATCTAATAATTAATGTAGATAAATATTATTTTGTCTGAAATTTTTACATTTATAGAGACCCAATGAAGCGCTAGCTTGATATCCTAGAATGACATAAAACACAATTATTCCTGTTAACTCAGCACATGAATTCCCAAACTGTATAGATGATCCCACTGTTTTCATCTTCTTAAAATGTTAAAAATACAGTTTAATAAGGTCACGCTGTCCCAGTGAGCTCACTGTTCACACCTGTCATCACAGTTGCCTGTGCCATCATCACATAATTTTGTACTAAACCAACAATACAGCAATTTACAGTAACTGAGAGGTGAGAAGTGGCTTGTAGAGAGATGCAAAAGCTAAAATAAGAAAGGAAACTGGTAAGCAATTTAGAGAATGTATTTAGAGATTGTCAGCACCAGTTGGGTATGTAAGCAACAAGAATGATGGATACTGTACACTGGTGCATTCCCTAGTTATCATCAAGGACAGACTGTCTGAGATTTCCTCCAAATTGGCAAAACCTGTGAAGAATAGCAAAAAAAAAAACCAAAACATACCCACATGCTAATATATTTATCATTACATTTTCCTCTTCTCCTCTGCCACCATATCTGCAACACAGAGATGTTTAATTCATGGTAGTGTAGAATCCAGTTGCAGGAACTAGATATGCAGTCATGACACTGTACTCACTCTAAACAAAGTTACTGAGGCAGAAACAGTTTGGCTATCACCCAGGCTAACAAGCAACCAGTCCAATGTGGCAAGTTCCCAGAGTTTTCCCACATACCAACGAGGTTAGCACTGTGGTGACTTCTCCCTAGTTTCCTCCAGGCAGACATAAACAGCAGATATTCCTAGCAAAACTAAACCCACACAGGACAGAAGTTAAGGTTGAGGATGTGAGAAGGTAACTCAGGAAAAGAATCTGTAGGAGTGTATCCATTCTATGATTCTTGTCAGCAGACGATAGGTGATAAAGTTGAATCGATAAAATTGAATTTATAGGTGATAAAGTAGAATTTTGTTTTTGAAGATTTAATTTGTGAACCTATTAAAGATATTAAAGATTTCTATGATCAATGTAGACAAGAAAATTGGCTCCCACCAAAAGATGTTACCACTCCACTATAGAAAGTTTAACAGCCAGAATTGCTGATCATCTTTTATGAAAAGAACTTCAGGCATGAACTTTTTGGATTTGGTTTGCTGAGACAATACTGAACCCATACTGGTAGAATAAGCATCTACTTCAAGGAAAAATGGTTTGTTGAAGTTTAGGTGTTAAATGACTGAGGCAGAAAAGAAACAAAACTTAAGATGGTTGTGAACCTGGACAAACATGACTATTAGCTTCCTTCTGAGTAAGTGCAGTATAGTCTTAAATGAACTGCAGGTAGGTAATAGAAGGTAAACCACAGAAAACTTTAAAGAGCTTTAAGACCTACAGATTGTGGCCAGTTTTTGATAACAAAAAGGTTTTCAAGATCCAAGAAACAAACCTTTAAGAAAAACGCCAGAAAAGGCAACTCCTGAAGCTCAAACAGATATTTTTCTAGTTTTGCATACAATGAGTTTTCTCACAGATGATCTATATGAACTTGGAACTGATAGGTTTTCAGACTGGTAGAAAAGATTAAGATGTCATCCAAGTATACGATGACAACCTGGAAGATTTCAATGATGAAAGCAAGGCTAAGTGTTCATAATATCTATCTTCGGTTTTGAATACGGTCTTCAATTCATCTCCGTATTTGATCCAGATTAGGTTATATGCTCCATGAAGACCAAGTTTAGAGTCGGGCTCTCTTAATATGTTCAAAGAGTTTATAAATAAATGGCAGGGCATAACAGTCTTTCACAGTATTCTGTTCAACCCCACTAGTAGATACAAAGTATGAGTGAAATGTAGTTTTAGCTAAAAAGAAGAATTTAGGTCCGTCAAGAGAATTAGACTTACGAATAATCAAAGACGGAATTCCAGAGAAAAATATAAATTGAATCTAAACTCAAGCTTGGAGGAAGGCCAAATTTCTTGCAACATATGATAAAACAAATTGGGCCCCACTAGGCTGTAAGGGTGATTTATCAATAAATAACAGGGAAATGTTGACAAGACAGAAGAAAGCCAAAAAGGTAGATATTGAGAACATTTTCAGATTGTCTTTTTCTCACAAAGGAGATGCTCAGGCCTAACTGGATAGTAAGGAAAACACATAAGCTACTTTAGATTGTCCAGAAATAAATTGACTGGAACACAATTCAAAGTGCACACTGCATTGACTGTTGAAACTAAGGCAAACTTTAGGGTCAACATCATAGCAAAAAGGTCTTGTACTTGAGATAAACTATGCACTGTAGCTGGGGTTGTTTGAAATGCAGCAGGTAGAACAACATTATGAGCATACAGCTCCCAAATTATTTGAACTATGTCACACTAACAGGCAGACAACTGACTCAGTTAGTTATCTCATTCCACAGGCAGTAGGGTAGAACATGGCACCTCTGTGGGACCCAGAGCAGAGGGAAATACTCTGTATAATGAAGGTTGCCTAGTAATCTCAACTTTAGCAAGAGATTCTTAGAAACAGCAGAATGGATCCAGCATTGATGTAGTGAAGAGGAGTCTGCAATGTGGGTTATTTGAACAGACTTTAAGCAGGTGCACAGAGGAGATGAACTGGCTAGCTGGAAGGTCTGTTTGGACTCCACAGTTAATCTTGACTGAACTGAGTTCAAGAGTAATCTAAGGGTAAATAAGCATACAGGTGACCTAATAAGGAAGTAGTTCTATAAATATGCAGTGTCTCAGAGACCCCACCCTATTTAAATGAACTGAATGTGACCACATCAGTTAACGCCTGGTGCCATAGAAACACTGACACTGTTGAGAGGCAGTGCTGCCAGGAGAGGGGCCAGAGGCAGGTGACTGATATTGTGGTGCATCCCTATTGCATCACTTCTGGAGCGACATCACATCCGGGGCATGCCTTGGTGGATTGGCTCCAGGAAGAGTGCCACAATGCTTTACATAAGTAAGTGGTTACTGATACTGTTATTCTATAAATGAAGTTTCTCCTGAGGAAGGGTGGTGAATGTGTATTGCATTTGCCTTGTCCCAGAAATGCATTTTATCCAATAAAACAACTTGCGTTATCTGGGGGTGGATGTGGCCCTTATGTGGATGAACTAGTAATGCCTGACTAGATTTGGGGATTAGTAGAGGTCTGGCCTACCACCTCTACTCCCCATGTGTAAGAGTATGCCTACTATATTGTATTCCTGCTCGAAGTATTGGCTCCTCTGGTTACACATCTGACAGTAGTGTGTATCTCTCTTCCCCAACTATATCACTATGGTGTGGTAAATGGTATTTCCTTTCTTCTCCTGAAGCTTTATTTTCCTGATGACTACCCTATAGATGAAGCATGGTTGATGAAGGAGGAACTTCTATGATTTTGTAACTGCTGAGGCTGTGATTGAGGCTTCTGGTGGATTCTTACTGTGATTCCTACTGACATCACAGGTCTGGTTGGTTACTTTATACTAGTAATATTATGAATTTTTGATGTTTTTAGATTGTGGATTATTGTCCTTTGGCGCAATAGACTTCGCTCTATTTGGGTTTTTTTTTCTCTACCTTCGGTTGTATGAACCAAGACATGTATGTAATATAAGTATTTCCAGTAATGTCTGGAAGAGAGAAGAGATGGCGGCTGGAGATTGCTGTTGGATCATAGCTTTTTTCTTTTTTTTTTAATCTACAGATATATCCACTGTTAAGCGCCTGAAGTTTTGAACAACTTTTGATATTTTGGTCACAATTATGACATTGATAAATGTTGTCATTCTTACAGCACTAATAAAATGCATTGTTTCACCCAGAATAAATAACTGTTCCAATTATGGATTGTCCCAGTGCATTTCTGTGAGGAGCGCTCATATAGCACTCAGATTTCCCAGTATCTTATCCTTTTGACACTGCAGAATTTTTGGCCAGAGTGTTGGTCCTTTACTGTCACTACTGCTTTTGTTACAATGATCTAATTTTAGTTAACTGCAGCTAACACTAGAGGGGATTCAGAAGTCTACTGTATACTGTTTATACATTGAACTCAATATAAGAAAACTTTGTATTAAGCTAAGTTTAGGCTTACCCTAGTGTAATTTGTAGGCAGACAGAATTCTATTTGAAGGTAGAACAAAGTATTTGAAACTTTGTTTAAAAAGTGCAGAACTTTGTATACAAAGGTTTGTTAAGAAAGTACATACCACCCAATTTTGGGCTGTTTTAAAGAACCAAATATTGTTCAAGGGTGGACATTGACATAAAAGGAGGTCTACAACCACATTTATCAGTATGTAACTAATAGCAGTGCTATCTAGTATTACATTTTCACACACACCTTTATAGCTAAATGACCTACATCTTAAAAAAAAAAAAAAAAAAATGCAAATTACAGTGCTGGCCAAAAGTATTGGCACCCCTGCAATTCTGTCAGATAATACTCAATTTCTTCCAGAAAATGATTGGAATCACAAATGCTTTGGTAATAATATCTTCATTTAATTTGTCGTCAATGGAAAACCACAAAAAGAATTGTCAAAAAGCCAAATTGGATATAATTCCACACCAAACATAAAAAAGGGGGTGGACAAAAGTATTGGCACCCTTTGAAAAATCATGTGATGCTTCTCTAATTTGTGTAATTAACAGCACCTGTTACTTACCTGTGGCACATAACAGGTGGTGGCAATAACTAAATCACACTTGCAGCCAGTTGAAATGGATTAAAATTGACTCAACCTCTGTCCTGTGGAGAGATCTCAAAATGGCAGTTTGGAGAAGGAACCCTTCAAATCTCAGGGACCTGGAGAAATTTGCCAAAGAAGAATGGTCTAAAATTCCAGCAGAGCATTGTAAGAAACTCATTGATGGTTACCGGAAGCGGTTGTTCGCAGTTATTTTGTCTAAAGGTTGTGCTACCAAGTATTAGGCTGAGGGTGCCAATACTTTTGTCCGGCCCATTTTTGGAGTTTTGTGTAAAATGATCAATGATTTGACTTTTTTTTCATTCTCTTTTGTGTTTTTTCATTGCAAGCAAAATAAATGAAGATATTATTACCAAAGCATTTGTGATTGCAATCATTTTCTGGAAGAAATTGAGTATTATCTGACAGAATTGCAGGGGTGCCAATACTTTTGGCCAGCACTGTAGGTTATTGGTGCACCAAAGTCATGGTTATGCCTCTTGGTGAAGCTGTTTTTAGATCTTTACACAGCACATTTCCTCCCCCCAGTATGTAGTAAATATGACATGTAGTACAATTATCGCAAATTTACCATTTAAAAAAAAAGTACAATGTTGAAAATAGAATTTGCTTTGCATTGCTCTATTTTGATACCTATTTTGTTTAATCAACTTTTTTTTCTTTTTCTTTAGGAAGGTGAGTTGTAGTATTTATTGGTACTATTTTGAAGTACATAAGAGTTTTGCACTTTTTATGGAATTCATGCAGATAAAAATGTGACAGTTAATGTTATGCTAATGTTTGTTTGGTTTTTTTAAAATTAAAAATAGGAAAAATTGTGATTTTAATGTTTAATATTTGGATATTTTTTTAAAAAGTGTTATACATATTTTTTACATTTATACTCTCCTAGGGGACTTAAACATTTAGTATCTGCAATACTTATGTATTGCAGTGTATTGTGATTGTACTGCTGTAGTCAAGAAGTTCATGATTGCCATGACAACTGATTATCTCTTTGTTATGATATTGCTGGGGCAAAGAGAGGTGACAACAGCATCTAAGTGGTTAAATGGCTGTGACATCTACGCCTCTGGTTGTAGCTGTTATAGTAAACACTCAATGCACACCTGTGACATACTGATACATCATGGTGCTCTAAGGGGTTAAGCATTATGGTTAAACAATAATACAAACATTATAGTTAAAAAGTACAGTAGTACAAATATTTTCTTGAAAGTAGTAAGTTGTAGTTCTCTTACTTATTTTCTTATACTTTGCTTTTTTTAAAAAAAATATATTTTAATTGTTTTTGTATTTTATTAATTATCCTGAAATGTAATAATGTCAGGTACAAATGTTCTAAGTATATATTGTACAATCATACATACCTATTGATACAGTAGTTTAACTTTGAGCTCTGACCTCTGGATGCTTAATCTTGAAGATGATCTGAAAAAGTCATCAGCAAGTAAATAACAAAATAGACATTTATTTTTTTATGAAATATATTTAACAAAATATTCCAAAATACTAAGTCATCAAAGACAATAAATGACAAGATCAAAAAGGGTTAGATAATTTATTAATCTCACATCAAAGACCCATCAAAGATACTCCCTGCTGACATCCCTTTAGATTGGATCCTCATGAACACACTGACCTGTCAAATGTGACCTGTATAAGCCAGAAAAAAAAATCATTGAGAGACTCCTGGCATAAATACCTTTTAAGGCATGTAGACATAAAACAGCTAGCAAGACAATTTATGTCTAACTGCAATATAATGACTCTTTATGGATATTGAGTATCTGACGGAAGATTATAGAAGTTTAAGATTGTGGTTTATATCTTGCTATCATCCTGCTAATAAATGTCCATTGCATACATTGTGAAGTCTAGTCGACTATGCTAAAAGTTTGTAACCTCCTTGATGTACCTTGACAGAATTCTTGATCTCAATTAGTATGACTTCATATATTTACTTTTTATACCTCATAGATACCTTGTATTGCATTTTGTATGTTTTACTTCTGAACCAGTAAGTTCTCATCTACTATCCTTTGGATTTATTATAACCTGACTAGATGACTACAGGACATACAGTGCCTCGCGAAAGTATTCGGCCCCCTTGAATTTTTCAACCTTTTGCCACATTTCAGGCTTCAAACATAAGGATATAAAATTTTAATTTTTTGGTGAAGAATCAACAAGTGGGACACAATCGTGAAGTGGAACGAAATTTATTGGATATTTTAAACTTTTGTAAAAAATAAAAAACTGAAAAGTCGGGCGTGCCAAATTATTCGGCCCTCTTAAGTTAATACTTTGTAGCGCCACCTTTTGCTGCGATTACAGCTACAAGTCGCTTGGGGTATGTCTCTATTAGTTTTGCACATCGAGAGACTGAAATTCTTGCCCATTCTTCCTTGGAAAACAGCTGGAGCTCAGTGAGGTTGGATGGAGAGCATTTGTGAACAGCAGTTTTCAGCTCTTTCCACAGATTCTCGATTGGATTCAGGTCTGGACTTTGACTTGGCCATTCTAACACCTGGATACGTTTATTTGTGAACCATTCCATTGTAGATTTTGCTTTATGTTTGGGATTATTGTCTTGTTGGAAGATAAATCTCCGTCCCAGTCTCAGGTCTTGCAGACTCCAACAGGTTTTCTTCCAGAATGGTCCTGTATTTGGCTCCATCCATCTGGTTTCATCTGACCAGAGCACCTTCTTCCACATGTTTGGTGTGTCTTCCAGGTGGCTTGTGGCAAACTTTAAACGAGACTTTTTATGGATATGTTTGAGAAATGGCTTTCTTCCTGCCACTCTTCCATAAAGGCCAGATTTGTGCAGTGTACGACTGATTGTTGTCCTATGGACAGACTCTCCCACCTCAGCTGTAGATCTCTGCATTTCATCCAGAGCAGTGGCGTAACTAGGAATGGCTGGGCCCCAAGGCGAACATTTGACATGGGGGCCCCTCCGAACCGCCACCCCCCGGACCACCCCCTCCAACCCCCCCCCCAAAAAAATGCATTCCTGCGTACACTATTATGCTCCATAGTGGCCCGTGCATGCAGTATTATGCCCCATAGTGGCCCCTGCACACAGTATTATGCCCCATAGTGGCCCCTGCACACAGTATTATGCCCTATAGTGGCCCCTGCACAAAGTATTATGCCCTATTTTGGACCACCCATGAACAATTATTATACTCTGGGGTCTTTTCAGACCCCAGAGTATACTGTAATGATCGGAGACACAGAGGAGGTTAAAAACATAAAAAAAAACAATGCTACTTACCTGTTCCTCACTCTGGTCCACTCCCTGCTACTTCGGCCTTCTTCAATGTGGGATCAGACCGGCGTCACGTGATCCGGGAAGGCATCGCGACGCAAAATGACGTTGGCTGACTTCTCGGACGTCACCAAACAGGCCCGAAGCCTGGAGAAGTGTAGGAGAGGTAAGTACGTTTTTTTTATATTCCCTCACCTCCCTTGGCCCTCCGATCATGATAACAGTGATTGTGGGGTTCAGCCGGCGGCCTTACCTACCGATCCCCGCTACTGCTCACAGCCACCTCCGCAGAATGGGAAGCGCAGGTGGCCATGAGCAGGAGCGGGGAACGGTAAGCATATAGGGCCCGTTACCTGCTGGGGTTACTCCAGCAGGTAACGGCCTATTAAAAAAAAAAAAAGCATCGGGGGCCCGCGGGGCCCCGTAATGTCCCAAGCCCTGTGGCAGCCGCTACTGCGGCTACCCTGGTAGTTACGCCCCTGATCCAGAGTAATCATGGGCCTCTTGGCTGCATCTCTGATCAGTCTTCTCCTTGTTTGAGATGAAAGTTTAGAGGGACAGCCGGGTCTTGGTAGATTTGCAGTGGTCTGATACCCCTTCCATTACAATATGATTGCTTGCACAGTGCTCCTTGAGATGTTTAAAGTTTGGGAAATCTTTTTGTATCCAAATCCGGCTTTAAACTTCTCCACAACAGTATCACGGACCTGCCTGGTGTGTTCCTTGGTCTTCATGATGCTCTCTGCGCTTTAAACAGAACCCTGAGACTATCACAGATCAGGTGCATTTATATGGAGACTTGATTACACACAGGTAGATTATATTTATCATCATCAGTCATTTAGGACAACATTGGATCATTCAGAGATCCTCACTGAACTTCTTGAGTGAGTTTGCTGCACTGAAAGTAAAGGGGCCGAATAATATTGCACCCCCCACTTTTCAGTTTTTTATTTTTTACAAAAGTTTAAAATAACCAATAAATTTCGTTCCACTTCACAATTGCGTCCCACTTGTTGTTGATTCTTCACCAAAAATTTAAAATTTTATATCCTTATGTTTGAAGCCTGAAATGTGGCAAAAGGTTGAAAAGTTCAAGGGGACTGAATACTTTCGCAAGGCACTGTATATTGCAACAAGAACTTACTCTTAAAGGAGAGTTTCAGAAAATATATATTTCAGAATATATATTAATGACTTAGGTTAGGACATCACTTTATGATCGGTGGGGTCCGACATAAGTGCTGTGGCCTCTTCCCTATGCCAATGGCATGACATTCAACATGTGATACAGCAGCAGTTCAGTCCCAGTCAAGTGAATTGGGCTGAATTGCAATACTAAGCAGAGCACCAATGATATGTATGGCAATGTGCTTGGTATTAAGTGAAGAGGCCATAGCATTCATCTGAAAGCTAAAGGTATTTCATCCTGGAAAACCTATTAATATGTTTTTCTACCAATTGTACTTTCAGAGTTAATTTTGACTTTTTACATTAATGCCCTTTCATTAGAATAAGCTATCCATTTGTGACTGATGGGGATCCCTCCTAGAGCAACACTACTAATTAATTATTAATGGAGAGCTACAGTTTTTGGTGAAAGGACATTGTATGCTTTTGACCAGGGCTGTGGAGTCGGTACGCCAAAGCCCCGACTCCGACTCCGACTCCTCAATTTCCCCTGACTCCGACTCCAACTCCGACTCCGACTCCGATTCCACCAAAATAGGCACCGACTCCGACTCCGACTCCACGACTCCGACTCCGACTCCACAGCCCTGGACTGCTAAACCTTATAGGTTCACTCAGAACTCAGTCTCATCATTATATGAGGAATAGAACAGACCTTTACAGGACATTTCATCATTTTCAACATTTCATCATTTTCCCAAATTCTTATGAAAATATATTCAGCACATACTGCATTGTACTACTAACTGTACCAATTTATTATATATTTTGGGAGTCGGAGTCGGTCCATTTTATACCTACTCCGACTCCACCAAAATAGGCACCGACTCCGACTCCACGACTCCGACTCCACAGCCCTGCTTTTGACTGTGTCTCATACTAAGTACTTTAACTTCCTTTATTTGAGTGGGCACCAATAATAATGGGCAAACCTCTCAAGCTTTGGTTTGGGCTTGGCCTGTTCAGTCCCACATCGGCCTGAATAAATCATAGCGTATGACACTGTCAGGGCTCCTATCTAACCCCTTTCTAATTCTCTAAGGAAGACAAGGGCAAAGTAACATCAAAGTAACATGTATATCTATGGGAAAACAGATGGTAGGCAGTGAAAATAAGCAGTTTGTTTAAGAACAATCTGCACTGTCACATGTCACATATTTCTATGCCTTTTGAAATTAAAAATGCTCCAAATTTGTGCCAGTATGCCTGGTTACTGTTTTTTGGAGGTTCTCATTTTTATTATACCTAGAGTGAAGCCAACAGTATGGAATAGAACATGATGGACTAGGTCGCAGGAGATGTCTGGGGGAGCGCTGGAGGCAGCAGTGGTGACAACAATGGCATTGTCAATAGTATGGACTAGAACATGATGAAACATGGTTGAACTTGATGACTTGAGATGGACATAAGTCTTTTTTCAACCATACTAACTATGTAACCAGGCCGCTGGAGATGTCTGGCTACACGGAGGTAACAGTGGCAACATCAGTGGCAGCACAGTATGGATTAGTACAGTGGTTCTCAACCTGTAGTACACGTTATCCAAGGGGGTATGTTGCCAACACCCTCCCCCCCCCCAAAAAAAAAAGAAAAAAGAAGGAATGCTTTGGCACAGAAAGTGTGGCACTGTGGCAGACATTATATAAAAAAAAATGCAATGTTATGTGATATCACAGAATTGTTCCTTCTTTTACACAGACTGAGCCTGTTCTGGACTTACACTAACTCATATGATCTCTCCCTATAACTGTCTGTCAAAATTTATTACATCTATATAATCTATGATCTTCTCCTCTCTCTCCACTATCTCCTACCTGTGTTTTCTGAAGTAATACAATTTGTCTTGATTTTTCCACAGTCCCTACTGGCTGTGGTCTGTCCCTAATCTCTCTCTGTTTTCTTCTCCACAAAATTACTCCTCCCTGTGTATTATCTTATATAGTTCCTATGACATCATCAGTGACCCACAGCCCCTCATGATTGGTTGATAGTGTAACATCCTTGCCTGTTCGGGCTTTGGCACCATCCTCTGGGCGCACGCTGCGGAGCAGGAGGCGTGCCTGGTTGTGATTCCTTCCTTTGGGTTTTTCTTGTATTGTCTGAACACTGTTCTATTCCCTCACCTCCCTAATTGATTTTCCACCACACCCTTCTCCTTCACCTTGCGTTCCCCCTGCTCCCCTAAGAGTTACCTTTAGTCCTGCCTTTGTGATTGACAGCCTATCCTCCTATTAAGTCTGGGGCGGGTTCTTTCTCCCTATTTATTGTTTGCTCACTTGTTACAGATAGGCTGATGCAAGGGATTGTTGAAAACTCCCTCGACTCACAGATCATGTTATCTTCTTACTCTCTTGTACCCTCTCATGTTTCATGTGAAGCAGCCATTTTTGCAGGTTCATCTGTAACAAATCAGAAACGTTTCACATTTCGTGGAAACTGAATTTCTCGTGAATTTTGGGTCGAATCAGGTTTGTTACAAACTGGTTTGCGCATCTTTAAGCACCAGCACAGCCTTACTGTGGTAAAATCACTGATCACACACTGATGAGCATTAATGTAAGATCCTAGAGAACCTCTTTTAAAGGCATAGGGGTGAATTCCCTTTATGCCAGTTTTCTGGTGTGGAGCGATGATATTAAAGAGCACATTTGGTGCAAGGCCCTTTCTTGTGCCAAGTGTGCGTCTCAAGCTTCAAACTGCACCTTGCTCGCCACATTCAGCAGGGATCGGGACAGGATGAGCTGGGAACGCCTTAGACCAGCTGATTTATTAAAACTTAGAGTTAGAATGTATATCTACGCCAGTTCCTACCTGACGAAGATTTCAATGGGATCTACAACAGATTTATGCAGAGGCTGCAGTCTATCTCGGTCCCTGTACCAGTCAGGCCATTTATTAACCCTTAGACATTGCTAATCTGGCTATTTACATCACTCTAGCTGATACCCCGTGCAGCAGTCACGTTAATGAAAGTAGACAACTGCTCCTGTAGAAGTGATAAAAACCGGCTTCTCCATGCTGAGGTTATTGTCCGGGCAGGGGCGCACCGCTAATGAGGCGAATTGAGGCGGCCGCCTCAGGCGGCACTGTCCGGGGGGCGGCATTTTTACTATTTCATGTAAACCAGCCCAGGACAGGCCGCTTTAAAAAAAAAAAAAAAAAACAGAGCTGAGCGGGGTCTGTCCTGGGCTGGTTTACAAGACGTCGCATCTCAGCGCAGGCGGCGATACAATGACGTCATCACGCCGCCTACGCTGAGACACAGATGTCACGGACAAGAAGAGGAGGCGGCGGCGGCTGCATCAATGCATCGCAGGTGAGTATAACTTTTTTTTTATATATATATAAATAGGCCGTAACCTGTTGGAGCTTCCCCGGCAGGTAACGGACTATTTATTTACCTACCCCGCGTCTGCTCGTGGCCGCCCCCGCTTCCCCTTCTGCTATGGGACGCAGAAAGGGAAGTGGATGCCGCTGTGAGCGGCCACGGGTATCGGTAAGTGAGGCCGCGGGCCGCAAATACTACTATTATTATACTCCGGGGTCTATTCAGACCCCAGAGTATAATAATTGGAGGCCTAGGGTTGGTGAGGGAACATAAAAACCAATGTTACTCACCTCCTGCGATCCGATGTAACTCCGAGCAGGCTTGAGGCCTCTGGTGACGTAATCAGGTCGCGTCGCCGGCCTGATCACGTGACGTGTGTGCGCAATTAAACAGGGCCGAAAGCTGCAAGGAGTGCACCGGTGTCCAGGATAGGTAAGTAACTCTCTTTTTTATGTTTTTATTCTCCCCTGGGTCTCCAATCATTATACTCTGGGGTCTGAAAAGACCCCAGAGTATAATAATGGTTCATGGGTGGTCCACTATGGGGCATAATACCCTGTGCAGGGGCCTCTATAGAGCATAATACCGAGTGCAGGGGACACTATAGAGCATAATACCGGGTGCAGGGGTCACTATGGAGCATAATATAAGTGCAGGGGCCACTATGGAGCATAATACCAGTGCAAGAGCCACTATGGAGGATAATACCAGTGCAGGGGCCACTATGGAGCATAATACCAGTGCAAGGGCCACTATAGAGCATAATACCAGTGCAGGGGCCACTATGGAGCATAATACCGTGTGCTGGGGCCACTGTGGAGCATAATACCGTGTGCAGGGGCCAATATGGGGCATAAAACTGTGTGCAGGAGTTGCTGTGGAACATAATACCGTGTGCAGTGGCCAATGTGGGGCATAATACCCTGTGCAGAGGCCACTATGGAGCATAATACTGTGTGCAGGGGCCGCTGCGAGGCATAATACAGTGTGCAGGGGCTGCTGCGGGCCATAACACTGTGTAATACTGTGTGCAGGGGCTGCTGTGGAACATTATAGTGTGTGTAAATGGGGTGCTATAAACATGGGCTATGGCACCTGTTTATATTATACGCTGTCTGTTTATAGTGACCGTGTGATGTAATTGTAGCCTTGTCACATACTGTAGACATGTACAGGACGAGGCTGTAGTTACATTACATGGCCGCTATGAGATGAATGACACTATGTAAACCTATGGAGCTTACACAGGTACCATTCAAACAGCTGATCAGTGGGGGTCCTGGGTTTTTGAACCCCACTGATTAGTTTATTAATGACCTGGAAAACCTTTTAATTAGTTAACACCTGGGGCATTATTAATAAGGGGCACTATTTATACAGGGTACACACGGACATTATTAATATAAAGATGCACTTGGGGGTATTATTCATTATGGGGGGGGTTATATCATATATTTTATAATTGGGGGTAGCAGCAGGATGGGTGTGCAGGTGAGGACAATGTGGTTTGGATGCCTGGAAAAGTGAGGAGCCAAAGATGTCTGTGTTGCAAACTTTACAGAGACAAGTCACAGCTGGAAGAAGTGGTCATGGCGGTCCAAAGGGAAGAGAAGGGAAATGTGAAGGATTAGTCAGAGACGTCACCTGTAAGTCACAAAATGTTACTGCACTGTATTCACCTAAATGATAGAGGATAAATACCTGATTGATGGGGGTCTGTCTGCTGAGACCCCCACTGAGCCTGAGAATTGGGTTTTCCCCCTCCCACTAGGTGGGAATTCAGCCTGGCCGCAGCCATATATATAGGTGTGTCACTTGGTGGATGGACGAACCCGCGTGGCTCTCATTCACTTTAATGGGAGTGACAAAGATACCCGAAGTCCAGTACTCAGTTATCTGCGGCTCTCCTATTATAGAGAATGGGGGCCACGTGGCCTCGTCCATCCACCAAGCAGAAGATGTGTGAAGTTACTTTCATTGTTAATGCCGTGTTGTTGATCTGATACTGAAGTAATACAGAAAGAAGAATTCTTAAAAACTGTTTTATAACTTTGTGTATTGTGTATATTGTGCGACGGTAACAGTGTGTTAAACTAGTAGCATGGAAACTCAGTTTTTTGTTTTTTTTTTTGGGGGGGGGGGGCGTCTTTCTATAGTCCGCCTCAGACAGCAAAGAGGCTAGGTTCACCACTGTGTCCGGGAGTTGCCGTTTGATAATGGAGACTTTTAAGTCTTTTATCATCACTTTGATCACCAAAATCTAACTCTTAGAATGATCACAGAGAAGTGAAAGCTTTCTGACTCACATTGTGCTAACTGAAGTTGTTCCCCTTGCCAACCCCTCCCTTCACTTTCTTCCCCGAGGTTTCCTCTGTCAGCAGGGAGCATTGCTGGAGATAACAAAAGCAGTTTACAGTCCTGTACTATACTAAAACTAGTTAATTTAAACACAGAATAGGGATCTATAAAATAAGCCAAGCTGAATATAAAACCATATGATATCTATTTTTTTTTTCTTACAAAAACATCTATAAATGTTTAGCCCCTGTAATCAGAAAACTAGAAAATCAAATTTGAATATGTTTATGTGCAATAGTATATATAAAAACAATTTTGTTCCAGGTAAAAGAAGCAAAATGTAATTTTTTTTTTACAGTTAATAACATTTTTCTACTTCTAGCAAAAAAAAAAATATTTAAAACATGGTAAAATATTTCAGATATTCAAAGCTATTAAAAAGATATTGCTGTGTAAAGCAATGTATATCGAAAGTGTTAAATTTGGTCTGATCATTTGGGCATCAATGACCCTTGGTCCTAAATGGGTTAAGACTGGTGTACGATATGCTAGTCTTTAATTTATAAATTAATAAATTTGCCCTATAGAATTCCCAACCCCCATCTTGTACCCGCTGGGACTGGACTATTTTGGAGCCAACTACATTTGCTCAGTTGTTTTTGCTCATGGAAGTGAATGGAGAGAGTCATTAATATATTGACACTAATCTATTCACTTGGTACAAGGCAGTTGGTACAAGGGGTTGGGGGACCCCTCTTCTGAACGTGTGATTTTGTTAATCTATTACATTCCATTATCACATAGATATGATTATATTACCCATAAACTTAAAGCTTAAAAAATGCTTTATAAAATTTTAATTGAACAGCATTGACATATCATGGACACAATGACTTTGTGCATGAGCCTCTTTTTGTTGCAGTTGATATAATCTCATGGTATGTAATATCTGTGAGGAAAATCGGCATGTCTACCAGGTGTTAAGACAGCTCATATGTTTATTGTTCAATAAACTATCCCTAAGGACACAATCATCATGTGTTCGTTGACATATATTACTTCTCCCATCCTTTCAGCTTCAGTTTTGAACATGAAACATAGACATGAAATGCTTGGTATGTTGCAGGTGTGTTCGTTTGCTTAATTTCTTTCCACTAATTAAGTCTGATGCATATTTTTTAGTGTCACTCATTTTGACAATTTACTGAAATGGTTCAGTTCTTACATGTTTGGACTTATTCTCTCATCAAGGTAAAACAAAGTGGGTCCTTGTATACAACAATGTTGCAAGTATGTCAATGTATAGGTCAATCCTAGAAGGATTTGCCAGGACAACATATTGCCTGGAAGAAAACGAAGTCATTGCATTTACTGGTCTTTTAAGTTTTAACCTCAACTTTAGGTTGAAGAAGGTTTCACTGAACTTTATTTTCTGATTGACTAATAATACAGATATGTTGATTTTGTAAAGCAAAACACTAATAACTTCTTATGCGATACTGATAATCTAAAAATCTTATGGAGGCAAAGTTGGAAAATTTTGGGTTTATTCCAGATTTCCTTCAACATCAACATAATTTGGAGAAAAATTTATGAATTTACAAGAAAATTTGAAAAAATTAAAAAATGTAAAGTACAAACTACAACTGTCAAAAGACCCATTCTGCCCCTCAAAAAATTACACCAAAACATGCCTTTTTACTAATCCCTAATCTACCTAAAACAACTCTTTTCCAGGCTCGATCCTCAAATACCCTACTCACCACATTCATCCTAAAAATAAATCTTACTGTAAGGCTATATATACACAACTGTTGTAAAAATAGCCATAAAGAATAGGTGAAATGGTCCATTTTTCATGGCTGATTTTGATCTGAGGGGCATCCATTTTCACAGATCCCTTATAGGCTTGGTCAGAGATAGGACAAGTTCTATTTTTTGACAGGCCCTTCACATGGTCTGTCAAAAAATGAACAAGTGAATAACCCCATAGACTCTCACTGGTCTGAAAACAGCTCTTTTTCATTGTCATGTGACTGGAGATTAACCTTCTCCCAAAGAAAGAACAATTTATTGCTGCATTTGGGGAATTCTCATTCATACAAAAAAAAAAACAGCAATGGTCAAGAACTTCAGAGATAGACCATCTATTTCATAGAGAAAATTTTGTTGCAGGGAATGGCAGTGATTAATTTTTTCTGGCCAAGTAGTACCTCCAGTTGTAAACAACCTTTCAGAAATGAATAGTAAAGGTGAAAATAAGGAACATTGTAATATATTTTATTTTCTTCTCCACTTTTCAGACAGTTACTTTCTACATATTAGCCTATGAAGAGGGGAGTGGGAAGAAAAGGCTGCTACAAAAGCCACTCAAACAATTGCTGTTGCTGCACTCTGCTACCCTGTGCTCTTTTAATACTACTAGGTTGGAGATAAGAAGCTACTAGTGCACAGAATGAGGAAATAAATCAATTAAATAGTTGACAGCAGCCTCCTACTCTACTCCTCCTTTCTCCATGGAGGCCTGTGTGTGAGGCTGAATACTGAGACAAATCTTATGTCAGACTGAAGATAAGGAGTATGAGAGCAACTTAATAAATGGTGAAAGAAACAGATTTCCTTAGTAAGATATATTACAATGTTTCTTATAATCACATGTGCTATTCATGTGTGAAAAGTTGTTTATAACTGGAGGTATGTTTTAATCTCCTGGGACACCTGAATCTGTAACTACATACCAGGACTGTGGAGGAAATTTATTAAAAATGTTTTTTTTTCCAACACCAGTCTTGATAAAGATAATGACTGAATTATTAGGAGTCTCTGGCCTCTTAATAAATCAGGTGCACTCCAGTGTGCCAGAAATGAAATCTTTGCTAGTCGGACACTGGCATAATTTCATTTGTAACTCATGACAGTTTTCTGATGGGAGTTATAATAAATTTGTACAGCTGAGGGGTTCCTGCTTCAGCACATCTTCCTCTCTGCCCCGCTCCACCCACTTTATTAAAAAATTGGTGAGTGTGGTACAAAACAAATGATGTGGCGCAAATATGGGTTAATAAATTCCCCCCATACTGATATATGCCAGTAATGTAAGGTAGCTGAGCTAGAGAAGATACCATTAATATCTCTTCTCTATTTCAAGGTTCTCCACCCTCCTCTTAAGAATCCTTCTCTAAGTCCTCAGCTGCGAGATAGCATCCTTCTGCTGCTTTCTCCACACCACCTTTTCATGTCTGTAATATCAGGTGCTGACAAACAATTTTTTGAGCCTGCAGTATCAAAAGCACGTGCCAGGCATATTGCTTAAGTAATTACTGGCTCTTCTGATGCTCACTACAAGATAGCATGACCATGAATGTGATGAGCAATATCATTTCTTCTCTATGTTTGGAATGATTGTTTAATGTTTACTGCTTTGCTTATGTATCCAACCAATTTAATCTATTAGTGCAAAATGTTTTTAACCCCTTCCCGCTGGTGGCATTTTTTGATTTTTGATTTTTGTTTTTGACTCCCCGCCTCCCAAACTCCATAACTTTTTTATTTTTCCATTCACAAAGCCATATTAAGGCTTAATGTTTGCGTGACAAATTGTTTTTCATAATGGTGCCATTTATTATTCTGTACCATGTACTGGGAAGCTGGAAAAAAATTCAGAATTGGGAGGAATTGGAGAAAAAGTGTATTTGCGTGACTTTCTTACAGGCTTCATTTTTATGGCGTTCACTGTGCAGAAAAAATGACATGTCATCTGTATTCTATGTTTTGGTACGATTCCGGAGATACCAAATTTATATATTTTTATTTACATTTTAACCCCTTAACAAAGATCTAAAACTTTGAAAAAAACTAATTTTTCTTAAAGTCGCCATATTCTGACACGCATAACTTTTTTTATTTATGTGTATGGATGTGTCTTTTCAGACCCCAGAGTATAATGATCGGAGGCCCAGGGGAGGTGACAAACATAAAAACAAACAGTGGTACTTACCTCTCCTGGGCTCTGCCATAGTCCTCTTCATTGACGTCACAGACGTGGGCTACGCAGGCGTCATTATACGTTGCGATGCCTGTCTTACCCATGTGACATCACTACAGAGGCCAATGACTGTATGGAGTCACGCCGGAGCACAGGAGAGGTGAATAACACTGTTTTTTATGTTCACTCACCTCCCCTGGGCCTCCAATCATTATACTCGGGGTCTGAAGACCCCAATATATAATGACTGCAGTATTTGTTGGGGTTCATCCAACAAATACTCTTGCTGCGGACCCACGGCCTTACTTATCTATCCCTGCTCACTGATGCCTCTGCTTTCTCTTCTTCCCTCCAGGGGACCCCAGCAACTTGATATGAGATGCACGGGGCCCTCTGGAGTGAAAAAGGAGAATCGAAGGCGGGAGTGAGCAGGAACGAGGATAGGTAAGTAAATAGGGCCTATAAAAAAGAAAAAAAAAAGAAAAAGCAGCAGGGGTTCCGGGTCCTGTGGCAGCCACTATGGCTGCTACCGCGGTACTTACGTACTATCTTTTCAGATTTGGCATATTTGCTTATTCATCTCTGTGTGTTGTAACATGTTTTCATTCTCATGGAACTTTACTTTCCACATGTTAAGCAGGTTGTAAGGGTAGTGTTGAGTTGTCATACATTACCTCATGCTGCACAACAGCAAAGCACAAAACACATGTCCAATATTCACTGGCAGTGTATCAGTCATGCCTGTTATATTATCATAGCTTTTTCACAAGGTCACCTGATTTGTCAGTAAAGCAATACCCACATTAACAATGTTATCACCCTCATCATTATTTGGAGGAGAGTCTCATTTTGATATATTTCACAACCACATCATGTGGCCACACAGAGACAAATATTACATACAGTGCCGGCCAAAAGTATTGGCACCCCTGCAATTCTGTCAGATAATACTCAATTTCTTCCAGAAAATGATTGCAATCACAAATGCTTTGGTAATAATATCTTCATTTATTTTGCTTGCAATGAAAAAACACAAAAGAGAATGAAAAAAAAAGTCAAATCATTGATCATTTTACACAAAACTCCAAAAATGGGCCGGACAAAAGTATTGGCACCCTCAGCCTAATACTTGGTAGCACAACCTTTAGACAAAATAACTGTGAACAACCGCTTCCGGTAACCATCAATGAGTTTCTTACAATGCTCTGCTGGAATTTCTCCAGGTCCCTGAGATTTGAAGGGTGCCTTCTCCAAACTGCCATTTTGAGATCTCTCCACAGGTGTTCTATGGGATTCAGGTCTGGACTCATTGCTAGCCACTTTAGAAGTCTCCAGTGCTTTCTCTCAAACCATTTTCTAGTGCTTTTTGAAGTGTGTTTTGGGTCATTGTCCTGCTGGAAGACCCATGACCTCTGAGGGAGACCCAGCTTTCTCACACTGGGCCCTACATTATGCTGCAAAATTTGTTGGTAGTCTTCAGACTTCATAATGCCATGCACACGGTCAAGCAGTCCAGTGCCAGAGGCAGCAAAGCAACTCCAAAACATCAGGGAACCTCCGCCATGTTTGACTGTAGGGACCGTGTTCTTTTCTTTGAAGGCCTCTTTTTTTTTCCTGTAAACTCTATGTTGATGCCTTTTCCCAAAAAGCTCTACCTTTGTCTCATCTGACCAGAGAACATTCTTCCAAAAAGTTTTTGGCTTTCTCAGGTAATTTTTGGCTTTTTTATGTCTCTGGGTCAGAAGTGGGGTCTTCCTGGGTATCCTACCATAGAGTCCCTTTTCATTCAGACGCCGACGGATAGTACGGGTTGACACTGTTGTACCCTCGGACTGCAGGGCAGCAAGAACTTGTTTGGATGTTAGTTGAGGTTCTTTAGCCACCATCCGCACAATCTTTCGTTGAAATCTCTCTTCAATTTTTCTTTTCCGTCCACATCTAGGGAGGTTAGCCACAGTGCCATGGGCTTTAAACTTCTTGATGACACTGCGCACGGTAGACACAGGAACATTCAGGTCTTTGGAGATGGACTTGTAGCCTTGAGATTGCTCATGCTTCCTCACAATTTTGCTTCTCAAGTCCTCAGACAGTTCTTTTGTCTTCTTTCTTTTCTCCATGCTCAATGTGGTACACACAAGGACACAGGACAGAGGTTGAGTCAACTTTAATCCATTTCAACTGGCTGCAAGTGTGATTTAGTTATTGCCACCACCTGTTATGTGCCACAGGTAAGTAACAGGTGCTGTTAATTACACAAATTAGAGAAGCATCACATGATTTTTCAAAGGGTGCCAATACTTTTGTCCACCCCATTTTTTATGTTTGGTGTGGAATTATATCCAATTTGGCTTTTTGACAATTCTTTTTGTAGTTTTCCATTGAAGACAAATTAAATGAAGATATTATTACCAAAGCATTTGTGATTCCAATCATTTTCTGGAAGAAATTGATTATTATCTGACAGAATTGCAGGGGTGCCAATACTTTTGGCCAGCACTGTATACTGTACATCTACAACCTAATTATTATATGTTTTTTTTCAAAGTTGGTCATCTTGCACCACACATTATTGCGAAACTATCGATGCCTGGCTACTTCTTGTCAACAATACCCACATTCTGAACACTATTAACTGCCTTCCATTTACCCCCAGCATCTTGCTAGTTTACCAAATGTAAGATTGAAGACAGGATTAGAACATTGCAGGATTAGATTGCACAAGGTTTGTTAGTAGTCTGTTTCCATGGAAACACACAGTTCTGCATATGAGTATTTGATATAAAATGGTTATATATAACAAGACTATTAGTAAAGATGATTCATTTTTTTCATTGTAAATGTATTATGATTACTTTGTTTCTAACTGCAGCATACATTGTCAGACCACTAAAGTTAACATTTTTCAAAACGCCACTATTTGATCAGTACCTTTTTGTCAAAAAATACAAAATTAAGAGTACTGTTACACTTTTGTTTTTGTTGCACAAAGTACAATGCACAATGTTGCAAACTCAACAAAAACACTAAAAATGAAGCTAAATGTATATACTGTAGTTTTCTTTTATAGTCCATGAATGGTAGAACTTGTAAATGCCTAGTGGCATTGTAAAAAAATAATATTTGGTAAGAATAGGAACACTGCTGGTTTATATTTGATATTATGAGCATGATCATGAACAAATCTGGCAAGGTCTGCAAAGAATATGAAACCCTATTTATGAACATTTAATATTTAATGGCAGCTAAGAGATGTATTGAATTCAGAAGATTAAAAGCAGAGTAAAGGAATCCAACTTCTTAGGTGGCATGGGATAAAAAGCTACATAAGTCTCTTTATTCAGCTACCAATATTGAAATATTATAAAATACAAATTTAAACACATAGGAATATATTTTATTATACTTCTCTTTTACCAGTTCATTCTTTGGCAGCAGAATGCAAAAATAATGCCAAGTCACATTCCTCATTGGATATAAATAAATTTGAAATGAATATCACTTTATTCTATTTATATATCTTAATAAAATACTCAGTCAACAATTAAATATTATGACATGTGTATATAAGTATGGCTTTGGCCTCCTTATTATTCTGTGGGGGAAAGGTATTTCAACAAAGAACTAAAATAATTTATCTTTATTATGTTACAGGATTAAATATTTAACCCCTTGGAGATGCAGCTAGTTTTCGTTTGCGTTTTAATTTTAAAAGCCCTGCCTGCTTAGAGTCATAACTTTTTCATTTTTTTGTCAACTCTTCCATAGCATTGTACTGTCAGCTTTGACAGTACGCTCCCGGGTACTGGAGATATTAGTGCTGTTAGTTTCGGCACAGATATCCCTTCACCGTCAGGCGGGCCTTAATGCGCAGCGTCATCACTGGGCAGTAAACAGCGCCCTCTCTGACAGTACAATGCTATGGAAGAGTACTGTTGGGGGGGGGCGTTCCTTACCGCCAAGCGATTGACGCTAGGCAGTAAGGTCCGCTCTTCTGACAGTGGAGAGATATCTCCAGCACAGGGGCCCATACCGGGAAAGCTGACAGTGCGCTGAATTCAGCGCACTGTCAGCTTTCTAGCAGTATATAATACTGCAGGTGCCAGAGATCATGAAAGGTCCTCTTTAATATACAATATAATGTATTATAACATATTTAAGATTTGTGAGGTGACATGGATAAAAATGCTATTCATTCATTGCTTTTGGGGGGTTCCGTTATGATGACATACAGTCTGCATTAAAAATATACATGTTAATTTTAATTTTGGAGGTCAGTACAATTACGGAATTACCCAATTTATATACTTTTGTTATGGTTTACTACTTTGACTAAATAAAAAAAAAAACTTTAATTAAAAAAATTTCTTTGTGTGAACAGGTTCTGACCTTGTTGAGACAGCTATGTAAAAAAAATGTGTTTTGTAGGACAAACTACAGTTTTTATTGGTATTTTGGGGATACATATAACTTTTTATTTCACTTTTGTCGGGGCAAGCTGAATCTAAGGGTCCAACAGAAGATGAGGTCCAGAATTTCCAAAGATGATTATAAAGCTAATAATTGTGGAGTCACTAAGGTCTAGAAGCGGAATATGTTGGCGCTATATAAGTAAGTAAAATAAATAAATAGGTTGGACATAGGCTTTCTTTTTGCTTTTGAAAGAGTCTGTATCAAGATGTCTTCCTTTTCCTGTTAGAAATGATGTCCATGTTGAGCCTTCTCTCTGAGAAGCAGAAAGAAAAGATCCAACCTAAAATATATCACCAATATTTGCACTGAGGATACAGCATAAACTGTATTGTATCCTCAGGGCTGCCATCAGGAAATCTGGGGCCCCATACTGGCATTTTTTTTTGGACCCCCCCTACCTTGCCAGCCGCACATTACTGGACAAAATAGCACACCTTTGTGTTACACCACCCTGAGACTGGGTTTAGACTACGCTTATTTTACTATAGAACTGCATGCAGTTCATAATTGTAGCAATGATTAGCTCATGTTACTATGTATTTCGCCTGTACAATAACGACTATTATATAAAAAAGCTCTATGCTGGCATGGTGGCCATGTGCTACTCATAACTGCAATTAAAAACGAGCCTTACTGCAATACTGAGCTCTCAGTGGGACTAAGACTCCAAACACAAGTGACCACCAATTCATTCAAATAGATAGGAGATGAATGTCAATTCTGAGAAACTCAATAAATCATTTTAAATTCTCTAATATACAGAAGTCTCTTACTTTGTCATCAATGGTAAGAGGCAAGTATTATACTGCATAGATCTCCCAGAGCTGACTATACCATATAATAATATGGAATTTAATTTTTAAAGGTGGGGTTCCAGGTGTCAGACGCCCCACTCTTCTGAGGGTAGGTCATCAATAAAATGAACTGGAATAACCCTTTAGCCTTTGTTGGGTAGAGCAGTGATGTAACGTCTACCAAAAAGGGGGGAGAGGGTTAAGTTTGCACACTCCCTATTATCTAGAACTTGTCAGTAGGGTACTGCTTGTTATTGTATGTAAGTTCACTCCTCCTCCAGGCTGGCTATGTTCACTTTGGTCCCTCTGAACGTAATGCCTGTGCTCTGACTAAGGTAGGCAGAAATCAAACGGGGGTCTGGCGAGGGCAGTGGACTTGCAGTAAGTCACTAGATAGTGCAGGTGCAAGTTGAGAGCAGTACTGTTGTATGCATGTGTCTCTGGGAGAAACATGCAGAAAGAAGTGAAGTTTACAGGAATAAAGCACTGCATCGCCCACTGTATTAGTATTCACTTTGCCATCACTGACAGTGAATACTAATGAAGCAGGGTAGAGAGGAGGGGGAGTAGGGTCACAGCACAGCAGTGGATGATATTGTAGGTGACCTTGAATGAAGAGGGCCCAATCGCCCATTCACAGCTTTAATGGAAAGAAGCTCGGGGCTGGCAGCACGTATATGCACTCATAATGATTTATGTCTCTGGCACCAGCTGCCGGGCCCCTTCCATTAGAGATGCGACCGGGTCCCTGATGGCAGTACTGCCAATACTGCCCTGAAGGTGGTCCTAAGTATCCTACCCAGTATACATGGCTAACAGAGACTCACTAGAATGACAAGTTGTACAGTGCTGCGGAATATGTTGGCGCTATATAAATAAAATGTATTATTATTATTATTATTATTATTATGACATACACACTTATACATTTTGAACAGCAGGGGCGCTATTTCAAACCACACAAATGAAGTATTTTTTGTGGAAATATTTTTTCGATAACAATACTTACAAAGTTACTCTAAAATGCATATTTGTTTATTTATTTCCATTTGTTGGCACAGCCCCTTTGAGGGTGCATTTATGTGTTCAAATTTTTTATGCAGTTTTTGAAGCCAAAACCATAAATGGATTGAAAAAAGAGGAGGAGATGCTCATGCCATTCCTATTCTGATCCATACCTGGTTGTGTCAAAAGCTGCATGAATAAACCTGAACATGTAAATAAACCCATAAGGATAGAATAATACTGTGACTATGTTCAATATAAACTGAATTTATATTTTTATTTTAGTAAAATAGATTATTTTTCTAATCCCTTGGTATCCGATTTATAATTCAAGCAGACAACTGATTATGGAAACCAGATTACTCTTCTATCATTCCTCTGCACCTGCTGAGTACCTGAAGCTAATTCCAATGATGACTTACAGACAAGAGAAGTATATGTATAAAAGGTCCATACCAAAACAATTACATCTGGGAGCAGATGGCTACAGTCTTGCTTGGGTTTCATAGTCAACATTTGCTTTAAGTTAACATTTACTGCACTGAGTAGGGAGAAGTAAATGTCTGAAACTAGCTGACTGCTGCTGTTTTTTACATTAGATTTGTATTATTTTACAAAGACAATGAAAACTAGTTTTAGGTAACATATGCGCCCAGGGTTATGTCAGACAAACTAATATAGAAAAGTCATGGAATAACAATGATTTTGATTACATTAAATAAGCAATATAATATAAGAAAATATAAAGATGTCACGTTATGTTTGTTGTTATTTAATGAAGGGGACAAAATACACCCACTGCTCTGTAATGTGCCCTAGGTTATATACTAGTGAGTGGCAAGGACTTGCTCAAGGGACATATGTGGATCTCCCTGAAGTCCTTGACTAGTTCCTTCCATATATGAGCTGTGCAATATGCAGTGCATGTAGGTAGCAAGAGCCCATGGAGCTGGCTACAGTCTGTGTACTATAATATGTCATGTTTAGAGCCTAGATTCAATCAATAACCATGATCAGTGGAAGTCAGACATCGGAGGTATACTGTATTTTAGGATTATTCCTTGATGTATATATCCAACAGAAAGCTGTGATGTATCTAACTGTATAATGGAAACATTACCCACTGACATCCATTGTCAAAAAATGTATACCTAGGGTAGAGTAGTACACCACAAGTTCCTATACAGTAAAAAAGGTCACTGATAAATAGCAGCCCAATATATAGTATAAAGGGACAAAGGGACATTCTTGGCATACTCTGGATATGTGGACACTGCAACCTTTGAGACTCCATTCACTAATAGAGGAAACAGGAGCAGGATCTAGTCTGATATATGGGTCGGTCCTACAATCTAATGGGCAGTCCCCACTTTCTGTTTTTAGGAATGAAGTGGCCATTCACCCACAGTCCAATAGCCATATTTGGATTTGGAATAGATTTTTTTCTGTTGAGGGGGCAATTGGCATGAACCTCATGGTTGTTTTTCCTTCTTCTGGATCAAATTGGTAGGTTTGACTTGATGGACTTGTGTCTTTATTAAACCTTATGTTCTATGTTATTTTCTCTTGGGATAAACCATACACATGTCCAATATAATGGACATTGACCTATACGACCTATAGGCAGTCACCTTTTTCACTGTTAACTGGGGGATATGGACATTGATGCAATTTATGGTTCTTTGATGGAGCTAATCCCATCTGAGGTTCTCATAATATGCTTGGTTGACCACCATTAAGACACTCTGTGATTAAATGCTTTATACTACTAAACATTGATTCCAAATACAACCTTGAAATTAGGATGTCAGGGAACATGCTGTTTTTGGTATTTTCTTTAGGAATGTTTTGTGACATTCTGAATGATACATTGTAGTCCTTTGGATGATTTACCACCACTAAAAGACACCTTAGCTTGAACATGAATATAATTTTGAAAGATGCTTTCACCTCTGGAATTGATAGAATCAATTCACACATTTGAGATTTACAATGAACTAAACCAATTCCCATTTTGAGCATCATGGCAGAATAATATTTATAAAGCAATTGTTGAACTAATCTACAATGCTGAATTAATGCAATAATGTGTTGGACATAATAAAAATAAAAACTATAACTTCCCTCTCCATTCCCACGCCAGTAATTGTTACTGCCTCTCCAGCAGTCCTGATGTCTTCTCCTGGATTGTCTGAAGGCAGGTCACTGCTTCAGCCCATCACAAGCCTCACTGGGTTATACTGGGTGTTTTACAGTCCCAGTAAAGTGAATGAGATTTCATTTCATTTCATCCACACACTGCAGAAAAAATATTATGGAAATTGGCACATTTAAAAAAAAAAAGTTTGCATTTTTGAAAAACATAGCATGTTAATTTTACCTGCGAAAATGCTGATTTCCCCCACAGAATTATATAAAGGGATGCAAAATGCAAGAAAAAAACAATGAAAATGCAAGCATTGTTGTTGTGTTTTTTTTCCTCTGCATCTGAACTGATTTTTTTTAAATAGCATTTTTTGCTGCAATTGGCTATGAGTGACCTTAGCCTTAAAGGGTTTTCCACACCAATTACATTTATCACCTATCCTCAAAAATGGCTATTTCATTCACCTCCATTCCTCTTAAGCACAACTCTGACAGTAACTCAAAAGTTTCAATTTTCCAAAGTTGAAAAATAGATGCTACTCATCTCAAGATATCTCTATCCAAGAGTAAAGTTAAAGAAGGACACATCTGTAAATCATTTTTTGTATTACCACAGTCCTATCAAAATGGGAATAGGTTAGCACCAAGTAAAGTGATTGCAAAAAAATGTCTCTTCTTGTTGTCTCCAAGGAAATTGTGTGAATGAAAACAGAACTCTAATGCAATTGCTTTTGCACCATGCAATCCACGATTGTCAGCAAATAAAATTAAATCTTGGTGGTGTAAACTGCTTGCATTTTATTGATTTTTATTACATCTATTGCTGTACATATGATCCCAATACTATATGATAAATCTGTATGTGTTGCAAGTACAAATACAATTTTCTCCAAGACTTTCTTCTTGGTAAAGACAGAACCCATAAAACAATATTGTGAAAAATTCTGCTATCATTGCTTGAAAAATAATAAATTACATTTCTAGCAATAAATTTGTCTCCAAAACTTAAGCTTTGAGGTTCATTACAAAGTCGAGTTATAGCTCACTCGCTTCCAATACCACACAGTGTCTAATAAAATTTTGTAAATGTGTCTAAGCTAGGAAGTCTTAATAAAATAGATCAGCATCTGTGGAGACCGGAAAACACATCTGTTCCAACTTAAACTTCACAAGTGTGATGATTTAATAAATTTTAAGTATTTCCTACAACTGACACAGGGAAATGATCATAAATGTACCATTTCTCCCACTATGATATTTTATAGCACATGCCATGGCTGGACATCTAGAATTTCAAGGCAGAGTTGGCGGAAGCTGATGTAATGTTAATTATTTTATACCTTGTCTCTAGTCTGTAACATTCCAGGACAGAGATGTCTATGAATGTAAATCTTATACCCTGACCATTCTAGACCATGTCTAATGTACTAAATGTAATGTTACCAATACCTTCATTAAAACATTTGTTCTGGTTTTACTTGTTTTTTTTTTCTGTTAAAGTAATACTCTAGCCAGTTTTTCAAAAATGGTAAAATGAAGCGACTATGGTCATGTAACATACCAGGGTTGTTCATTTTTCATTTTGGTCCTCTAAATGTAAATTTCCAAGATGCTCTCTTCTGTAGACTGACTTCCTGCTCTGTCCACCTCATGCATGTACTCTGCACGTGTTACTGGTAATACTGAGAGCTCTCTACTTCTTTTGAGGTGTTCTATATATAATGTTTTCAAATACAGTTCTTAGTAGTAACAGCATTATGTGCAGAGTGTATGCATCGGGGGCAGAATAGGAACATGCGACTTCAGTCAGGAGCTGCAGAGCACTGGGTGACATCAGAAATAAGGCAACACCATTTTGCCAAATTCTGTACATTCCAGGAACAAGCACCTGAAGCATCTCTGTTGGTATTGCCTGTGAGTTTAATCGGATCTTTACGGACCTCCAAGGCTAGTAAGCAATAGCAATTATTTGCATTTGTCTGGTACTGATGTTGACCCTGAAGGGCAGACTCTTTCCTTTTCAGTTCCATGACATTTCCCTGTTCTATTATTACTAATAATAATTTTATTTATATAGCATCAACATATTCTGCAGCACTTTAAAAGTTATAGGGTACATGAAAAGACAATATCAGACATTTCAGCATAGGTATATAATTAACATATCAAACAATAGGAGTGAGGACCCCGCTCGCAAGAGCTTACAACCTAATAGGTGTGACACAAGATTTAAGTCATATTTTCACAGGTCGGATCCTGAAGATGTTTTTGAGGTGGAAATGAAGATATCAAAGTTAGGGTGGTAAGCAGATGGTGGAAATTCAAGAAGTTTAGTTTTTGAAAGATTGACTTCCAGGTAAAGAGAATACGAGATGTTAGTGTGTGGAATGTGTGGTTGCCCAGGGCCCAAGGCTGTAAGGGGGACCAATGGATGGCAAGAAAGGTCTCAATTCTCACAAGTGAAACCTCAGTGGTCCCTGACATCATTCAGGAGGCTGGAAAAGGCCTGAAAAGTAATGCCTTGGAGCCCAGGGGACGTGACATTATACTATGTGGAGGGGCCACTATGGGTCATTATATTGTGTGTAGGGGCCAATATGGGACATTATACAGTATGAAGGGACCACTATGGGACATTATACTGCATGGAGAGAAGACTATGGAACGTTATACTGTATGGAGGCCACTATGAGACATTATTCTGAGTAGAAGGACTGCTATGGGACACTATTCACAGGGATCTTTGGCGTGAAGGGGGACAGCATGCTTTCTGAACAGCTCAGGGCCCATGGTACCCTTAATCCACCCCTAGTTAGAGACAGCATAGACACAGTCACTAGTGTTCTGTAGTAAAGCAGGAATGATGTCACAGGATGAGGTTTATAATTGGGTGTCATGAGACTAAAGTGGGTACTGAAATTTGCTGCAAATGTGATAGCAAAAAAGCAAAAAACAAAACAGAGCATACGTACATTCATAAAATGATACAATGATTTCAATCCTCAATAGAAATATATTGCTTATAATAGTAGTATAAGGAATCTCCGGCATGATGACTTTACGATTAGCATTTGAACTTTGAACTGCATTTCTTTATCCTAATATCCCTAGCTGCCATATGTAATTGCAGTGGTGAACTTTTCTGAACTAGAATACTAAGGGCATATAATTACATAGCACTCCGATGACCTGAGCTTTTTTATAGATTCACCCATATGGTAGACATTACATTTATAAGAATTTTGAAAATGTATAATTTGCATATTTTATAATAAAGATGTTATGAGAATAATATTATTACATGTGAAAATGAACAGTTCTTTTGTCAATGTACTTACAGCGGACTTTTTTCCTACTTATCACCTGTTTAAATACCTGCTATAGTCCTGTGGAATGAAATTCTTTCTGAGGCAGCAAATAAGGATAAAGTGAGTGATGTATATGGAAAAGTTAACTCTAAGAATATAAGGTTATGACCAGTTGACTCTTGGCTGACACTTTAAGAGACTGAACATTTTTAAATGCATGTGAATTCATGTTTGCTTGAGAGCACAACATCACGGGAAAGGTATTAATGCCACAGATTACATTCTTCGTTTACTACATGAACACACCCATCACATTCTCTCTCATCTGATCATGAAATAACCCTCCGAGAAATATGAACAAAATATATACATACTAGTGCAGCTATTGCATCTTCAGTGGTGTGCAAATAAGACAATGACACACGCAAGACACTGCTGTAAATGTGGTACATCTTTAGCTCATTGTGGCACATCTAGTTTGGGCTAAAATATTTTCACCTGCTAAACATGTGAGTTTGAACTCTCAGAAAAAGGGGGAGTGACTTAAATGTGCCACAATGCACAAAAAATTAGCTAAACTTGTTTCAAAAAATTATGTCTCAAAGTAAGTCAACTAAAGGGTGGTATAAATGAAGACCATCTGACAGTCTAAAGACATGCCAGATTTATCATGCAGCATCAGCCACTGTGATAAATCTGGTGCACTTTCAGCCTGCATGTCTAAGTTTGCACTGTCTAACTATTAGTAAACCTGGGCCATTGAGTTGAGCACACTGAAGAGTGGCAGCCCGATAGCCAGAGGTATACACAAATAATATACCATAGGGCAACTACGTATGGGCCCTCTGGTGAGATTCCTGCCAAAATCACACTACACCTGGCCCACATTATCCGACTTCTGTGTTGGAAAAAGTTGAACAGTTTCTTTTATCTAAAAATACATTCAGAAATGTCTCCTATACAGCTCTAAATCTCCTGCTTCCCTTACAATAAAACTAGCTGCCTGTAGTGCATAAGAATTTGTAGAGCTACTAGTGGTCCCCGATGTCACCTCCTTGGTAAGTACACCTGAGGTCATAGCAATAATCATTCCTGAGCTTTATATTATCAGCATTATATTACCAGGTCAGACAATGCATCTAATTTCTGTTGCAAAGAAATTTAAAGGCAAAGAAACGTATATAAAGAGTATAATAAATGGAGGCCCAAGGGAGGTGCGGCAACATAAACAGTTATATTCACTTTGCTTCATCTCTCCTGGGTATCCTCATGGCATCTGGTGGTCCCCTGGCATCCTCTTCAGGCCTCTGGCTGAGGTCATACTCCCCCTGTTCACCATCTGGTCTCAGTGGTCATGTGGTGCATGCCGACATTATGACACTGAGTACTCTTCCGGCCTTTGGCTGATGTCATCTGCACCATGGTATACATGGGGCATATAACATCAGCCACAGGTGGAAAAAGCTGGAAGAGGACACCAAGGACCTCTCAATGCCGCGAGGATGCCCAGGAGAGTTAAGGCAAGGTGAGCCTGAAATTTTTTGGTAAACTCGGGTCAAATCCAGTTTGTTCTGAACCTGTTCACTCATCTCTAATTAGCACACATTCTCTGTAAAAAGAAAAGATACATGGAGAAGGAAGCATTTTTCTCTAAAACAATATATTACAAGGTCTCTTTCTCCTGATTTTAAGCTTGTTTAAAAGGTAGTAACTATTTAACTCCGGTTTAACTCTGATCTTCACTAAGAAAAGTATTCAAGGTTTGTGTTAAATACAAGCAATTAAAAAATATAACATTCAAATAACACATTTTTAAAGAATACAGGAATTCTTTATTATATTACTTCTTGAGTATCAGGAGCTTTAGCCATGATAAAGTGTTGTTAGAAACACATATTCCCATATGAGAGGGAGGAGGTCAGTGGTAATACTGATTGTGGCAACATTACAGCTGTAGGAGGGGTTCATAGAGGAGAATGGCTTAAATATTGTGGTTTATGCAGCTCTGGAGACTTAGGGAAAACAAAAGAAATAGATGCGTTCTCCAAAAATGTGATTTAGTGGTTTGAAATCTTGGACTATTTGCTTTATTTCAGGAGACAGCTCTTCAACTATGATAAAGAGAAACAAAAACTATGAGTACAAATACCCATACAGAGAAAAATGTATAAAAACATATTGGAATCTACAGAATTTCAGTTATGAACATTTCTATATTTTAAATGGAAGGCAGATTATAATGAGGTTTAGAAGATGTTTAAGGGGGTGTTGAAACCAACTTCCTCTGCTTAAGCCATGCTGCTGAAAAATGCATTCCAAAATCACATGTGGTTGTATGCGGTGTGGTTCTCAGTTTGGCACACTACCAACCTGCAGCTGCATTGTTAATGGAAGGCCGGGGTTACATATGGCAGAAACACAAGTATAAAGCAGTTACTGGCTAAAAAAAAATTTTTTTTTTTCTTTACAACTTTTTCTTCAAACAGCTAAGGTCACACGTTGCAGAAAAACAGCGTTTTTTGTTCCACATTTTACTGCGTTTTTTGAGCCAAAGCCGAGAATGACTACAAAAGGAATGGGAAATATATAGGAAGTCCTTATACTTCTACCTGCTCAATCCACTCCTGGCTTTGGCTCAAAAAATGGCAGCAAAATCTGCAACAAAAAAATATGTGCATTTCCGTAACAAGGGTCCTTAGCCTAAGGCCAGGGCCCCACGTGGCACAAACACCGCGGCTTGGCCGTGGCAGAAATGTCGCAGAAAAAGAACATGCGTTTTACAGTCCCTGCAAAGTGGATGGGATTCTAGCACTCATTGCAGAAAAATACCCGCAGAGGAAATGCTGCGATTTCCAAAAATACAACATTTTGTCAATTATACCTAAGGAAACGCTGGCAGTTTCTCTATAGGTATAAATGAAGCAGAAAGTCCACAGGGGAAAACTCAGCGGACTTTCTGTGAAAGCACTATGGGAAGAACTGTGATGTGTTACCGCTGTGGTTTTTCTCGCAGCTTGCTACGTGGGGCCTTAGCCTAAAAGTGATTTTCTAGAAATTCACAATAGATTTTCATATAAATCGGGAGATGGAAAGTAGTAACTACATCACTCAATCAGTGCTTCACTAGGGAGAAGGAGACTGAGGATACCTCAGTGTATAATAATAGCACTAAAACAAACTGGAGGGCCAAACCTCACTAATATTCATTGAAACACATTTTGTGGACTTCGCCTGAAGTGGCTCGAGGCTTCCTGAGCATATTATACTGGTAAGGGAGCTCTTGAGAACATATTATACTGTGTGGGGCCACTGTGGCGAGTATATTACACTATGTGAGGCCATTTTGGAACAGTATATTTTGTGGGGCCATTGTGGAGCATATTATACTGTGTGGGGCCACTGTGGAGAGCATATTATACTGTGTGAGGCCACTGTGGAGTATTATACTGTGTGGGGCCACTGTGAGAGCATTACACTGTGTGGGGGCTCTGGGAAACATATGATACTATGAGGGGCCTTTCACTATGTACATTAAATGCCATCTGTTTTATAGTAGCCATACAAAGTTTTTACAGGCTGTACTTACATTTCATGGTTGCTATAAAACAGATATTGTGTGATATAAATAGTGAAGGGGTCAGGCAGCTCACAAAAGAACCACAGTCTCTTCAAACAGCTGATCAGCAGGGGCCATGGGGGTTAGGCTCCCACTGATCTCTTAGATCTTTTAGACTGTCAGGACCCCGAAGATCAGCTGTTTTGCAATGCACACTGCTCACTCACCTTATTCTAGATAACTGCAGTTGTGGGTACTATAGATGTATCCCTTTCAAGTAGGTGAGATACTGCTGCAGTAACCGTGGCTATCAAGAATACGTAGAGAGGGGGATAAGCCTCAGTCAAAGTTTAAGCCTTTAGTTACACCACTAAACAGGGGCATAACTTGAGGGTGTGAAGTGGGTACAGTTGCATGCAAGCCCAAGAGCCTTAGGGGCCCATAAGGACTGGAATGACTATAGGGGTCACAGTTGTCACCGGGCCCATAAGGCCCAAACCCTCATCACATTAAAGCTGATTAAATTTATCATCATGGCAATACATTAGTGTGGCTCATAACTGAAGAGTTTTATCTTAATTGTATTTTCCCATGTACAATCTATCATTGCAGTTACAATATTTTCTATTACGTTACAACAGATAGAGCTAGTTTGCTAGACACAAAAATGTACTAAGCCTTGCAGAAGAGTTTACTATATACTATATGAATAACATTACTATGGGAAGATAAATTTGATCTAGAGGACCAATGATAAATGCTGTTTATTCAAGGCAGGGGGAAATTACAGGTGCAGCAAATGTGCAACAAATGAAGATACAAGAAAATGATATTACAAGTATTGCCAGTCATGTGTAAAGTAAGATCACTGGTGGATATTAAAAACAATAATATTATAAGGGAAACTCAGGAAGTTCTGTAGCTAAAAAAATTATATATATATATATATATATATATACGCACAAGTCTATGTAACCTAATAATGTGTTTGTGGTTATTATTTTTTTATATGGGGTTATTTTTCGGCTTGCTTATAGGAGATATTATTGATGGCTTCTGAAGATATTGTTTCCTTACAGGAGCTCTCACACTAGTGGAGTATTTTTCTGGTTAAAATACATTATCAAGAAACCATATCATGTAATAAGAAAGAGTGCTTCAACTTTAGTGTCAAACACACTCAAACATTCATTTACTTCTATCCCATACTTTAAAGGGGATTTCTGAGACATTAATAATGCTAACCTATCCTTAGGGGAATACACCCCACCGATTACCCATAAGTAAATGGGAGAGAGCAGTAGTAACATTCACAGCTACTAGACAATGTGTGTATCTGTGCCTATTCCAGGGCGTATTACGGAAAAAAGCCGCTGCTTGAAACCCATAGAGTTTTATATAGTTATCAATGGGCAATGAGAAAAAAACAACCAAAATCTCAAACTTTTGAAGTTATTATATTAATGTGTTTTATAGATCAATGGATAATTTTTTTTTTCAGTGTATTTTTACAGTGTTCTGGGCTGAATGCTTTATATATAAAACCTGTTGTTTGCCTGTTGATAAACATAACACATGCTGCATTGGGGGAGAGATTTACAAAAGACTGTGCAACAGTATTGGTAAGGCTATGTTCATATGGCAGAAAATGAAGAGGAATTCCTCTTCATTTTCCACCGCCAGTATTTTCGACCCACAGGATACTGATGCAGGGCATCGGTTTTCTGTTACGGCTTCCCGCTGTTGATTAGACCCAGATGAATGGGACTAATCAGCAGGGCAGTCTTGACTCCGTGAATGAATCAGCCGCGGAATCCGCGGCAAGATCGAGCAGGACGCTTCTTTTTTCCGCGTCCTGCTGTGATCTCTGCTTCCCATTGAAAACAATGGGAGGCGGATTCTGGGCAGAATCTGCCCCGGATTCAGGGGTGAAATCTGCCCCCAAATCCGCAGCAAATTCCACAGTGTAAACATATCCTAAATCTCTATGTTTGCTTTTTACACCTTTCTTTACATGTTTCCGATTAATTATTTTTTAATTCATTGTAACATGTCCCTACTAGTAACGTTCTGGACTAGCCTGTATTTACACAACAGTTAAAATTGGTCATGTTTATGACAGTCGTTACATGGCTGCATTGATTTCACAATTTTACCTGTTTTCATGGACCTCTCAACACCCTCAAATGTATGAGGGATCTGTGACAACAGGCTCTCTTTGGGTGCAAAATGGCTGGGAAAAATGGACATGTTGAGCATGGGTCATGCGAATTTAGCCTAAATTTGTATTACAAGTAAATATGGCCCAGTTTGTTTGAAATGAAAAGAATTCAGATGCATCAGACAATAATTCATCACTAAGCACTCTGTGTGATAATGTGTATTCCAGCAGATAAATATTCATATAAAAGTTTAACTTTATCTGTTTTATATAGAGCTAGTCCAGTGTAATCCCTTTATACACAGTAACTTTTCATTTTTATACAGGGATTGAAATTGAATTTTTGCTCCTTAAAATGAAGATATTTGTGAATAAACCTAAAAATAAAAGAACTATTTTAAATATTGCAGATAACAAACACCTTAGTGAAAAAATAAAAGGGAAACTTATCATAGTGACAGTTGACGTTAGGTCTCCTTCGTTGGGGTCCGCTGGGGGACCTGAATTATGTAGAGCTGGACAGCTAAAACAGTGGTTACACACGGACAAAAGCGGTCCCCATTGACTATAATGGGATCTGTTGGGTGTCTGCCATTTGCCTCCATTGCTGAGAATATGCTAATGAGCTGTTTGATGCAACAAGGGCATCACCATTGCTCTTATCACTCCAAACAAGGCCAGGCACTGTACCTGTCAATCATAGCAGTGATTCATCCTTCTGTTTTTGCCTGCCTTGTAAGTTTATCATGGGTTCTGGATTGACTTTAGATTGTGGTTAATTTCTTATATCAGTTTCTGTGGTGATAACTTGGGCCCCAAATTCAGCACAAATCAATCTGATTTTGCAGATGGCACTGGTGAAGGTTTTTGTATACCAAGGATCTACCTCTCAGAGCTGTATAAGATTTAAGCAGCTAGTTCTACTGCTCTCTGTTGCCAGTCAGTTCCTGCAATTTCTGATATCTGCCCCAGAGACATTATCATAACAATCTGACTGTGCTTATAGTTCAATACGGACTGTTCTGATGAAAGACTTCCTAAAGTGGACTTAAGAGAATCATACGTAGAGAACTCCTTGAGACCTCTGCTGCTGATACCAGGATATAGAACATAATATACAAAATAAAGGTAAAAATAAAATATGGTGAATAGACGACATTAGACCAATCATTAGGATAGGCTATCATTATCAGATCGTTGGCATCTGATTTTTATCACTCTTGACAATTAGTTGTGTAAAGGGGTTGTGACACTCAGCCAAGCTCTGCAGGCTTTTCACTGTTTACTTAGATCCATCTACCTGCGATCAGTGTTTGTAGAGGTTGTGTCAAATACTGTAGCTTTATTCCATTCATACAACATATGCTGTTTTGTTTAAGGTGGTTAATCTATATTGACACTGTAATGGCTGCTATGAATGAAGGACAACTCAATCTACATCTGGAGTTTCACATTTCAATTTAGTTAAAGAGGACCTTTCATGTCCTCAGGCACATGTGGTTTTATATACAGTGGGGGAAAAAATATTTGGTCAGCCACCAATTGTGCAAGTTCTCCCACTTAAAAAGATGAGAGGAGTCTGTAATTGACATCATAGGTAGACCTCAACTATGAGAGACAAAATGAGAAAACATATCTAGAAAATCACATTGTCTGATTTTTTAAGAATTTATTTGCAAATTATGGTGGAAAATAAGTATTTGGTCAATAACAAAAGTTCATCTCAATACTTTGTTATATATCCTATATCGTTTTCTGTAAGTCTTCACAAGGTTGGCACACACTGTTGCTGGTATGTTGGCCCATTCCTCCATGCAGATCTCCTCTACCGCCAGAAAGTTGGCCCATTCCCCACTGCAAGGCCAGAAAGTTGGCGGTGCACTGAATTCAGCACACTGTCGGCTTTCCCGTTATGTGCCCCGGGGCTGGAGATATCAGTGCCATTAGTTTTCTGCTCATCGTCAGAAGGGCATTCCTAACAGTCTAGCTGGGCTGTGAGGAACACCCCCCATGACTGTCCATAGCTTCGTATTGGGGGGGGCATTCCTCACAGCTCAGCGTCATCGCTGGACGGTGAGGAACACCCCCCCTGACAGTACTCGTCCATAGTACTGTTGGGGGGGGGGGGTTCCTCACAGCCCAGCTAGACTGTCAGGAACACCCTTCTGACGATGGGCAGGAAACTAACGGCACTGATATCTCCAGTCCCGGGGCACATAACGGGAAAGCAGGCAGTGTTGGCTTTCTAGCAGGATATAAAACCGCATGTGCCTGAGGACATGAAAGGTCCTCTTTAACATCAAGCCTGCTGTGATATTTTCTGGTCAATTCTTTCATGTTTCTTACCACTGCTTCATAGTATGACAAGGGGAGCTACCAAATGATTATGAAAATGATTATGATTATGAAAACTCCTACTCCTATGTCTCTCAAGGTCCAAACCTACCTCCTACCTTTTTACATTGTTTGTCAGAAAATAAATAAATAATATACAGTGCTGGCCAAAAGTATTGGCACCCCTGCAATTCTATCAGATAATACTCAATTTCTTTCAGAAAATGATTGCAATCACAAATGCTTTGGTAATAATATCTTCATTTATTTTGCTTGCAATGAAAAAACACAAAAGAGAATGAAAAAAAGTCAAATCATTGATCATTTTACACAAAACTCCAAAAATGGGCCGGACAAAAGTATTGGCACCCTCAGCCTAATGCTTGGTAGCACAACCTTTAGACAAAATAACTGCGAACAACCACTTCCGGTAACCATCAATGAGTTTCTTACAATGCTCTGCTGGAATTTTAGACCATTCTTCTTTGGCCAATTTCTCCAGGTCCCTGAGATTTGAAGGGTGCCTTCTCCAAACTGCCATTTTGAGATCTCTCCACAGGTGTTCTATGGGATTCAGGTCTGGACTCATTGCTGGCCACTTTAGAAGTCTCCAGTGCTTTCTCTCAAATCATTTTCTAGTGCTTTTTGAAGTGTGTTTGGGTCATTGTCCTGCTGGAAGACTCATGACCTCTGAGGGAGACCCAGCTTTCTCACACTGGGCCCTACATTATGCTGTAAAATTTGTTGGTAGTCTTCAGACTTCATAATGCCATGCACACGGTCAAGCAGTCCAGTGCCAGAGGCAGCAAAGCAACCCCAAAACATCAGGGAACCTCCGCCATGTTTGACTGTAGGGACCGTGTTCTTTTCTTTGAAGGCCTCTTTTTTTTTCCTGTAAACTCTATGTTGATGCCTTTTCCCAAAAAGCTCTACTTTTGTCTCATCTGACCAGAGAACATTCTTCCAAAAAGTTTTTGGCTTTCTCAGGTAAGTTTTGGCAAACTCCAGCCTGGCTTTTTTATGTCTCTGGGTCAGAAGTGGGGTCTTCCTGGGTATCCTACCATAGAGTCCCTTTTCATTCAGACGCCGACGGATAGTACGGGTTGACACTGTTGTACCCTCGGACTGCAGGGAAGCTAGAACTTGTTTGGATGTTAGTCGAGGTTCTTTAGCCACCATCCGCACAATCTTTTGTTGAAATCTCTCGTCAATTTTTCTTTTCCGTCCACATCTAGGGAGGTTAGCCACAGTGCCATGGGCTTTAAACTTCTTGATGACACTGCGCACGGTAGACACAGGAACATTCAGGTCTTTGGAGATGGACTTGTAGCCTTGAGATTGCTCATGCTTCCTCACAATTTTGCTTCTCAAGTCCTCAGACAGTTCTTTGGTCTTCTTTCTTTTCTCCATGCTCAATGTGGTACACACAAGGACACAGGACAGAGGTTGAGTCAACTTTAATCCATTTCAACTGGCTGCAAGTGTGATTTAGTTATTGCCACCACCTGTTATGTGCCACAGGTAAGTAACAGGTGCTGTTAATTACCCAAATTAGAGAAGCATCACATGATTTTTCAAAGGGTGCCAATACTTTTGTCCACCCCATTTTTTATGTTTGGTGTGGAATTATATCCAATTTGGCTTTTTGACAATTCTTTTTGTGGTTTTCCATTGACGACAAATTAAATGAAGATATTATTACCAAAGCATTTGTGATTGCAATCATTTTCTGGAAGAAATTGAGTATTATCTGACAGAATTGCAGGGGTGCCAATAATTTTGGCCAGCACTGTATATATATATATATATATATATATATATATATAATTACATTTTATTGATTGCTAAGGATCCCATAATTTAAACATTATCTTCGGATCTTTCAAGATTGATTGTTTTAATAGCAAGACCAAATTCATCAATAAGGAACACACACACAATCAGAGTGATGACCATCACAATCCTTACTTAGGGTTTCATGTCAAAGGTCACATAAACATCATATAAATGTGTGTTTTTCTATAGAAAATGTTGACATATGGGCTTTATTTTAAGAATAAGCATTATGTGGTTTGAGATTTTGTAGACATAAGATCTGGAACATATGGCTGCAAATCCTCATGAATTAAACATCACCTACTTAACTCTAGGGCCATATGTCCAAGACATTTCTGACGAGCAGCGGAAACATATACTTTTATAATTTTACCTATGAAAAAATGTCAGTCTTTATTCTATTTGTACCTGATATATTTTGAACATATTGTTATGCTTTAGTCTAGACATCTAATAACAGAAGTAAAAATTACAAAAAAGTAGCTAAATTTATTTGCATTTGACAACTTGAACAATTTTCACATTTAAGATATCTGTAATATTATACATCTTTTTTTGTTTGTTTCATTTTGCATCTTAGCAACCTGGACTTAAAGAAATAAGCTCATTAATGAATGAAGTTATAAACCTTAAAATTGTAATCAAAATTTAATACAGATTTCATGTAATATACAAAAGAAAAATGTGCAAAATGATGGTATTTAGAAGGAAAGACTTATCAGATAAGATTGCTTCTAAGGGCATAAGAGTTCATCGAGCTAAGAAACCCAGATTATAAAAATAAATTGGTATTTACATCTAGCTGGAGGTCCATTTTATGACTTTTCCTCTTGTTTCTATGATATTGTGTTTTCACTGATAAATGCTAGATTTGGAATTTAGCAATACAGAAAAATCACAAGGGATTTAGATAAATAAGGATTTCAAAATTGAGAATTAAAAAATATTACATTCTAATTATTTTTCACCTGGCCCTCAGTTCTTTTCATTTTTGCTTTAACTGTATTATTTAATTGTCTTATCTTATCAAAATGTCCATTTAGGAGGCACTGTAACAAATATAGTTTTTTCGCTGGAGTATTTTTCTTTATGGCAACTAAAGATCTGAAAGCGTTATAGGGGGATTTTTTTTTTAACTTACTTCCTGCCTGGGTTCTTTTTCATCCGATCCTTTTGTTTCTGGGATGGTTCCAACTCAGGATCCGACCCAGCACCTGTCACCCAAGTACTCTATATCCTCCCTAATCTCATTGTGCAATGGTGTTTAGAGATAGGCAAATCAGTTGGCAATGAACCGGATTCGACCCAAATATTCCAAACTGTTCAGTTTTTAACAAAACCAAACAATTTAGAATTTGTCTCGGACGAACTAAAATGACCACCGCCGGTAAATTATTATACTCTGGGGTCATCAGACATCATGTCAAGATGCTTGGTGTGCCCATGTCACCGCTGAGGCCTAATCACAGGCATCAATGGTGACCCTGGGTGCATGACGTAACAGAATAGCACCAGATGGCGTAAGAAATAAGACAGACTTCTGGATGTCGTGAGGAGGGCCAGAAGAGGTAACGGATGGTGAGTATAATTTTTTTTATTTCTGTAACTCCCCTAACTCCCCAGCTATTATACTCTGGGGTCTGAAGAATAGATTCCCTTCCGGTTCTTTTTGAACAAGTTCAAATGGAATCAGGGTTTCGCTTCATCCAAATACAGGACGAAACAAAGCTTCTGGGGTTCACCCACTAGTATTGTCTAGAGGACTGGCTTTACTATTAAATTCAGAATGGGGGGGGGGATTTTGAACCTGTGAGTATCAGATTGCTTGTACTATAGACTGCAATACTGCTGTATTGCAGTCTATGGGGAAATGGCTATATACAGTAACTATTGAGGCCTGCAAGAGGCAAGCCTCGATGCATATATAGTTATAACAGGCTCCCAGCTATCAAAGAAAAGAGATGGATTCTGCAATCTTGCTTGCATGAGCTGTCCCATTAACTAAATTTAAGTGGATGCGAGGTTGATTGATTCTGGCAGCACCAAAACTTTTACAAAAGGATTAATGCCCATGATCAGAGATCCTGTGAATGCCCGTGGTCACTGGCATTACCGCCGGGTCTCCACTGTAATGCTACAATAAAAACTTTTTGACAGGGGCATGCTTAAAACCCTAAATCCTAACATTGAAACAACATCCAGGTTGTTTAGTGGACAAAAATACTTGAATTATATCAGAATTGTTTCAAATGTGCTTCCACAAATGTGCTCGTCAATGCTAATTTTTGGTTTGCCAAGTGAGATAAGATGAAATTTGGCCAAAACTGCTCATTTTAATAAGATTCTCCAATGTGTAGGTTTACAGGTAAAGCCTAACAGAAGAAGATGCCCTACTGGAAGTCCCTATTTCTGGTGCTGCCAGACACTTACTACCATTTCTTCATTGAAATAAACAGTTTAAATGTGTGTTGGGGGTAGAGGGAGGACTAAGCTGGCTGCTATTTAAAAAGTAAAAAAAATATATAATTAATAATCTATTAATTTTTTCAGACAGGCCAGTAGACCACATCAGTATACAGTGTACTTTATTTCACCCAATGGTATTAATAAAAATGCATACACAGCATAGCCAATCAATTTAAGTAACAGTAGGAAACAATAAAAGAAGAATAAATACGTCAATGGCTAAGATCAAAGATTCCATGTCAAGCAGTGGTCTTGGTAATGTATAAATCTTGACTTTTCATATTACCCTTATAACCTTTTTGTCATAACAAAAAGTTTAAACATACTGTAGCAACATATCAAAATACTAAGATATTTTTGTTGTCACTTTATATGACAAGACAATTAAAGGGTTACTTTGCATCATCGTGCCTGTGATTTGCTCATATGTCAAAGGACCAATTACATTAATACCTTGCATAAGGTAATACTTTTTTAAACCAAATATTGACTTTCCTGTATAGCGCAGGAACATTGTTGCTTGATTGTCAGATGCTATTAAAATATGTTTTAAAATTTCAAACTAGAACTGAAATTAGTCAGATTTAAGCAAGCTGAAACAATATTCATCCACTGTAATTATCTCTGATGGCTATAGATACATTTAGATAGTAGACATTTTTAACTTCTTATTGACTATAGTGTTTTGGTCCTAAATGACCAGAAAACCTTTTAGCAATTTTGTGCATGTGATACTTCAACAGCCCTAACTTTTTTATTTGTTGTATTACCAAGAAAATGTTTGCATTTATTTTCATAGTATAGTTTTTTTTTCTTTTATTTACATTTAATGGATTAAAGAGCCAAAAAGTGGACACTACAGCATTGTTTCCCAACCTTTTAGACTCAGGGCACCCCTAGTAAATAAAAATCTCCTCGGGGTATCCCTATAAAATAATTTTTACCAAAAGACAAAAAAACATTCTAAGGATGCAGATAATGTTGCATGAAGGCATGCTGTCATCCTCCCAGCCAGAGTGTTGCAGCCCCCTGCCAGGTTTCCAAAGCATCCCTGGGTGCCGTGGAACGCCTGTTGGGAATCACTGGTCTACAGTGTCAAAAAATTTACTTGTATGAAACAAAATGCCTCTTTTAAATGCATTTAACTATAGAAATCAAAAATTTGAAATTTCAAGATGTTACAAAGAATCAAGTTTAGTGACCAGTGTTAAGTAGGATACATTAGTTTCAAAAGAGAACCAGCTAAACTGAAAAAAGTTTTTGTGAGTTTGAGGCTCCTAAAAAAAGAAAGCCCAAAATATTGCAGAAAACACAGGTGTAATTTTTTTCCTTATCCCTTCTATTTTCAGCTTTTATGGTCTGTCCACATGGGTTGGATCTGCTGGAGATGTTCCAATATTGCTAAATTTCTCAAGTATTTATCAAGTCAGTTGCAGTTATTTTCTTCTAGTTCTTCCCCCCTTTTAATGCTCTTAATATAGTTTAATATTGTGTGCTCCAGACTTATCATGTGTTGGTAACTATTTTGAACGATTTTACACAAGGTTCATCACTTTGCTTTTTTGTCGGGGGGAGTGGGCATTGTTTTTCTGGAGTTACATTTTACAATGCGATGTATATCGTTTATTTTTTAAAAAGGCATAAAAAAAGGGGCAACTGTACTCCAGTACATGGGTGGCATAAAGAACCTGAAATATCTGACAGCAGTACAATCACAATTTACTTTAGATGGATTTGGACAGAATTTACATCTTTTGTCTTGTTATAAAAATTTGTAAATTAGCCACATGGAAGTATACTGTACATCAGAAAAAAGGTGCATGCAGCTAAAAAGGTGCAAAAATACAAATAGTAAATTCCCGCAATGTGTTTTTCTGTTGTGAATTCTACATACTACATTACATCATGTAAATGTATTGCATGTTGCATTTTTGGGGAGGGGGAAGGAGCAGAAATTCTACTATGAAATCCTTAGAAAAATACATGTAAAGACATGCAATAAAATCTGCAAAAATTTTTTTTCTAGTAATCAGATACATCCTCAGAAAAATCGGCAATAAAAAATCCACAGCAGATCTTACCCACGTAGACAGACCCTCAAATGACTGAAGGATCTCGTCCTACCGAAACCACTTTCGGCACACCTGAGAGGGCTTCATTTACCTCACACCCACCACCAGTGAGTGTTCTGAGTCCATAGGATAATACGAAACGAGCTTTCAAAATTTTATATATTTATTAATCCCTAAAAGGGTCGGTACTAGACACTTAACACATACAGAGAATACATGGAGCGGTCAGCAAGGAAATACAAGTGGAAAGCAACATGACACGATGCACAAAATAAAAATAGGAATAAACAGAAGAAAAGGAAATATTACCAACACAAGCCTGTGATTGGTTCTCTGGGCTCCGCATGTTGAGCTCAGGGCACGTACTTAAAGCAGTCCAGCCAGCCAGTCAACAGGAGTATGGAAGAAGAAGAAGAAAAGGGAGAACAAGTGGAGGTAGAAGGAAAAGAGAGAGGGAGAGCAAAAAAAGGCTACAAAAGCAGAGAAGAGAAGAGAGGAAGAGGAGAGAAGAGAGAAAGAGAGACAAAAAAAAATGAGGGGGGGGAGAGGCGGCAGCTAAGGGGTGAGAATAGGGGGTGAACAGAAAGACATACCATATAAGAGCCCCAAACAGGGTTCAGAGAAACATCCATGTCAGGTCCTCAGCATCCGGACCCGCAATCCCCAACATGGGGGCAGATATTAACAGATATGCAGTTATAGTACCGAGGCCAATGGCAGAAACCATGTACAAAGCACCACGCCCAGGACTAAGAGGAAGGCCCAGAGCCCAGAAGTGCCTGATACTCTCCAGGGCGTTGGAATTCCAACCTGTAGAAACAAGTTTTGTTAAAGACTTCAACCGTGTCATGCAGGAAGGAAGTGAGGTTTTCCATGCGCATAATCTCATTGACCTTTAGAATCCAGAGGGAGAGAGGAGGAGGCTCTACTCTAGAGTTCCTAATTTTCTATAGGAAACAGAGAATTAGAGGAAGGCTTATTCTGTAGCCATTGGCTTTATAGTCAGAGAGGGGTTTGTGAAAAGGGTGGGACTGACTAGGATATTAGAATATATATATTTATTTATTTATGTATTTTTAATATTATTAATTGTGATGTGAGATATAATAGGATCACAGGAGATAAGGATATTAATGGAGGAATCATGTAGATGTTTTACATTTAATATTCCTTCAAATAGTTTAAGCATTTAATAGATTTTATTTACACTTAAAAAATCATACATATATAGACACTCTCACAAAATCCTTTCTCTCCCTACATTTATAACAATATAATTCTGCTTGACTGAACTATTGTACTGAACCATAGATCTGACTTATGAGATTGCGGGTTTAAAGTAAAATTGTCATTGGAAACAGATTTTATGAGTCTCAGAGATATTTATCTCCTCTTATAAGATTACCTTGTCAAACACGCAGGAGGTATCAGCATTCTTATATTACCTGTCAGCACAATATATTTCTATCCTTAGACCTTCATAAAGCTAACTCTGAGTCCAAATAAACAATTATTGATTATATTTTGACATTATCTGAGTATGATGTTGGGTTATATAAGCAGACAAAGTAACCAACAGATAAGCTGAGGGAAAATATCTAGATGCCCTTGAAATGTCCATTGGACTTTACAAGTAATATGATGTAACAAATCCAACAGGTATATTCAATAGTATATCTTGGATATTTCCAATTAGCACATAATGAAAACCTAGTCTTCTTAGTGGGATTTTTCCAAAATACAGTTGAGGGTGATATTTATTAATTTTTCCTAAAATATGGACAGCTTGGAACTGCCCTTAATCACAGTGGATCATGCTGAATGATACATTTGTACGTCTTTGGACACATTTTTCTAACTATATGGCACCTCTTGGTTGGCTCAATTTACACCTTTTTGCACCAAACGTTTGGAGAAATTTGATGCATGTTAACTAATGCCCTTCTCATTTAGACACCCCATTTCTGTTAGACCATGCCACTTGAAGTGCAAAAAACGTCTATGTGGTAGTGGTATGAATATGTTTTCTATTAATTTCTTATTCTAATTGGAATATTCTGTACCTTGCAAATTCATTGTAATAATGTATATACTAGCCCATCATAGGTTATTATTACCACCATTGTGACCCTGTTTTTGCATAGGGTGTGATTGCTGACTATTTTAATTGTCAGTTTGTATAGTTTTTTAGTAAATTTTGTATACTATGTATACTATGCAAGTGATTACAATATTAGAGTGAAATGATATGTTTGTTAGGGAAAACTGTACAATTGAAAGGAGACTCTAGTACCCTGTTCGACCACCTCGAGTCTGGATACAAGATGAAATATGGTTGAGCATGGAGGCATACAGGTTATCCACAGATATTGCAGCTGGGCCTGTAGATCCTTTACACTTGTAGGCTGCAGAAACTGGCATCCCATCTGGTCCCAGAAATACTCGATTAGTGACCGGGCAGGCCAAGGAAGTGTTGCAATCTGAGACATTCCTGGGAAACCCTTGCTGTGTGTGGGTGAGCATTTTCCTGCTGAATAATAGTAATACAATGGTTAGACATGTAATAGGCACTGTGATTACACAGGGGTGTGTAATGAAGGTGCCACCTGTGTCTGAATGATGGTCAAGGAAGAATTGAGAGTTGTTCATGCTTATTGGCAGATTAAATGATCCTGGTGGTCTGACTGGGTCATCCAAAGCCTGTTCGCCGTGTGTGGGTGCCCTCATCATAACCACTGCCCCCAACACTTCCTAACAGTTAGGTCAAAACTACCTGGATGGCAGGCAATTTGTCAAAACAAGCATCCTGCTTCTCTCAGTCCAGTGATCGCATTATACTGTAGATAGTTACATTATCAAGTTCTCTGGATTGAACTTCACTCTTTAAAATGGGTCTTGACTTGCTAGTAAAGGGGAAGGTCCACAGTTGGTGATCCCTGTTTTGGCATCCATGTGACCTAGTAGTATTTATTGATTAAGATTATCCTGATGGGACATCCCTGTTAAGTCTTTCGGGGATTACACTTTGCTGATGGTGGATCCACCAGCTTAAAACAGACAAATACTTATGGCACTTTAAATTATACGATCTATGAATGATGGCCCGAAACAATGACAATTTGGAGAAAATTTTGAGAACCAGGCTTTATTATCAATTCCAAACCCATATAGAATCCATACCACCAAAGAATTACACCATCACAATCAAATATACAAATAGTGGAGGTAGAGGCATCATCCAGGCATATTAGAATAATATGTATGAAAAAAATGACATATAATGTCTGCCAAATCACACTAACAATAACTAATGTAATTGTCAATATATCAGCGATATAATATAAGATAATAAAAATTAATATATCACCATAAGTATATAAATAGTATAGACAATATGATAATTCATATATCCACATCAATATTGAATTCAAACAGGCAAGATTATATTTAAACAGACAAGATAATATACACATGTATTACACAGTCATTAGAAAATAACATGATCCGGAGGGGTGTGGCCTAGCTGTGGACTGCAATGGCCGCATAGTCTCAGAGCTCTTGGTATGAGTCCTATATAGCGACATTCTAAGCAACGGGCCCGTGTCCTTTGGGCACAGATTCTACCAGCAAAAAGTGTCTTACCTTCGGCGATGCCGAGAAGAAAGAAGTCGGCGGTGAGACCGCAGAGGATTTCCGACTTCTATTTCCCCCCATGGGGGGGGGGGAGGACCAGCATGGAGAAGGCCCGCGCCTAGAAACGGAATCTAGGGCCTCGACTCCACCTCGCGACCCACCGGAGGAAACAAGCGCGCTCTCCGCTCACAAGAGAGCGCTCTCAGCCCCATCCTTACTGCGGCTGCTGGACGGCGCAGCCGCGGAGCTACCTGGGCCTTCTCCCCGGCAGGCCGGGGCCTACAATGGAAGCGGGCCTCCGCGGGTCGGCGCTTCGGGATCTGCGGGCCTATCCAGCCTGGAGACACATCAGTCGCCTACCGCCAGCCCAGTTAAACAGCGACCCAGGCTCCAGGACAGTGACTCCCAGGATGGCGAGGTGAGCAACAATGTGCAGCCTACCCCCCCACCCACTGATTTTTTTGCAGAAATCCCAGAGACAGAGAACCCACTCACTGAGGCCTCTATGAAATATATGCTCATGGCTTTCTGCAAATCACTAAAAACGGACATGTCTCTCATGGTAAAGCCACTAGATAGAGATCTTCAGGAACGGAAAAACCGTACCGTTCATGTTGAATCCAAAATGGCGGAATTTGCGACATCACACAATGCATTAATAGATGCTCACTATGAGATGGAGTCGGATGTGTCGTTTTTGAAAGCTAAAGTAGCAGACTTAGAAGATCGCTCACGGAGAAATAATCTGAAATTTAGAGGGATTCCGGAGTCGGTCTCCGCGAATAATTTGACGACGTCCAAGATCTGATCCGCTCGCTCCTGCCGAATCTTACAGAGATGGATTAAATTATTGATAGAGCTCATAGAGTCCCCAAGCCATCTCATCTAGATGAAGCATTACTCAGGGATGTTCTCGCTAAAATCCACTTTTATCGCACTAAGGATCTGGTTTTGATGACTTCCCGAAAGGTGGGTCACCTACCTGAACCATATCACAAAGTATCTATTTACTCGGATCTGTCAGCCATGACACTGCAATTCATCCCTATTACAGCAGCTTTACGCCAGCACCACATTTTGTACAAATGGGGATTTCCGGTCCGTGTGATCATTACCCGAGACAACACGGTGCATGTCGTTAAAACTTTGGAAGAAGGAAATCGTCTGCTTCACAACTGGAACATTCCGATTGTCGAGATACCACCCAAACAACCACCTGGTCCTGTGTCGGATGGATGGCACCAAGTGAGGGCCCAGAGACGTCCACGCAAAGGGCTACAAAGCTAAAGACTCACCTTTTCTTGGATTTCATATGTCCACTGTCGTTGAACTTATCCCCCCAGGATTACGACAGCCGCTGGTCCGCTGTACCATACTCTTTTTTTTTTCTTTGTTTGGTTTTGCCACGAAGGTTTATCCATTGGTTATGTAATTTGCATGGTTTGTTTTTCTTTTTATTATTGGTTCTGGCACATTGGGCGTAGTGAATATGAAGGGTGGAAACAGTTTCTCTTCAAACCAACAGTGACACCTACTGGTATTCGTTGTGGTAAGAATCTCAAAGCATTTCTAACTGTGTATCATGGTACTTAAGATTATGTCCATGAATGTCAGAGGTTTGAACTCTCCTCGGAAAAGAGCCAATTTATGGCGTGAGGCCCAAGGGCAGAACTGTGACATTCTTGCACTACAAGAGACACATCTTTTAAGGGCAGACGCTTTTCGCATCAATCACCCAGCATACCCACATGTGTTTCATGCTCACTACTCCTCAAAACGTAGGGGCACATTGATTGGGATTAAGGACTCGGTAGCGTTTCAATTGTTGTCTCAATACGCTGACCCGGGAGAGCGATTTGTTATAGTAGTGTGTATTATTAACAATATCACCTCTACGCTGGTATCAGTTTATGCCCCAAATAGGAAGCAGGTGGCGTTTCTAGGGAGACTGGTGAGGGCGGTAGGAAAGAGGAAGCAGGGATGTTTAATATTAATGGGAGATTTCAATATGGCCCCGGACCCGCTAGTAGATACCACGTCTGGTATACTAACACGTCACCCCTCCTTATCACAGGCTATATGGCGGTATGAATTATTTGACGTCTGGCGTATCTTGCATAATTCTGAAAGAGATTATACGTATCTTTCCACGGTACATAATAGCTATTCACGAATAGACTTGTTCCTGGTTGAGCAGTCTAGCATTCCCCTTGCTAAGCAGTCCGAGAAATCTCAAATAACTTGGTCAGACCATGCAGCGATAACCTTGTCCATAGCTGAGAAATATGAATCTGCTAGAGCATATATGTGGAGGTGTAGTGACTTTTTAATGTCACAACCAAAGTTAAAAGCAACGTTAGAGAATGACCTGAAGGAATTTTTTCAGATTAATACCCCCTCTGCTCCTGGCCCTGAGATACTGTGGAATTCTCTCAAGGCCTTTATTAGAGGAACGTTTATTCGCCTAGGACATATATCGAAAAGAAAAATAGGATGGCAGAAATAGATCGTCTACTCCGTCAGATAAGAGCTATAGACACCAGCAATAAACAATCTCCGTCTCCCTCACTTGCGACGAAATTAATAGCTTTACACCAACAGTTAACCGCTTGTTTATTGCATAAATATGAGAAAAACCTGAAAAAGGTTAGAGCTACATATTACTCTCAATCTAACAAAGCGGGCAAACTTCTAGCATCCAAGCTTAAACAAAAGCAGGCAAAATCCAGGATTCCATTTATGTATAGCAAAGATGGTACATACAAAATCTATGACCCTATTGGCATTGCTAACGCCTTTAAACATTTTTATGAAGGCCTTTACAACCTAGCGGACAACTCTTCGATAGTCCCCCCAACAGCCCAGGATATTGAACGATTCCTCAAGGCGGCTCAACTACCCGCACTCACGGAGTCACAGCTGGACTCCTTGAACGCGCCTATTACCTCAGCAGAATTACTATCTATCATCAAATCACTGCCATCACATAAGTCTCCGGGCCCTGACGGCCTTACTAATGAATATTATAAATGTTTTTTCCCAGCCCTGATGAGCCCACTGCTGTCATTTCTGACAGCCGTGGTAGATTCTGGGGTCATCCCAAAAGAAAATCAAGAAGCCCTAATAGTTACGTTGCCAAAGCCTGGCAAACCCGCCACTAGCCCCCAGAACTTTAGACCAATATCATTATTGAACACAGATTTAAAAATTTACGCTAAATTAATAGCAAGCAGACTGGCAGTCTGTCTCCCAAGTTTGATAAATTACGATCAAGTGGGGTTTGTTAAAGGGAGACAATCGTATGACAATACTAGACGTATAGTGAATATAATACACCATGTCGACTCTAGAAAGGAACAGGCAGTGATCCTTGCATTGGACGCAGAAAAGGCGTTCGACCGCATTTGCTGGTCGTATGCCTTTTCGGTGCTTAGAGGTATGGGGTTTTCTGGAGCTATCTTAAGAGCGATTGAGGCGTTATACTCAGCACCTTCTGCGAAAGTGTTCACTAACGGAGTAGTCTCGGACCCATTCCTCATTACAAATGGGACCAGACAGGGGTGCCCCCTGTTGCCCCTGATATTTGTTCTTTCTATAGAGCCTCTAGCCCAAATACTTAGATTAGACCCGAGGGTGGGGGGCATTGATATAGGAGGTAAGTCTCATCTTATATCATTATATGCTGATGATATTATTCTCACTCTGTCTAATCTGCAGACATATATTCCTCATCTTATGGACACTATTAGTACTTTTGGGCAATTATCATTTTATAAATTAAACATGGCCAAATCACAGGCATTACCTTTTAATGTCCCTCCACCCTTGCTCCAGCATCTACAATCGACTTATGATTTTGATTGGAGGAAGGACAGTGTTCAGTATTTGGGGATACAGGTGACAACATCATTAGGAACCCTCTACAAAAGTAACTATATCCCAATGTTAAAAATATTGCACGAAGAGACCGAGCGAATGTCTAAAATGGATGTTTCTTGGATAGGACGGGTAGCGGCTTTTAAGATGCTGCTATTACCTAGACTATTGTACCTGTTCCGTACGCTCCCAATATCCATTCCTGTTTCCTTTTTTGAGACAGCACAAAAGGTGATTTCAAAATATGTGTGGAATGGTAGGAGGCCTAGAATCAATAAAAGCTTTTTATTTAAGCAACGAGAGGCAGGAGGGCTGGGAGTACCAGTGGTGAGGAATTATTATATAGCATCACTGGTTACTCAGTGTGCAAGGTGGAAGTCAATGGATACCTCGGTTCCATGGCTACATATAGAGCATGCGTTTATATCTCCCCTAAAGTTGGAGGATGCGCTGTGGCTGCCCTTCTGGAACATTCCGGCTCCGGGATCCTTCTCCCCAGTCATGTGCGCTTTGCTAATGGCATGGAAGCTAATACATGGGAAAGCAAACCCAGTGAAACATTTTCATATTGCAGAAATGCCTCTGTCATTGATGGCCTGGATGATTGATGGCATGGGGGTCTCGGGTTGGGAATTGAGGGGGATCACGCAGATTTCTCAACTATACTCTGACTCTAAACAGCCTATACCGTTTGTGGATCTTAGACAAAAATACGGAATCCACGTAGGGGATTTCCTTAAATATTTTCAGATATGGCACTTCATATCTAAACATCCTGTGACGACCCTGCCCCATAACGGTTCACTTTTTGCTTGGTTGTCGACCAATGTGAGGGGATTACGATTCCTTTATGATAAAATGGATGGAATTTCGACTTTTACTAGATCCACTCCGTTTCGTTGTTGGGAGAGAGACTTAGGAATGGTCATTACTTCAGATGACTGGCAACGAACGATTAAACTGATCCATCTGTCTTTAAAATGTAGCACCCACATAGAGACAGCAATGACGGTCATTTTACGGTGGTATACAACGCCATCTACTTTGCAGTTAGCGTATCCCTCCATGCCTGGGAATTGTTGGAGGAACCTGCCCTATAATTCGTGGTTACTGGGATAGTGTCTTTGAAATGCTCTCTGAACTGTTTGATGTACGACTCCCCCCCACTGCACATATGGCGATTTTGCTACTTGGAATTCCAGGAGAACTGAATAGGCATAAGCAACTTATTTGTAAAATTCTAACGATGGCTAAACTAATGTTGGTACAGAGATGGAGGGCAACAGCCTCCCCGCCTATGTCGGCCCTGTTACTAGCCATTAACAACACATATTCCTATGAAAGGGTAATCGCAATGGGTAATTACTCGTTTCATAGATTCAAAATAATTTGGGATGCGTGGATACATTCTAGATTTGTCACGTAAAAAGAACGGAATGGTATATGAAACCCAATAGAGGGGGCTGGGACAGAAATAGGGTTGGATGTGAGGCTCGCCAACCCCGTCGAAAGGGGAATCAGGGAGGAATAACCAATGCTGCGGGTATGAGTCAAATGTCCTCTACGCAACTACACATCTCATGTAGAAGAGAAAAATGTTTACGGAGAATACACCCTAGATATAGATATCCACAGCCTAGTATATGTGCCTAAATGTTATTTCTAATGTTCACTTTATAAGTAATCTTCATATTTGGTTTTAAAGATATGCGGTTCTAAGAATGTATTTTGAAACTGTATTTCAATGTATATTAACTGTACATCGCAATATCTACTCATTTTGTTCTTTGTTTTTGTATTCTGAAAATTTTGAAAATTTGAATAAAAAATATTGAAACTAGAAAATAACATGATCCATTCAAGACCTATAAACATCCCAATGATAATAAATAAATAAATAAATAAATAAATAAATAAATACCCAGGTGACCGCCACGACCTCCACCTCGAGCCCCAATGCGCATTTCGCCCACACTTCTTATCAATTCCATCAAGAAAGGAGAATTATTAATTTCTTTTTGTGCTCACCTTAGTCATTTTATGATATATTGTCATACTTTTCACATATAGGTATGTACAGTATACTGTGTCTCTAACATTTTCTGTCATTACTATAACCTTAGTTGTGCATTCCACTTTCTCTTTTTAATGTACGGTACACATATTTCTCTAACTTTACTAAGAAAAGTGGATCTGTGACAGCTTTATTATCCAATATCTGATGAATGTAAAAATTCAGTACCATCCATTTCAATCATGTCTTTTCAACTACAGATGTATTTTATTTCAATCTCATTCCTCTTACCGAGAATAAAAGTCAATCATCAGGGGTGCATTTAGAAGGAAAATATGAAAGAGCTTTTGATGCAATGTTTGCTTACAGTCTTAAGTTGTCATTCAAGGAGCAAAATAACCATCCACTTAGTGAAATTTGATCATATTTCTCCACTGTGGTATAGCTCATTTACAGTATAAGTGCACTCTGGATCAATAAAAGGAAAGAACTTTATCAGTAATATTCAGCCTCTTATATCAAAGATTCCACATATGATGAGATGGTAAGAAAATAACTATTACAGGGTAATTACTGTAGGATACTGGATTATGATGTGTGATAGCAGGATCCCTGCCCTGGGCTAAGCTATAATCTCCTTCTGGCAATTTTTATATATTTTTTTTAAATATTTTGTTCAACTTAGAAGCAAAATAAAGGTTACAATGTACAGATGTGTCCACAATTACCTTTCTGCAAATTTCAATAAAAACTTCAATTGCTCTCTCTACAAAATCAACACATTACAGCAATATGCAATAACATTGAGAACCTGCAAATTCACATCACATCCATTGAGTGGCCACATATAGGCACATGCAGTTAAACCTCCTAAAAAGACAACCTCTTGAAAAGACCACCAGAACAGGTTTCCTGTAACAGATTTTCAGTTACACCATATGTTATACATACTGGCTATATTCTTCAAGAAAAACGCCCATCTTGAATCCCAATGCACAAAAACATGAATTTTTAAGCTGTCTTCATATACAGATGTGTTCTACCTTTCCTGTGCTCTTGGCTGTAAATATACAGATATGTATATCATGGGGCACTTGAACTGATATGATAGTGGGGGCAATGTGACTGTCATTGCAGCGAGGCACTGTGACTGACATTGTAGTGTGACACAGTAACTAGCATTGCAATTTGGGGCATTGTTACTGGCATTGGAAAGGGGTACCATGACTGGCATTGCAGAGGGGAACCTTAGTACTGTATCTCTACCGCTACCTAAATATTACTCACTAAAATGTTTAATAAAAAACACCTTTTCCTCCTTTTTTATGTCTCTTATGTGTCTTATGGCCAAATGCGTCCTGTAACCTGAAAAATACGGTACTTACTATTTTTTATGGAGATCAAGATTTGGTCCTAGATATACAGACACATGAGAAAGGAATATGCAAATTAAATCTCCTTGCTAGAAAATATGAACTTGCTCCAGTGCCACCTTTTGGAAGGTAGTTCCCTATAGATTAATGCATGTTTTCAAAAAATCATAATAGCATAATCTCAGAATAATAGCCAAGACAGAATAACACCTACTAAAGTAACAGGGATCCATGTAAACCATGCATTAATCTATAGGAAGCTACCTACTTCGTTAAAACCAGAGTAATATATTATGTGCATGGGGGATATCTCACTCTCCACCTAACAAAAAAATGATTTGGAAATTTTAGGACATGGTATAATTGGAAGAAATCTTTAAGTAATAATGAAACATAGGAGCGTGTTATGTTTAACAATGAAAACTGAAAATACATATATAATTCACTGTTCAAATACATTCATACAATGTCTCCCATTTCTCTGCTGTAGGTATTACCAGAATGCTTTTGTTTGTAACCTGATAAAGAGAAAGTTCATGATGCACAACTGCACTAAAGGCTACACCAGCGTCTGCGGTTTGAGAAACAGATGCCTGAGCTGGCAACTTCTTTAAATAGTACAGCAAATTCCAAAGTCGCCTGGCACTGTAGGTAGATAACTCTGGGATTTTGGCATAATAGAATCAATAACAAATAAAAAGCCATAGCAGCAAATAAAAAGAATGGTTAAAATTATCAGAAGAACACAGACATTGTGGTAGTAGCTTACTGTAAGAGTCTGTGTTTGAGGTATTTGGATGAAAAAAAGAGACCAGATATAAAATGTAGAATTGTAAATTACAGGAGTGAGTGATGCCTTGTGGGAACCATGGCAAAGGAAATATAATGGGACTGATTTCATAGTGTAAGGCGTAAGAGTGATAGCATTGATGAACAAAAAAAGTTATTGCAATGCTACACCGTCCTCTGTAGTTAGTGCTTGACTTGAGCAAATTTCATCATACTGTATGATAGGATGCCTAAGCCAGAGGCATATCTATAGGGGGTGCAGTGGTAGCAGTCGCTACCATGTCAGGAGCCTTAGGGGACCTCAAAAGTCACACTGCCACATAAAATATACCACTATTCTAAATGTTATAAGGTTACAGATTTTGCATTGGGGCCCAGAAGTTTTAAGTTACATATCTGCCTAAACCTATGCGTAAAGAACATAGGGTATGACAGCACTGTCATAGAGGCTATGACATGTTCACCAAATCTTAAAAAGTTTTCTGAAGAATCAAACACAGATGGATTATCCTTTTGGAGTCTGACCCCAGAACCCTCATAGAACAAATAGCTTGATGAGTCCTCAATTGCTTACAAAGGGAAAACTTTTGTATATATAGCTGTGCCTAGTAGTGCATCTTAGCCCCATTCAAGTGGCCCCTTCATTCTGCTGACTAGTGTAGTGTCCCAGGGGTTTGACATTACCATGGATCCTAGTGGTTGGGTCCTTACATTTTCTAAGAATTCCCTATAGAGCCCTTATGAGTAGAACTTTCCATTTAATATCAGAAAGTTAAAAACTAAAAGTCTGCAAATGGAGAATTTTTTTAAAATGTAGAGTTTAATTATTCTAAAAATGACATACAATCGTGGAGTTTGAAAGTTATGACATTGTCGATGAACTGAGAGAGCGAGAGAGAATTCAGTCTGAAATTCAATATCTTCAGGTATGTGATCTTAAAGTTGAGATTAAGTCTATGATTGATTAATTTCATTTAAATGAAAAGTTACTGTAGAAGGTCTGCCCCAGTGGGTAGTGGAGTCTGGAGAATGATGAAAGGTTACTTACTAAGACATAAACCTTTGACTAGACAAGACACCCAGACAAAAATATAGTTGCCTGAAATTTAGTAAATAGTAATAGTCTCAGATCTTCTTAACAGAAATGTTACTATATGGAAATCTCAACAGACGTTATACATCATATTGCAGACACAAATGTTTGAAATTGAATAATATAGGACGTTGAATGCCTTTACTGTATGTACAATAGGTGTAAGGTTGGCACTGTACTTGACACAAATTAGCTTAATAGATAGACAGATGTAGATGTCTATTGCATAGGAGCTATGTTTCATACTGGTTTCAAACATGCATTTTGTTAGGGTTAAAAAAATCTAAAAAACACAAAATATACAAAATTTAAATTACCCCCTTTCCTCATTTTATATAAAAAAATTAATATACTAAAAACACGTTAGTTGTCCCAAGTGGCGGACATACTTCCTAACCAGCATGTACAACTGCACAAGGGCCCTGAAGGAGAGGAGGGCCTTGCCCGCTAGACTCACTTATGCATCTTCTCTGCATAACTGCTGTTTAACTGGTTCCTTTAGAACCCAAGCAATAGGAATCTGAAGCTACCCAGCATGCTATGGGCGAGAAGCACTTGTTCTGCTTTGGAGGTGCTGTCTGACTTTTGTATTGTGCATATGGGGGGGGGCTGTGGCTCCCTCTATGTTAGGCCCCTTGCACTTAACCATGTGCTAGTTCAGTGTGCTATCTGGGTTTTTCCTGGATAGCACACTGACCTATTAATTTCTGTCGGCCCACGCACACGACCATGTATTACATGATCCAGTGTGTGGGCCCACAGTCCGGGCCGAAAAACTCAGGAAAGGTCCTATTCCTGTCCGGTTTTGCGGTTTTGCGGTTGTGCTTCCGCGATTCCTATTCATTGAATGAATGGAGTAATGAAACATCCGTGACATGCATGTGCTGCCCATGCTCCGGCCCTACCGGTCAATCATGGCCAGCGGCCAGCACACATTGTGCAATAAGCCTTACAACTTTTGTTTACATTGTAGGCCTAAATCTGGGCCTGTGAGTAATATGTATCTATAATGTAGGGTCCTATTGGAATGAAAAGTGATCAAAATATCATACCTTCCCCAAAATGATGTAAGAGACAGCCAATGTTGTCCTAAGCTTCATTTGTCTGTATAAACTGTTAATGTTGAATGTATTTCTGTGATTCTGTTCCTTTAAGACAGCAGCCATTGTAATTGTGACATGAGGCTGGAGTGAGACCCCCCCCCTTTTATGTCAGCCTGCCTGTTCTGCAGACAGAGTGTGAGCAGAGAAGCAGGAAGTCACGAGACAGAGAGCAGCAGCCATCTTGGCAAGTGTTGTATTGAACTGGTGTGGAGATTTTTCTGTACAGCTAAGCTGTATCTTGGTCCAGAGACAAACAGAGTGTAAAGAGACAACAGGACTAGTGAGTCCACGTGAAAGGAACTGTGCTCAGTGGCTGATCAGTGAGACTGACATTGTGACTGTGTATATGGATACCACAGATAGAGACTCGCAGTGCTGTTGATGTACTGGACAGCACCTGCTAAATCCCGGCTTACATCCCAGCTCAGTGTATGGATTCGGCAGGACTGTCAGTGTGCTGAGTGGAATCTGCTGTTGGATTACATTGCATTCATTTGGTTTCCCTGTTAAAGAGGACTTCATTTCTCCCAAGATCCTGATAACAGTGAGGAGAGGACGCTTCACTATAAAAGAAAGGAACGACTTTGGGCCCCACCGCGCGCTTCTACGGACTGTAAGCGGTCCACCTGGACCACTGGGGAAAAGGGGGTGCACCCAAATGTGAAGTCAGGGTCAGTTAGGGATAGTTTTGAGTATATTGTTCATTCAGTGTCCATACTGCAGAAGTGGACAGAGTAAAAGTAGAAACCGTTGCAGAATTTGCCTTGAAATTGTTCATGCTATATTGTATATTTTGCTTGTCTTTATCCCTGTCATTTTACCTTTAACTAGCCTTTATTAACTTATAGTAAATATTTTTTTTTTTTTCTTGAACTACCGCGTGTGCGTTCATTTCTGGTTGCGGAGTCCAAACCACCTGCCTTGCTCTCGGTTCACAAATTGGCGTAGTCGGCAGGATCCGCTTACCAGAATGGACGGTGACGCACCCGTTCGGGAGAATGGTGCTGGAGGAAGAATGCCAGCAGGGGCTATAATGAGTCAGTTAGCTAAATTTGATGGCAATAATATGTCAGTGAGTATGTGGGTGGAACAGATACGAATGATACAGCGAATGTACCAGACCACACCAGAAGTACTAGTAGAGCTAGCAATATTGACATTACAAGGGGATGCTAAGACCACGGTGATACTGAGGCCATTTGAACAAAGGCAGACATTTGAGCAAGTAGTCCAGATTCTAGAAACCATCTATGGAGAAACTGTATTGCTGGGGTCTCTGCAGGCTCGGTTCTTCCAGAGGGTACAACAGGAGAATGAAAGCCTTCCCCAATATGCAAATGCCCTACAAGAATTGCTCCGAGATATTCAAAGGAAGGAAAGAGGGGGCTCGCCAGCCTTCTGTAACCCTGATCGGACTCTCCGTGACCAGTTTGTCCTGGGGATACGTGACGGCAGTTTAACTGTGACTATGCAGGATTTTATACGATGAGAGACTGATGCTAAATTCCATGATGTACAGGTAGAGGCCATCTCCCGTGCCAATAGTATGGTCCCGAGGCCCCAGACCGCAGTTGGAGTTACTTTGTCACAGGGGGCTAGTTCTGGCTCAGAGACAGTAGAAAAAGGGACGGTTAAAGAAATTCTCACAGTAATGCAGAAACTGCAAGAGCAAATGGAACACTTGCACACTCGTTGTGATGAGCAGTCTATGAAAATTGCAGACTTCCAGAAGACTGGAGATGAAAGGGTGAGCCATCCACACCCAGCAAGTCAGAATCACCCACCACCCCGCTGGAGGGATGAGGATAGGACCTACCGAAGGGGTCCAAATCATTTAGTGCAGTGCTCAGGAGAAATCGAAGGGGCTTACCGAAGGGGCCCAAACAGATGGCCAGAACGACGGGAGATACGCTGCTGGGAGTGTGGACGGATGGGCCACGTTGCTGCTAGATGTCCAGAGCAGCGACAAACTTATGAGAGACCGCCGTTAAACTGAAGTCCCCTGCTGCTGTAGGGCGTGTAGTAGGGGAGACTGACAAGGAGACTATGTGGGGAGAATGACCTGATGATGACCTGATCGCTGCAAGTCCTGTCATACAGGTGGAAATGGAGGGTATTCCGGTTACCGGGATGATTGACACGGGTTCCCAAGTAACGACCTTGAGTAGAGACTGTTATGAACGGTACTTCTGGCAACATGTGAAATATGATCCCCATACATTCGTACGAGTGGTCGCAGCTAACCAGTTACCAGTTCCGGTCGTGGGAGTGGCCTGGATGAATGTCCGGGTATGTGGCCAAGATCTAGGTAGGAAAGGCATTGTGGTGGTACAGGAGTCACATGAAGTAAAGGTCCCTGTCATTTTGGGGATGAATGTGTTAAAAGAATTAGATCAGATCCTCTTTGAAAAGAAAGGTCACGGTTATTGGAAAGAAACCACCACCCATCGGCCTACTCAAACAGCTTTCCAGCGGCTGATCCAGACATGTGGCTTACAGAAAAGTTCGGATGCACAGCGTCCTCTGGCTCGAATTTCAGTTCCTTTGCATACAAAAGTTACACTGCCACCCAGTCGGGAGACAATAGTGTCCATGCCCGTAGGCACCTGTCGGAAACTAGAGGGCATAGCTGTGTTGGTAGAACCACTGCAGGCAGCCGAAGGAGGTGTTGATCCGCTAGTGGCCCGTTCCTTGGCAATAGTTCGCAATGGAAGAGTACCACTTCGATGTGTAAACACTCAGGACCAGAGTGTGGACCTGACCCCAGGGAGGCTGCTGGCTAACATCTATGTGACTCCGGAGGAAGTAAGGAAAGTAACTCCAATGCAGCTGAAGCCGACTGAAAGGGATGAGTGGACCGTAACTGTGTCCATGGGAGAAGATGAGGAACCCACCTCTGAATGGAATGGCTGTGCAATTCGAGAACAGATGAAGATGGATGTAAGTTCATGTTCTCTGGAATGGGTGCAGAAGGTAGATGAGCTGTTGTGGGAGAACCGAGCCACCTTTGCACGGTATGCTGAAGATTTTGGATGTACCACAGGGATCTACCATGAGATTCCCACAGGAGACACCCCTCCAATTAGAGAGCGCTACCGACAAATTCCTCCACAGTTGTATCGGGAAGTGAAAGAACTGTTAGCTAAGATGCTACAGGGTGGGATCATCCAAGAAAGCCAGAGTCCCTGGGCGGCTCCTGTGGTGTTAGTAAGAAAAAAAGATGGGTCCATCCGATTTTGCGTAGACTATCGGAAGTTAAACGCTTGCACCGTACGAGATTCCTACCCCTTGCCACGGATTGAGGAGTCCCTCTCAGCGCTAGGGAGAGCCCGATACTTCTCCTCACTAGATCTGGCTAGTGGGTATTGGCAGGTGCCGATGGCCACAAAAGACAAGGAGAAGACGGCATTCATCTTGCCCATGGGACTATACGAATTTAACCGGATGCCCTTCGGGTTGACAAATGCACCCGGAACGTTTCAGCGGTTGATGGAGAAATGTCTCGGTGACTTCAACTTTGAGTTCACTCTCATCTACTTGGATGACATTATAGTGTATTCTGCGACCTTTGAAGACCATCTCCACCAGTTGGGGCAAGTATTTCGAAGATTGCGGGAACATGGGCTCAAATTGAAACCCAGTAAATGTCGGTTGCTCCAATCTGAAATTGATTACTTGGGTCACCGCGTATCAGGAGAAGGGGTGAGACCATCAAGAGACAAGATAGCGGCTGTTCAAGATTGGCCGATACCGACTACCCTGCGAGAAGTGAGGGCATTCCTTGGAGTAGCCGGTTACTATCGACGGTTTATTAAGGATTTCGCCAAGGTTGCAGCACCACTTAATGCTCTCCTACGAGGCACATCCGGTGGTCCAAAGAACCGGTCCGTGAAGTGGGGACCTGAACAGGAACAAGCCTTCCAGGCATTGAAGGATGCACTGACAACAGCCCCAATCTTGGCATATGCTGATTACCACTTGCCGTTCCAGCTATATACAGATGCAAGCCTGTATGGTCTTGGAGCAGTGCTTTCCCAGCTTCAGGATGGCCAGGAGAGGGTCATAGCGTACGGCAGCCGGTCTTTGAGAGATTCTGAAAGAAACCCCGAGAATTATAGTTCATTTAAGTTGGAGCTGTTGGCACTGGTATGGGCCATGACCGAGAAATTCTCTGAATATTTGACCGGTGCTGAAGTTTTAGTACTGACTGACAACAACCCACTAGCTCACCTGGAAAATGCCAAGCTCGGGGCGTTAGAGCAGAGGTGGATAGCCCGAATGTCTACGTTCAATTACCGCATTAAGTATCGGTCCAAGACAGAGAACCAGAATGCTGACGGACTTTCTAGGGTAACTGCCCAGACCCCCACAGAAGACGTGGATCATGAGTTGGAGCATGTGGAGGTGCCCGACTTCAGCAGATTTTCACAGGCCTTGACCGCCACTAATCAGTTTGAGATGGAGGGGACTGAAATGGCTCCTTTCTTTGGTCCCTCACGACAGGAATGGGCACAGATACAACAGACCCATGAGGGGCTGGCGCAGATGATCAAGTGTGTTGAGAAAGGCCAGAAGCCCTGTAGAGAGGAAAGAGAACGACTGACACGTGAGATATTATCTGTTTTGAGTCAGTGGGAAAAGTTGGAGATGAAAAATGGAGTGCTATGCCGAAAGGTCTATTTACCTTCTGAGATCGACATTCGATACCAAATTGTGGTGCCTAGTGAACTGGCTCGCTCGTTGGCAGTTGAGGCTCATAATAAGAATGGACATTTTGGTCATGAGAAGACCTTTCGTTGGTTACAGCGACTGATTTACTGCCCTGGTCTTCGTCAAATGGTCGAAGAAGTATGCCGCAGCTGTCGAACTTGTGAGATCCATAAGGCAATAGAACAGAGAGCTTCCCTGCAAACCATCGTGACCCAGGAACCTTTAGAAATCGTCATGATAGACTATCTAATGGTGGGCCCATCCAATAGCGGACACCAGTATTGCCTCGTAATGGTGGATCACTTCACCAAATTTGCGGTGGTAACCGCCACTAAGGACCAGACAGCTGAGTCAGCAGCTCGTGCTCTGTGCCAAGATTTCATTCGAGTATATGGGTGCCCCCAACGCATCCACTCAGACCAGGGCGCCTGCTTTGAGGGACACGTAATGAAAGAAGTTCAACGTATCTACGGGATAAAGAAGTCGCATACGACTCCATACCACCCTCAGGGAAATGGGGCCTGTGAAAGATTCAACAGAACTCTGCTACAGATGCTGCGGACTCTGGAGGAAGACAAGAAGTTACAGTGGCCTCAGTTCTTGTCTGAAATGGTGTGGGCCTATAACAATCAGGTCCATTCTACAACGGGGTACTCTCCTTATACACTTCTCTTTGGGCGGTCTGGGCGAAGTATAGGAGAATTACAGTTGAATGATGTGGATGGGTTCCCTCCGAGGGATCCAACCTCTTGGGTGCGGGCGCACCGGCAGAGACTTGAGACGATCCATCGATTGGTGCGGCAGCGCCTGCAAGAACATCCCCATCCTGATAAGACCCCAGTGCAAGAAGCACCATTGCAACCAGGCGACCTGGTGCTAGTTCGTGTCAAGAAACCCCAAGGGAAATTGGAAAGCAGATGGGAGGCTTTGCCGTATCGTGTTGTTGGCCGCAAGTATGCGAATGGGCCAGTGTACCAGGTCCAGAAAGAAGGAACTGATTGTGTTCGAGTACTTCACCGAAATATGTTGCGCCTGTGTCATTCTGAAGGGACAAATCACGATGGGCCTGCCAATGTGAATGAGCTCCCACAGTCAGAGAATGGAGGTGCGGAATGGGCCTCCGACGAGGAGGATGATTGTTGGCCGATCCCTGCTCCTGGGGATGTTCCACCTGTGACTACTGTATCTCCGGCCTGTGCCCCCTCTGGTGCGGAATCCGCTGGTCCTTCTCAGCCCATAGCTGCAGCACCCCATAATATACCACCGGTCCTCAGACGGACCACTAGGCCAAATGCTGGTATTCCCCCTGTTCGGTATGCGCAGGATGAGTTTGTTTGGCCTGCCATACATTGGTATACTACCACTCTGTGCATAAAAGTACAACCCTCTGGATATACAGTCATAGGCAGGGACTGCCAATCTTAAAGTGGGGGGGGAATATGTAAGAGACAGTCAATGTTGTCCTAAGCTTCATTTGTCTGTATAAACTGTTAATGTTGAATGTATTTCTGTGATTCTGTTCCTTTAAGACAGCAGCCATTGTAATTGTGACATGATGCTGGAGTGAGACCCCCCCCCCCCTTTTATGTCAGCCTGCCTGTTCTGCAGACAGAGTGTGAGCAGAGAAGCAGGAAGTGACGAGACAGAGAGCAGCAGCCATCTTGGCAAGAGAGAAGACAGGTGTATGTGCTGTGTTGAACTGGTGTGGATATTTTTCTGTACAGCTAAGCTGTATCTTGGTCCAGAGACAAACAGAGTGTAAAGAGACAACAGGACTAGTGAGTCCACGTGAAAGGAACTGTGCTCAGTGGCTGATCAGTGAGACTGACATTGTGACTGTGTATATGGATACCACAGATAGAGACTCGCAGTGCTGTTGACGTACTGGACAGTAACTGCTAAATCCCGGCTTACATCCCAGCTCAGTGTATGGATTCGGCAGGACTGTCAGTGTGCTGAGTGGAATCTGCTGTTGGATTACATTGCATTCATTTGGTTTCCCTGTTAAAGAGGACTTCATTTCTCCCAAGATCCTGATAACAGTGAGGAGAGGACGCTTCACTATAAAAGAAAGGACCGACTTTGGGCCCCACCGCGCGCTTCTACGGACTGTAAGCGGTCCACCTAGACCACTGGGGAAAAGGGGGTGCACCCAAATGTGAAGTCAGGGTCAGTTAGGGATAGATTTGAGTATATTGTTCATTCAGTGTCCATACTGCAGAAGTGGACAGAGTAAAAGTAGAAACCGTTGCAGAATTTGCTTGAAATTGTTCATGCTATATTGTATATTTTGCTTGTCTTTATCCCTGTCATTTTACCTTTAACTAGCCTTTATTAACTTATAGTAAATATATATTTTTTTCTTGAACTACCGCGTGTGCGTTCATTTCTGGTTGTGGAGTCCAAACCACCTGCCTTGCTCTCGGTTCACAAATATATCAATAAAAATTAAAACTTGCCTCACAATAAAGACCCCTTATATATCTCTGTACATAAGGTAAAAGTATAAATAAAGGTATTAAAACATAACAAAAACTTCATAAATTTGGCATTGCAGTGAAATAAAGGTAATGAAGGTAATATGCCATTTTTATTACACAGTGTTTGCACTGAACTGCATTTTTTCCAAATCCAACAAATTCCAAATTTTTTTCCCAGCACGTTGTACGGTATATTAAATAACATCCCTAGGAAGTACAATTTATCCTACATAAATGCAAAAGTCTGCAGTGGGAAGGAGTAAGATGGATTGTCTAATATTTAATATTACTTGTGCATCCAGATACCATCTCTTCCTTAGGTGAACAACATCTGCCGATTTGTTCAGTTCTGATGTTCATGTGCCCATTGCATGCACTTCTGGGGTCTGCAAATGCACCCTAACCAGTCTTCATCTACATAGCCCCATAAACTGCAAGAAGAGAAATTGTTCTATCATGCCTTAATGTCTAAGAAATAAGAACAGATGGGCTAGACTTCACACTGCATGTGCTTTGAATACTCTTTGTGGGTACAAACCACTGCATAATGTGAACACCCGACAAGAGCATTTTAAAGATCTAACTCAGTCAACTAGCACTCACAATTTATCCCTTGTAGAAGTCACTCAGATACTTACTGTTGCCAATTCTTCTTCCTTCCAATACGCTGTATGACCTCACTGTTCACGTGCTACCTAGTATACTTGACCCCATCACAGGTGCCATTGTTACAAATGACTTTACCTTTTTTAAGTTTTTAATGTTTTAATGTTATTGCTGATCTTTGTATAATACTTTCAATAATTTACTTATTAAATAAATGTGCTTGTAAAAAAGTCAAAAAGTAATAATAATTTCTGGGTTTTTTTTATGGCAATAAAAATCACATGGGAACTAAGTCACCTTGAAATGACTGTCTGAGACAAACATTAAATATAGCCCAGGAAAATTCACACACAAGACCTTCATAGCATGATACGGTGTTTGAAGTTTTTGATGTCTGATGTTTTGCCAAAGCAATGTATTATTCTGCCTAAGTGTTAGTTAATAAGTTTATTCATTTAAATTTTTCCCATTAAGATGTTAATGATTACATTATATTATATTAGTATTTTTTGCAGTAAATATATATATATATATATATCTTAAGGTTAAAAATAAAGGGGTTGTCCAGGGGTTATCAGGTAGATGGGGGCCAGACTAGAAATCACAGAGCTCCCTATTGGAAAGCCATTCCATTGCCTACATTGAAAGTAAAACTTAGATACCCAACCAGATGTTCAGAGAACAGTGTATGGAGCCAGAGCAGACAACAATGTTCCAAAAGTGAACCTGTAGTCTCGCTTTAGAGATATAGATATTAATGGTCTATCCTCATTCTAGGTAGTCAATTTCAGTTTAATGGGATCTTTGCAATCATTAGGAGACCAAAACCTTGCAATTGAATGGGCGCTCAGCTGCAATAATGTGATATGGCCTCTACAAAGTATACTAGCCATGTACTTCTAGTTCAGTACAATGTGCTCTAAACAGCTGATCAGTGAGGGTGCCAGGTTTGGGACTGCCACCAATATTGATGACATTTCTTGAGGATGAGGATCTTTTTGGCAGTCTATCAATGCATTATCAATGTATTAACAGAGTTCCTGTAGGAAAAGCAGAGGAACTCAGTAACTGCACAACAAAGAGTTGATGCTCCAGAATTTTTTTTGATGAAGAATGCAAGTATTTATTAAAATAGGAGAGTTGAGAGGCTAACAGGTTCTGTTTAATTATATTGGGATCATGAAATGTATTTTTGTGTATAAACTGTTCAATCACAATGTTAGAACTTCAATATGAAATAAAATTGACTAAATATGCCAGAAATTTCTATCATTTTGTTTTTCAGCAATATTGTCATCTGATTTTTTTTTAAATAAAAATATATAATAAATGAGTTGACCACAACTGCAGTGTCTAAAGCTATATGTAAATAACCCTTCAGTCACATGACGGAGTTTCAGCCGTGAAACACGGTATGTGTGTTGGCTGGATTTACTGACCTGAACAGTATGTTGTGAGATGGACTCCTAGCAGTATAGTTATCTATCAGTACTGAATATAATACCAGACAGTATGTAGCTGGGAGGCAGAGACTCCTAGCCACATAGATAACTATACTGCTAGGAATCCCTCTCCCGACATACTGTTCAGGCCAATAAATCCAGCCAACACACAAATCGAGTTTCACGGCTGAAACTTGGTTGTGTGTATATGGAGTAAGGCCAGATTATCAATTTTTGTTAAAATGGGATACAGTGCTGAACTGTGTCATAACTATGATATTAACTGTATTTGACACTCTAAGCTTTCTGCTTAAAACCAGGGGTGTGTTTCAGTTGGTGGCACTGCAGTAACTGTGATGTGGATACTCCCTAGATTAGTTATGTGAAATCCTCTTAAACTATGCTGCCCTAGGCACACATACACAGTCCTGCTTGAAAACTCTTTGTTCTGCAGGCTGTAGTGAAAATTATGTCAAAAGATACAATAAATGTAATAGTCACTCAATAAGTTATTTTTATTGGCAGATATTATTGTGGTTTGTCTGTCAGGATTACTATTTCTTTCCAGTCTACACATTTGTTGAAAAAAAGCATGTACAGTACTCTAAGTGTATAATATATATATATATATATATATATATATATATATTTATATATATACAGAACTGCATACCTTTTTATGCAATATCTATCTATCTATCTATCTATCTATCTATCTATCTATCTATCTATCATCTATCCACAAACACACACACATGCAAGAGAAACTCTAAACGTTATATATTTTATTATTATTATTATCATTATTATTATTATTATTATTATTAATAATAATAATAATAATAATAATAATAATAATAATGATAATAATAATAAGGACGATGATAATAATAATGTAAATAATAATAGCAGTAATAATAATAATGATAATAATAATAATAATAATAATAATAATTAAACAATAAAGTTCTAAGTATAAGCATGTACTGTATAGCAACCTTCTATTTGTAGCCAATATTTATACCTTTCACATTTATTTCTGGTATTCTGGTCTAAATACTAATGGAAGGAACATATGTAGAAGATAAAAAGAGTATAAATACCAGATAAAAAGGGAACAAAAAAAACCCAGATCACATGAAAGATAGAAGTGAATGGAATTCATTTTACCTGTTCCCCTGTTTATATTTATGGTCTTTCTATAAATTATAGTAAAGACAGGCTGAGTCTGCAAGACATCTGAGAAATATTACTGTTAGTTAAATAAGTTGAATGGTTTGTCTGAAAATGTATAAAATTCTGTTTTTAAGAAAAAGCACATTTCTTCAGAAATACATAGCAACATTTCTAGTTATTGTTACAGTTAAGATGTGACACGAAAAATTCAGTTCAGTCGGCAGACATTTAGTTATTGAAATCTCTGCTTTTTCTAAGTCAAGGAGGCGATCCTAAAAGTCACAGAGGGAAAGCTGTCAGTCACTGATAGGACCGCCTCCTTAACTACTCAACATAGAAAAAAGCAAAGGTCTCAATAGATAAAGTTTCCCACAAAAAAAATATATATTTATATATATTATATTTTTATATATAGAGTTGAAACCAGAAGTTTACATACACTATATACAAAGACACATATGCATGTTTTTTTCACTATCTGACATGAAATCAGAATAATCCTTTCCTGTTTTAGGTCAATTAGGATTACCAAAATTATTTATGCCAGAATAATGAGAGAGAGAGATTTTTTTAAGGCATTTTTATTACTTTCTGCAAAGTCAAAAGTTTACATACACTAAGATTACTATGTCTTTAAACAATTTGGGACAGCCCATATAATGATGTGAAGTCTTTGGAAGCTTCTGATAGGTTTATTGGCAACATCTGAGTTAAGTAGGGAACACACTGCTTCTTTGTGTAACATCATGGGAAAGTCTAAAGATATCAGCCAAGATATCAGAAAGAGAATTGTGAACTCTCTATGTAAATGGATAGCTATCCCTTTGCATCAGTTATTTTGTATCCTCTAAACGGAGCTGCTAAAGAGATATACAAAGCATGATGTGAATGGACCCTTAGTTTTACTGTAAAGAATGTTGTTTTTTGGAACTATGGAGCAGAGAAGATTAGTTGATCATCTTAATACAGTATCAATGATTACTTCTATAGTAAGTACAGTGCCTTGCGAAAGTATTCGGCCCCCTTGAACTTTTCAACCTATAGCCACATTTCAGGCTTCAAACACAAGATATAAAATTTTAATTTTTTGGTGAAGAATCAACAACAAGTGGGACACAATTGTGAAGTGGAACAAAATTTATTGGATATTTTAAACTTTTGTAAAAAATAAAAAACTGAAAAGTGGGGCGTGCAATATTATTCGGCCCCTTTACTTTCAGTGCAGCAAACTCACTCCAGAAGTTCAGTGAGGATCTCTGAATGATCCAATGTTGTCCTAAATGACTGATGATGATAAATATAATCCACCTGTGTGTGATCAAGTCTCCGTATAAATGCACCTGCTCTGTGATAGTCTCAGGGTTCTGTTTAAAGCGCAGAGAGCATCATGAAGACCAAGGAACACACCAGGCAGGTCCGTGATACTGTTGTGGAGAAGTTTAAAGCCGGATTGGGATACAAAAGATTTCCCAAACTTTAAACATCCCAAGGAGCACTGTGCAAGCGATCATATTGAAATGGAAGGAGTATCAGACCACTACAAATCTACCAAGACCCGGCCGTCCCTCTAAACTTTCATCTCAAACAAGGAGAAGACTGCGAAGAGGCCCATGATCACTCTGGATGAACTGCAGAGATCTACAGCTGAGGTGGGAGAGTCTGTCCATAGGACAACAATCAGTCGTACACTGCACAAATCTGGCCTTTATGGAAGAGTGGCAAGAAGAAAGCCATTTTTCAAAGATATCCATAAAAAGTCTCCTTTAAAGTTTGCCACAAGCCACCTGGGAGACACACCAAACATGTGGAAGAAGGTGCTCTGGTCAGATGAAACCAAAATCGAACTTTTTGGCCACAATGCAAAACGATATGTTTGGCATAAAAGCAACACAGCTCATCACCCTGAACACACCATCCCCACTGTCAAACATGGTGGTGGCAGCATCATGGTTTGGGCCTGCTTTTCTTCAGCAGGGACAGGGAAGATGGTTAAAATTGATGGGAAGATGGATGGAGCCAAATACAGGACCATTCTGGAAGAAAACCTGTTGGAGTCTGCAAAAGACCTGAGACTAGGACGTAGATTTATCTTCCAACAAGACAATGATCCCAAACATAAAGCAAAATCTACAATGGAATGGTTCACAAATAAACGTATCCAGGTGTTAGAATGGCCAAGTCAAAGTCCAGACCTGAATCCAATTGAGAATCTGTGGAAAGAGCTGAAAACTGCTGTTCACAAACGCTCTCCATCCAACCTCACTGAGCTCCAGCTGTTTTCCAAGGAAGAATGGGCAAGAATTTCAGTCTCTCGATGTGCAAAACTGATAGAGACATACCCCAAGCGACTTGCAGCTGTAATCGCAGCAAAAGGTGGTGCTACAAAGTATTAACTTAAGGTGGCCGAATAATTTGGCACACCCCACTTTTCAGTTTTTTATTTTTTACAAAAGTTTAAAATAACCAATAAATTTTGTTCCACTTCACGATTGTGTCCCACTTGTTGTTGATTCTTCACCAAAAAATTAAAATTTTATATCCTTATGTTTGAAGCCTGAAATGTGGCAAAAGGTTGAAAAGTTCAAGGGGGCCGAATACTTTCGCAAGGCACTGTACATAGATGCACATACATATTGACTTTGTGTATTCCTGAAGTGGAGAGGAGATGTCCTCATAAGAGCTTGCTTCTATCCACAGGTTGAGGAAATCTGTTAAGAGTGGGGATTGAATAATGAAACCAACCAAAAACAACTATAAAGTGAAAGAAAGTTATAGCCAAGGATGATGTACATCTATAGAAGGACAGTAACATCAGGAAGAAGAAAAAGAAAAGGAAGAAGCAGAGAGGGAGAGGAAGAGGGGAAAGAAAAAGGAAAAAAAAAGAAGGTGGTGGAATGGGGAATAGATAGGGGAAAAGGGAAACAAGTTACTCTAGGTTCACATCAGCATTCGGGTTTCCGTTTGGGGGGTCCTCTTGGGAGGGGGGAACAATTTTCAGGCTGTCGGGGTCTCAGCAGACAGACCCCCATCAATCAGGTATTTATCCTCTATCATTTAGGTGAATACAGGGCAGTAACATTTAGTGACTTACAGGTGACCTCTCTGACTAATCCTTGACATTTTCCTTCTCTTCCCTTTAGACGGCCATGACCACTTCTTCCAGTTGTGACTTGTCTCTGTAAAGTTTGCAACACAGACATCTTTGGCTCCTCACTTTTCCAGGCACCCACATTGTCCTCACCTGCACACCCATCCTGCTGCTATCCCAATTATAAAATATATGATATAACCCCACATAATGAGTAATACTCCCAAGTGCATCTTTATATTAATAATGTCCGTGTGTACCCCAATAAATAGTGCCCTTTATCAATACCCTAGGTGTTTCCTAATTAAAAGGTTTTCCAGGTCATTAATAAAAAAAAAATCAGTGGGGCTCAAAAACCCTGGACCCCCACTGATCAGATGTTTGAATGAACTGTGGTACCTGTGTAAGTGTATGTGTAAGTTCATCTCATAGCGGCCATGTAATGTAACTACAAAATCGTCCTATACACGTCTATGTGACAAGACTGTAAGTACATCACACGGTCACTATAAACAGACAGCGTATGATATAAACAGGCACCATAGCCCCTTCAAACTGCTGATCAGAGGGAGTGGGGTCCACTGATCTCTTATTGATGATCTGTCCTAAAGAGCTGGAAAGTCCCCTTAGTAAAGCCCAAGTGCCAACTTAAAGGGGTTGTCCAGGATAACCACTTTTTTAATATGAGGCTGGGGGGCAGTGGTGTAACTAGGAATGGCTGGGCCCCAAGGCGAACATTTGACATGGGGCCCCCCGGACAAACCCCATTCCTGCACACACTATTATGCCCCATAGTGGCCCCTGCACACACTATTATATCCCATAGAGGGCCCTGCACACATTATTATGCCCCATAGTGGCCCCTGCACCGTTGGTGTTCGCGGGCCTGCAGCCTCACTTACTGATCCCTTCTTCTGCTCACAGCTAGGTAGATAGGTAAGTAAATACGGCCTGTTTCCTGCTGGGGATAATCCAGCAGGTAACAGCCTATTTAAAAAAAAAAAAATCCTCACTTACCTTGATCTCTTGATGGAGCTGCTGCCTCCTCTTTTTGACCTGCGCATAGGACATCTGCATCTCAGCGCAGGAGGTGCAATGACATCATAGCATTGCCCACTGCGCTGAGAAGCAGACGTCTCCTAAGCCAGTCCAGGACAGGTCCCGCTCAGCTTTGTTTGTTTGTTTGTTTGTTTGTTTTTTACAGTGGCCTGTCTTGGGCTGGTTTAGGTTAAATAAATAGTGAAAATGTCAACCCTTCAAGAAGTGACGGATAGTGCCACTTGAGGCGGCTGCCTCACTTCACCTCATTAGAGGTGCACCCCTGACCTGAGGGTTCCAGCTTCATGATCAGAACAAGCCCCTGACCCCCAGGTTACTCCACTCCCTCGCTCCTCTCCTGATCTCACAGGTAATTTACCTATGCTATGGGGGATGGCTGACTATAGTAAAGCCAGCCCTCATAACACAACTAAATTACCTGTGATATCAGAATAGGAGGGAGGAGACAGAGCAACCCGGGAGTCTGGGCTCGTTTTGATCACATGATCTGGGGGTCGGAATCAGGCCGTAACCTCGGGGTCCATGATGAAGAATCTGCCAGATACAGCAAGGTAACTTTAAGTTCCTAGACAATTGCTTTAAATGTGCCGTCTGTAGCAGCAATAATTGCTACTGAGGGTGGATGGTAGCATCACTTGTACTGAAAATGGATAGCAGCATTTTGTGAACAGGGGTTTGATGGCAGCATTAAGTTTATTGTATGTATCAGAATTAATAGTATTTGGGATTGGTTTAGGCATTATTTATGCTGTGTGTGTCATGGGCCCTCATGTGTGAAGACAGTATGGATGATTACTAGTGCAAGGGATCAGGGCTTCGAGAGGGACAGTGGGCAGGAGATGAAAGTGCAGGGGTGCAGGGGTGCATACAGCAGATGGCCCTCTGCTCCGGTACAGTAGTGAAGCTGGAAATTGTGGGCTTCACTACTAGATATACAGTGGGGGGCTCGGGCCGCAGCACCTACAGGATTTGCTGCTGAGCCCAAGAGAGCAACCCTTGCTCGAGTATAGTACTGAAGCCAGCAATTGCCAACTTTACTACTGTAAATAAATGGACTACACAGAACCCCGGGTAGTGCCGCACTGCAGGAATTTTAAGGGAGCCAGATGGAAAAATGTTGCAGGTAGCATTTTTCCATCCGGCTAAGGCACAGATACTGTGCTAGAACTGATGACTCTTGTACTAGAACCGATCCTATAGATGATGATGGGATACGTTCTGGGATCAACTTCCCTCCAGCTTTTATGTACCATATATTGTAGTTTAGCCCTATATAACTGATAACAAATTCCAAGCTCACGCAAACCCTTTATTATTACTAAGTATTAGATTTCATCTGAGGATGAAATTTCTCAGACTGGGATACAAACCAAAAGTAACAGACAACCAATTGAACAAAGCGGCAGCCATTAACAGAGACAGTCTGCTCACATATAGAGAGACCCAGAAAGAAGCCCGAGTGCCCCTAGTAGTCACCTACAACCCACAGCTGGAGATCCTACGAAGGATTGCCAAGGAGCTCCAACCGGTGCTACATAGGGACAACAGGCTCAAGGACATATTTCCAGTCCCCCCTCTCCTTTCCTTTCGACAACCACCAAACCTGAGGCGTATTATCGTCCGGAGTGCCCTGAAGGCCCCAACTGAAAATGGCACCTCACCTTGCCTACATAAAAGGTGCATGACCTGCAAGCACATCCACACCGCTGACAGTGTACCTATCCCACAGTCACAACAGGTGCACAGAATTAGGGGGACATTTTCCTGCAGGTCTTCCAATGTGGTGTACCTCATAATGTGTGTGCAATGTCCCACCACAGGCCTCTATGTGGGGGAAACAGGGCAGAGACTCAGTCAACGAATGAACTCACACAGATCCACCATTAATAACAGCAGAACCGATCTCCCAGTGGCCGCACATTTCTCCGGAGAAAACCACTCTATTGAAGATTTGCGGGTTGTGGTTTTAATGGGACATTTTAAGACACAGGAGAAAAGAAAAGAATGGGAGTATAAATTTATGCAAAAATTTCAAACTCTGCAATTTGGACTTAATATTCATGCCAGCTTCATGTCACACTATGCATGAACCATGAACTGAACTCAATATTCATGCCAGCTTCAAATCACACTATGTGTGACCTGTGAGGGTCACAAATCACCTCCTGATAGCAAACAGATAACAGCAAGAATTACTGATCCCTCCGTCACGCACCACAAGTTTCCAGACTGTTTTTTTGACCTGTTGTAAATAACTTCTCTACTTAGATTGCATTTTCTTTAAAGAATCCAAAATGCTTTGAAAACCATGTGTATAAAAATCTGTTAATTTTCAGTTCTTGTATCACACCATGTCTGATGAAGGGAGCGAGTACTCCTGAAAGCTTACTTATAAATATACTCAGTTAGCCTCTAAAAGGTATCGCCTGATTTCTTCACTCTTCCACTAAGTATTAGATTGTAAGCTCTTGCGGGCAGGGCCCTCAGTCCCAGTGTGTGAATTGAATATTTTGTTGTAAAGTATCTTTTTTGTCAGTACTTGAACCCTACAAATTTTACAGTGCTGTTCGGATATGTTGGCGCTATATAAATAAAATGTATTATTATTATTATTATTATTATTATTATTGATTGTAGAGGTATCAAAGTTATCAGATCAGTTGATATATATGTAACAAATAAAGCATGTACGTTATCACTCTGTGCTACCCTATGTAAGTACAGCATGGTTCAGGTATAGATCACATGACACAAAACAATATGATGCTACCTGGCTAATAAAAGTGATAAAAGAATATAAAGGACACATACAGCAGTTTATAAGTCTGATGTATTCATGAGCAGAGCAGTGACCATTCTTCTCCAGCATCTCCCAGTGCTGATCAAAATCCATTTGCTGTATATCTACATACATACAGTGGGGAAAAAAAGTATTTAGTCAGCCACCAATTGTGCAAGTTCTCCCACTTAAAAAGATGAGAGAGGCGTGTAATTGTCATCATAGGTAGACCTCAACTATGAGAGACAAAATGAGAAATTAAATACAGAAAATCACATTGTCTGATTTTTAAAGAATTTATTTGCTAAATTTTGGTGGAAAATAAGTATTCGGTCACCTACAAACAAGAAAGATTTCTGGCTCTCACAGACCTGTAACTTCTTCTTTAAGAGGCTCCTCTGTCCTCCACTCATTACCTGTAGTAATGGCTCCTGTTTGACATTGTTATCAGTATAAAAGACACCTGTCCACAACCTCAAACAGTCACACTCCAAACTCCACTATGGTGAAGACCAAAGAGCTGTGGAAGGACACCAGAAACAAAATTGTAGACCTGTACCAGGCTGGGAAGACTGAATCTGCAATAGGCAAGCAGCTTGGTGTGAAGAAATCAACTGTGGGAGCAATAATTAGAAAATGGAAGACATACAAGACCACTGATAATCTCCCTCTATCAGGAGCTCCACACAAGATCTCACCCCGTGGGGTCAAAATGATCACAAGAACAGTGAGAAAAAAATCCCAGAACCACACCGGGGGACCTAGTGATTGACCTGCAGAAAGCTGGGACTCACGTAACAAAGGCTACCGTCAGTAACACACTACGCCGCCAGGGACTCAATAACAAAAGTTCATTTCAATACTTTGTTATATATCCTTTGTTGGCAATGACAGAGGTCTCAGATCTTGCAGTACCAGACGTGTCCCCCTGCTTAAGCCAGTCTGAAGATTGCTAGAGAGCATTTGGATGTTCCAGAAGAGTATTCTGAGAATGTCATATGGTCAGATGAAACCAAAGTAGAACTGTTTGGTAGAAACACAACTCGTCATGTTTGGAGGAGAGTGAATGCTGAGTTGCATCCAAAGAACACCATACCTACAGTGAAGCATACTTATTTTCCACCATAATTTGCAAATAAATTCTTAAAAAATCGGACAATGTGATTTTCTGGATTTGTTCTCTGATTTTGTCTCTCATAGTTGAGGTCTACCTATGATGACAATTACAGGCCGGCTTCATCTTTTTAAGTGGGAGAACTTGCACAATTGGTGGCTGACTAAATATTTTGTTTCCCCACTGTAGCATCCTGTTAATGGCTGTGGGGAGCGCAGGTAGAGGTTGTAAGGTGCTCTACTCATGAATATGCCAAACTCATAAAATATGTGTATTCTATTTTTGTGTCATTTTGTGTATAAGGAGAGAAGACCTTTCCCATACTATGCTGCCCTTACATAGGTATTAGAGAGTATATATAAAATGTCTTAACAGGGCAAAGTCATCATTTCCTTACCTCCAGGAAATCAATAACTGAATGGTAATTCAAGAACTATTTTAGCAAAAAAAAGTCTTGTTCTGAAGACTGGTTTATATTTACTCATAGTTATAATACAGTTGTTCTGGGATAACAGCCCTTAAAACAGACCAGAAGACGTCTTCACTAATTTTTATGGACAGCTAAAATTAAGCTACTTTTAGTTCATAAATATTTTAGACTGTTTACACTGGAAGGATATCTACAAACTGATAGAGCTGAAAATTCTATAGGAATGCTCTTTTGGCAATCCAAACTAACTTAGCTGCCATATTTATCAGAAAATATGGCACTGTTTGTTTCCACAGTTATTTTTTAGACGAGGAAAGTAAAACATAGGCTGTTTTGTGTCAATATATGGAAGCCAAACTATGTAGAAAATTTTCAAATCTAATACTTTTTTAGTTTAATTTAAAATGCTGTATCGTTTTTTTTTCTTGGTATTTGGAAGGTATAGCAGAATAATTGCGTTTGGCACTTAGGACTTGGGAGGGGTACAGGCTTGTGAAAATGAGTGGGGATTAATTGGAAATTAGATATAAATAACAGAAAACAATCTCCACTAAAAATGCAATATCTGTGTCCAAAATGTAAAGGCTTAAAGCCACTAGAATATATACTGTGAGGGAGGGATTGTTAATGAAAACCTACAGTAGGAGAACTGCTGTACTGTAGATTTGCAATATGTGGATCAGTAGTACAGAGTACATACAAATATGAGCCCATACCTCCATCAGTCAATAATTTCTTATGTAGGTACTTGGAGGTTTTTCTCATTGATTTATAAAGAAATTGTAAGAAAATTTTTTTTGTCACATTCTATACTTTTGACCTTTTTTAGAGGAAAATGATACTTCACCGAGGCATCCTATGATGGACCAAAGGGTGTCTCTGACACTGTAACTCAGATAATAACTCGCATGAACCCTCAAACCAATAAAGATAACAAATAATCTTTTGTATATTCTAATTCCAGAATAAGTGACTAACAAATACCTATATTTTCCTAAAAGCCTTTTCACTTTGTAACCCAATTGTGTGTAACCTTTTAGGGGAACATACTGCATGAAATAATTAAAGCGGTATTTTACACTGGTTATTTTAGTTCTGTCATTAAAGGATGTGATGTGATGATAATGTGACCGATCGCCTTTTTCCAGAAAGACTTGTAACCCGTAACGAAATCCCAGAGCATTTTCTCTTAATGTTTGTTTGCTTTATGTTGCTTTTCATTGGTGATCTAGTCAATCCCTTACTAATGAAATAATGAAAGTAATGAAAACGGCATGTAAAAACTACTTGGTTGGCTGGTTTTGTACTTGTGGCTGTTGTTCAATACCTATGGATATAGCGTGTGAACAATGGATGCAGCAGTTGCTATGTCCTTAAAATGGCAGTGGTCATGTCATCTACCAGGTGACTGCATACCAGGATACATCTTTTTTTCAAGTGTTCTGCGCATGCTCAGTGGCAGGCAGCAGAATCTCCTGTATCTGCAAATGCACGGAACATGTCTCATGCAATGCAACACACTTTAATTAAAAATGCAGCTGTTTTCTGCTTGAAAAACCTCTATAAAATTCCTTCCACTAGGTATCTCCATTCTAGCTAATTTGCAGTTCAATCCCTTCCATAGATACCATTAAAAAGCAAGATGGCTTTACAGTGAGTGGATTGAGGAGGGACTGGTCTCCTCATAGATTGCTCTTTTCCTGTGTAGGGAACTTATAGGCTGCATCATACCTGATGTATATGCCCTGTATTTGCAGTTCAGTGTTCCTGGATCTCTTATAGTATGGTCACTTGGGCTTCTCTCAGCTATGTGTTTGCTATGGTACAGTTATCACTAGCAGAATTACATGTAAATAAACCACTAGTAGTTATAATGGATAGAAGAGGGGGCATTCTGCTCCTTATAGTGCACATCCACAGCATCAGAGACAAATGTAAAATGTGCTGCAGCCATAAAGGGGATACAAGCAACAGAAAAGGATAGGACACCTTGTATGAAGGCTTATACAGTCATAGAACTGATTGGCCCAGTAAGACCCTGCAGATATTCCAACTTTTCATGAAATCTCAGGTACCATTTAATAACTTATGGAATCCTGGGAGATTTCCTGTAGGACACCTGGGGCATCAGGCAGATTATTTAGGACTTCTGGGAAACTATTTAACATGTCAGCTAACAAGCTAAGTAAACAGCTGTAAGAATCTTTTCTTTTTCTCTGCTTTTTCAATGGCTTTTAATGTAATTTTCATAAAATAATATGCTGCAGTTATCAGATGCAAGTCGAATACTTCAAAATCCGTAACACCACTGTGCTGGACCAATGTGTTGGACCAATTTTCATTCTTCATATTCTTGGTATGCTGTGAGTTTGTTAAACAATGCTGACTATTTTAATGTTAACATTCTGGACTTCAAGTTCTAACAAGATGTTTATTGTTATGACTTGACCTATTTATCATATCTATCTAACCCTTAAACACTTGTAGTATATTAGTTAAACCCATTCAAATACTGATCTCCCCATCAGATGAAACAATACCACCTATGAGGCACATATACATAAATTACTTAAAATACAATTGACTCCAGATGAATATGGGCTCACAAAAATTCACAATTCTCTTGGAACTGTAAATCTCTCATCATTTTAAAAGCTAATTAACATCTTTTAGACTTATTGCTTTCTTTATGTTGTTTATGTTGTATTTTCATGTTTTGAATGCTTTATAGCATACTTCCCTTTGCTAGTAATATTCTACAGATCTGCTCAATATGATGTCTCACTTTGAAATTGGTCATGCTTCCAAATATGCCTTATGTTGAGATAAACAGGGGGAAATAGCAACCATAACACATTATGTGTGGAGTAGTACATCTTCATTTTGAAGCTTTTGAATAGATTTAGCACCTGCAGTAAAAAGACTTGCTTTGGCGATATGATAATATGAAAGTGATTTGTGATCAGCATGGAATAGCTTTGCTCTATCTCCAGCTGTGAGGAACTAGTTCACACTTAATCGCTCGCATTCAGTGAACAAAATTATTAAAAATTGTAATTTGTAACTTGCATATTTTCAGTAGAATATATATTTGCATTATAATGTAGAATGGAGACCAAAAGGTGCCATTTAAAGAAGAACTCCCGTGATTTTTTTTTTTCATCCATTATGTACCTAGTCCCCCAGTATATATAATTCAACCTGTATTACTTTTTTTTAGCTATTCCTTTCTATCTGAATTCTTTTCTTCCGTTCATGTGATCTCAAACAGACCTTACAAAATGTACATGGAATTATGTGAGAGAAAAAGAGATGGCCAGTGAAGGCTTCACAAATCAGTTTCTATCATTGGGGAAATAGGGTAGGATTCATACTGGCACATATAATTCTTGTGCATCAATACTCTCAGTGATGGACCTGACTAAAAACTGCAAGTGTACTGATCCACAGACATTACAGATGATATTTACTGAATACTATGAAAATCTAGATCAAGCTGATCTCACAAATATGTTAGCTGAAGATGCGTTTTTGGGTTTGCTGTACATGACTACTATGACATTAGATCTAAAAGACATGTTAGAGTCACATATAGAGTCACGTATGGAAGAAATCCATTTGGCGATCCCCAAATCACAAATCACTGGGCCCTGATGGGTTGCTCATTGAATACTACAAACTTTTATCCATTTATCTCCCCGACTTCACTGTAGACACTTTTTTTGACTAATGGATGATTTTTATTTCTACACCTAACAGAGATTTGCGGCACCCCAATTGAATAGACCTATCTCCCTGCTCAACCAAGATTATAAATTACCGTCCAAAATCTTGGCAAATAGGATCCAGACTTTCCTTCCTCATATTGCCATCCTTCACAGATGAACATTTTTGCTGGCAGATACTCCACTAAGAACATTCGGGCTGCAATGGTGGCAATGGTGGTGATGGGGAATGGGGACCAACTTCCGTCAATGCTATCATCTCACTCCAAATATTGATCTTTTCCAAGATATGAAAAAGGACTACCACCTCTCACCCATATTGTTTAACTTGTCCTTGGATCCCTTGCTATATAACATTATGTCCTTGTCCATGTTTAGAGTGATATCAATTGGGAGCAGAGTTGCTCGTGGCCACTTATGCGGATGATCTTTTACTGATGATTACATACCCCAGGAGCACTCTAGTCTTCATATTGGAGGAGACCCAGACTAAGAGTCTGCTCTTCTGGTATACTCTAAACGTGGACAAAAGTGAGGCATTGTTATTGAAAGGCCCATCAAAACCTCTACAAATTTCTTCTTTCACCATAGACTATAAAACCATGACTGCTAGCATAACCAAGTGAGGCGAGGATGATCTGACCCTGACCCCCTCTAACATCTTAAAGGCTATAGCTGACACAAATACATTTCTACCAGCATCACAATATGTTGAAATGTGGCTTAATGTAAACCATAGGGCCTATATGACTACTCTTTGAGGTCACAGAATGGGAATTTACCCAACGCCTGATAGCTTCAAATGTGGATGCCCAGAAGCAAATCTGTACCATTGTTTGTGGCAATTTTTCAGGTGTGTAAAAAACCTTGGGAACCCTCACTATGTTTATTTTTGGAAAAACTGGGTGGAGTCACCAGAAGGAGAAAAAAGTTTTTCTAACTATGGGAAGGCTATATTTCTCTATTGCTCCAGCATGTCAAAGATAAACTAAGTTTCCAACTAACAACTTGGTATCAAGAGCGGATACTGATGGGGGGTAACAAGGGGCATAATTTATAGCTGGAAGAGAAGGGGTGGAATCCGTTTCCTAATGCTCATGACTTCAGATGACTATCAGCAGATCTCCAGGGGACCATGGGGCGCTGAGCTGGGTTAGAGAGGCGATGAGTTTTTGTTTGTTTATTTCTGTTTTCTCATTTCTGTGGTTTCCATTATTGCTGCTTAATTATCTTTGCAATCCTTGGATGTTAAATTGACCGCTGCACTGCAGAACCTATAGGAGAGAAATGTTCTTGCCTATTTCTGCTTTGTATTTAATATTATATGTTCTAGCTGACAACTGTTGATGCATTTGACTTGCCTATAATATAATACTATATGTGGACTCTTTGGAGCTCACCCTCAATGTAATATTTGGACTAGACCTATCTCTTAGCCTAATTCATGCCTTGGACTTCAGTCTCCTGCTGGTTTTGATGCTAATACTTGGAGCAGGAATATTTAGATTTTTGTATTTAAAAAAAAAAAGTTTAATAAACATAGTTGAGAAAAATAAGACTTCCTGTATGATGGACTGTACCACACAGACTCTCCACAGAGGGGACAGAAACTTCTGTCACTAACTACTACTTCATTTGTTCATTCACTTAATGTATACACCGAATTATAAAATAACTTTTCATATATGAATAGTACATGTGAATATAAGAAACTCTGTATTATATCCAATTTAAAAAATCGCTTATTAAGTTGCTCTCCTTCTCCTTATCTCCTTATCAGTCTGTTTACATAGAATCCCATATATGTACCCAGCTTACACACTCTAAGGAGAAGGGAGGAGGAAGAAGGCTGCTAACTGACTGATTGCCTTTATTATGCAATGGTAGACTTCAAGAGTGCTAAAAGATGAGCCAGATGTAGAAGCAGCAGTTATCATTGTGTGTTTTTCATCCTCTTCCTCCTTTGTCCCACTCCACAGACTAATATGTAAAAAGTAACTCAGCTGTATAAATAAAGAAGAAAACATATTTCTTAAATAAGATATATTACAAAGTTTCTTATATTCACCTATATGAAAGTTGTTTTATAATTTATAATTGTCACTTAATGACACAAATGTCAAAATTGTGTCTGAAAATTCAGGACCTGTATGATTGGCAATGAAGATTTTTCATTGAACACAAGAGAAAGTGGTTTGCATTAAAGTTATTAGCACTACTCACAGGCCGACATGTGACCCTGAAGAACCCGCATTAGCAGTATAATTCAGACTGGTTTCAAGTGACTGTTATACAGCCTCAAGCATACTGTATGTACAATGTATTGGCCTCAAATCCTATAAACCCAGATACTATGAAAGTGAACTTACAACACTATAGCACCCACAGTGATCAATGTTCCAGTCTGTAGAACCACCGATGTTCTGAGGGGTTTGGCCATATTAAAGACATATGGAACTCATTTAGAATTTTTATAGCTTTGGAAAAGTATACTGGCTTTAATGTATCTTTTGTATTATAATGTCTGTTTTCATTACACTTTTCACCATTTGTCATGGATGGATGGATAGACTGATAAATAGAGAGACAGAAACTGTGTAATTTATACAAATATAAAGAAATTTACAAAGAAATACTAAAAAGGACTCACAGCACAATCCCTGGTATTGACTTTGTGGAGAAATATTGTACTTTGTGTTATACTACAAGTTACATTGGCTGAGGCAGTGAATTTCCTATAAAACCTTATTCCCACATCCGCATTTAGCAGAGGAGTGAGTGCCATGATAATCATGGACTACATGCAGACCCATGTTTTTTATTGGACACTTGAACATGTCTATTCATTTCAACCGACCGTTGGTCTCTAGAAAGAGAGCAGAGGCATGCTCTATTTTGGTCCATTTTGCGGACTATGGAGCTCCATTAAAGTTTATGGGTCCCTGAAACAGACAGGATACACATGCCATCCCTGTTTTTCACAGACATGGGAAATTGTAAAAAAAAAAAAATTGGTCGGTTATTCACAGACATTCATGTGATTCACTGTGATTACCACAGACAATATATATATATATATATATATATATATATATGGGAAAAAAAGTATTTAGTCAGTCACCAATTGTGCAAGTTTTTTCCACTTAAAAAGATGAGAGAGGCCTGTAATTGACATCATAGGTAAACCTCAACTATGAGAGACAAAATGAGAAAACATATCTAGAAAATCACATTGTCTGATTTTTTAAGAATTTATTTGTAAATTATGGTGGAAAATAAGTATTTGGTCACCTACAAACAAGCAAGATTTCTGGCTCTCACAGACCTGTAACTTCTTCTTTAAGAGGCTCCTCTGTCCTCCACTCATTACCTGTAGTAATGGCACCTGTTTGACATTGTTATCAGTATAAAAGACACCTGTCCACAACCTCAGTCACACTCCAAACTCCACTATGATGAAGACAAAAGAGCTGTGGAAAGACACCAGAAACAAAATTGTAAACCTGCACCAGGCTGGGAAGACTGAATCTGCAATAGGCAAGCAGCTTGGTGTGAAGAAATCAACTGTGGGAGCAATAATTAGAAAATGGAAGACATACAAGACCACTGATAATTTCCCTCGATCAGGGGCTCCACGCAAGATCTCACTCCATGGGGTCAAAATGATCACAAGAACAGTGAGCAAAAATCCCAGAACCACACAGGGGGACCTAGTGAATGACCTGCAGAAAGCTGGGACTAATGTAAAAACGTAACAAAGGCTACCGTCAGTAACACACTACGCCGCCAGGGACTCAGATCCTGCAGTGCCAGAAGTGTCCCCCTGCTTAAGTCAATACATATCCGGGCCCATCTGAAGTTTGCTAGAGAGCATTTGGATGTTCCAGAAGAGTATTGGGAGACTGTCATATGGTCAGATGAAACCAAAGTAGAACTGTTTGTTAGAAACACAACTCATCATGTTTGGAGGAGAGTGAATGCTGAGTTGCATCCAAAGAACACCATACCTACTGTGAAGCATGGGGGTGGCAACATCATGCTTTGGGGCTGTTTCTCTGCAAAGGGGAATGGGCCAACATACCAGCAACAGTGTGTGGCAACCTGTCAAGACTTACAGAAAACGTTTGACCTCTGTCATTGCCAACAAAGGATATATAACAAAGTATTGAGATGAACTTGTGTTATTGACCAAATACTTATTTTCCACCATAATTTGCATATACATTCTTTAAAAATCAGACAATGTGATTTTCTGGATTTGTTTTCTCATTTTGTCTCTCATAGTTGAGGTCTACCTATGATGACAATTACACGCCTCTCTCATCTTTTTAAGTGGGAGAACTTGCACAATTGGTGGCTGACTAAATACTTTTTTCCCCACTATATATATATATATATATATATATATATATATACAGTACAGACCAAAGGTTTGGACACACCTTCTCATTCCAAGAGTTTTCTATATTTTCATGACTATAAAAATTGTAGATTCACACTGAAGGCATCAAAACTATGAATTAACACATGTGGGATTATATACTTAACAAAAAAGTGTGAAACAACTGAAAATATGTCTTATATTCTAGGTTCTTCAAAGTAGCCACCTTTTGCTTTGATTACTGCTTTGCACACTCTTGGCATTCTCTTGATGAGCTTCAAGAGGTAGTCACCTGAAATGGTTTTCACTTCACAGGTGTTCCCTGTCAGGTTTAATAAGTGGGATTTCTTGCCTTATAAATGGGGTTGGGACCATCAGTTGTGTTGTTCAGAAGTCAGGTGGATACACAGCTGATAGTCCTACTGAATGGACTGTTAGAATTTGTATTATGTCTGTTAAACAGACCAAAGAAAAATTAAGAAAAATAATAGTACAAAACCAAGTGATACATTCCCTTGAAAATAGACACAATTGTCTATTGATAAGTGATATCAATGTGCCAGCGAAATATCTAGTAAGCAGTACAGTGACCCATACAGATAGAAGAAACTATTAGAGTGAATATTTAATGAGATTAAATATTGCTAAAAATATTGAAAATATACAAAATTAAAAAAAAAAAAGTAATAACATTTCCTACATTCTCACATATATGTTACTGCACAGCTGCAATGTGTGGTAATAGCGCAAGACTGAAGAGACATTGTATAGAAAAGATTAACACCTTTATGCAGTTGACCTAGATCACCAGTAAATTCAGAAAAGGACTGAAATTCTTAATGCCTTGACTTGGCTCGTAGAGTAAGGCCTGTAAACTGTTTTTGAGGTATCTATGGAAATGCACATAGTTTGGATAAAACTGTAGAAAAAAATGTATACTATTTTATATAGCCAGTTTAACTTACAATCACATTTGGCAATGAAATGAAACTTATGCCCACAACAATTCCTTGTCATAGATGTCTTTATTTTATTTTATTTTCATTGTCTTGTTATATTACTTACTGTAAATTGACATCAATTTACCTACAGATAATGTATTTTAGAATTTTGTAGTACATTGTAATCCTTATGGTTCCTTTAATAATGGCCAGTATTCCAGGTTCAATGATGGTTAGGACACGTTCACATGTGGATTCTGCCAGAGTTCAAGTATGGATTATGCACCTAAAACTAGGCATACTCGTAACCATTCTACCAGCAATGTATAAAGGACTGCACTCCCATCAGAAATATACAGGCATATAGTGGAATACTTTGTCCAACAGCTTACTGCAATGGTATACATTTAATGTAATATCACTCCAAAGGTGGCCACAAGGGCACTTCACTTTCTTAGGGTAAGTGGAATCCTATGAAGATGTTTAATTTATATGCTGGGGGATTATCCATTTACATTATCCAGAGAAAATCCTTACTGAATAATGAGCACATCAGGGGCTTTATAATCTAATGTTTATGCTAATTCAATGCCAAAAAAACACATATTAGCGCTATTGAACTTCAATTGGTGTAATCCACTTGTGGGTCTGCATGCCAATCCATTGCAAAAACTTTTATTATCTTTAGTATCCATTGCATATATGCCAAGCCCAATAAATCTATGTAACAATTTACAGCTATAATAAATAATCTTAGCAGTTGTTAAAGGGGTTACGCTATGATTCTTATGTTAGTGTATTAAACATCTTGTCTATAAGAACTTTTCTGTTCATCCATGCCTTTACCATGTCTAAGTTGAACTTGATGGGCATATGTCTTTTTTTTAACCATATTGCCTATAGAACTGTGTATGATACCAACATAAAAATACCATTAAAAGGTATATGCCATGAAGAACATTTATTTTCTACATACTTATCGGGTAAGGGGTCTGACTATTGAGACTCCAATTCTAAAAACAGGAGTATTTTTCTCCCTATTGTGTATTCAGCCTGACTGCAGCCACCTACTGAATGTAGGTGTGCCTCTTGCTGGACATGATGCCTGCTTCCATTTATTTAAATGAGAGCGCCAGATATAGCAAAGTGCCGTACTCCCATTAAGTAAAAGGGAGCTCAGATGTGTTCCATCCATATCTTTAAATGGGCTTTTCCAGACTAAAAATATTGATAACCTATCCTAAGGATGGGTCATCATTATCATAGCAATCACCAGCATCCTCCATCAATTTGTTCTTCTCAGCAGTTGATTCACAAAAGAATAAAGCATGAAGTGGACAGCTCCATCATCTGTGTAGTGGCTAAACCAAGTCACTACAACTTATCATCCAAGTTGTTTGCTTAATACTAGATTCTCTGCGGGTCAGCTGCTGAGAACAACGGATCGATGGGGGTGCCAGCTATCAGACTGTTATTGATCTGAAGACCAGCAGTGACTCCATCAACATCAGCGCTCTTTTTTTGTATATACAGAACAAAAAAAAATATTCCTTGTCTTTATCTCCATTTACCATTCAAGTTCATGTTCTCCCTGTTTTTTTTCTCCTTTTGAAGCCACACTGTCTTGTTATGACATCAGTATCTTCTAACCACATACCACTCTGTATAACATGGCAAGCAGACTGAGAAGCATATGATCATCCGAATCACTTCACATCCTCCATTGTAACACACTGGTTCCATTTATCCTGCCTTGTATGTGAGTTTTCTGGTGTACAGGTCATGAAAATTTTTGTTGTGCATGCTGGTATTTGCAAAAAAATCGTGATTTTGGTTCCTTTTTCAAAAAAGTGGCTGGAGCAGGGATGATGGTGGACCATGGCCGGGACATCTTAGCCCAACTATATTATTATAACTTTTGCCAGAAAATTGATGTAAGTTATAGCTGAAACCCATGCCAGTCCTTGTATAGGTTTTAATTTTAGTGCACAGGAGGATTCACAAATGTATGTTATATTTGGCACCGTAGCCAGAAAATAAAAATAGACTAACAATTTATGGATCCAATTCTGTTTTTAGCTTAGATAATTGCATGCAAATCCATCACCAAAACTGCACTGTGTGAACAAGTCAAGTGATGGCATGAAAATATATGACTGTTCAAAAACACTCTATAAAATAATAAATGGATACTGCAACACCTACAAAAATAAAGCATTTTACTCCAAATGTACTGTGTCATACGCTTTTCTTTCACTTGTCATGCTTTATAGGAAACCAACTGGGAACATAATGAAATAAATAATGACAATGTGCTAACTGCACCACGGTAGTTTAATCGGCAACATCTCTCACTAACTCTGTGTAATTGCAGCAACAGATGTGAAGATTTGTCATGAATCAAGTTGTTTTGTCTACTCTAATTTCCCATTCCCTCTGCCTTGCTTTGAAAGTCTCTCGCACAGTATTGCATTTCCACCCAAGATGAAGAGTGGCTGTATTCACAGGGCTTATGTTTACAGTATGTCTCTTCTGCACTTCAGTGAAAACGTTCCTTGTTTGTTTTTTCGGCAATTATTTTCTTTTGATTAACACAAACAACAGGAAGGAGTCATTGGCTTTACAGATTTACCACAATTAGCTTCATGCAGACCTTCTAGAAGATACAAGCTAACAATTCCATCAAAATACATGTCAGGGACAAAAATGGCTGGAACCTGTAGTATCATGAGATTTATTTTAGTACACAGATTGCACTAGTGGTCTGTAATGCCCATAGCACCTTATGGTGTCTCCTTGAATACACTACATAACTTGGCATATATTGGAGAATCATGAGAATCATACAGTGATTTTACTGAATTCTTATGTAATCTGTGTATCTTGTTTTTTGTTTTGTTCACAAAATTTTCTAACACTCTTTCTTTAAAGGGACACACTGGTGATTTCTTTGACTCACTAAAGTGTCTGAAAGACCACCACAGTGCCTACTCACAGTGTCTAGTGTCTTTTTTTATCCTGTTTTTCAGCTTCTTCAATAAGTAACATGTGACTTCTTTTTCCTAGCATGGGTTGCTGTTCAAAAAGTAGGTCTGTTTCTACTGCCTGCAGATACTATTGAGAGTTACCATGTGACCGCAGATATGCGCCTTCTCTGCCTGGTATAATTTTTCTTCAGGTTTAGTCTGCTGAACTTTCTTCTGCAGTTGAAAAGTAGCATTCTGACAGATACCAACCAGAAACTAAAAAAACCCCACAATTGCAACATTTTCTTATCTGATTTGTTTTTATGCGTTCACCTTAATATGACACCTTAATATGTAAAATTACATGTTAACTATGTTCTGGGGGTCAGTATGATCACAGCAATATCAAACTTCAATTTTTTTTCTCATGTTTTGCAAACTATACTAAATGAAATACTTTTAAGAACATTCTTTCCATTTAAGGGGCTCTTTTAAGTAGAATAAGTTGGAATTTATTTTATAGTATTTGGTAATGAATGACATTTTGAGGTGAAACAAACAAAAAACATGGCATAAGCCATTTTTTATTTTTTTCCAGCTACGGAATAAATATGGAATAAATAGTTTTGCTTTGGGCATTTTTGGATGTGGGGGTGTCTAATATATATATATGTATTATATTTATTTTGTTTATTTTTATATGTAACCTAAGGAAATGGTTCAATTTTTATATTTTTTAACAGTTTATTTTTGTTCTTTGCTTCTATTTTTAGACCCTTTAGCGTATTTGAACCCTAGAGAATCTAGTTGTCCATACAATATGTATGCAACTATTGCAGTATATTGCAAGATTCCTGCTTTTTTATTGAACACTGCTTATGGCTAAGGCCCCATGTTACAGCTTGGGGCTTTAACCTATGGCAGCATGTAACAGATGCTAACTGAAGACAAACTGTTATAGCAACTGATTGTCCTTCCCCCTTCGATGATGTGTTACTGGGGACAGCATTCCACCTTAAAATGTCACCCATGTGTTTTGATGCCTTGTTCACAACTCACCAAGGTATCTGAAGGGTTAAGGACCACGATCAAATCAGAAACTGATCACAGCTGTTAATAGCATGTGTCTGCTATATAATACAGTCGCTACCCACTCAGCTCCTGAGCCCACTCCATACCCCCTGTCCAACATTATGACATAATACTTCCTCATGTGTCAGGAAGGGTTAAGAATTGGTGATGTACATTATTTCAAATGAAAAAAAATAGCAATGCAGAAAGTATTGTTAAAAAATCAATCAAATCTACTATTTTGGAATATTTTATCCTTTTCTATTCAATATTTATGTTATACCTTTATATATTTTGTACTGTAATAGATTTCCCATAGACTGAGGGTATTATTAGTTACATGTGTTTCTGTACAGGAAGTTTGGTGAAAACAAAAAAGACAAGGCCTACTGCTTAAGGAGAGTCGGAAACCTGTTCTTTTTCCTTTACATACTTTACATAAGTAAATGTACACATAGCAAATACACAGTATAGGGGAGCCCCTTCACAAGCCCATGTAACATATCCTATACCTTCATCTTCCAATATTGTCCAAAACCTCTGACAAATGTGGGCTTTAACTCTTGGGTGTTGTCTATGTCTAGGATGTTCGTCAGGATGTAATTAATGAACCTAAATTATGTGACAAAACACATTGATGAAAGATGGAGGAAGTGATTTGCTAATTTCTTTGCTTTGATCTTTTCACAATACTCATCACCTTCTTAATTTCCATAAATTGTTTGCATTTTCAATTATAGGATTTCCCCAAGAATTTTGCAGCATGACATTCGGTGGCAATATGATCTTAGAGGCTAATAAAGGTTGGAGATTATATATATATATATATATATATATATATAATAAGAATATAATTTAAATTTATTTCTTTAGAAAAAACGCTTCTCTTTTATTATAGCTCTTTATTTCACTGTTACATAAAGCTGGTAAGTCACAGATTATAGTAAATTTAAAACATCTAACCCTCCAACCCCACTTCCTAAATGCATGCACCCAAGCAGAGTGTGTGTATAGGGGTGTGGGGTCATAAAATAGTGGAAAAAAAAGAAAGAAAGAAATACATACCATATATCTTAGCTCCATTTTCCCCCTTTCTATTTTTTAATTTGCTTACACTTCCTAACCTTCGTCATATTCATTTATTTTACTTTATTTTTAAGTTCATTCATTCTCATTATATTAGTTGGTGATTCATACTCAACAAGACTTCTTTGGTGTACTTAATGTTGTTGCAGTTTATTTTCCTTCCCTGTCTTTAAAAATTCCTAACTTTTTTATTTTTCTGTCAAATTACTGTAGCTAAATGAGGGCTTATTCTTTGTGTTATGAGTTGTACTTTTGGCCATTTTGGGGTACATATAGTGTTTTGATTAGCTTTTATTCATATTTTTGGGGGTCCATGTGAAAAAAACACAATTCTATCATAATTTTTTTGCATTTTGTTTTTACGGTGTTCACTTTGCATTAAAAATTACATGGTAACTGTGTCTGGTGGGTCATTACGCCAATAACTTTTTTACTGTTTTGTTGATGGAGATATGTCAGGGCTCTTTATTTGTGGGACAAGTTGTACTTTTTATTGGTACCAATGTTTGGTATGTATGACTTTTTGATCACTTTTTATTGCTATTTTTGGGGGAAAGTGAGGTGACCAAAATATGTTATTTTGCGCATTGTGGAATATATTTTTTTTTTTACGGAGTTCACCATATGGGATAAATAACACTGGCTTTGGATAGTGGGGGCTTATACACACATGGGGATACCGAATATGTTTTTGTTTATGTTATGTGTTTTTTAAATTTAAAGGGGATTTTTGGAACTTTTTATTGTTTGTTTACTTTGTATTATTAACTTTTAAACTTTTTGTTTGACATTTTCCCTGTCTCACAAGGGGACCTGACCCTAGGATCTCAGTACATCGCACACAGTGTGGCAATACAACGCCATAGTATTATGGCACTGAGTGTTAACTACACGCTCAGCACAATGTAATAGTACAGCACAGAGCGGGAAGTGGTTATAATTCTGTGGTGGGCTTAAAAGGGGTTTCTGAAACTTTGAAATTGATTGCCATATATCCTTTGGATAGATCATCAATTGATGATCCATGGGGGTCTGATGTCCGAGACCCCCACAGATCATCTGTTTGAAGCAGCAGTGGTACGCCCTGATCACTGCTTCCACTTCACAGGCCATGGGAATTCATCAGACACATGACCTGTTTGCAGCTCAGTCCCATTCAAGTGAATGGGCTGATCTACAATACCAAGCACAGTATAAATGTATAAATGTACAAATGTACAAAACTGTGTTTAGAAAATACTGAAGAGGTCACAGTGCTCACCCAAATGCTTCAGCCTCTTAAAACAGCTGGAGACCTGGGTGTTATACCACTGAAGATCTTTAATCGATGATCTATCCTAGGGTTATGTTGTCAATTATTTACCATGGAATACTCTTTTAGGCTAAGGACCCACGTAGCAGGCAAAAGCAAAAAAAAGTGTTGTGGGAAAAACGGCGTTAGCAGTGCATTGCGGTTTTTCTGCAGCACTTTTCACAGAAAGTCTGCAGAGGTTTCCTCTGTGGACTTTTTGCTTCCCTTATACCTATAGGGAAACCGCCAGCATTTCCGTAGGTATAATTGATATGCTGTGATTTCCAAAACCACAACGTTTTTAGAAATCGCAGCGTGTCCGCTGAGCGTATTTTTCTGCAATGTGTGAATGAGATTCGCTAGAATCCCATCCACCTTGCAGTGACTGTAAAACTGTGTTTTTTTTTCCGCAGTGATTCCGCTGTGGCCAAACTGCGGCGTTTACGTCACATGGGGCCCTGGCCTTAAGCTGAGGCCCCACGTTGTGGAAAAGCTGCTTTTTTGTTGCTAAATCAGGAGTGGTTTTAGAAGAAGGGAGAAGTATAAGAGTTTCCTATTTATTTCCCCTTCCTTTTGAAGCCATTCTTGGCTTTGGCTCAAAAAATGCAACAAAATCTGCAGTAAAAAAAGTAGCTTTTTCGCAACATGGGGCCTTAGCCTTAAGATCTTTCTTATTTTAGAGGCAGCTTGGAAAATAAAAGTAGTAGTTGACTGGCTATTACTGACAAATATTTATTATTTGCAATAGTTTCACTTATTTATGCATGTTATTTGTGTAGGTTTGATTTCTACACTTACACTTTAGTCATCAATGTAAAAATATGTAACAACTGGAATTATTTTATTTACCCAGTCCTTTGTCCTGTACACATTGTTAATTTTGAGATGATATCCTATCCATTTCACCTGCGATGTTCACAATTATTCTATTTGTGGATGACACAGATTTGCAGGGTAGAATAGCTCTGTAATGCAATATAAGTTTTAAATTGTTTGGTAAAATTGGATTGTAGTGGCCCCATAAGAATTGGCCAGTTTTGCACTTGACATCCAGTATGGCAGTCCATTCTATTTATGGCTGTGTTGCTATGGAAACCTGGTAAATGAAATGTGAACTTATATTGGCTGATACACGTCATATGATGAATATTTAAGGACCTGCGAACTGCTGTTGACTCATACATGTCATAAATAGCTTGGTTGCTATGGAAACCTGGAGTAAAGTTGTGTGCCTGAGGAGAGTAAGCGCCAGAGAGCTTCTATTGGCTGATTGACTAATGCAGGTCATTTTTTTGGGAATGCTGTATCTCAGGAACGGTACTACATCCTAGAGAGCTGAGACCCGGTCTAAAATCTTCCCGGACACCTGATGTACCTGTGTGCCAAATTTGGTGAGGATCGGTCCAGTCGTTTGGTCGCGCATAAAGAACAGACAGACAGACAGACAGAAACTCATTTTTATATATATAAGAGATTACCTCATAGACCCTAGTTCTACAGGTTCCAAGCACATAAGAGTCCTAAGGTAATGCCTGTAAAATATATACACGGAGAAAACCATTAACTTGCTATTTTATTTTTGGTACTCTATTTATTGAATATATTTTTCAATGTATATGTTCAGCATAGTGTTGTAACGCATTTAAACATTTCTTTAGATTTAGCATATAAAAGTAGAAATGTAGTATGCAGTATGTGGAATGTGGGCAGAAGAGGGAGCTGGATGATGGTTTTGATTAGGATTTCGTGACCTTTCATTTTGGGACACGTGAAAGCTGCTGCTTCTTTTGAAGTGTGAACAGAGCAATATTTATTCTTGTCATTTATTTGCTTTAATCAGGGAATTTGGATACATTCCAAGAATGCGACTTTTATTACATTCAATGTAAATTTAAATACTAATAATCACTTTCCTTGTAATAAGTCAGCTAAATGAAATTCATCTGAATTAAGCTGAGCTCACATAACATTTTGCAACTTTTTCTCTGCATTTTTTAAGTGACAAAACCCAGAATCCAGATGTTAGCTGTGAGTGAATAGGAAAATCCGAATTTATTAAACTCTGCTTTGGAATACTTGCTCCAGTGACATCTTTTCAAAATCACATAGGGATGCAGTAAACATGCATACTCACATACTAGCAGAAACATTGCTTCTACAGTAGACTAAATACAAACACAAGAAGGCTATTACAAGGTGTTTCCCATCCAAAACTAGTCTATTTTCCTATATAGACAATATACCAGCAATAAAATGATTAAAAATGGGAAAGCCTGTTCTCAACGGACCTGAAAATTTCACCTGAAGCAAAGAACTGGATGATCACATGAGTTGTGAACCAGACATGCTTTCCAATATTCCCTTGCATCAGCCTCTTAGCCCATCACAAGGGGCTGTGGGGGAAGAGGTCACAGGTAATACCATAGGCACTATGCAAGAGAATTCCCAGAGATAAGGCATTTTTTGGAGAAGAAGGAAGAGAGAGAGAACAGAAATTACATTCTTACTGAAAGTTACAGATAGATATAGGAGGGGGCAGTGAGGAGAAAAGGATAGATTAGATAGATTTCATTTAGACCGACAGATATATTGGGAGGGATGATCATAGGAGTCAGGGAGAATTCAGTTCTGTTCTTTTTTTAACATAGCCAGCTAGTGCCACCCTTTCTCTGCCAAAACATTTTCACCATTTTTGTGGTATTGCTACTTCTGCATTCTGTAAGCTGTATTCATTACCAAATTTACTATAATTAAGAGGCGCTGTTAATTATTTCCTGTGGTTTTATCACATTTAAACCACAATGATTAACAAATTTACCATACCGCATACTTTATTTCCTGTGGTATTGCCACTTGTGAGCTCATGGCTCACTAATTTTACCATAATGTGTTAATACACTTAATTATCTCCTATTGTTTTGCCACTTTAAAGCTGAGGCAACACCTTGAGGAAACAAAGCTTTTTTTTTTTTTTTGCAGATTTTGCTGTGTTTTTATGAGCCAAAGCCAAGAATGACTGCAAATAGAATGGGAAATATATAGGAAGTTCTTATACTTCTACCTACTGCTCAATCTACTCCTGGCTTTGACTCAAACAAACGCAGAAAAATCTGCAATAAAAAAGCAGCGTTTCCGCAACATGGTCCTTTTTTGCTGAAGAACTGCGTGAAATTTTTAGTTGCGGCAATGCCTAGTAAGTATTACTATGCATTTCACCTGTATGCTAACAACCCGTAAGTCAGAGGTTTTTAGTTTAATGGCAATCATACAGGTGACATGTATAGTAACAGGCGCTACTCATTACTGCAATTAAAAACCACATGTAGTTCTTCAGCAAAAAAAAAACCTTATAAACCAAGCCTAAAGCCACATTCCTTATCAAGTTTACCATGTAGCTGAGCCGTTAATTTATTTCCTGTATTTTTACCACTTTTAGGTGGCATTTATTACCAAACTTACCCTACTGCAGTGGTGCATTACTTTTGGTTTTAGGATTGTAATTCCTGAGAATGAAATAGAAATTTTGGATGACTTAACTCGCTCGTCTTAATCACATCAGGATATTACATCAGCCATTAACACAATAACTTTGAGTTAGGCTTCAATGTGTTCCCTCCTCTGCAATAGTAAGACTTAATTTCCTGAGTGGCCCTTCTTCTCTGTTAACCCCATATTCATCTTCACTTAGACTGATACTTAGTGGTTATAAGGTGCCTTCCTTGTATTACAGAGACAACATTTGGGCTGCTGAGAAAGATATTCTTCATCTGTACTTGATGGGTGAGAACAGTTTTGATGAGTAGAAGGCCAGGTCACATCCACAAGTAGCACATGGTCATTGTCATCATCATCAACTTCACCTGGTTCTGCAACCTCCCACCCTCCCCAATTTCAATGTCAGGTATCCATTAGGGAATGTGTGTCCAGGAAACAGCGATATATACATTCATCATGCAATTCATCAACTTAACTTGAACCTGACCACTTACTGTATTCCACTGGATTCCAACTGATGGCATGTGGTCAGCCTCAATAGAGGATACCTTGCCACTATTGTTTCTCTAGGAAAACTGTCCATGTCCTATACTGCCATATGTCAGAAAATGTAGCCTGCTCCTTGGATATGTCAGTGAAAAAAGATTGCACATCTTGGGATATGTCATTTAGGAAAGATGTACGCCACAGTTGACGCATGGAGCAGCAATTATGGATAGGGGAATATGTGGCTTTCCTAGCCCTCTGGATCAGTGTTAAAAGCAATAGTGGTGACAATTCACAAATGCAACATGTAATGAGCAAGTCCAGTAACCTGTTTACAGAGGTCCACTTCAAACGCCAGATTTCACTTATTCACCTCTTTCACTTTCTCTTCACTGGGTGATCTACCACTATGGCAATCCATTGCTTCCACTCCCCCCTACCTTATTTTCATGGGTGTAAAGTGAAGCACTGCCATGAAGTTGTACAGCTAATGAGCCTGAATCAAAGAGGCCATATAGTGGAGTAGCTGCTCTTTCAGGTGCAGTACAAATTGTCCCATTGGATGTCTCCCCAACAACTACAACTGGGGACAGTTGCCAGCAGCCATGGCATGAACATTGTGGCAGCTCTGCAGTTTCGTAAAATAACACTTTACCCCTGCATGGTGCATGTACTAAATTTGGTAGTGCACTGCTTTACAAACACATACAGTCATATGAAAAAGTTTGGGCACCCCTATTAATCTTAATCATTTTTAGTTCTAAATATTTGGGTGTTTGCAACAGCCATTTCAATTTGATATATCTAATAACTGATGGACACAGTAATATTTCAGTATTGAAATGAGGTTTATTGTACTAACAGAAAATGTGCAATATGCATTAAACCAAAATTTGCCCGGTGCAAAAGTATGGGCACCTCAACAGAAAAGTGACATTAATATTTAGTAGATCCTCCTTTTGCAAAAATAACGGCCTCTAGTCGCTTCCTGTAGCTTTTAATCAGTTCCTGGGTCCTGGATGAAGGTATTTTTGACCATTCCTCTTTACAAAACAATTCCAGTTCAGTTAAGTTTGATGGTCGCCGAGCATGGACAGCCCGCTTCAAATTATCCCACAGATGTTCAATGATATTCAGGTCTGGGGACTGGGATGGCCATTCCAGAACATTGTAATTGTTCCTCTGCATGAATGTCTGAGTAGATTTGGAGCTGTGTTTTGGATCATTGTCTTGCTGAAATATCCATCCCCGGCGTAACTTCAAATTCGTCACTGATTCTTGTACATTATTCTCAAGAATCTGCTGATACTGAGTTGAATCCATGCGACCCTCAACTTTAACAAGATTCCCGGTGCCGGCATTGGCCACACAGCCCCAAAGCATGATGGAACCTCCACCAAATTTTACAGTGGGTAGCAAGTGTTTTTCTTGGAATGCTGTGTTTTTTTGACGCCATGCATAACGCCTTTTTGTATGACCAAACAACTCAATCTTTGTTTCATCAGTCCACAGGACCTTCTTCCAAAATGAAGCTGGCTTGTCCAAATGTGCTTTTGCATACCTCAGGCAACTCTGTTTGTGGCGTGCTTTCAGAAACGGCTTCTTTCGCATCACTCTCCCATACAGCTTCTCCTTGTGCAAAGTGTGCTGTATTGTTGACCGATGCACAGTGACACCATCTGCAGCAAGATGATGCTGCAGCTCTTTGGAGGTGGTCTGTGGATTGTCCTTGACTGTTCTCACCATTCTTCTTCTCTGCCTTTCTGATATTTTTTTTTTGCCCGCCCCTTTTGGGGTTAAAAAGAACTGTCCCTGTGGTCTTCCATTTCCTTACTATGTTCCTCACAGTGGAAACTGAAAGGTTAAATCTCTGAGACAACTTTTTGTATCCTTCCCCTGAACAACTATGTTGAACAATCTTTGTTTTCAGATCATTTGAGAGTTGTTTTGAGGAGCCCATGATACCACTCTTCAGAGGAGATTCAAATAGGAGAACAACTTGCAATTGGCCACCTTAAATACCTTTTCTCATGATTGGATATACCTGGCTATGAAGTTCAAAGCTCAGTGAGGTTACAAAAACAATTTTGTGCTTCAGTAAGTCAGTAAAAAGTAGTTAGGAGTATTCAAATCAATAAAATGATACGGGTACCCAAATTTTTGCACCAGTCAAATTTTGGTTTAATGCATATTGCACATTTTCTGTTAGTACAATAAACCTCATTTCAATCCTGAAATATTACTGTGTCCATTAGTTATTAGATATATCAAATTGAAATGGCTGTTGCAAACACCCAAATATTTAGAACAAAAAATGATTAAGATTAATAGGGGTGCCCAAACTTTTTCATATGACTGTATCATGGCTTAAAGAGGGTGCTTCGCATAGCTAGAAAAGTGTCTGCGCATTTTAGCTATTCCTGTGTGGCTAAGAACACCCTGCTGGACTTGAGTCAGTGAAAGAGATGGCTGTTTTGGCTTATCTATTATGTTCCCACTTGCTGTTATTCCATGCTTGACTGTTTGTGTAAACATAAAAAGATGGTAAATGATTACTGCCTGCAAAACACCCCAGGGACAATGTGTTATCTTGAAATCTGTCATTGAGGCTTATCAGAGAAGTGTCACCTCCAGAGGCCTTTTGAGGAGGTCATCAAATTTGTCAGTAGGGACAACTGCAACATCACTGATATTTCAACATTTAGGTCACCTACATAGCATTGACCCCATGGTTCAGCAGATTGTACTAGTGGATGGACTGGCCCAATTTGCCATGTGTGTAATATACAGTTGTACTAAAAAGTTTACATACCCCGGCAGATTTTTGTTTTTTTGGGCCTTTTTTCAGAGAATATGAATGTTTACACAATAACTTTTTCTCCACTCATGGTTAGTGGTTGGTTGAAGCCATTTATTGTCAAACTTCTGTGTTTATTCTTTTTAAATCATAATGACAACCAAAAACATCAAAATGACCCTGTTCAAAAGTTCACATACCCTAGTGATTTTGGCCTGATAACATGCCCAGAAGTTGACACAAAGGGGTTTGAATGGCTACTAAAGGTAAAATCCTGTGACCTGTTTGCTTGTAATCAGTGTGTGTGCATAAAAGCTGAGTGAGTTTCTGGGATCCAGACAGACTGTTGCATCTTTCCTCCAGCCACTGTTGTTTCTGGATTGTGAGTCATGGGGAAAGCAAAAGAATTGTCCACGGTCTACGGGAAAAGCATGTGGCATACTACATGTGGTGTCCAATGCTCGGCCTCATCAGGATGCATGTGCACCTCTACTCACCTATACTGTCATCTGGGTGGAGCATATAAAATCAGCAATTTTTCCCCATGAAAATTTGTGCCTCCATTGCTGAGATATTCATTTATTTCACAACATGCAAATGAGCAATTTGGAGCATCGAGGACAGCTCCAAATTGCTCCCAAATGCTATGCCCCATGAGGCTCTAATACGCCAACACAAACACAAAAACTCAGGACCAGGCAAGATATTAGCATAGCACCCTGGTCATGTCACTCAAAAGATTGGAGAAGGGAAGGATGGCATGTTAGAACAGTGTGGAGCATAGCAGTTTGGATCAACAGAGCCATCATTGGTACTCCAGGTTACTCAACTGTGCAGCCAAAATGACATGTTACGTGCATTCTGTGGCTTGGTATGATTACAGCGATACCAAATGTATGTAGTTTTTTTTTTTATATGTTATCCACTTAAAACACAATCTAAAACTTTGAAAAAAAAAATTCTTGAAGTCCCCATATTCTGACACCTGAAACTTTTTTATTTTCATAAAGGCATCTTTTTTTGTGGGGTCAGATGTACTTTTTATTTATACCATTTTGGGGAATGTCTATTGTTTTGAACGCTTTTTATTCAAATTTTTATGGGAGGTGAAACAGCGATAAAACGTTGGTTCGGCTCTTTAAATTTTTTTCCTTCCCATTGCGGCGTTCACTGTATGGGAAAAAATATTTTTATAGGTTTGCAGACCAGGTATACCTAATATGTGTGTGTTTTACATTCTTTATTTTTATATCTGATCTAAGGAAAGGGAGGTGATTTAAACTTTAAACATGTATCCCCTATAGGCATCTGATCCCACCCATTTCTGGTCACCACCCACATGGGTGTTAGGCAGTTTGAATCCACTTACAAGGTATTGACTGTATTTTTCAGATGCTAGACAGTGTCAATGTCACTATTGCCACATTGGTCAATACAGGGTCGGACTGGCCCACCGGGGAACCGGTGAATCCACCGATGGGCCCTGAGCCCCGACTATTAGTCCTCATGTCATGGGGGCCCGATCGGGCCCCTGACCAGAGGCGTAACGATCGCGGTCGCAGGGGGTGCGACTGCGACTGGACCCGGCAGGGTTCGGGGCCCGCGGCCAGCTGGAGATGGCCGGAGCCCCGGACCATTATGATAGCGGTCGGGGAAAGCCTGGTTCCCCGACCGCTATGCATACTGTTATTGGAAAGGGGCCCTGGCATTTTGCAGACCCCTTTCCAATAGATGGCAGCCCAGGGGAGGTGACTGAAAATAATAAATACATATTCTCACTTCTCCTGGGCGCAGCGTCCTCTCCGGCACTCCTCCTTCATGACTGAGACCTGTGATTAGGCCCCAGCGGTCACATGGGGCGCGGCCGCGTAATGACGTCAGTGCGCCCCCACGTGACCGCTGAGGCCCAATCACAAGCCTCAACAGCGACGTCGGAAAAGGGCCTGAAGACGCTGAAGACAGCAGGATGGAGCGAGGATGCCAAGGAAAGGTAAAGCAAGGTGAGTATGAGAGTTTGTTATTTTTAATCACTTCCCCTGGGCCTCCGATTATTATACTCTGGGGTCTGAGAAGACCCCAGAATATAATAATAGCACTGAAGCAGAGGGGGGCTATTGGGCGCATATAATACTGGATGGGGGCCACTGTGGAGCTTATAATACTGGATGGGGGCCCCTGTAGAGCATATAATACTGTGTGGGGGCCACTGTGGAGCTTATAATACTGGGTGGGGGCCACTGTAGAGAGCATATAATACTGGGTGGGGGCCACTGTAGAGAGCATATAATACTGGGTGGGAGCCACTGTAGAGAGCTTATAATACTGGGTGGGGGCCACTGTAGAGCTTATAATACTGGGTGGGGGCCACTGTGGAGCTTATAATACTGGGTGGGGGCCACTGTGGAGCTTATACTCCATACAGTGGCTCCTTCATTTTTTTTTTAAATTACGCCGGGGCAGGTGAACAAAACAAAACAAAACAAAAAAAACCCCAAACTTTCTCTCCTGTCCCCAGTGTCTCTCAGCGCGGTTCGGTCCTGCAGTTTTGTTGTTTTCTTCCAGCTGAAGTTCCCCCTGCACATGACTACCTGTGACATCACGTGACCCCTGAGGCCAATCAGCGGCCTAAGGGAAGGGACCTGGGACGTCACAGCCAGTGAGGACTTCCGGCAAAAAGAAGACAGCGGAGCTGCAGGACCAGACCGTGCTGGGAGGACATCGGAGCACCGGAGACAGGTGAATATGTTTAGTGTGGTTTTTTTTTTTGGGGGGGGGGGGAGTAGAGGGGGATTCACCTCCCCCGGACTAATTATTAAATAAGAAAAAAAATTATACTGGACAACCTCTTTAAAGTGTGGCGCATTAGGGGGGCCCTGGGGGGTATATTAAAGGGGTTGTCCAGGCATAATTTGTTATGGTTTATCCTCAGGATAGGCCATAGATACCTGATCTGTAGGGGGCTGACCACGGACCGATCAGCTGTATGGAGCCACGTCTGATGCCCGTCCTGTACACAATACAGAGCCAGAAGCAGAAAGCTCTGTCCACTGTATATTAGCCGGGCACCTTCACTGTATCTCAGCACTTATTGAAGTCAGTAGGAGCTGAGCTGCAGTGAAGGCTCCGGGCTGCTATACAGCGGATGGAGCTTTCTGCTTCCGGCCCTGTGTTGTGTACAGAACGGGCTCCGGAAGTGGCTCTGAACAGCTGATGGGGCCGTGTGTCAGCCCCCTACTGATCAGGTATTTATGGCCTATCCTGAGCATAGGCCATAAAAAAGATTAACCCTGGACAACCCCTTTAATATGCCCCACACAGTTTAATGTCCCCCCCACAGGATGTCAGCCCCTATGACTGCTCCCACACAATATAATGACCACATCACTGTTCCCCATACAGTATGGGGGACCAGTGAAGAGGCCACTATGTGGGGGGACCAGTGAAGTGACCATAGAAATATTTGGCCCAGACAACCCCTTAAAATAGGTTGTCCATAAACTGGAGCGACCACTGTGTCGGTCGTCAGGGAGGTGTAAAAATAAGAAAATTAAAAAAAAAAAAGCATACTCACCTGTCCCCAGCACCCCGATGTCCCCTGCCTGTGTCTGTTCGGTCTCATGGCGGCGTCTCATTTCTGGAAATCCTGTACCTAATTGGTCTTAGCGATCACATGAGGTGCAGGACTCCCAGCAAGGAGTCGCCGGCATGAGACTGAATGGACACTGACAGCGGACAACGGAGCGCCGGGGACAGGTGAGTATGCTTTTTAATTTACTTATTTTTTACTTTACACCTCCCACCAGCTACATTGGTTGCTCCAATGCCTGGACAACCTCTTTAAAGGATTTATCCATCTTTCTAATATTGATGGCCTGTCCTTAGGATAGGCCATCAATATTACATCTGCGATGATACAACAGCCAGGACCTCTGCAGATCAGCTTTTCCAGGACAGTGCGGCTACAGGTAAAGGTAACAATTCTTGGAGCCACGCTGCTTACTTGCCTTACAAGGTGTAGCAGTAGGTTTAGGTAGTGCAGTGGTGCACATGGTATAGTGGTTGAGCAGCTTGGCTCCCAACATGTTATTACCTTTAGCCGCCCTGTCTCGGTACCGCTGATCTGCAGGGGTCCTGATGGTGGGCCCCTAGAAACAATTCCACTGGTGGGCCCTAGACATCCCAGTCCGACACTGGGTCAATACCCAAGGCCCACTTGTTGCACTTTCTGTCAACATGTGAGATTGGATTCAGGTATTATATACAACCCATATACATCAGTCTCCCTCCAATATCTGCTAAACAAGGTCAAATGGTGACTGAAACATTCAGAACTCATATCTATTGCTCTATGGGATTTCTCATTTTTTGCTTGATGTTGTAGTGTATAGTACTAAAGATTGTATACATTATCTGAAACTTAATGGGAGTGTCATGAATTTCTTATGCTGGTTAAATGGCTGCAAAACATCTTTCACTGGCATTCCATACACAACAAGGGAGTGCTGAAATAATACCAATTTGTCCATATACAGATACATTTTTACAGTCCAAACTGCAAGATCCCAATTACTGGTAGGGATCTTGTTCTAGTATGTATTTTTTAAATAGTTTTTATATATTTTAAATGTAATTTATGTCAAAATATAAACATTTTTCTTTCTTGCTCCACTAAAATATATATTCAAACATTTCAGGTGAATGCTATATATTTGTTTCTTTTATGCGATTCTCGGTTAGCGATTGGCTGAGCAAGTATTTCCATGCATTTCCTGTGTGAAGCAGAGACCAGCAGGAACTAGGGCAATGTCAGAACTGGAACAGCCGTAGGAACCATGCAGGTCAATATCCTTTTTTTTATTTTATTTTAGAAATTCCATAATAAGCCATTTGAGATATATATATATATATATATATATATATATATATATATATATATATATATATAATTTTTTTTTTTTTATTATTATTCACTGGAATAGTCCTTTAAAGTTTTTAAAAAAGCAGTGAATGTTGTATTTTTCTTCCAGTCAATTATAAAGGAATCAGTGATTTAAGTTTTGGTGAATATGTGAACAATGTATCTTCTATATACAATAGGTTCTCTCTCTCTCTCTCTCTATATATATATATATATACAGTGGGCAAAAAAAGTATTTAGTCAGCCACCAATTGTGCAAGTTCTCCCACTTAAAAAGATGAGAGAGGCCTGTAATTGACATCATAGGTAGACCTCAACTATGAGAGACAAAATGAGAAAACAAATCCAGAAAATCACATTGTCTGATTTTTAAAGAATTTATTTGCAAATTATGGTGGAAAATAAGTATTTGGTCAATAACAAAAGTTCATCTCAATACTTTGTTATATATCCCATGACAGAGGTCAAACGTTTTGTGTAAGTCTTCACAAGGTTGGCACACACTGTTGCTGGTATGTTGGTCCATTCCTCCATGCAGATCTCCTCTAGAACAGTGATGTTTTGGGGCTGTCTCTGGGCATCACGGACTTTCAACTCCCACCAAAGGTTTTCGATGGGGTTTAGATCTGGAGACTGGCTAGGCCACTCCAGGACCTTGAAATGCTTCTTACGAAGCCACTCCTTCGTTGCCCTGGAGGTGTGCTTGGGATCATTGCCATGCTGAAAGACCCAGCCACATTTCATCTTCAATAACTTGGTGATGGAAGGAGGTTTGCACTCAAAATCTCATGATACATGGCCCCATTCATTCTTTCATGTACACGGATCAGTCGTCCTGGTCCCTTTGCAGAGAAACAGCCCCAAAGTATGATGTTGCCACCCCCATTCTTCACAGTAGGTATGGTGTTCTTTGGATGCAACTCAGCATTCACTTCTCCTCTAAACGAGTTGTGTTTCTACCAAACAGTTCTACTTTGGTTTCATCTGACCATATGACATTCTTCCAATACTCTTCTGGAACATCCAAATGCTCTCTAGCAAACTTCAGACGGGCCGAGATATGTACTGGCTTAAGCAGGGGGACACGTCTGGCACTGCAGGATCTGAGTCCCTGGCGGCATAGTGTGTTACTGACGGTAGCCTTTGTTACGTTAGTCCCAGCTTTCTGCAGGTTATTCACTAGGTCCCCCCATGTGGTTCTGGGATTTTTCTCACTGTTCTTGAGATCATTTTGATCCTACGGGGTGAAATCTTGCGTGGAGCCCCGGATCGAGGGAGATTATCAGTGGACTTGTATGTCTTCCATTTTCTAATTATTGCTCCCACAGTTGATTTCTTCACACTAAGCTGCTTGCCTATTGCAGATTCAGTCTTCCCAGCCTGGTGCAGGTCTACAATTTTGTTTCTGGTGTCCTTCCACAGCTCTTTGGTCTTCACCATAGTGGAGTTTGGAGTGTGACTGTTTGAGGTTGTGGACAGGTGTCTTTTATACTGATAACAATGTCAAACAGGTGCCATTACTACAGGTAATGAGTGGAGGACAGAGGAGCCTCTTAAAGAAGAAGTTACAGGTCTGTGAGAGCCAGAAATCTTGCTTGTTTGTAGGTGACCAAATACTTATTTTCCACCATAATTTGCAAATAAAATGTTAAAAAATTAGACAATGTGATTTTCTAGATCTGTTTTCTCATTTTGTCTCTCATAGTTGAGGTCTACCTATGATGACAATTACAGGCCGGCCTCATCTTTTTAAGTGGGAGAACTTGCAAAATTGGCGGCTGACTAAGTACTTTTTTCCCCACTGTATATATATATAGTCATTTTTATTATTCAGATTATGTAAATATTACCTTATAACTCCTACAGACTTTCCATTTTCCATTTCAAGAAGAATGACACTACTTATAAGGTTACAATGTATGAGACTTTGGTTAGTTATGCAAGGAAATTGAAAAGCCATGGTTTGACATGTTATCAATACGTTGATTTTTATCTCAGGAACGTGCTTGCAACAGGAACAATGTAGTTTCCATTTTAGAGTTTAAGGTCTATAAAATGAAGAAAGGATTTGGTGCCTTCTATGAAGGCAGTTGTATTATCTTTTAACAGCAGATATTAATTTACATGTCACGGGCAAAACATTCAGTATATGTCAATAAGGATATATAGTAATACACATTCAAATTATATAGTGTACTATATGTGTACCTTCACAGCACCAAAACAGAGCACAACACCATAGCAAGGAAGTTCTCTAAACTAAATACTGGGCAATACAAATTAAAACAGTTGCTCTAGAAATTACAAAATGAAGGTGAAGACAGTTCAAAATCTCATATACTTTATTAATCTATGAAATAAAGAAAGAATAAGTGCAGATGGTTCTAACAATAGTGCTGGACAATATGATCTTTACTTTAGAATTTTCCTGCATTTGTTAATTCATAAGTGAAAAAAAAAAATAATGATCACAGTAAATGTTATAAAAAAAAATAAATCACTGTTCATGTTTTAAATTCCTTGTCACTCCAGTGCTGATGCGTCAGTGGTGTTACCCCTTGTTTGGTTACAGTATTTTACAGCAGAAATGACATGCTATATATGAACACAATCTCTGCCAGTGATCTTCTGATATCGGGGATATATAGCACCCCCTCACTGCAGCAGTAAACTAACACCAGTGGTTATGACCAAAGCTTCAACACTGAAACCTAAACTGTGTCAAAACTCTACCAAACCAATACACCAAATCTTTGACAAATCTCTTCACAAACAGCAGGATCTGGCAACATCAATCAAAATGTCTTGGCATCTTTACATTATCTGGTGGTATGTCTATCTTAAAGATGAATGTGCTCCGCTCATTGACTCTTCTGATGGCTTACTAAAAACATAAATTGTCTGTAACTGGCTTTTACCTTTTTTAATCATAACTTTAATAAAGGTTCATCTTCTTCAATGTGAATTAGAGAAAATTTAGCAGTAAATACACCATCAAGATAATACATTGGGTATGCTGTCTTTATGATTTACAGTCTGCCAAAAGATACATTATGCATTAACCATTACTAAAGTGTAAATGTAATAAAATATGGTTAAATATATGATATTAAAATATAGCTCCCATCAAGCAAGAGTTTTTTTCCGAAATCCTAAAACTGCTTTGCCTTTAGTCATAATATTTCTGAGTAGTACATTTATTGCCAAATCTTCCTTGCTGCAAGCTACGCAGAAAATAAATAAATTAAAATTCAGCTAATACTTTATTTCCAGGAAAGTTATATGCCTGTTATAACCAGTAGAGACATAATATTTATAGTGGCTATAAAGTGTCTTTTTATATATGTATATCTTAAGCCAGATTGTGCCGAGTACACTTAACTACTGACGCAATCTGGAATTACTCATAAATACTGTGTTTAAATAAGGGAAACAAAGACACTGATGGATTTTCAATTCTAGTTGTCTTTTTTTTCATAAGATCTTTGTATTCCTCTTTCATCTAGAAAGGAGCAAACAATTGGGAAAATATATAAAGATGGATGTTTTGTACACCGTTCCTGATAAAACCTGTGCTTGTGGAGGATGCACCTAATTTATGATGAGGGCCACACGGTGTCATAAACTAACCATATGCTCCGGTAGTCCATGTGCCTAGAAGGAAATCTATTCCAGCTCATTCCATGATTTTGGCAAGAGCAGAGCAAAAGCTTTGAATTCAGTGGCAATGAAAAAGTCGCAAACCAGTGGCATTTGAGATTCATAACTCTCTCTCAAGTAGTGCAGAGCAAACTCATGAGCATGTAGACATGGGCATAACTAGGTATACCAGATGCAATGGTGTCCAGCCACTAAATGGATCACCTACATTATACAATGATTTCTAATGGTGATCACTGAAGTATGGAGATTGACAGCGAATTTAAGTGTTGAGGAGAAAAAGATACTAAAGTGCTGAAAGTTTTTTTTTTTATAAGGGATGAAAAAACATTTGGACAGAGAAGATTGTAACTCACTGCTGAAGTTGGTTGTGGTAGGATTAATTCTTTTCTGAGTAATAAGTGTCACTGACTTGTCTCTAATCCTCTTGTTATCATTGGTACAGATGTACTATACATGTTGTATATTTCTATGTGCTGCCACCTAGTGGCTATAATGTCGGGTGCAGACTGGGTTCACTAGCATGTCACAATATTGTATTAAATTTGTTTAATTAAAAAACAATGGTAAGAGTGAACAAATGTAAGGGTGGGCACATCTGTATATAACTCTTTTCTCCTCTAAGATCATTAATACAGAACAGATCCATAAATATCCCACTCAATGGAGCATTGTCCTCCAGTCAGGGAATGTCTGCATTCAGGACCCTTGTCTTTTAGCTAAAATGTGTAATGCAATATCTTCCCTGTGGTTGGAGTACTGGGATATTGTAAACTTCCTGCAGGGTTTTCCTAACTGTATTAAAGGTGATTGGTGGTGCTCTAAGTCTCTTTGGGTAACCATTCTCACTAACAACCCACTTATCAGGGTACTGAAATAGCACTTACTTGCTGAAATAATAGCTACAGTATAATCAGTTAGTAATGATGACATAGACAAGGGCATTAGTCTCTGCTTACAGTACCATGAGGCAAATTTCCGTATAACTAGAACCACTTGTTACTTTGGTATATACTGTAATTATATTTACATTTCTATATATGTCAGATGTGTCCTGTAGAAAGTGATGAAATATATGTCAATCTGTTAGTTCATCATATATCAATGGAGTAAATGATCATACCTGATATGACAAAACCAATATATATTTTATAAATTCCAAGGAAAAATATATTTTGACTCCTATTCCTCTCATGGTCTATTGAGATGACTTATGACATTTCTAGTTACCAATGTCCTTGTTGTGTTTGAGGTATTTCTTGAAAATCTGCCTGTTAGCAAAAGCTTCTACAGTAGCTAGCATGTAGACTTAAGAATCCATTAAATTCACATTATGTGATTAATGTTGGCTACATAGCAATCTTAATACTACCATATATTGCCTACAATTTGCTAAAAATAGCGTAACACTATAACATAAGTAAATTATGTATGTATTGTATGCATTATCTAGCAGTCATAGTAGCATAGTAGACCTTGTTGGAAAAGACACAAGTCCATCAGGTTCTACCTATAAAACTACCAAGTTGATGCAGGGGAAGGCAACTTGGTATGGTTGGATAGGCCTCTGAATCCAGTGTAGGGTCATGTAAATGCTAGAGTACATAAAAACATTTTACAATATTGTAACACCTGTTTAGAAAAGCCTCTTTCCTGTTCAGAGTGACTGTGCTCCTTTTTACATGAAGCAAGACTGAAGACTGGTTTGGTAATTTTGGTATTGAGGAACTTAAGTGACCTGTACAAAGCTCTGACAGCAGTCACATTAAATACCTATGTGATGAAATTAAACAAAATCTTAAGGCAACCCCTATAATCGCAAACAGGGACCCAAATCTATAGAAACATCCATGGTTTGCAAATGGAAGGTGTAACAAGCTCATATAGGTGAGATGGTCAAGTGTCCGTATAGTTTCAGAATATGTTGAGCAGTTTGTATACAACTGAAAGTTTATTTTTAGGGTTATATGGTGCATCAATAACCTTTTTAAACCTCTGATGTCAATTTATTGGAACATTTTTCCAGCCCTACATTTTTAATATTTTTTTAGCTTTAAGTTAAGAAAAAAATGCAAGAAAAGTGTGGGTCAATAGACTTTTATAAAAGTCTTAAAAGTATGTTCTGTGCTAAATCCTCTTAAATTATACATAGTGTTGAATCAAATGGAAATTGAGCAGCAGATCTACTCATGACAAGAATGTGAGGAAGGATATTTGACCTGTAGAATTAGTTTGACAGGTTTAACATTTGACCTCTCAGACATAAGGTGGACTTCTGATTGCATGTTGATTGTTGGGCTGTTTCAGTCTCGCTGACAATTATTACCAATTTTTCTCTTGTTTTCTAAGCTTTCTTTTTTCCTCTGACCCCTAATAGTAAGGCTAAAAAAGCCATAATGAAATAAAGTCAGTTTAAAATATTGACAATACGTTAACTGGGTTTCAAATAAAGTATTGATTTGTGCTAAAAATAATCAATAAATCTATAAAGTCTAATTTCTCAGTAGTGATAGTAGTTGATACAGTGTATGTGTAGAAAAAAATACTAATAATTAGCAACGGTGACATAGAAAGACAGTTATTCTCAAAAATATCATTTGGATGAAATAGTTCAAAATCTAAATATTGTATAAAATTTAAAAGGAATCTGCAGAGGCGTAGCTAAGGGTTCAGCACAGGGGGGCGAACATGTCCAAGTGGGCCCCCAACTTGGACATGTTCGTATACCAATACTAAGAGTATACGGTGAGCGTATAGTGGTATATAGCAGCTCTACACAGGGCTCTGCAAACGATTTAGGTGAATACAGGGCAGTAACATTTAGTGACTTACCGGTGACGTCTATGACTAATCGTTCACATTCCCCATCTCTTTTATCTGGACGGCCATGACCACTTCTTCTAGTCTCTGTAAAGTTTGCAACACAGACATCTTTAGCTCCTCACTATTCCAGGCACCTGACCCATATTGTCCACACTTACGCAAAGCCACCATCCTGCTGCTACCCCCAATTATAAACTATATAATATACCTCCCCATAATGAATAATACCCCCAAGTGCATCTTTAAATTAATAACTTCCCTGTGTACCCCTTTAAATAGTGCCCCTTATTAATAATGCCCCAAGTGTTTCCTAATTGAAAAGAAAAAAAAAAAAAAAAACAAGGGAAAAAAAAATTATTAGGGTTCCAATACCCGGGACCCCGAGGTTCAGCTGTTTGAATGGTACCTGTGTAAGCGCCGTGACCTCTTCTCTGTTTACATAGTGTCATTCTTTTCATAGCGGCCATGTAATGTAACTACAGCCTCGTCCTATACACGTCTATGGGACAAGGCTGGAATTACATCACACGGTCACTATAAACAGACAGCGTGTGATAAAAACAGTCACCATAGCCCCTTCATACAGCTGATCAGTGGGGAATCACTTATCTCTTATTGATGATTTATTCCGAGGATAGATCATCAATAAAAATGAGCTGGAAAACGCCTTAAGGCTAAGACCCCATGTGGCGTCCCACAGAAAAAAACAGCTGTGGGAAAAACCACGGCGGTGACACATCGCGGTTCTTCCTGCAGCACTTTGCACAGAATGTTTGCAGAGGTTTCCTCTGTGGACTTTCTGCTTCAATTATATCTATAGGGAAACCGCTGGTGTTTCTGTAGGTATAATTGACATGCTGCAATTTCCAAAACTGCGACTGTTTTGGAAATCGCAGCGTATCCACTGCGTGTATTTTACTGCAAAGTGGGGATGGGATGGGGCCCCATGTGGCGAACACCCACAGAAAAAAAACGTGGCATTCTAGCAAATCGCATCCACACATTGCAGAAAAATACGTGCAGCAGACGCACTGCGATTTCCAAAACCATTGCGGTTTTGGAAATTGCAGCATGTCAATTGTAGCTATGGAAACACCGGCGGTTTCCATATAGGTATATTGAAAATAGAAAGTCCACAGGGGAAACCCCTGCGGACCTTCTGTGAAAAGCGCTGCGGGAAAAACCACAATGTTACTGCCGCGGTTTTTCCTGCAGCACTTTTTTTGCTGCAGCCCAGTACATTGGGCCTTAGTCTTAATAAAGCCCAAGTGCCATCTTAATTAAATTAATTGACCCTCATATTATGCCCCTGATTCCCCCTGACATAAATACTGCACTTCTAATGACCCCTTATATCAATGACCACCCCCTTATGTACATAATGCCTCCTAATATAAATGATGCCCCCTAATGGCTCCTTATATAAATAACCTCCCCCCTTGTATTCATAATACCCCATAATAACCCTTATATAAATGACCCCCCCATCGTCATAATGCCCCCTAATGAACCCTCCCTTTATAGTTATAATTTCCCCTCCTAACAACCCCTTATACTATTAATATACCCACAACTGTGCTAAAAAAAAGAAAAAAAAAAGTCATACTCACCTACCTGCGATGCTGATGAATGGAGCTGCCACTGCCGCTTCCTCCCTGTCCACGCACAGGACGTCTGTGTCTGAGCGCAGGCGGCGTGATGTTGTGATGTCATCGCGCCACCTGTGTGAGAAGAAGACATCGGTCTGTGGTCTCGGGGACTTGTAAACCGCAAGCCTCATGTAACTTGCGGTTTACAATATTGTGAAGTTGCAGGTTACGTTTTAACTAGATCGGTGTCTGCAGACACCGATCCAGTTAGAAATAAAGGATGTATTAATGGAATCTCCGGGGTGGACCCCAAAAAGTCAGTGGGCTCGGGGCAGCCGCCCCTCTGCCCCCCCCCGCTAGCTATGCCTCTGGGAACCTGTCATGGTAAAAATGCAGTGAATAACTTGTATTTTATTCATTTAAATCATTGCTCTCTCTAAGCTTAGGAGTCTTGTGAGTGATCCTACACAGACATTGAAAACTATCTATATATTCCAGTAAACAATAAAGTGTCCATATAGTCTCTGTAATGCAATGACTTGAAGGAATAGACTTGAGATCAGGCTCAACAACTCCAGTCAGGAAAATCCAAAATCCACTGCTCAACAGCATCCAGGTCTATAAAGACACACAGTAATTCCTCCAACCGATTGAAGGGGTCAAACTCTGGTCTGGATAAAGGGTGGTCTTTTTAAAAGGTTTCACAGAATACGAAAAAAATGTGTATTTCTAGGTAAGGAAGTGAGTTATATAGCTGTTTTACATGTACAATCAGGTTCATGCATATCAAAACAGCTGTTCCCCTCCTTTCAACTACTTATTTGGAGCTTTTTGAGGATTGTAACATGTAGGTGATACTGTGTTATGGCTGTTGTTCAAGAGTAGAGACTTCCATCTGAATGAGTCACATGTATCTTCGACAAACAGGTGCTTTTCACTTGGGGACATTTTAGGGAAATGGTAAAGAAATTTTATTATATAGGTTAAAGACATTTTGTCAAAAGGGTATTAAAGTTACGGTAATTGCTTTTCAATAAATTCTATTTTAAAAGTATTTTTACAAATGTTATTTTTATGAGGAGACAACAGGATACGTCATAAAAGTCTGATCAGTGGGGGTCCAATTGCTGTGACCCCAATGGTCCTGCTATTCTTTGTGATTTCTATGGAGAAGGATCACACTGTAACATCTTCTCTAATGGCAGAACATTCTCATTTTAATAAAATAACATTACAGAGTTACCACTTAAGGTTCAACTACTAGTCTATATTAGAATTACAGTTGGACAGTAATGTCAGGAACTACCCTGTTGTATGTGTTTACTTATTTTTATTCAGTTATTAATAACATTTTTGAAATATTAAAGAGTTACTTCCATTTTGCCAAATCACTGCTGATATGGGAATAATTGCTTCTAAGTTCACTGCTTCTATATACCAAGTCCTATGTTGAGACTTACAGGAACAGCCAAGCAGTGCCGCTTTATGCTATTTCCATATCTACCATGGAGGTCAATGATAGCTGAGGGAGCAGCACAGCTGAGCTATGTTGCTTTTGTAGCTTCACAACATAGTTAAATGTGCTATGCCCCGTCCCATATCTCCCATTCAACTCTATGGGAGTTTCAAAAACAAAGTAGATCAGCACTGACCTGCTGTTTCTGTAAGTCCTGACATGTGGTTTATGACATAGAAATAGTTATTTGCCGATGGTTATTTGCTGATGGGTATATCTTTTTAATAAAAGGATTTTCTCAAAAAAATCTAAACATGATAATTTAACAGGAAAATATAACATCCTAAAACAGTAAAATAATAAACTTTATGTCCTGCATGGGAGTGATAACACATGGAACATAGGCTCGCCTTGGAAAATAATTCTGTTTGCTTCCCTAACCCAATATCTACATACCCAGGATAGCTTGTTGCCTCCTTTCCCTAGCACAAAGCATTGAGATCCATTCCAGATACAACTCTGCCACTGGAAAACAGTTTATTCGTTACATATATTAATATATATTAATATATTAATATGTTTTTCATTCTTAGGGATATGGCCTGGTTTGGGCCTTAGGAACACTTATATTGTTTTTCATCTACCTATTCAGAAAGCTATAACATATGAACATTTTTTCACCATTGTGGAGTTTTTATAAGTTATCCAATAACTCTATTAATTTTGGGGGGAAATGGAAAAAACATCAATTTTGCCTTTTTTTTAAAATTAATTTATGAAGTGTGCATTATAAATATTATCTTCACTTTAATTTATGGGTCGTTATGCTTATAGTGATACCAAATTTTTATCGTTTTCAATATTCTAGCACCTATATACAATAAAATCACTTTTTCTTTATGGAAAACTACAGGATTGTAACACACAATATTTTTAACTTTTTATTGACATAGGTATATGAGGATTTGTTTTATGCAGGACAATATCATTTTATTTCTATCATTTTAGATGTATACAACTTTTTGATTACTATTTATTCCTGTTTTTGAGAAGCAGCAATGGACAAAAAAAAAGCATAGTTTTGTGTATTTGTTCTGATTACATGTAAATAACATGTTCATTTTATAGTATGGGTCATCAACATTAAATAAATTGAATATATATTTTACAGGTTATTTTTAAATATATCTAAATATGTTATTTGACTTTTTACAATTTTTAGGCAGAATAGTGGACTCGAACATGCAATCTTTTGATCCCTAACATACCTATGTATTGCCTAATATAGAATACTATACTATCATTAATAGGCTACAGGCTGCCAGGACAATTCATTGCAAACTCCCTTATTATGCAGTGGACATGCCAATAGGAACCCTTCTCCCTCGACCCTTGACCGTGCCATCTGACTGGAGCATTTAAATAGGATAAGCATTAACTGAATCCTCCTCAAATTCAGCTCCAAATTCTACCATGTAAACATACCCCAATCTTGGCTATTGTACATTACAGCACAGTTCCTGAGCCCATGCAAACTGAGAGTCACAATAGTACAGCGTGATGCAGGAATTACCAAATCCCCAGGCCTTACTATTCCGATGCAGTTAAATCTATTTATTTATTCCTGGAAAATCTCTATAAGTATATACCTCAAGTAGGAAAATCTACTCTTCCTAACATCATCAATGAACAGCTTATTAACACATCCTACAATAGTATACTGTGATAATGGCTTTAAGACTAGAGGACATTACCCTTACTGCGGCCTATATAGCCAATATCACAGATAAAACATGACCAACACAAAAGCTGTTAACATTTTCTGATGTTTTAAAAGTATTCGTTGTAAAATATTTTCCTTCTATCTATAATTTATCAAATTTAAGCTGTTAAAGTCAGGGGCAATGTAATTCCAGGTTGTTAATTTTATTATATGGAGCACTTTGAAATAGCTTTTGTATCCTGGGAACGTCAGCTTCAATAAGGTTAGCAGATGCACTGTATATTTAGTCTTACAAAGGATTCTTTCTTTATCTGCTTGTAAAAAAAAAGTAAATGTCTCTCTGAAGTTCTTTGCAGTTGTGGTTTGAAGTCTGTTACCAATAAGTGCATATTAAGGGAAAATGCTTCTTACCCCCAAATCCCATGATCTTTGCTCTGTCTCTAGCAATTATATGGGCTTTATTCTCTATCGATGAAAGCTGGAATAAAAGGAACCCATTAAATACGACTGGTGGTAAAACTATTATAAAGTAGGTGTTAGTCATCTATACAACATCTCTGCTCCTGCACAACTCGTTTGGTATACTGAATGGCTTCATAGTATAGTGAATGGTTAATTCATACAGTGCCCAGGTATTTTATTAGGGGCATATTAGTTTATGTTTAGAGTAAACACACACTATGTACCTGGATGCAGTTATAACTGCAAACAATTCTGGGGCCACAGGTGGCGTTACTAATAAGGAAGTGAAACACTAATTAATTCCAGGCTATTTCTCATTAGCAGCCTCGTTAAAAGCAAAAAAATAGCCTGGAATTAATCACTGCTTCATTTACTTATTAGTGACGACACCTGTGGCCCCAGAATTGCGTGCAGTTATAACTGCATCTAGTGGGACAGATTTATTATGCCTTGTATGCCAGTTTGCAAAAAAAGTGGAAGTTTAGGCTCCTGCTGTTCTTTTTCTTTGTTTACTAGATGTAAAATCTTCAATAAAGATATGATGTTAAAAAAAAGGGGCAGTTATGAGGGCGAGCAAGGTGTGGGACTTTTGGCTCAGCTAAATATCTGCCAAAGATGGGGAAATGTATGCCAGCTATGAGTATATATGAGACGTACCCTCCGCCGGCTCCGGGGCTATGAACACTGGTGTGTGTAATGCCAATCTTCATAAATCTGCTCCAATATGTCTTTACCCTTATATTGCTTTATTATGTGATTTCAATATCAGTCAACTAAAAGAAAACTTCAAAGTTTATGGGGCTGCAGAATATAAGCGAGTACATTCTCAAGGGTGGGCACAGGTCTCCCTTTCTCATGGTATATAGAGACCCTACCAATTAGACACTTGCCACCTATTTTTACTTCTATAACCATATGATTACATTTATTTAACAGGAGAACATTTAGTACTATTGTAAATCCACAAATAGCTGTTTTTTTCTGCCAATATACATTTTCACCCAATATACAGTCTAGCACAGCGTGTGCTAAAGGGGTTTTCCCATGAATGTACCCATATTTAAATTTGTAGACAATTAAATGTTAAATATTTTTGCAAATATACAGTACAGACCAAAAGTTTGGAAACACCTTCTCATTCCAAGAGTTTTCTGTATTTTCATGACTATAAAAATTGTAGATTCACACTGAAGGCATCAAAACTATGAATTAACACATGTGGAATTATATACTTAACAAAAAAGTGTGAAACAACTGAAAATATGTCTTATATTCTAGGTTCTTCAAAGTAGCCACCTTTTGCTTGGATTACTGCTTTGCACTCTTTTGGCATTCTCTTGATGAGCTTCAAGAGGTAGTCACCTGAAATGGTTTTCACTTCACAGGTGTGCCCTGTCAGGTTTAATAAGTGGGATTTCTTGCCTTATAAATGGGGTTGGGACCATCAGTTGTGTTGTTCAGAAGTCAGGTGGATACACAGCTGATAGTCCTACTGAATGGAGTGTTAGAATTTGTATTATGGCAAGAAAAAAGCAGCTAAGTAAAGAAAAACGAGTGGCCATCATTACTTTAAGAAATGAATGTCAGTCAGTCCGAAAAATTGGGAAAACTTTGAAAGTGTCCCCAAAACCATCAAGCGCTACAAAGAAACTGGCTCACATGAGGACCGCCCCAGGAAAAGAAGACCAAGAGTCACCTCTGCTGCGGAGGATAAGTTCATCCGAGTCACTAGCCTCAGAAATCGCAGGTTAACAGCAGCTCAGATTAGAGACCAGGTCAATGCCACACAGAGTTCTAGCAGCAGACACATCTCTACAACAACTGTTAAGAGGAGACTGTGTGCAGCAGGCCTTCATGGTAAAATAGCTGCTAGGAAACCACTGCTAAGGACAGGCAACAAGCACAAGAAGAACACAAGGAATGGACATTAGACCTGTGGAAATCTGTGCTTTGGTCTGATGAGTCCAAATTGGAGATCTTTGGTTCCAACCACCGTGTCTTTGTGCGACGCAGAAAAGGTGAACGAATGGACTCTACATGCCTGGTTCCCACCGTGAAGCATGGAGGAGGAGGTGTGATGGTGTGGGGGTGCTTTGCTGGTGACACTGTTGGGGATTTATTCAAAATTGAAGGAATACTGAACCAGCATGGTTACCACAGCAGCTTGCAGCGGCATGCTATTCCATCCGGTTTGCGTTTAGTTGGACCATCATTTATTTTTCAACAGGACAATGACCCCAAACACACCTCCAGACTGTGTAAGGGCTATTTGACCAAGAAGGAGAGTGATGGGGTGCTACGCCAGATGACCTGGCCTCCACAGTCACCAGACCTGAACCCAATCGAGATGGTTTGGGGTGAGCTGTACTGCAGAGTGAATGCAAAAGCGCCAACAAGTGCTAAGCATCTCTGGGAACTCCTTCAAGACTGTTGGAAGACCATTTCAGGTGACTACCTCTTGAAGCTCATCAAGAGAATGCCAAGAGTGTGCAAAGCAGTAATCAAAGCAAAAGGTGGCTACTTTGAAGAACCTAGAATATAAGACATATTTTCAGTTGTTTCACACTTTTTTGTTAAGTATATAATTCCACATGTGTTAATTCATAGTTTTGATGCCTTCAGTGTGAATCTACAATTTTTATAGTCATGAAAATACAGAAAACTCTTGGAATGAGAAGGTGTGTCCAAACTTTTGGTCTGTACTGTATATAATTAAACATTTTTCAGTGTTTTAAATATTTTATCTAACCATTTTAGTGGTGACTAGAGATTGGTGAACTGATTTGTCATGAACTGGATTTGACCTGAATATTCCGAATTGGTTGTTTTTTTTAACAAAACTGAACAATTGCCAACTGATTTTGGATAAACAAAAATGGCAGCAGGAAATACAGAAGACACACTTGTCTGAGACTGTGATATTCTAGCATCAAGTGACATCAGCTGACAGCCTCTCAGCCAATAGACAGTGGTAGGTGAACACCTTACAGTGCTGATGTCATATACACTATATAAGGTGCTGTAGCTGGAACGCAGGGCATTACAGTAATGGTGGAGATAGTGTAGTGTCTGTGTTTCATCTCACTGCATCATACAGAGTACTCATTTCATGAAAAGCTTATAATTGCAAGAAATAGGGGATAAGGAATAGGAGGAAAATTTAGTCAAATATAAACAATTACAGGCAGATTAGTGATAGAAATCACATAAGATCGAGGGAACATACAGTGAGGAAAAAAAGTATTTAGTCAGCCACCAATTGTGCAAGTTCTTCCACTTAAAAAGATGAGGCCGGCCTGTAACTGTCATCATAGGTAGACCTCAACTATGCGAGACAAAATGAGAAAACAAATCCAGAAAATCACATTGTCTGATTTTTAAAGAATTTATTTGCACATTATGGTGGAAAATAAGTATTTGGTCAATAACAAAAGTTAATCTCAGTACTTTGTTGTATATCCTTTGTTGGCAATGACAGAGGTCAAACGTTTTCTGTAAGACTTCACAAGGTTGGCACACACTGTTGCTGGTATGTTGGCCCATTCCTCCATGCAGATCTCCTCTAGAGCAGTGATGTTTTGGCGCTGTCGCTGGGCAACATGGACTTTCAACTCCCTCCAAAGGTTTTCTATGGGGTTGAGATCTGGAGACTGGCTAGGCCACTGTAGGACCTTGAAATGCTTCTTACGAAGCCACTCCTTCGTTGCCCTGGCGGTGTGCTTGGGATCATTGTCATCTTCAATGACCTTGCTGATGGAAGGAGGTTTGCATACAAAATCTCACGATACATGGTCCCATTCATTCTTTCATGTACACGGATCAGTCATCCTGGTCCCTTTGCAGAGAAACAGCCTCAAAGCATGACGTTGCCAACCCCATGCTTCACAGTAGGTATGGTGTTCTTTGGATGCAACTCAGCATTCTCTCTCCTCCAAACACGATGAGTTGTGTTTCTACCAAACAGTTCTACTTTGGTTTCATCTGACCATATGACATTCTCCCAATTCTCTTCTGGAACATCCAAATGCTCTCTAGCAAACTTCAGACGGGCCCGGATATGTACTGGCTTAAGCAGGGGGACACGTCTGGCACTGCAGGATCTGAGTCCCTTCCAGCGTAGTGTGTTACTGACGGTAGCGTTTGTTACGTTAGTCCCAGATTTCTGCAGGTCATTCACTAGGTCTCCCCGTGTGGTTCTGGGATTTTTGCTCACCGTTCTTGTGATCATTTTGACCCCACGGGGTGAGATCTTGCGTGGAGCCCCTGATCGAGGGAGATTATCAGTGGTCTTGTATGTCTTCCATTTTCTAATTATTGCTCCCACAGTTGATTTCTTCACACCAAGCAGCTTGCCTATTGCAGATTCAGTCTTCCCAGCCTGGTGCAGGACTACAATTTTGTTTCTGGTGTCCTTCCACAGCTCTTTGGTCTTCACCATAGTGGAGTTTGGAGTGTGACTGTTTGAGGTTGTGGACAGGTGTCTTTTATACTGATAACAATTTCAAACAGGTGCCATTACTACAGGTAATGAGTGGAGGACAGAGGAGCCTCTTATAGAAGAAGTTACAGGTCTGTGAGAGCCAGAAATCTTGCTTGTTTGTAGGTGACCAAATACTTATTTTCCACCATAATTTGCAAATAAATTCTTTAAAAATCAGACAATGTGATTTTCTAGATATGTTTTCTCATTTTGTCTCCCATAGTTGAGGTCTACCTATGATGTCAATTACAGGCCTCTCTCATCTTTTTAAGTGGGAGAACTTGTACAATTGGTGGGTGACTAAGTACTTTTTTTCCCCACTGTATCTGTGCTGCTGTACAGTATACATAGTGTTCAAACATACTTTTTACTGACAGTTCTGCAGCAAAATCTTTTGTTAAATGTTGTTTTGGGCAAGAGTTTAAACTTTTTTCATTAAATACATACAAACTGATGTAGCAGCAAAGCACTGATTCCGCCTGTGCAAATATAAAAGAAAATATCTGTATTTAAAATTTTTTTTGTTGTTGTTCACCCCAATATACAGTCTAACAGCCTGCACTAATCTGAAAAAAACACTATTGTTGTTTCATGGTTTTTTTTAGCTTTGCTCACCAATACACAGTGTGATGGAGTGTTTGCTTCTTAAGCATTTTTTTTGCTGCTCCTCATATATACAGTATTGCAGCCTCCATAAATATAAAAAAATCTGTTAAAGTGTTTTTTTTTCACAAACTGCGTTAAAAATGTTTTTTTATTTTTGGTTACCCAATATACATACAAACTGCCACCATTATAATGGCAAAAAATATACAAGCTGACTGATGCAGGCTGTAGTCTAATAGTCTAATAGATCACCCTTTTAGTGCTTTTAGTGCTTTGCTAATTCTCTTGAAATATTTTTTTGAAAAACAAAAAAAGACATATACACAGTGTTAGAATTGTTACAGATCACATACAATTAAGCAGTGTGCAGTAAAATGGCTGGAAAAAACAGGGTAATGGATAGGCAAAAGGAGTGAAAGGAGGATACACTTGTGCAAGTACTAATAATAAGAATGTTGATGGCAACAGCAACGCTATCTCTGGTCTTCATAGCTGCAGTGTTGTCATACTTCCTGAGAATAAACACATTTTTGAGCAGTGAACCACAAATGTTGAGTCAGGGTTCAATGTGTTCCTCCTCAACATGTAATTTACCATGCTGTCTTTCTGTACCTTCAACCATGTCTTCTTCACTAACACAGATCCCATTCTCTAGTAGTCATGTGGCATCTACTGAGAAAGATATTCATCATAACCCAAGACTTCCTCTTCTTCCTCTTTTTGTTGAGCTGGAACTGCTAGTGTTTTTTGGATGTAGAAGAGGTAGAGGTGGAAGACATGAGTGCCATGATGAGTCACAAAAAAGTGGGGAAGATGACATTACTGAATCTGATGATGAGTCTATTACAGATAAGGCTTGGCAACCTGGTAAAGAATTGGCAGTGGCATCAAGTAAGCAAGACTGCTCTATTTCCTCTTCCCATGATCGTCTTTGTAGGCAGGCCATACACCTAGCACATATTGATCATCATTATCATTCATTATCATCACCATCTGCTTCTCCTCCTCCTCCATGACAATGTCAGCCATCATATATTTAGGGAATGTAGGTGTGTCCAGTAAACAGCAGTCTAAACCCACCCATCCCGCTGTTCTGTGAGTTTAACTCCCATCTGTCCAAGTTACTGGAGATGCAGTCGCTACTGTGCCACTTAGGTACTCAGGCTGTGGGTGTGTACAATAAAGAGCAGTCTGCCCCTCTCTCCTATCCATTGCTGATAATGTTCTGTGATTCTGCCAGGAATAGCTATAAAATTGCAAATAAATACCCAATAAAAGCCCAATTGATCATAATATCCAGGAAGCCCAAGTAACCAAAAGTCAAGGAACACTGGACTGCAACTACAGGGTGAAGTACATGCAAGCAAGCAGATAAATACAAGAAAAAAACTATGAGCACAATCAGTAAAGCTGCTTGCTGTCTGTGAATAATATTCCATCCCATATACAGGTGCATCTCAATAAATTAGGATATATTTGAAACGTTCATTCATTTCAGTAATTCAATCCATAATCAGCGTCTTCCATGATTGTGTGTCCTACTGAACCAGACTGAGGGACCATTTAAAGGCTTAGAAATCCTTGGCAGGTGACACACTGAATTTACAATACTGAACTTTTTTACACTATTCTAATTTTCTTAGATTTGGGTTTTCATTAGCTGTAATCCATAATCAACATTTACAGAAATAAAACACTTGAAATAGAACACTCTGTGTGTAAAGAATCTAGAAAATATAGGAGGTCACTTTTTTAATTTAAATACTGAAAGAAATAAACGTTTCAAAGATATTCTAATTTATTGAGAAGCACTTGTATATACAGTTACATTGTGTATTTACAGCACAAATGTACCATACATGGCAAAAACGCTAATAATAACTAATCTGTACATTTAAATAAAAAAGAGGCATCCAACAAGAAACATCTGCAGTACATGTGCTATAAAGGGGGAGTACAGGATTTACCCTCCTCATGGGGCTACAGAAGGTTGGGGATTTTTGCTCTTAATTCATCATTGTCTTTCTGAAACCTTACATTTAAAAGGCATATAAAGATATTGCTTGTCATTACTGTGACTTATTTATGTTTGGAAAACCCTTTGTATTCTATACAATAATAATAAGTTCACCTCTAGTGTGGTTCTGCTTATTTGATATTGTAAAATGGATACTGTTGGTAGTGGACTGCAAATTGTCTCAAAGCAAATTTTCTCTAAAAGTAAATTTTTGCACATTGAATTAAACAGATTCACATTTAGCTTATGTATCTGTACTATTATTACATAGTAGAGACTGGCAAACCTATTAATATTTGTTTCGGGTTTGGGTGGCTCAGGACTAAGATTAGTTTCTGGTCAAATAAGTCAAACCACAGCTTACATTGGCTTCAACATATTGTATGACACTGTCAGGACTCCTTGGAACATATCTATCCAAATTCTAGCTCTCTAAGGCAAACACAGCTGAAGTTATATCAAAGTGAAAGTGACATGTATGTCTAAGGAAAAACGGATGGTAAGTAGTGAATATAAACTCCTAGTTTAACCACACACTACGTTGACACTCGCTTTTACATATTTTAACATTTAAAACACTCCAAAATTTGCTCTCTTTTAGGGAAAGGCACTTGCCCATTTTTTTATACACACATGGCAGTTATATTGCAAAAAAAAAAAAAATGAAAAAATATCTTTGATTCCCCAAAATAAGAATCTCTTTAAAGGGAATGTAAATGATTTAATTATAATATCTTTCTTTAGCAATGAGCATAAATATCTGATAGGCGAGAGACAGACAGGCAGCCCCCATATGGATCAGCTGTAAGGGGCTGCACCTGAAGCCTGTATTGCACACAACGCAGAGCAAGTGTTGGCAACACGCTTTGTATAGTGGCCTGGGTACTGTCATTGCAGTTTACCTCCCTCTGTACTATACGGGGAACAGAGCTGTGTATAGTACGGGTATCAGAAGGAGCCCTGTACAGCTGATCCATGTGGGGTATGAGATATTTATGGCCTACCCTTAGTATAGGCCATAAAAATAAATCCTGGACAACCCATTTGATTTTGTGGTCAGTCTCACATCTAGTCATTTTTAGTTTTAGTGCTAAAAGGTCAAGCCTTATTTGTAATGAATCTTAAATCAATTCAATTGTACAATTTTTAGTCATAAAACTAATGAATTACGGCTCTGGAAGCCATTATTTTATTTTATGGTTGTATTTAAAAACAGGTCAACATTTGTATTAGAAACCTAACTCTAGGGGGTGCGGTGGTAGCAGTCGTTCCCAGGTATAGGTTTCAGAGTGGCTCAAATCCCCCCTGCCACATAAAACACCGGCATTAACTACACATGGTAGGCGGTGGTGATATCTTTCAGAATTTTCATTAGTGCCAAGTTATGAAGTATACTCCATATTAATGTGTAGCATGCATTGTCATCTACTCTTCACTGTGTTTCTGAGCTTTTTGGAACAGTATATATGGTTTTGCCTGAGAAACTACAATATGAGGCTGCCTGATAAGGCAGTGATGGAGCTTTGCCACCATAGGATGTGCTAGATCACTATGCCTGAACATATTAATACACAGCATCCTAACAAGCACACTAAATCATCCATACCCTGGCCTATTACAGTGCTGCAGCTTCTTTCTATGTACATAAAAGAAAGATATTTTGGCTTTTAGCAGCAGTCATAAGCTACAGTCCTCCAACCTTCCTAATTCATCTTTCTTAGCCATGCACTATAATTGTGTGTGGTGATAAAAGAATACATCTGTAGCTTGTAGCATATGGAAGATACTAAAATAAAACTATAACTCTTGAAAAGGAAAAACATAAACCAAATTTATTGCAGATGTTTCATCTGATATGGTCAGTGGCTGACATCTTACTTTCTACAAGTTTTCATAGCTCCCTAAGTATCCAGCATTTACTGTATTGCCTTTACTAAACATTTTTAAGATATGAATATACTGTATATAAGCATAGTGCATACTTTTCTTTGTTCTTCAGTAATTTGTAATGTTACTGTATTTTATATGAAGCTATATAATCAGTCAAATGACCATAAAGTGCCCAGTCTGTCAGGTCCAAGATGCCTCCCAAACCAATGTAGTGCAGTGTAGGCAATATGTGACCTCAAACCGAGGAAGCAATGCAGAGATAATCATCTTTTTAGAGATATGCAAATCAGTGGACAAGTACAATTTGGGAGATTTGTCTAGAGATAAGCTGTGATGCAGACAGAGGCTGGAAATACTATTCACAGGAGCATTGATGGGTTGTGATTCTAAAGGAGAGTTAAAGCATTTGCAGATGCACACGCAGACTCATTTGCATATCCAGAATTTTTTTTTTATTCTGCATTGCTTCATTGCTTGTGGCCATAAAGGTATGTTTCTCCTTCCATTAAAGATCCCTACACAGCATATTATTTGTTGGAGACTCAATTTGGATCTAACACACTAGCTGTTAGATGCTTTCATAGGACCCTGCTCCACTGCAAAATTCAGTTCATTCAGAAACTATTCAAACTATTCTGACTGTACATACATATACCTCATAAAGACAATAATATATAAAATAGGTAAACACTAAACAGTCACATCTTTTGGCATTCATGCCATTTGCTATAACACTAAAAAAAGTTGAGCTTCGGCACCTCTGGTTTCCATAGATCATACTTGAGAGGATCCTCTACTGGATTTAAGTTCCCATGTCATAAATTCTATTCACTGGATGTGACTTTGAAAGTTACATTCCTGTCTATATATAGGGACACGGTTGACAGTGCTAGTCATAGAAAAAGCAAAATCATGCAGACCTTCCACCCAGGATTGGAAAGATATGAGGAAAGGTACAAAAAACTGGTAAAGCATTTAAGATACCAAAAAATAAAACCGAATTCACTGATATTTTATGATCTGGTTTTAGTCTGCAGTATTGTAGAGTAAAATGCGCCAAATGTATTAAGAGACTTATGCTTTTTGAAAATTGGTGAGTGTTGCAAAAAATTCCAAAAGTCTCAAATTCTTGCTCAAAATGACTTGCCTCAAAATTTGTGACTTTTTGATGACAGAAAACTGGCATACACTGAGTAGTAAATTCCTCCATGTTTCTTCCATCATTCTTGAATGTAAGAAGTTTAAAATTCCCATGACTGTTCCCTCCTTCCCAAATCATCAACTTTAAAGAAAAATCCTTATGTAAAATTTTTTCCTTATGATTTTTTTCATAGGAATGTTGATAATTTCCAAGAACAATTAAGGCTATATGCACACAACCGTAGTGAAATTGGACTATTTGTCTTCCATAAGTCCATTCGTGCTGCAAGGTATGCAATTGCAGATCGTAGTGCATCTGTAGTCATCTGTAGTTAAGGATCTGCAAAAAAACATGGATGGCTATAAATGATGTCACCAACTAGTCAAAACGCTCTGAATAGGTCACATGATCGGACATAAGCCATTGTCACTTGTATTATTGCTTGCTGAGAGGTGTATTGAATTACTTGACTGACCAGGTTCTGGTTTCTTGTGTTTCTCACTGCAAAGATGCCTTTTTCTCGTGTGGATGATGCTCTCTTAAACTGGCTTGACTGTCAGAGATTCGGAAAGCAACAACCTATGCTGGAAGAGGAGCTGCAGATGAGGATGGGGTATTGGGTTCACCCCATTGTCTTTCAACAGCACAGGAAAAGTAACTTCCAAACCCTGTACTCTGACTTGTGGCAGCATCCAGACAAGTTCCACAACTACTGCCGCATGACCATCCCGACATTTGACTGTCTGCTGTCGGACCTGCGCCCTGGGATCACTTTTCAAGACACCAACATGCGATGGTGCATCTCATCAGAGGAACTTATCATCACCCTCATGTAATAACAATACTGTTCACTTTTGGCCCTTCATGCTGTGATTTCCCTGTAGCCCCTTGTCTTTCACCCACCCTGCTAGTGTAAGCTACTTTTCTCCTTTCACCCTGCTAGTATATTTGGACCACACCCTTTCAGTGCTAAGGCTATTTGACCTTTCCCATCTTGCTAATATAATAGTTCCTTTTACCTTGTCACCCTGTTTTTTAACCGTCATTGTCCCCTGTCATCCATCCTGTTAGTGTAACTACTTTTCTCTTTTCACCTTGCTAGTACATTTGGACCACACCCTATCAGCAATGTCTCCTGTGACCTTTCACATCTTACTAATTGTCCATTTACCTTATCATCCTGTGTTTAACCGTCATTGTCCCTTGTCACCCACCCTGATAGTGTAATTCTAAAATTTTCCCCTTTTTTTGATTCTCAAATTCCAGGATTTGGATTGCGGAGAGCTTTTACAACTCGGCACAGCTTCCCAACTAGGTGGGCGCACTGGATAAAAAAATACAAAATTTGTATGAAGAAGCCATCTCACTCAGGGTCCCTATATTTCAATTACACACAATATTTATTGATGGTGTTGCTGGCCTAGGCTGGATCCAGAACCATATATTTATACACACACACACACACACACACACACACACTATATAATAAGGATAATGAACACTCTTTAAAAACAACATCAGTTCATCCAGGTACACTTCTTGTGCACAGTTTTTGAAGGAACTCTGCAAGTAGGATGTTCCAAACATCTTGGAGAATTAAACCACAGATCTTCTGTGGATGTAGGCTTACTCAAATCCTTCTGTCTCTTCATGTAGTCCCAGACAAACTTGATGATGTTGAGATCAGGGCTCTGTGGGGGCAATATCATAATTCCAGGACTCCTTCACCAAAGGATGCTCATTCACTTAATTTTGTAATTGACAAAAACAAACTATTAACAGAGAATTATATATGTGTACTATAGGTAGGCAGTATGTACTATACTATGCTAGAGTACAGCATGTACTATTCATTTAAAAATGTAGTAAATGTTTAAGCCACCTATTAAATTTCATCATTTACATAATGGAACATTGCTGTAAGAAAAAGGATATGCTGACCTATGGAAATATGCTGAAAACGTATCATGTTAATACTAAGACACAATCAAGGGAATTTATAATGCAAGCTCAAACACAACTTTAACTTTTTGGAACAAACAATATGTTAATGTAACATTCGTGAGTAATTGAACTCCCCAGACCAACATTATAAAGCTTTGTATAACATGAAATTCAATGGAATTCTTTAGAATTCATTATATTGAGAATGCTTTGGACTATGAATGGAAACTGAAGTAAATTATTTTTGCTAAAAAAAAAATTGTGAGTACATTTCCTCTGAACCTGTTGATGTCATATAACAGATTTATGGAGAGCCAAGATTTACCAAGGGCATATATTCACAGAGAAGTTTTATTGCAAAAATCTATGAGACTGAAAACAAAGAGGTTGTTTTTGCTTGTCCCATTTAAGTGAATTGGGACAATTACAGAAATTTCTGCAACAAAACTGCCAAGCGTAAGCATGCAGAAAAAGGCAGTTGCTTAAATCAAAATTAATACTGACCCATACATACTAATAGTTACGCAGTGTCAATTTATCTGAAAATGCGCCATACTGGATAATCCTGTGACATCCTTAGATTTATCTATTCAAAAGTTTCTACCATTTATCAGTTAATTTTCCAACAAAATTTTGTCACATTTTGGCACTGTCCATTTGTCACCCTTTCCAGGAAAATACCCCCTTTTGGAGTGAATTGGAAAAGTTTGGTCTAAAACAAGAGGTACTTAGAAATTATCTAAATTTTGCAAAAATAGACAGATAATCCCAAATTTGCAGTTGCCTTATTTGGTATATAATAAATGGATACACATTTAATGATACAATTTTTCACTTTTTGTTCTCTTCATTCCTGGCTTTGTTGTTTGTACAAAAAATGGAACTTTCTTTGCCCTGTAGAGTACTGTATGTATATATTAACATTTCATTTGCACTTTGGAGCACGTTGAGGGTATTTTTTCTCTGGTAAATTCTGACCTAAAGTACATATTATATTTTTTAGAACATGGTAGTAAAATTATGGGGATACAAGAGAATATTTTGTGTTATATGAAGTTTATTAAAGAAAATATATATTTTTAGCAAATTTGACATGTATTTATTTTTTACTTTACAGACATTTTGAGTTAAAATTTAAATTAATCAATTAATAATTAAATAAAACGATTGAAAACCGATATGAAATATTTCATAGAAGATTTAATGTACAAGGTTATCATGTTTGAGAGAATGTGGAATAAATATTCACAAACAATATTCAAACAATTGTAAAGAACTTGAGGGTCACATCATAGAACATCTTTGTTCTATGGATTGCTCATGGGAGACAGGGATTACTAATGATAGTATTAAACACCCCCTAACATTAGAAGGGAAACTATGAAATCTGCCCAAGAGAAGGACAAATATATATTTGGACAAGGTTTTGATTTCAGAAACACATTTTAACACCATGGGAAGATGGCATTGGACAAATAAAATAGTCAAGTCGCTTTGACCAAAACACTATAACTATAGGAGGCACCAAATGTATAGGAGGCTGAACTATACATTTCCTACTTCAAGATGGCCCCATCATTCTTGGTGACTAGCATGGTTTACCTTTAAGCCTTGGTCCTCAGCATAGTTTCAATCTTCTAAAAATCCGAAAAAAATGGTCTTTAAGGGAGGAAGGGGAGATCGTCTTAAAGGGGTGGTCTTCTGGGGGTTTCACTAGATTTTAACAAAAAAAGAGCCAGCAACTTGCTGTTATGACAGTTTGGAGGGTTATTAAAATTTTAGTGGCTTTATATTCTCTACTCTTGACCAAGTGAATTTGTGAATTTGTGCCAGCTTCCTAAATTCAAGTAAACAGGGTTGATTAAAATTAATTTTCTCTTAAAAGCCAGCATTTATCTTTAAAGAACAACTAATTAAAACTACCTTTGACACATTTTGCTTCTCACAGTCCAAGAAATCCCAAACATTTTAATGATATTGAGGTCCAGTGGGTGAGATGGCCACTTCATCCTTCTGATGACATGACAAGTAGCTTTTTTTCTTTGATAAGTAACTTGATTTTCACAAAGGTCTGCTTGTGGTCATCATTTTCCAAAGAGTATTCCATGAGATAAACATAGAAGACTAATGGCAGATAAAAACCACATGGTCCATCTAGTCTGCCCTTATATTATTTCCATTTTATCTTAGGATAGATGTGTTTATCCCAGGTTTGCTTAAATTCACTTGCTGTAGATTTCCCAACCTGCTGAACGTTTGTTCCAAGTCTATACTACTCATTCACAAAAATAACATTTCCTAACATTGCTTCTGATGACCCCCCTTGTTCTTGCATTTAGTTTTTTACTAAAACATTTCCCTCCTTCACCTTATTTAAACCTTAAATAAATAGTGTTTAGCCATTTTAATCATGCCCCTCCTTTCTCATCTTTCCTCAAGGTAATGCAGGTTAAATTCTTTAACCCCTTCCCACCGGGGGCATTTTTCAATTTTAGTTATTGACTCCCTGCCTTCCAAACCCCATAACTTTTTTATTTTTCCATTCACAGAGCCATATTGGGGCTTAATGTTTGTGATGCATAATGGTACCATTTATTATTTTGTACAATGTACTGGGAAGCTGGAAAACAATTCAGAATGAGGTAGAGTTGGAGAAAAAATTTATTTGTGTGACTTCCTTATGGGCTTCGGTTTTACAGCGTTCACTATGCAGCTAAAATTACGTTAGCTGTATTCTATGTCTGTACAATTCTGGTGATACTAAATTTATATAGTTTTATTTACATTTTAACCCCTTTAATCCAAGTCTTTGCAAAAAAAATAAAAAATTTCTTAGTCGCCATAGTTTGACACCCGTAACTTTTTTATATTTCAGTGTACGGGGATGCATCTTTTTTGTGGGGCCAGGTGTACTTTTTAGTTATACCATTTTGGGGAATATCTATTGCTTTGTTACTTTTCAATAAAAATTTTTATCGTAGGCAAACCAGCAAAAAACGGTTCAGAACTTTAAATTTTTTTTTTCTCTGCTCACCATATGGGAAAAATATTTTTATAAGTTTGTAGACTGGGCATTTTCAAACACAGGGATATCTAATGTGTATGTGTTTCACAGTAGTTTTTTTTATTTCTATATGTATTCTAGGTAAAGGGGGTTCATTTGAATTTTTAATTCTTTTTAATTTTTTTACATATATATATATTTTTTTAAATATTATATTTATTAGACCCCCTAGGGGTCTTAAACTCCAGGGAGTTTGAACACTAATGCAATACTTTACAATGGTAATGCATTGCAATGCACTGCAAAATATCAGCACTTCTATTACAGGCTGTATAGAGTAGTCAATAGTAGAAGTATAGACAAATCTGGGAGCCTTCAATAGGCTCTCATGGCAATCGTTCGCTGGCCATCCTCCCCAAAATGGGGGCACTCATGTGCCGCCGGGAAAATAGAAACTTGGTCAAAGCTGGCATTAGTGCCGGGTCTACGCTGTATAATACAGCAAAGACCCTGAGGCTATAGCGACTGCTCAGCTCATGAGCAGCCGCCATATTTAAATACCCGACATCCACTGTACTATTAAGGCAGATGTTAAGAAGGGGTTAGGTCTCTCCTGATATGTCTTAATCTTCAGAACATCTACTATTTTTGTAGCCAGCATTTACACCTTTTTATCTATGTATGTTTGTAGGTACGGTCTCTAGAAATTGACTCAGTATTCCAGATGTGTTCTCACTAGTGCTCTATACAGTAGGATCGCAATCTCTCTCTTCCTACTGGTTATTCCTCTAGCTATACAGCCAAGCATCCTACTTGTTATCTCAGCTGAAAGTCCACTGTGTGCATTCAATTTGAAGCTATAAGATATCAGGATCTCTAACACAGAACTTCTAATACTATACTATAGAGGTCAAGCTGACTGATCTGTAATTTTCCAGCTTCTTCTGTGTTAGCCCTTCTTGTGGATAGGTACATAATTGTCCATGCTCCATTTTTAGGAACATCTGTTAGGAGGAACTGGTTCAAAAACTCAGTAAGAGGAGCAGCAATCACAGAAAGGAGTTCTGTAAGAACTCTGGGGTGGTTGCCATCTTGACCCATTGCCGTATTTGACTTTAAACATGCCACTTCACCCAGAACATCAGCATACAAAAAGTAGAGCTGATGTATTTTTCTAATTTCAGCCTTCATTAGCAAATCAAGAAATCAATTATTTCAAATGTTATTAAAAATTCCCAAAGTCAAACTGATCCTCCACCATGCTGGAGTGAATTGTAGACACAGTTTGAAAAGTTTTTGCAGCACCGTTTTAGCACATTGGTGGGCCCTGTGCAAAGGTTTCATAAATGGGCCCCACCATGGCCACCTCTTAGCTATACCTTCCAACTGTCAAAGGGCACAAAGATGGATTAGTGTGGTGGCACCCTATGGGTAAAGCAGCCAGCTCAACTTTAGATTGATGACCAATCCAAAAACACTTTCTCTATATCTTAGATTTACAGTGTAACTTCAATGAACTAGTATCCTCTTCTCTATGGTGACAGTTATGTATTCTTTCAGATGACCGGATAGACAGAAACAGCAAAGATAAAACCAGAGATAGAGTGAACCTAGACATACAGTGGTGCTTACAAGTTTTGAACTGCAAGGAGAAACCCGCTTCTCTCTAAAAATAACATGGCTACCTGTCTAGTTTGCTAAAGATAACCTGTAAAAGCCGAAAGGTTATTAGAACAATGTTTTGCAGATGGATGGGATCAAATAGAACTTTCTAATTTAAATGAGAAGCATTATGTTTGGAGAAAGGAAAACACTGCATTCCAGAATAAAAATCTCATACCATGTTATAAAACATGGAGGTGTCATCACTGATGGAACAAAGCAAATTCTAAAGGAAAATGTCAGGTCATCTGTCAGTGAGTTGAATCTCAAGACAATGTGGGTAATATAGCAAGACAACGACCCTAAGCACATGAGTTGTGCTTGTTAGAAATAGACCTGGGACCTCTACAGTTGCGACTGTCAGTTTTTCAGTCTTTTCTTAAAGGGAATTTGTCAGGTCAATCTGGGACACTAAACCACCCACAGGTCCTTATAGACATGGGGTTTAGTGTCCCAAATCGCCTTGTTGTAATGCAATCTGCAGGCGCATTAAAAATAAAAAACCTTTATACTTACCTAGAGAAGGGTCCGATCAACGCTGTTCGGCGAGAACAGTTTAACTTATTCATGAGCTTCTTCATTGGCACGCCTCCCGGCGCCTGCGCTGTTCTTCAGTGAAGCCAAAGATGGACACCCTGGCTTCACTGCACAATTGCCGGAGGTACAGGACATGCGCACTGAAGCTGAGGTGTACTCCTCTGGCTTCATTGAATAACTGCGCAGGTGCGGGGAGTACAGCAGCAGGGTCAGTATAAAGCTTTTTTATTTTTAATGCGGCCATGGATTGCATTATAACAGGGTGATTTGGGCCACTAAACCCCAGGTTCATATGGACGTGTGGGTCCTTTAGTGTTCCAAATTGCCCTGACAGATTCTCTTTAACACTTTCTGTATTTTTGTGTGTTCCCCTTTAAGAACTGCTCGTTTGTCTGTCCCGAGTCTTTATTAGGCCAGTTCTGTCTTTTCTTCACTGCTGGCTATTCAGTATTGCTGGTGGTTTAGCTGTTTGAACTTGTACCTGCTTGTTATTTGTGTCTGACCCCTGGCTCCATTATCTGACCTTGTCTCTGCCTTCTGACTCTGCCTCTATGCTCCTCTCTGTTATGACCCCTGATTGCCTCCTAGACTTCTCTCCGCTGATACCGATTTTGTACCACGTTGATATCACTTTGCCATCCTGACTGTCGACTATTCTCCTTCCTGATTATCTTGTACTGCGCTGACCTCTCGTTACCAACCGGACCGCCAACCCCGATTATTACTCTACCATCTAGCCTTGTGGCTGAAGCTGCTGTCCTGCAACAACGGACATTTTCAGACCTTCTGTCAAGCTCCAACACAGTTCTGATGAGTTGTTCTGATCTTCTGGGTCTGCTGTTACCTGTGTTGTGATGAGCATGCTGTGCCCTCTCAATTGCTGCTAACTCTGGCTGAAGGAATTTACCAAGTCCATCCCCATCTCTAGGGGCTCTTGTGAACATGTCCAGAGGCTGGACTTGACTCTGTTGTGAGGCACAGGGTGCTTGGAGTTGCTAGACCATAGTTTCTAGTAAGTACCTGGTTTCTGGAACTAACTTTGCCTGTCCGACTTTTTACTGTGTTTGCTCTTAACAGTTCTACAAAAGTATGGTTAAAGTACAATAACGTTAATGTTTTAGAATGAAGAAATCAAAGTCCTAACCAACTAACAGAGCTAAAGTTGTTTTGTACAGAACAATGAGGTAAAATTCTTCCAAACCGATGTGTTGGAACAATTAGAAGCACTCATACTTTTGCCACTAACAGATATGCGATATTGGATAATTTTCTTCTAGAAATAAATGACCAAGTCTAAGATTTTTGACTCACTTGATTTGGTTCTCTTTATCTACTGTAATGGTCTGCACCCTTGTTCATGCTGTCCCAGCATACACTGTCTCCGGCTTGGCTCTAGTTCACACCGTGTGGTTCCTAGCTCTACAGGCTGCTGTGTGTTCCTTTTTGTTGCTGCACCTGGTTCAGCACATAAGGCCTAACAATTACACCTGTGACTTATCTTCAGCCAATCCCTGTCTGCCTCTGCCTATTTTAGCCTGGTCTGTCCTCTGCAATGTGGATGAGCAATGGATCTGGTTGAGCAATGTTATATATGTATGTGCCTGTCTGGCTGAGCAATGCAATGTGTCTGTGTATTGTTCAGCTTCTTGTTCCGTTGCATGCATGCATTTTATCCTGGTGTTTGTCCGTCTGTCTGTTTTTAATTGTGTCCGTGTTCCTCCAGCTATCCGTGTGCCTCCTACCTGTTTGTCCTGACCTGTTCCCTCTCAATTTTTGCCTGTTTTACCTGTCTGTCCTGATCTTAGTCTGCATACATATGATGCACTTTTTATGCCAAACTGGGACCACCTCAGAAGGTAGCATAGGCATGTATTCTTAAATCCGAACAGCATCATTTAGTCTCCCCGGCCCAGCTCTAGGATGTTCCCCTCATGCTGCAGATAATATGGGTTTTCATTTAGGGTAAGTAGCGTAGAGTGGAAGTTGAGTGCTTGAACCCACGAATACATGCCCCTGGGGCTCCGAGCACTTTATTTACAAAAAGAATAAAAGTAAGAATTCTCAGTATTACACAGCACTAGTATGATGATGCTTGTGCTTTACCACCCTACCTGGCACTTTGGCTTGTTTAACAGCAATATCAGAGCTGATAGACTCTCTTCTGTATATTATTTTTTCTACCAATGTACAGAAGTGTCCATCCTCATCTTATCTCTAATTTGATTAAATTAAAATAACAGTTGGAAGAAATGTTTACTTGACTTTATTACTGGCTTTCAATGTTTTTTTTCCCTATCATACTATACTGCAGTAAGTTATCACTTTTCTACATCTGTATCTGGACGAGTCCAGACAGGAAGAAAGGTGAGGAAAGACACATCTACAGTAACCACAAGAAATGTTTTTTATGCCTTGGAACTTATTTTCATTTATAAATTAAAATTATTTTTATAAAACAACAATTAGTTACAGTTTTGTCAGAATAATAATTTGGTCATAATAATGGTGGATGGCTGATTCTGGGCCATGCAGCAGGAGGTTCAGTGCTTTTTAACATATGACAATAACAAGTGTATATATGCTGGTTATCATTTACACTAGGTTCACACCTGCATTTGGGTTACCATTGGGGGGTGTCCGCTTGGGATCCTTAGAAACCTAATCCGCTTAAAAAAGAGGTTACCCACGGAAACCCGCGGACCCCATAGACTATAATGGGTCCGAAGGGTTTCCGCCCTGTTTCCGCCCGAAAAGGGTGAAAAATGCGGAGAGAAAAGCGCTTTTCTCTTCACATTTTTCAAGTGGAATGGGGAACGGAATCCCCCAGCGGAGTTCAGGAGCAGGTGTGAACGTAGCCTTACATGCATAGATAATAATTTACTTGCATTATATGAATACGGTGTAGTTTTCTAACTCAATGTCATGGTCACCATTCCACTACATAGAATATCATATTTAATCACACCATGTCAGGTACACAATGGTCACTAAGGTTCACAGAGAAACCTGTAATAATCGCCACCTAAATAGTTGTTTCAAGATGGCAGAAAACTGGAAACTTCTGCCTAAATATGTAGATTTGCAGTATCTTAAGGCAAGCTTAAATACTCAAACAAAAGCAATTTTTTGCATTTTTATTCTGTGCCTGTTTTCTTTTTAGAAGCTAAAAACACGCATAAAGTTCATTTATCTTCAGTCCCTCCCATATGTATCATCAATTCTATCCTCAGATCATGTCATACGGAGTTAAATGATGTTAAAGCCGTATGTCAGATGACTTACTAATGAGTCAATGATGTATATTTCCATGTACTGACAGAGATGAATGAGGGACAGAACATTCCACTTTCCTAAAGTACTTTAAGAAATGATACACCTGTTTCCAATTTGACATCTAACACAAATACAGAGATGTATGAAAGAAAAACATCCACTTGAAGCAAATTCTTCACTCCTACTCTCTATATCATATGTTACATTCAGAAATTTTACTTTGAAGTATATTTTATTGGTAAGTTTTTGCCAAGAGTCTTCTTAAACTGCAAAGAGGGTTACTGGTGTGGGGTCTCTAAAATCCACAACTCCCAAAAGGAATAAGAGAGGAAATAGCATTCAAACATAGAAAATAGTATAGCATACCTTATGGCATCTTAAGACATAACATTTTAGGACTGTATGTCCATACAACCAATGTGGCTCACTAGTAGGTGCCTATGGTGGTCCATTGTGACCCACCAGTAAGATGTCATAACCCATTGTGATAGAAACAGAAAGGTTCCCTTTGTATCCTTACTGTTAGCCCAGACATTGTGAAATAAGCCTTTAGACAAGCCCTAACTGATACCTGTACATTGTATATGCGTGTACTATACAATAATGAATTGCAAGGCATAGGCAAGGCAAAGCAAAAGTCTTATATTACTTTACAAAATTAATAATAAAGTTTAACCAATTTCAAAATAATGAAAAGGTTAAAAAAGATTAAAGAGGTTCAGGTACTGAAAGTGAGGAAATGTGGTGAAAACATTTTTATAAAAAAAACATTTTTTTTTTGCCCCAGTGTTCCAGTTCCACTGCTCTGATCCTTCCTGCTAATATTTTTTTTTGCTACCGTGATGTAATTTTTTTTTACTAAACTTGGAAAACTTCTTTAGATTAAGGTCCCACGTAGCGGCAATGCATCACTGTTTTTCCTGCAGCATTTTTCACAGAAAGTCAGCAGAATTATACTCCACAGGCTATCTGCTTCCATTATACCTATAGGGAAGCCACCGGCGTCTCCATAGGTATAATTGACATGCTGTGATTTCCAAAACTGCAACACTGAGCATATCTTCCTGCAATGTCTGGATGGGAGTCACTATTTTTTAAACATATTGGATTTATTTTTGTTTTCAGTCATCTTCAAAAGATGTGTTGCATTGGGATAAAAATGAAATAATCGACTGCATCGGTCAATGTGTCCGTAAGTCACAGTGTCTACTTGAAAACAGCGGAAGAAAAAAATTCCTTTGTTGTTTTCAAACTGAAAGCAGCAGACAAAAAAGCTGTACACAGACACCCAATGGACCCCATTATGAGGTCCTTTGTGCTCCATATGTAACTGATATTTTAGCAGTTTGCTTGTCTATTGTTCTGGACATTGAAGAAAAATATAGCAAAATCAGCAAATTATCTCCAATTATCTATCATATATTTTTCCCAAAAATTCAAAGACAAATTAACCTTATGTGACTCCAGTACTGGTGCTACAATCTTTAACACCAGGCTGCAGCGTTGCACACAGTCTCAGATAGCGTTGCCATACTGAAAATCTTTTAGAGGAGAAAAACACTATATATGGCATTCATTAAGCATGGCATTTTTTTCTGCCAGATTTGTACAGACTCCAACATAAGATATAACTTTTGGATATGGGATGGATTGACTTTAGAATAAACGCACAAAACACTTTATTTTGGGTGTCAAAATGGCCACAGCTTTATTTAAATAACAGAACTAAAATAATCACAGAAGGCGTCAGGTGAAGTGCTAGACCATTGGGATTCACGAATACTGTGAGATCCCCAGCTGTCTGACATACAGCACCTGGCCAGACAGCAATAAAGGGGCGTCACGCTCCGTCTTGCAATTCTAGCAGAACCAGTACACTTTTAGGGCATCAACGACCCTGTGCTTAACCACTGTGCCCGCCCCTGGATGACGTCACTATTACGACATCCTTCAGGCTGGCCATTTCCAAAGCTCATCCTGTTCACCACCATGAACAACTGCAATTGTAAAATAGTGATTAAAAGAGGGCAGGCGGGAGGGAAATGTTTCCTCCAGTTCTTGTGGTGATAGAAAGAGGAGAAGATGAACAAGACAGGAAGTGACATCTATTCCTAAACTCCTCCCTCCCTACAGTAACACACTAGGCACTATATACTCCTAAAGCTGAATATACACACATATACTCTTAAAGCTGAACCAGCCTGTATAAATTCACACAACTACTGCACAAAGACTGCTAATGGATCCGGGGGTGTCTTATCCATATGAAATCAGATGGAGTTACCAAAAGACTAGGGTTAAAGTGATTGAGTTTGGACACAATACATTGCACAGCCAGTTGCACAGTGCACTGCTACCTTCATGTAGCCTTAGCCAAAATGCTATGTAAACTTCTATGTATGCCCTATTATGGCTCTATACAAAGTGTAGCTGTTATAGGGCTGTTCTCATAAGTCTTAACATTAATTTTATATAATCTGTTTGGTTTAGAATAAAGTAGTTATGTTCAAGTTAGTAATATATACCATAATAGTGTCCAACATCCAAACTTTAATATTCCCATTTAACACTCATAATAACAAAATTCTTTCTTTAATGGATTTTGCAGGAAAAGGAACATTGCACATAAAAAATAACCGTGAAATCATTACACCAGTCCTGTCACTTACTTTTTCATACTTAGGTGGCAATTTTTCAGTCCTCAAAGCTGAATTATTGTCTTCTATGTGAAACACAAATATGTGTGCCAAGACATTGTGCAGGATATTTGATATTGTTATTACATTTTATAGGTTTAATAGGCAAAAGGGACTCTTATAGGCAAAACCTGTCTTATTTATAACATAAAAATGTTTACTCTGGAGACTCTGTGACAAATAAATCTGTACGCTTAGAAATATGATTATCTTACAAACCTCCCTTTCTGTGTTTAAGTAGCCATCTGGGACCTCACAAGAATGGTCATGCTGTGGAGAAGTGTCATATTATTTCAGCCTTACAGAGGGTTTTCTCAAACCGAGTAAATAATCGTCTGCCTGGTTTTGATTTGTTTAACACATGACATGGTAACTTAGAGAGCGATTACTCTATATTGCTTCTTGGTAGCAACAAATAAAATGCATAAGCAATGATGTTTTGGTTAATTAAAAATGATTTGTTTTCCCTCAACAAATATATTACGTTCTATTACATCTACATGTTAGCAAATATGGCCTAGCAGTTTATTGTAATGCAAAAGTTATGTCGAAGAGCTTGGAATGTCTTAAAACAACACACCTTGTTAGAAGCTCAAGAACAAATGTACTTCGGCACCCGGTGATCCTATACCCCACAACCCTCTCCACATGGTTTACATTTAAGTGTCAACTGTCAGCTCCTAATTTTCTGAAATTAAAACTGATCGGAAAGGAAGCAAAATGATGGGTTAATTGACATTAAGTCTCCTGATGTTTACAATGATTTATACAGTTTCTTCAAGCACTCTACCTAAAGTATGGTATGCGAGCCCAAACAACTTTTAGTTTTTTTTATTTTATTACATTGATATAATTTTCTTTACAATTAATGTGCATCATTAAATTATCAAGTCTTACGCATCCATTTCTATAATATTACATGAGAACGCATTTACAATTAGTTAGAATATGCTCTGTTTAATATAAATGTCACAATGTTTAGGATGTTTGTAATAACACAGAATTTGCTCCGCTTTAATGATGATGAGATTGTTTTGGAGCAATATCATGATGGAGCCTCTGGTTTCCCTTTGCTTAATTGCATAACATAAATAAATGGAAAAGATTAAGGATTCATCTGTTTAATGGAGTCTGTCACCAGAACAGTCCATATTGAACTATAAGATAATCGGGGTTCACATGAATTAAACCCCTTTTTCTGCTTCTCAGTACCTTCTTTGCTGAGATATAAGCTTTTATATGATATGCTAATAAGCTGTTTGGTACTACCTGCCTGCTATTATTGAGAGGGCCAGGCAGTGTACATGTCAATCATAATAGGAAGGGAAGGAGGGATGAGGGACTGGCAACTTGAAAGCATAGCTCTTTGGTGCCAAAAATGCTAATATCTCTGTAACGGAGGCACAGATTGGGAAGTAGAAAATTGTGGTCTATCCATGTGAATCCTGCTAGTCTGTCTGCGGTTATAGTTCATGCTCTATCCCGGACAATCAAATTAACTCCCAATTTCTACAGCTTCAAGCACAAACTAAAGACACATCTTTTCAGACAGGCCTATCATAATTCCTAATGTAAATCCTTCTGTAGTTAGAATCCCTAAAATATACCCTCCTCTGTCCACGCTCCCACATTACCCCACAGGATATGATGCCGTTTCAGACTAACTTTATATGTCCAGGCACCATCTGCACATTAAAGGACATGACTGGTGACGGCTCATACAGCTTATATATGTGTAATGACAGTAACCCCTATTACAGAATTGTCTGACCACTGTAGAAGCAATGCTACCTCCGTTGCTGCCCCTGCTACCTCTTGTGTCACCCCCTCTACCTCATAGATTGTAAGCTCTTGCGAGCAGGGCCCTCAGTCCCATTGTGTTCTTTGTAATGTATCTTTTTTGTCTGTACTTGAACCCTACAAATTGTACAGTGCTGCGGAATATGTTGGCGCTATATAAATAAAAGTATTATTATTATTAATATACGTTGTAGAAAACTGCTCTGGTAACAGACTCCCATGTTTCTGATATCATCTACTTTTTGTGCCATAAATGTCATGGATGTCTTTTATATTCATGGTTATAACATGGTTTTTATCAGTTCCACACAAGTGTAATAAGGGCACACATCTGCACCAGTAGTATAGCTCAGTGTCCTAGCCCAATCTCACGTCTAAGGTCATGAGCTACAGTCATATGAAAAAGTTTGGGCACCTCTATTAATCTTAATCATTTTTAGTTCTAAATATTTGGGTGTTTGCAACAGCCATTTCAATTTGATATATCTAATAACTGATGGACACAGTAATATTTCAGGATTGAAATGAGGTTTATTGTACTAACAGAAAATGTGCAATATGCATTAAACCAAAATTTGACCGCTGCAAAAATTAGGGTACCCTTATCATTTTATGGATTTGAATACTCCTAACTACTTTTTACTGACTTACTGAAGCACAAAATTGGTTTTGTAACCTCACTGAGCTTTGAACTTCATAGCCAGGTGTATCCAATCATGAGAAAAGGTATTTAAGGTGGCCAATTGCAAGTTGTTCTCCTATTTGAATCTCCTCTGAAGAGTGGCATCATGGGCTCCTCAAAACAACTCTCAAATGATCTGAAAACAAAGATTGTTCAACATAGTTGTTCAGGGGAAGGATACAAAAAGTTGTCTCAGAGATTTAACCTGTCAGTTTCCACTGTGAGGAACATAGTAAGGAAATGGAAGACCACAGGGACAGTTCTTGTTAAGCCCAGAAGTGGCAGGCCAAGAAAAATATCAGAAAGGCAGAGAAGAAGAATGGTGAGAACAGTCAAGGACAATCCACAGACCACCTCCAAAGAGCTGCAGCATCATCTTGCTGCAGATGGTGTCACTGTGCATCGGTCAACAATACAGCACACTTTGCACAAGGAGAAGCTGTATGGGAGAGTGATGCGAAATAAGCCGTTTCTGAAAGCACGCCACAAACAGAGTCGCCTGAGGTATGCAAAAGCACATTTGGTCAAGCCAGCTTCATTTTGGAAGTAGGTCCTGTGGACTGATGAAACAAAGATTGAGTTGTTTGGTCATACAAAAAGGCGTTATGCATGGAGTCAAAAAAACACAGCACTCCAAGAAAAACACTTGCTATCCACTGTAAAATTTGGTGGAGGTTCCATCATGCTTTGGGGCTGTGTGGCCAATGCCGGCACCAAAAAAAAAAATTTGTTATATCTGCCCCACTAGAAATCTGGCCCAATGAAAGCAAATGATAAGGATAAGGAATCTCTCCACAGGTCATGGAAAAGTCATTGTTTGGAAACAAACACTTGTCCCTTATGTCCTGCGTGGAAAATCCAGACTCTTCAATGAGGGGCAATTTTGATCTTTATTTATTTTTCACTTTATGTACCAAGGAGTTGGTCTCCAAACCAAACAAAATAAAAATCCAAGACACCAGGGCTTTGATAAAATGTAACTTTTCTTCATCTTATTTTAAAAATGCAAAGTTTTGGCCACATTTGGTTTTTATCATGAGTTTATGGCTAAAACATCACCTTTTTAAGGATCAGATGAATAAAAGTTAAATCTTACCAAATCTTTAGTTCCATGAATTGTTATTTTTAGTATTTGTAACAATGTAAACCCAGTTATAAACTGAGGCACAACAATCCAAATTGAAGTTGTATGGCTCCTTGCTTTAAATTTAAGTATTTTCTTAATTAATATTCTGTGTAAAATATTTGTTCTATAGGAAAAATTGTCCATCAGCTTCTTCCTATAGCCACAGGCCTAGTATGCAAAGTGATAAACTCTTGACAGACGCCTGATGTCTGACCCTTACAGACACCTGCAATTTGTCTAAGTTCTTTAGATAATTATGGCGTGGTAGGATACAGACCCCATGCTTTGGACATGTGTCAATAATTAATATGGAATTTGGCAATCCAGGCAATTCCAAACGATACAAATAAATAAATTGTGTAAGAAGCAGTGTAGAACATGATTGTTCCATATACATGAAAAGTAATTAATAAGAATGTAAAAACGTAATTGAAATAAATATTACAGCAGAATCAGAAAAAGCACATTGGGGGAAAACTAACCTAACTAGTCCCAACTATTTCTATTCTATGACTCTGTTCACTTTTGAAGACCCATTTAGGAAAGTTCATTGACGATATTGTTGTTCTTGATAGGAAAAATGTCATTGTATGCAGCACTATTTTTCCTATTTCTATAAAAATTAATAAACGCTGTGGCTGTGGTTTCTAACTATAACGGAAACCATGACACATACAGTATTTGAGCAGAGGCTAGGGCATTTATAGTAAGATTTACTCTGAGTTCAAAGGACTATTGACAATAGAGGATCCTTGTGCAGCAATTGCTAATTCAATAACAGTAGTGTGCCAGCCACTGACCACCTCATTAATGGCTTTCCAGAAAAAAATGCAGGCATTTTTTAGGCAGAAAACACCTCAAAATCTAGTTCAAATGCTTTGTGTGAACATACCCGGTATGTGAACAGGGTTCATTTACTGCTAACTTTAAATTGATGATACAATAACCTGTTTAAGCTTAAAAAAAAAAAAAAAAAAAAAAGCAAAGATGCAGCATTTTTTTCTTTTAACAAGTGGAAAATATCTCCTACTTACTGGAATTTACTGATGGTTGACAATCCTGCGCAGTGAACACCTTCTCTCTAAAAGTTATTATTAAATGTATTTCTTTATTGTCATTTATTTTGTATTATCTATACAGTGTCAACATATTTTATGGACATTTTCATAGACTATATTCATTCCCATCAGAGGAAAAAGTGTCATTGAGGAAATCAAAGGCCCCTAGCTTCCAGGAGTACTACATCTGAATATCTAGCAGCATCTTACATTTAGTTTGGAAAATGAAATGAGTAGTAGCATCTTACTCCAGGCTAAAGATTGTTAAAAATATTATACTAGACTTGTATATAAACATGAAATATTGAAATGCTATTTTCAACATGGTGATTAATAAAGATAATAATGAAATATCTCAACATAAAATTTCTATGTGACATTTGCATTCATTTTATTTCCTCACACCAAGCTTCTTTGAAGATGAGCGTACTTAGGAATGTTTTTATGCTTGATAAATATTTCATGTTTTCATATACAAGACTCAGAAGCTAAGATAGTGATGAATGATGAATTATAGAGTACACTATATGTGTTGACAATTCTGCTGCAATGTTCTAACAGTAAATACCAAGAGCCACAAAGAAATGTACCCAATCTCTTCAGACACAATCTGCAACCTCTCTGCAGAGTGAAATGATTTGTATTTTGTGTAACCACTCTCTCTGGGTCATTCACATGCTGCTGCTAAAAACCGGTAACGTGAGCAAGATAATGGCATTTTTTTTTTTACCTTATTTTTTTTTAACCCATTATGCCACCACATAAGTTCATTATAGACCTATGGGTGGAGGGCGGCTGTCACGTACGGACTGCCCTAGTACATGACTTGAGTGAGGCTGTCAGGGGTCAATTCACTCCACTCACTCCACTCAATCTTGCGCTCACCTTTCATTCAGGCTGGAAACTGAGCATAAATCAGACCCCAACACAGTCCACGCAGCCCAAATACATGCTATCACCTCCACTGACTTGCCAGCCTCGGCGGAAACTTTACTCACATATACACATGTCTCTCCAACAATCAGATGCACACACACTTTGACTGCTGTATTTTCTGGCCCCAGTGTTTCACCAAGTCCTGCTCCACAGTGCAGTGATCAGCAATTCTATCTGTTTCAATGCCTCTGTGTTCATAGAAATGGATGACAGCCTCCTTGCTTTGCCTACTGTAAAGAAAAAGGGGAAGGTATGTCTTAAAATAAGCACTGAGTTAGTTTGTATAGAATTGGTGTTCTAGCAAGAGACAAACAGTCCTTAAAGAGGCTATCCGGGCAAAAAATTATTTTTAAAATAGGCCAGGGGAGGTGAAAAAAAAAAATCATACTCACCTGTGCTCCGGTGTCCTCCCAGCGCGGTCCGGTCCTGCAGCTCTGATGTCTTCTAGAAGTGAAACTCCTCGTCGGCTGTGACATCTCGGATCCATTCCACTAAAGCCGCTGATTGGCCTCATCGGTCAGATATAAACATTGTACCCCTACCCCCCTTACATTATTTGTATACACACACAAATGGAATAGACTGATGACACGTGTATAAACAATACATTGACTAAAAATATATACAATGAACAATATAATCCAGAAAGTGTATGTATCATCATAGAGGCATTTTAACTTTCCTTTTTATTTTCTTGATTTCTCCTGTAATTGGGGCTGATACATTAGCCTGAGTTAAAGGAGGAATACAGCCTCCTAGCTCTTACTGCAGAATGTATCTGGGTCTCAGCACCTCATGCCATTGTGCCCTAACAGCTGTATGTTACATGCACAGTCAGAAATGACTGGTATTACTCCAAAGCATTATAATAAAATAATATAATAGTATAAATATCCCCTTGTATGACAAAAAGTAAACAAAGGAAGAAAAAACACCATGAAATACAAGAGCATAAGACAACTTCTTATAGACTTTCATGACAGCCCAACAGAATGTAGCAATTGCATTGTGAGTGTACCAATGGGGGGAGGGGTAATTACACTGATAAGCATACTGTTTTAATATAATTTTAAAGGTGATGTCTGAAAGTTCAGGAAATTAGTTTTTTTGGGGACTATATTGATGGCCTATAATTATATGTGATCATATTAAGTAGCAAGCACCACCTACACATTCTACAGGCTATTCTTGGTATTGCAGCTCAGTCCATTTTTAACTTTACAACTTAACACACACACGTATTATAATAAGTGGGCCTCTACTTATATTCTGGAGACTAATGAGATTCATGGGTGGCAAAGGAAAAACTTTTGGAAAATGCAGGTCGAATCTGGTTTGTACTAAGCCAATACACTCAGCTCTAATGCCCATTAGCTTCCAGGTGAAATGCATAGTTAAATGCTCCTCATTACTGCAATTTATAGTAAGTTCTTATTAAAAACGCAACTTTTGGACCCAGGCTGTCTAAACTACTGTATACTTTAATTTATCTTGCTATATCAGTACAAACATTTCAAAGTTTGATCATATATTTGTTCATGCATTTTAGACACACTTGAAACTAGAATAATTTGTTCTATTTTACATCTACCATAATTATTATAATCATGTACATTGTGCAGCCAAGGTCTTATGTGTGTTACAAGCATAGAATAGAAATAAGATAATTTTACTTGAATTCCTGAAATATCCCAATATATGATCTTGATGTCTATGTAGCTTATCTATGCTTCCTATCAGTAATGTTGGCCAAAGGTCTCTGATTTCGCCCTGATAAGGTAGTTCAGTATTATAATTAATGTTGATAACTTCTTGCAATTTCTGACATGGTATCATATGACCTATATTGTTATTTTACACCCACTTTGTTTTATTTCTTTAGAATGACACATTTTCTTTGTGATTGTACTTTTGTACCTTCCAAGACCCAATAGTAATAATTAAAACCAAAACACTGCATGTAGGGCAAGAGTATGAAAGCAAACACCAGACCACTAGCTGCAGACACCAAGATCAACACTTGAGGATCAAGGCTGAGGATCAATTTCTAACAATTGTCTTTAGAACATCAGCACATGTTGATGTGAGTCAACAAAATAATCCAACAGCTACACATCAAGTCCTCTTCAGAATTTTATTCCTCTTATCCTCCCCCAAATCATTGTAATAAAAAAGCTAAAAAAATAAAAAGATATCCATGGTAAAGTTCCAGGACTGGCCATATTCTTTACAGGAAAAATTTCTATGGTTTGATCATACAGTGGGTCATCTGGACTGCCTTCTAACCCCGTGTATAAATCATGCTTATGAGTACTTATACATTCTCCACAGTCTTGTGTGAAAAGTCCAACTGGGATTTCAGGCTCTGATCAGTAGAGGTCAGTGAGCCTGAACTCTGAGCCAATAAAGAGTAGGTTCACTGACATGTTAGTGTTCTGTAATTCTGACCCCTCTCCACATAGAAGACATGTGCATCAAGTATCATGGCAAGCACTTTACTCTCTATGCCCAATGACCCTGCAGAGATAGAATTCATTCCTTTCTTGTGAGGAGGACACAGCAACTTTACCCACACGCAGATGATTTTAAACACTTCCACCTCAAGATCTCATCTCTGGTGCTGGACAACCTGCTATTGAACTGCAATGACAAGTGAAAATGACTAGAGACCATGGTGATCACGGGTGTGGGAACATGAGAATTTACTTTAAACATTTAAGCCACTTAAGAGTGATATATAGGAGTTGGGAAACTTATTTATTAAATACTATGGAAATTGATTCAAAAAGCTACAACAAGTTTGATTTTATATACACTGATAAGTTGTTCCATTTAGGCTTTGTTCAAGCTGGCACCATGGGTCAGTTCTGTAAACCCATCCATTTTCTGTTGATCCTAATGGTAGAAGAGCATTTGGTGCACTGTATATCCTAATAACCAACAAAAACTTAAAAAGGATGTCTGCCAGGTATAAAACGCCTCCAAAAGTAATAATAATGCTGTGCAGGGGCCTTTAATAGGAGCAGAAATATACCACAAACTATGGCCATAAACCAAGACAGCAAAGGGAAGATAATCATCTTTAATCATTATAAAGAATGGCCGAATGAACTAAGGCAAATTTTACTTCCTGGACGACTCCTTTAAGGCATCAGAAAAATCCCTTTAAACCTAAATGTGGAAATTCTGTTCAAATGTAATATCATAGCTCGGTTTAGATAAGTAAAGGTTAGGGCTTGGAATATGCCGCTCACAGTCTCTGAATCCAGAGGGATTTCTGGCATAGCAATAAATTCTGGATTGTATCAGGGATTTTTACAGTCCATATTTAAATTGACAGCTTTGGGATTATTCTGCACAACAATGATACTAAACACAAACTCTCAATCTATAGCAGAAAGGCAAACAATGAACGAAAACACATTATGAGCTGACCTAGAGAAATGGCTGACCTTAGAAGATTATTATTATGGTGACACAAGCAGTCATCTAACAAAATCTATCCAAATACTTTCTTTTGATATCATTACAGCATGAATAGGAAACTGCTCTTTAAAGATTTGTCAACTTTCAAGACATATCTGACTTACTAAATACTTGCATCCCCTATGAAATGACAACGGTAACATACCATATATTATAACTCTACATTATGTTATTCCTCCTGGTAATATATGAATGAATTGCTAATTCAATGTTATGGTTTAATGCTATTTTATTGCGAACTGAGGATGAAGACACAAACAGCGGCTAAAACATGGTGTCTGTCACGTGACCATGCATGCTGCCTGTATTTTCTAAACATTTATTACTTATAGCTTGTTAGTAATTGCTGATCATCGCCATTAACCTCTTAATGGTGGGCCTCTTTTGCCCATTGACCAAACATTTTAATTTTTCTGTCAATGTAACTGTATGAGGGCTTGTTTTTTGTAGGACGAGTTGTAGCATTTAATGGCACAATTTTGGTGTACATATATTTCATTAAATTGTATTAATTGTTTCTGGGAGGGAAAACAAAAACAGCAATTTTACCATTTTACTAGTGGGTTGATACAATTACATCAATACCAAATTTGTTTTTGTAAATTTATTTTACAAAATGGGCAGTCTGCAATCATGTCCACAGGGGTCCAGATGCCTAATAGCTTCAGAGGGGTGTGTCCTCTATTTCAATGCTGCTGTTACTATTAATCATATCATCTAAAGAGTGAAAGTCCTGGGATCAATGGTTTTCAGATCCCAAGAGTGAGTGAATGAGTGAGTGAACAGCAGCTTCAGACACTACAGAAAACCCACTTTTAGGCTAAGGCAACCACGTAGCGAGCTGCAGCAAAAAAGGACTGCGGGAAAAAAAATGTAGTGGCAACCTAATTCTGTTAATCACATTGGAATTAGGCCTATTAGGGACTTATGTAGAAAGTCTATGGGTCAGCCAATAACGGATTAACATGAGAACAACCCATAAACAATAAATCCAAAAATGTTTACCAATATTTAACATGAAACACTGGTGGGTGCTGCATCACAACCTCTATATGTGTCTTCACCCTGATGGCACAGCAAGTGAGAAATAGAAAAAGAAAAGATAGGAATAAGAATAAGAAAATAGATCCTTCAGTGGATGCAGCAGGACGGTACAGCAGTAAGAAAACAAAGACAGACATAGTCAATGCTCAGTACAGTAATGTTGCTATGGCAGAGACAGCCTGGTAGAAAACCCCTTTAAATTACTGTTTGCATAAAAATGATTAACCTAATGTTGGAATCACTTGCATAAGACTGATCCAAGTAAAATAAATCACATGCGATGTGTACATGTATAAATATTCATCATATTCAATGTACATGGATCTGTTTTGTCCTCTGTTTTGATATTTTACTTTCTTGATGTTAATGCTAAATAGATGATTTAATGCAAAGAATTTTAGCATTTCATTTTCCTGTTGAGAAAATGGATATGTGTCATTTGATCTCTTTAGGTCATCTGTCAGGGTCATTCTCTGTGTTACATTAAACCATGTTTTCTGACTAACACGATTAACAAGGTTAAGCAAAGGTGTGACAGAAAAAGAAGAAAGGCTTAGACACATGGCAAATATTATTTAGTGTAATAATGCACAGAGAATGGGTATATCAAACATGCACTACTTATCACCCAAATAACATGGGACTCAGTTCACATTGATGTCAGTTTGAAGCCTGTTCAATTTAAAGACAAAAGGGGTCATTTGCAAATGGGTGGTGAACAGTTAAACAACTTAACATTTTTTGCACCTTTGGCTCCTTCATGCTGTTTGCTGCACGTGTATGTTCTCACATTGCACAATAAACATTAATTCTGTGCTATGATTGCTGCATTACAACAATGAAAATGCGTAGGTTGAAAGGTTCCCAGCTTCCTGAATTTCATAGTACTGTTTACATGACATTTTTACTGAAATGGGTGGTCCCAAAAACAAGATAATAAAACATAACTTTTAATAATCACAAATAAAAACTATGTATATGACGTCCACTAACACACTAACACTAAACGATGCGAACTGATAGTTTGCCAAGTCTGTCATGTAGAGTAGGGGTACGATATATCTGGAGACAAATAGCTCCCTAACCCCCTAGCAACCTAGACGTGGTCACAGTTTCCACATGTCAGAATGGATATACTCATAACCTCCATCATCCATAACCATACTCCCACTCCTATTAACGGTGTCTATAGACTCAAAATGTTTCAAGTGCGTGTAGGTCCAAGAGCCCTTAGATCACCCCAGACTCCGTGGTGTCAATCAAGTAACCGCTGGAGTCCAAGGATATGATAACCCTATACCAAACTGGACACTCACACTTGGTGTTATCCGCAATTAGAGTTGCACTGCCCTTCTATTTATGGAGAAGGAGGTAAATCCAGGAGCTGGTACTACTAAGGGTACCTATCCATGTATTTTATTGAGTTTTTAAATGATAGACCAACACAAAGTAGCAGATAATTGTTAAGTGGAAGGAAAATGATACATGGTTTTCAAAATTTGACTCTGCAATTACAGCTGCAAGTCTTTTGGGATATGTCTCTACCAGCTTTGCACATCTAGAGACTGAGATTTTTGTCCATTCTTCTATGCAAAATAGCTCAAGCTCAGCCAGATTGGATGGAGAGCGTCTGTGAACAGCAATTTTCATGTCTTGCCACAGATGCTCAATGAGATTTAGGTCTGGACATTGACTGGGACATTCTAACACATGAATATTCTTTGATCTAAACCATTCCACTGTAGCTCTGGCTGTATGTTTAGGGTCACTGTCTTGCTGGAAGGTGAATCTCCTTCCCAGTCTCAAGTCTTTTGCAGCCTCCAACAGGTTTTCTTCCAGTATTCCCCTGTATTTAGCTCCATCCATCTTTCCATCAACTCTGACCAGCTTCCCTGTCCCTGCTGAAGAAAAGCCTCCCCACACATGATGCTGCCACCACCATGTGTCACAGTGGGGATGGTGTGTTCAGGGTGATGAGCAGTGTTACTTTTCTGCCACACATTGCGCTTTGCTTTTAGGCCAAAAAGTTCAACTTTGGTCTCATCTGACCAGAGCACCTTCTCCCACATGTTTGCTGCGTCCCCTATATGGCTTGTGGCAAACTATAAATGGCACTTCTTATGTCTTTCTTTCAACAATGGTTTTCTTCTTGCCACTCTTCCATAACGGTCAGATTTGTATAGTGCACGACTTATAGTTGTCCTGTGGACAGCTTCTCACACCTGAGCTGTGGATTTCTGCAGCTTCTCCAGAGTGATCATGGGTCTCTTGGCTGCTTCTCTGACCAATACTCTCCTTGCTCAATCTGTCAGTTTAGGTGGATGGCCATGTATTGGTAGGTTTGCAGTTGTAGAATACTTTTTCCATTTTTTGGGATGCTCAAAGCTTGGGATATGTTTTTATAACCTAACCCTGCTTTAAACTTCTCCACAACTTTATCTCTGACCTGTCTGGTGATTTCCTTGGTCTTCATGATGCTGTTTGTTCACTAGTGTTCTCTAACAAAGCACTGAGGCCTTCACAGAACAGATATATTTTTACTGAGACTAAATTACACACAGCTGGACTCTATTAACTCATTAAGTGACTTCTGAAGGCAATTGTGGGCACTGGATTTTATTTAGGGGTATCAGAGTACAGATTTTTATTTATTTATAATTTTGAAAACCATGTATCATTTTCCTTCCACTTCACAATTATCTGCTACTTTGTGTGGGTCTATCACTTAAAATCTCAATAAAATACATTTAAGTTTGTGGTTGTAAAGTAACAAAATGTGAAAAAGTTCAAGGTGTATGAATACATTTGCAAGCCACTGTACATGCACAGATACATAAAAACTACGTAGATATATTACAAATACATATTTACAAGCAAAATTATACAGATACATCCTATCTATGCTCTTGATGGACATGTACAGAAATATGTATCACAAGTTATGCAGCTTTTCTAAACACTGCTTTTTTTTTTACCTATCTGTGCCTAAGTGTGACCACCCAGTGGAGAAGGTTTAGCTGCAGCCTTTCAAGCCTTTTGTTATCATGCCATAAAATTGCATTGAATTGGTTTCAAGACAAATTGAAACCCTGTCCCAAATTGGAGATCAACTAAGTATGGACAAATCTATATACACATTACACATTTTCCCGCATAGATATTTTTATATTGCATGTACATATAAATGTTACATATTATATACTGTACATGATGCATACATATTTTCACATTCATACAGATACACAGACATACAGTATATAGATATATCACATCACATATCCACACAGTGGGGGAGACTTATCAATCCATCTACTACATCAGTTTTCTGGCATAGAGGGATAATATTGTGGCGTACATTTGGTGCAAGGCCGTTTCTTGTGGAAAACATGCTCCACAGCCCGTGTTCTTCTCCTTCGCCCAACATATTTATTATAATTGTGGCATTTTTCATAAATCATTTGCTCTCTGCGTTAGTACAATACATTGGTCCTAATAAATCTGCCCCAGTATTTATACCTACACAGACAAAAATATCTAAACATTACAGATACATAGATCTATACACATTGCATATACATATTAATGAGATTGCTTGTTATGAGCCGTTTCTCTCATCTGTATTAATGACTAATATTAGTTAATATTTCACTTAACTGAAGCTTGTGGATATACCTGTGGTTATACTTCATTTACAATACTCACAAGCAAGATGTAAAAAAAGATGTTTATCTTGCCTTGACAATGTCACAGATTCAATTCCAGTATTTTTAAGTACTCTTCTATAGCAAAAATGGTACTTCAAGTGAATGGCTGATCACAACAAACCACTTGAAGTAGAGAAAAAATAGATATATCCCCCCCCCCCCAAGATTTTTGTGAGTAATTCCCAATTTATTGCCATGGAGGGACTGAAAATTTTGGTCTTTGTAATTGCATTAGGCAACAGACACTATAATATACACATACAGTATACATTCACAATGCCATTTATATAATTCTAATACATTCATATTAGACTATTTTCTATTAATGCAATACTAATGATGTGTCACTAACATCCTATTTATATGCCATGTTTTCTATTTGCAGCTTCTCATGTGTTAGAAGTATCTGTAGAAATGCTGAGAATTTTGCACTCCTCAGTGCCATTTCAGAAAGGTGGCCTTTAGGCTACATGTTCACTGATGGCTCCTGTAGACGATACACAAGGGTCAAGGATCTCGGAAGAAAAAAGAAGGAAATACTTGTAGAGGATGAAAGATATCCCCTGAGTTCTTGGAAAAGTTGAAATGTTATCATTTTGACGACTTTGATCGAAACTGGCTAGAAGATGAGTGTTGTCAATAGCTTTCAGATTAAGCCTTAAATGCCATCAAATTCGGCTGCTGTGAAAATTGCGCTTGTTTGCTGATCCATAGTTTGATTGGAGCTGCCAAAAAGGTCGCTGTTCATTTACTGTACTAACAAGCAAACCACTTTTCTCATAGGAGCTTGTCACATAATTCAGCCAGGATGTTACTTTCCGAAGCTGCATGCTGTGCAGCCTATAGAGGAGTCATGTCTTGACAGACTATTATTTATGATCTTCCCTTCTAGTTAACCAGGTCTTATGAGGAAAGGAAATTTCTCAGCAGGAAAAATCATACACATTGAAGTTCAAGTGTCAATACTTTCCAGAAGGTCACCAATTTCATTGCATAAGGGACATGAAGTGCCTTAAAAGAAGGAGCTTTACAGATTTACATTGCATGAGAAGACTCTTAAGTTCTAAAAAGATAGAATACAGAACAATATGTATTACAATGCGTAGATGTTTTACATGGTTTACAACTGGCCTGAAAAGCAGCACCTTGTCTTTCAATGTCATAGTTGATTAAATAATAGAAATACTATGGCAATCTGCTGCTTCTTAAGATGTCTATACATTATAGATTATAGATAAAAGTTTTCTTAATAACTTTTTCTTTAATGGGTGTGAAAGTTTTGGTCTTGTGGCTTAGTCTGGACTTCCACTCATGGAATGTAGATCTGATGTCCGGCATTAGCTACATGAACTATAGCACCAATGACCGTAAAATCCAACAAGGCAGACCAACCTTTTTAGACAAAAACATCTGCCATGGGTCAACATCTGCCATGCTTGTTCATTTTACAAAAGCTCTTTGATGGTAGGCAAAAAATAAATGGTCCAAATTAGCTTTATCAACCATCCAAAATCTCTAGCATAGGCCATCCTGTCCGACGCCAGTGATTTTGGACAGCTGAAAAAGTACTGTGTTACAGATGTATTACAGATTATCTTGATTTTCTGATGATAAGATGATAACTTGCTGCAATGTGGTACCTCAGTAGGGAAGAATACAAAAGCCATTGAAAGAGCAAACACATGTTAAGTGTCAAGATTATTGTATTGTATTGTATTGTATTGTAGTGTTATCACTTAGGTTCAGTACATGACAGTACATATTGCCTTTTGCTACACAGTTTACCAAGTTATGCTTATAATATATTTGTACAATTAGAAAAAGAGTTAAAATTTTTCTGATTTACTCTGCTCATGCAATGTGTAAAATATACAGTTATACAACATTATAGGTAGGCACATGACTATAGAGGGGGCAAAGGTAACAGTCACACCCTGCCCTTTATGTCTGAGGGGATACATAAACCATCAGTATTAAAGAAGGAAATGTGGAATATGAAGGCCCTGTTACACATTTTGTACTATGGCCTAGGAACATCCAGTTACAGGTCTTTTATTTGGTAAATCTTTTCTGCTAAATCGAGTTCACATAAGAATAAATGTCATATTATTATTTTAATACGATTTAAATTCTTAAAGGCTTAAGATTCAGCTAGTTTAATGAGCTGTTATTGTCCTTCCAAGCACTTGGGTGGGAATGAAATACATTATTTTTTTTGCTACATACTTTGTTTCTAGAGGTAGTACTTCTAAGGATGTAACAGGTTGATGCACCCTGACATAACTGTACATCATGGAAAGCCTAAAGTTAAGGCACCATGCAGTATAGTTACACTAAGGTGATTCATGGATTGAAAATGATGTGCCCCTGCGAATACTGCAGGAGCCTAAGAATGACCTCTATGGCTCCCATCTTATTACACCAATAAGGCCTTACTAGAGGCAGGGCCTAATAGGTCGCCTAGCAACATTTTCATTACAGACATAATACATTGCAGTACATATGTTTGTATTGGCATGTTCGTAACAACCTGAACTATTAATTTTTTACATTATTTAACTGGCACAGTGGATGCTATAAAATAAAATTTTTAATTCAACTAACCTTCCAAAAATAGAGTAAAAAGGGATCAAAAATTTGTTGTATGTACACCAAAATGGTACGAATGAAAAATTCAACTCATCCCACAACAAATCACTCACACAGCTTTGTAGACCAAGCATTTAAACAGTTACTGCCTCCAGAATAGTGTGACACAAAAACAAATATATTTTTTTAAGGGTTTTTATGCATGTTAAAAATGAAAAAACAAGCAAACATATACATATCCTACTTTAAAGGTGGGAAGCTAGTACAGGGAAGTAGAGGGGGGGAGTAAAAAAGAAAGCGGAGAAGGGAGAGGAGAACAGAAGAGAAGAGAAGAAGAAGACAAAGAAAGAAGAAGAGAAGAAAAGGAAGGAGGAGAGAGAGAGAGAAGAAGAGTATGAAATCTCCAAGGAGGCAGCCAGTATAAAAACTGCAATAAGTGATCAAGAAGGTTTCCAACATGGTAAGTATTGACCATAATGTACCTCAAGCATGAGAGTGCGATCATCTAGTGCTAAGCCAAGGGTTCCAGATTTTCAGATATTGAGAGTGGGAGCATCGTATCCAGCTAATCTGAATATTTGATTTACTTTGTTCTTCCATTGCCTAATTGACGGTGGAATCTGTTGTAGTCAAAGAGGTGGGATCAGGGATTTTGCGGCTCCAAGCAGTTGATAAATTAAATGTTGTGAAGTTTTGGGGAGTTTCGAGAGCGGTCTAGCGAAGACTAGCATGTCTGGTGTTATGCGAAATGATGAAAAGCCTGTCCTGTTAAGTTCATCTTCCACTTCTTTCCAAAACTTAGAGATGACTGGGCAGGACCACCATATGTGGAGAAGTGAGCCTGTTGCCATTCTACATCACGAACATAGGTCTGATTGAGCAAGACCATGATAATATAGCCAGTCCGGGGTCCTGTACCATCTCGAAAGAACTTTGAAATGGTTTTCTTGTATTCTGACACATGGGGAAAAGCCGTAGGAGGGCTTGAGAACGTAGTTTAGATCTTGTTGCGACAGAAACAAGTTTAAGTCCTTTTCCCAACTGGTGATGAAAGCTTTGAGGGAAGGTGTGATTTGTATAAAAGTTGAAGCGTCGAGAGTCGCCTAGAAAAAGGAGATTTTGCTGCTATAATCTTCTCAAAATCTGTTTATTCCCAGTTCCAAGTGTATTTAGCAGCAAAGTGGTGTCGGCATCTGTCATAGTGTGCCAGGTGCAAGAAAATCAGGTGTTGTACCTCAAGAGTCTCTTTGATATAGGATGCTTCAGGGAGTTCCTTGTTCATGCAAAAATCTCCAAGGGAGAATTGCGGAATCTTTTGGGATCTGGGATTCACAAGTCCTTTAAGATTTTAGGGCCATGTGTCGCCACAACTATGTCTGAGAGAGTTTTTGATTTTGAGGGATTGATAAGCTCAAGCCAAAGTTGTAGCTGTATGGCATCTTCATCTCAGGAAAGTTGATTCCTCCAGCCGATTTCGGACGTGTTAGCGCCAAATAAGCTAGACATAGTTTCTTCTGTTTCCAAATGCAGGTAGCGAAAAGGGCCCTCAGGGACCTCATGGACTTCAGTTTGTAATGAGGGAGAGATCTGGATTGGCAGAATTTCAGATTTGCTTTTGTTCACTCTATAATTGGAGACAGCACCTACTTGTCCATCAATTCTTTGAGTCGGTGGAGGCCCCGATTCGAGTTAGCAACCACAAATAAGATGAAGTTAGCAAAGGCAGCAACATAGATGACAGTGTTGCCCAAGTGAAGACCTAGGACTCCTGATCCTGTCGACGTGGCTGGAATAAGGATTCTAGAGTTAGGATGAAGAGGGCTGGAGAGAGAGGACAGCCCTGTCTGGGGATCGAGAAGACTGGCGAGAGCGTACCATTTATTTTTTGCCTGGTGTGAGGGTGTGACTATAACATGATAATGGTCGAGATGAAGGGTTGTGGCAAGCCGAATCTCCATAGTGTTGCAACTAAAAAGTCCCTTTTTACTCTATCAAATGCCTTCTCAGTGTCTACCCCGAGAAGGGCCAGTGGGGTATCAGAGGTTTCCAGAAATGCGATGCATGGAGAAGTTTTGTGAAGTTATGTCTACCTTCTCTGGATTTAACGAATCCTGTCTGTTCTTCATGAATGAGCGAAGGCAGAAAAGGCTGTAGAGCCTTTGAGAGCTAGCAGTTTCGCTCAAAATTTCATGTCCAAGTTTAGCATTGACATAGAGTCTATAACTTCTACAGAGGGTGGGATCCTTGCCATCTTTGGCTATGAGTGTAATATACGCCTCCTGGGCTTGTTTTGGGAGTGCTACTACACAGAGAAGGGCATTGAGTGATTGTCGCAAGTGAGGTAGCAGAGTGGGCAAGAAAGTCTTGTAGTATTTAACTGGGAAACCGTTTGGTGTTGGGCTCTTATCTGGTGGAAACTAAGGATCCTTGTTTTCAGTTAAAGTTCCGTGATGGGAGCTATGAGTGCATTCGCTTGTGTTGTAAGTCGTAGCAGGTTGAGTGGTTCAAGAAAGGTTTGGATATGCTCTGCAGAGGGAGTAGCCAATGACATTTTCGTGGCAACTTCAAGATTGTACAGGGAGGAGTAAAATGCCTGGAAAGCTTCAGCTATTTTAGATGTCGAAAATTGTAGACTTCCGTCAGGCGTGTGGGAGCTCTGGCCTTCTTTCCTTCTTTATTAGAGAGGACATAATCTTCTCACCTTTATTTCCATGGCCGTAAAGTTTATGTTTGAAGTAAAGAAGATGTTTAGCCCCTCTGGTATTTAAATGTCTCTCAATTCCTCCCTTAGGGCTCGAAGTTGTAACAGCGTCGACTCCACCAAGGATCTTTTGCAAAGACGTTCCAGCTGGGCAACCTGATTTAACATAGTGTCCACTTTGGCCTGGTTAGGCTTTTTCAATCTGGTGCAGAGGCTGATAAGAATTCATTTTATACAGATCTTCTGGGCTTCCCATACGATCACAGGGTTCAGGTCGTCAGTATCATTTATGCGGAAGTACTCTTGGAGATGCTTAGAGACCTCTGAGCATAAATCCTTGTCCAATGCTGTTTCATTAAGCCTCCATGTATACTCCAGGTGTGTTAGGGGGGATAACAAAATGTGAACTTTGACAGGAGCATGATCAGAGACGGTAATCGACCCTATAGATGGTTTAGTGGCAGATGGAAGCAGTGATCTCAAAATCAAAACTGAACTGAAGTGGTGTCTTTAGTGGAAGGGAAATGTGTATGCCATACATCAACCAGTTGCATTTCTTGTAGTTTAGTGTGTAATTTCCAGAGCGCCACCTGAAATAGATGAGTCTTCCCAGAGGACGTGTCCAGTAGCAGGTTGAGAACCACATTAAAATCCCCTCCAAGGACCATGACCCTTTCTGCAAAGAAACTGAGATCATCCAATGTCTTCAAAAGTCAGGATAATTGGTTGGTGGTAGGAGCATAGAGATTTGCCAGAGTATAGGTATTAGACGCAATAGAACTTTTAAGGATCAGTGCTCTGCCATCTTCATCTCGGTATTGTTGCATACACTGGAAAGGGAGGGAATGGTGTATAGCTGTAGAAACTCCTCTGGAGGAGGAAGGAGTGCTGCTATTGTGGAACCATTGATTGAAGTCATTTAACGGAAGTTTGGGGATGCAGCCCTTCTTAAAGTTTTTTCCTTAATGCGACTGTATTGTAGGTGGAAAAGGGGTCAGAGCAGATATGCACTGCTAGTATTCAATCAACTAACAGTAGCTAGCTGGTAGAGAAAGGATAAGGTGGGTGAAGGGAAAGGGAGGTGGCAGATGTAAATGTTTATGCAAAATAAACAATGCAGAAGGGAAGGAACAGGGGAGGGGGAGGGTGATACTCTCGGAGTAATCTGGTAAGTGGGTAAAGATCAAATAACCTTATACTTGAAGAGTAAATGAAAGGCCAAATGTGCTTCTAAAAAAGTTTAGTAAGCAACATGATAGCTCGGCTACGACGTGATATGTCGTGCAAATTGCCACAAGGTAAGGGGTCTGTGGTCAGGAGGAACAATCAGCCCCAATGAGCTATGCAGCTCTGCTAGGTGGAAGTGCCTCCGTGGCAGCACTGAGAGCAAGCTCCAGGGCTGGCGTCCCATTGCTATAACAGTCGAGAGCCTTTTGAAGGCTCCCAGGCCTGTCTTTCATTAGTTTCTATTGCAGGCTACTCTATGTCTATTGTATTGGGAGAATGTCATATGGTCAGATGAGACCAAAGTAGAAGTGTTTGGTAGAAACACAACTCGTCGTGTTTGGAGGAGAGTGAATGCTGAGTTGCATCCAAAGAACACCATACCTACTGTGAAGCATGGGGGTGGCAACATCATGTTTTGGGGCTGTTTCTCTGCAAAGGGACCAGGACGACTGATCCGTGTACATGAAAGAATGAATGCGGCCATGTATCGTGAGATTTTGAGTGCAAACCTCCTTCCATCAGCAAGGGTATTGAAGATGAAACATGGCTGGGTCTTTCAGCATGACAATGATCCCAAGCACACTGCCAGGGCAAAGAAGGAGTGGCTTCGTAAGAAGCATTTCAAGGTCCTGGAGTGGCCTAGCCAGTCTCCAGATCTCAAACCCATAGAAAACCTTTGGAGGGAGATGAAAGTCCGTGTTGCCCAGTGACAGCCCCAAAACATCACTGCTCTAGAGGAGATCTGCATGGAGGAATGGGCCAACATACCAGCAACAGTGTGTGCCAACCTTGTGAAGATTTCCTGAAAATGTTTGACCTCTGTCATTGCCAACAAAGGATATATAACAAAGTATTATATAACAAATTATTTTCCACCATAATTTGCAAATAAATTCTTTAAAAATCAGACAATGTAATTTTCTGGATTTGTTTTCTCAGTTTGTCTCTCATAGTTGAGGTCTACCTATGATGACAATTACAGGCTGGCCTCATCTTTTTAAGTGGGAGAACTTGCACAATTGGTGGCTGACTAAATACTTTGTTTCCCCACTGTATTCTTCACTGTTGGAAGTCAGGCTGATACCCTACCTAACTGCGAGCCCCTGAGTGTGTGATTAGTTTGATGACTGCATGACCAGATGTTGCTGCTCCTGCCTTCTGTTGTCATAAGGTTTTATACTGTAAGCTTATAACTTGACTTTTCAGCAACAGAAATATTAGTGAGGAGCACCATAGGAAAGGTCATTACTTGATGCTGCACACACTGGAGCCAGTTTTGGGTGGAAAAACCACCTGACAAATTCTATTTAAGACGCCTCTATTTATAAGGATTCTTCATAGAGTAGGCAAGTATAAATAAAACTTTTTAAAATTAAAAAAATCTTATTCCTTGTAGCATGCAAAACAAATAAATAAGCTAACTAGAATTGGATAGGTTGTCATCAATAATCACCTCCACCAACTCCAACTCTTTGCATCCTTCAATAGCAGCTGCTGTACTGATTCTGGAGCAGTTGCAAATTTTTCTCTAGCCCTCACTGTTCCTGAGCAATCATTGCTGTTAGTTTCAGCATGATGTTCTCTACCTTCAGGTGGGCAGCCCCTGTCTTTCTACTGCAGCCTAGGGCTGATAGTAGAGAACATAATTGTGCTGAAACTAACAGAAATGATTGCTCAGAAATGATTGGGTCTGGAGAAAATTGTCTAACTGCATCGGAACCAGTGGAGCAGTACCTATTAAAGGATGCAATGAGTTGGAGTTGTTGGAGGTTGTCAAAGGTCCTCTTCAAGAAAGAAATGACTCAGTAGCAAAAATCAAAAAGGAACAACATTAGAAGTCTGATGTTCGTTTACCTGTCTGTCATGACTTTTGGGCCAGTTCGCCAATCCTTTGTTTGCTAATAATGTAATTTTTCTAGAAGTTAAAATTCTGTTAAAACCAGCTATGGCTCAGCCACTCTCCCAAGGGCCCCTTAGTAGTCAAATAGGCCACCTATATAGAATGTAGGACTTTTCTCACTATGTTTTGCATAATGTACTGAAACGTCAAAAGAAAATGTATCGCCTTAACTACCCCAAGTAATAAAATAGCTATGTTAGCACACAACACAAGTTGAATTATATATGGTGCATTGCAAAAAAGTTATACTATTTTTGTTATAGTCTGAGAACTTTTAAGAAATCCACAGCATAAACTAAGCACTGTGAGAAGAAATTCTGTTCCGCAAAGTTAATTGGATGTGTGAGAAGGGTCAAATGTATTATTTTCCAGTTTAGCTCACAGGGTAGATATAGTACTATAGCAAAAAATAAAGACTTAGGCATCAAAGAAAGAAAGGTCACAAAAGGTGAAAAGCAAAGTGGTCAAGCTGCTTCGTGCTCTACAGTCTCTTTAACTTCTCAATGGCATGCAGTAAACAATGTCCTTATGTTGATTTTCTATAGTTTTTGGTCAGTATTTCTCAGAGATAGTCTTGGCTTGCTCACCCTTCCTCCAACTCAGAAATTTACCTTTAAACTCTAAACATTACAGCCATTGCTAACATTAATACTGAAACACCTTCATCTTTTTTATAAAGATGGTCTGAAACACCTGTTTTTTATTTTTTGTGCAGTACAATAATGCATCTCCAGTATTATATATTCTTATTAGGATACAATTGAACTGCATTAGAGGCAATGCAGCCTATGCTAATTTATAGTTAGAGGGGTTGTCCGGCAATTTGTGGAGAATATTGTGGCAAAAATATTAATTTAGTCTATCCTCTCATTTATCCTCTTGTAAACAACTGTACTTCCTCTTGTCTTCCACAGTCCTTCTATTCCCTGGCAATAAAATATGAATAAAATGTAACATGGTGTAGAAAGCATAAAGAGTGAATAAAAAAACAATAAAACAACCTTTTGTCAAGAAGAAAAATCTATATTACAAATGATATGCGGTAAAAGAACCAAAACCATGCACCAACTATATTTTCATGAGGCAAAAATTCTGCAAAAGCAAAAGTGACACCTAGGGTACGGGCTCTTCCAATTTGAACATGTCTGTTAGGGGGTTAAAGCATTCACTGCAACTTATAATGAATATTCCATAATCTTATTAAAATCCTCTTAAACTCAAGGGAGTATCCCATAATCTAGTTAAGATCTGGGGGATAACATACAGATTGTCTTCTCACATTATTTTATTCATTGCCACCACACACACATATAGCAAAGCAAGTATGCACACTCTTTAAATGTGTGGGAGTTGTTTCCAGCTCCTTTTTATTACTTGGTACTTATTGTTTTTCCATGTTCTTGTTTTATGGCCACTATTGTATCCAAATGTCAGATCAGTATATAACCTGAAAGTGTTTTCAGATACTTTTCCACTGCTGAAAGCCAAAAAGCTTAAAGGGTAGAAGGCGCTTTTAAATTAAGTAAAAGTTAGAATTTAAAAAAGGGAATTGAAGCACAAATCTTGTCAGGAAAATAATGGTTTACTTTAATAGTTTGTGTTTGTACTTAACATCAACTGGACATGATGGGAATTCAGAAACTGTAGAGGTTGGTGGGAGAAGATTAACACTTCGTCCTATCACATATAGAGTAGCTATATACAGGATTTTATCATACAGTGATCATGGATGGCTGATGTTCATCAATATGACAGGTCAATATAAAATGTCACAGATTCAGCCAGACTATTTTAAATTGGAGACAATTTGGAAAAATTAATGGAAGGTGTAAAGCTAAATTTTTAATGGATGTGCATGTGTGCAGTGGTGGCATTGCTAACACTGCACAATCATGCATGTCCCAGATTATTTGCCCTGATATAGTTTATTATGGAAGAATGGATAGCCATTAGATCACTGCCTTACTATTCACTCCAGCAGGCTGAACACTTTAGATGTGTCCCAGGGCCATGTACAGACATGTGACATGATGCAATGATGTCATGGCACTACCTGCATGGATGCTGCTTGCTCAACATGGCAACAGGTTTTATTTATTCATTTCATATCAGGATGTCCTTGGCGTGTGGGAGGAATCCAGAGTACCCAGAAAACCACACAAACACACGGAGAACTTGGTTGGATTCAAACAAAGGACTCCAGTGCTAGACACTGTGCTGGCAGTTAGGTAATAGTAATGCCTTTAGGGGTTGTCTTTGTGCATATGCAATCCCCATCTTTTCCTAAGTAGGTAGTCCTTCAACTTGTTAGAGAGACATCTGACTAGTGTATTACTGCTCATGATAAGCACTTTATTTGCTACAGATGTGTAATTTTGGGATAGCATATTTGATATACTTATGCATATAGTATATCTGCTTAATATACATATTTGCTTAGTGTGATACTGATGTGGTCGTCAAATGGTTAAGGGGAGTTTTAGGCATTGTATCAAGGACAAGTGAGCATACTCCATGATATGACCTTTCATGACCACAGCTTTAATGTGCAACACCATGCATGCAATAGAATCAAGGAGGAGACTGTTTGGCTCCAAATTTATTCTACAGCAGGACAACGATCCCAAACCTACACAAAATGTCAACAACCCCAAACCTACAGCCAATGTCATCTTTAGCATAAAGAAGAACGGGTTCTGGGGAAGATGATATGGACCCACAGTGCCCTGATCTCAACATCTATTGCAGCATCCCAGAGTGCTACTGCTTTTATGTGTTTGTCTTGTGTGCCTCTGGGTTCTATGTCTGTAAGTTCTGTTCTGTGTTAAATGTATTGATATGCAGCTTTCCCCTTATATGTTTCCCCCTGCGGTGTTCAGACCCAGACTTGATTCAGCCCTGGCCTATCACAGGCCACTGGGCGGGGTTGTGAGGAGATATAATCTCCCTGGCGACGGTTGAAAGTCAGTTCAGTGCATGCAGCAAGCCAGGCTAGGTGTGCAGAGCTGACCTGCCACCACACTCTGGACTGAGGACCAACCGGCCCTCTCAGCCTCAGGAGGGATACCATCAGCCCCAGGCTCATCTGAAGACAGCCCAGAGCAAGGGAATACAGTTTTCAAAGTGGCTGGACTTAATCGGTGTCGTGCCCAGAGGAGCAGGAGAGGACCCTGACAGGAGAGTCGCATTCGGGCCTAGTCTCCAGGTAACCAGATCCCTGTCAGGACTCCCTGTAACTCTATCCCCAGTATACCTAGCTGGGAGAGGCACAGAGGTGGAGTAGAGAAGGCCATACTGTGGAGCCTATACTGACTTTGGGCACCCTCCTAGAACCAAGGCTGGGGGTTGGACACTGCAGGACTACTACCCCCATCTGGAAGCTGCTGTTGTTCCTTTGTTCCAGTTGCCTAAATAAACGGCTGTTTGGTTTACCTGCAACGCTGACCCCTGAGTCGTGCCTGCTTTAACATCAGGGCTCTTCCGACCAACACCACACCGGCTCAGGTAAGAGAGGTCCCCCTCCTCAACTGTAAGTGCCTCGGGGGAAAGAACTACTACCACCACCATCTGGTAGTGCTGCAGGACCCCCCTCAACTTTGTCCAGCCTAGGAGTGGGACTGGGGCCATTTGGGAGCGTGCTCGGCCTGCTAGGTGGCACAGCATCCGCCACTACTACTCCCATCCTCCGGTCTCATCCGACTGGGTTGCGGCACTATGAGTTTGTCTGGGATCGTATATAGAGATGTAATGTCCCACTGGGATCTCTACAAAATACTTCTACCTTTGTGTTTACCAGTAAGAAATAGTATTTGCATTGTTATCTCCATAGATATGTATGAGCCTTTAAATGGACCAAACCACTGGAGAATGAGTGCTGAGTTTATGGTATGACCCTGAGAGAGAGTTCTGAGAAGGGGAGGAAACATAGAGTCTTGTCTTCCTCTCTGGAGTTGAAAAGATGAAGGTGTGTGAGTTTAGGCAGTCCTGTGTTATAGAGCAATCAGGAGGTTTTATTCCTGCACACTTCATGTGCCAGATCAGGATATAAGGATAAAGTTATATGGGCCTCATGGCTATGACCCTGCCTGCAGCCTCAGGTCAGACAGGGCAACTTTGAGAATCTACACCCTGTAGCCTGGGAATTGTAGAAAAGTTGTGGATTTTGAGAGAGTATAGCATACTACAGTAGTTGAGTGCAGTGTCGGACTGGGATGTCTAGGGCCCACCAGTGGAATTGTTTCTAGGGGCCCACCATCAGAACCCCTGCAGATCAGCGGTACCGAGACAAGGCGGCTAAAGGTAATAACATGTCGGGAGCCATGCTGCTCACCCACTATACCATGTGCACCACTGCACTACCTAAACCTACTGCTACACCTTGTATGGCAAGTGAACAGCGTGGCTCCTAAAATTGTTACCTTTACCTGTAGCCGCACTGCCCTGGAAAAGCTGATCTGCAGAGGTCCTGGCTGTTGTATCATCGTAGATATAATATTGATGGCCTATCCTAAGGACAGGCCATCAATATTAGGAAGATGGATAAATCCTTTAAAGAGGTTGTCGAAGGAATTGGAGCAACCCATGTGGGTGGCGGGAGGTGTAAAGTAAAAAATAAGTAAATTAAAAAGCATATTCACCTGTCCCCGGTGCTCCATTGTCCGCTGCCAGTGTCCATTCAGTCTCATGCCGGCGACTCCTTGCTGGGAGTCCTGTACCTCATGTGATCGCTAAGACTAATTAAGTACAGGATTTCCAGAAATGAGGCGCCGCCATGAGACCGAACAGACACAGGTAGGGGACAACGGGGTGCTGGGGACAGGTGAGTATGCTTTTTTAAAAATTTTCTTATTTTTACACCTCCCTGGCGGCTGACACAGTGGTCGCTCCAGTTTATGGACAACCTCTTTTTAGGGGTTGTCTGGGCCAAATTTTTCTATGGTCACTTCACTGGTCCCCCCACATAGTGGCCTCTTCACTGGTCCCCCATACTGTATGGGGTACAGTGATGGGGTCATTATATTGTGTGGGAGCAGTGATGGGGGCTAACATCCTGTGGGGGGAGGGACATTAAACTGTGTGGGGCATATTAAAGGGGTTGTCCAGGGTTAATCTTTTTTATGGCCTATGCTCTGGATAGGCCATAAATACCTGATCGGTAGGGGGCTGACACACGGCTCCATCAGCTGTTCGGAGCCACTTCCGGAGCCTGTTCTGTACACAACACAGGGCCGAAAGCAGAAAGCGCCATCTGCTGTATAGCAGCCCGGCGCCTTCACTGCAGCTCAGCTCTTACTGACTTCAATAAGTGCTGAGATACAGTGAAGGTGCCCGGCTAATACACAGTGGACAGAGCTTTCTGCTTCTGGCCCTGTATTGTGTACAGTACGGGCATCAGAAGTGGCTCCATACAGCTGATCGGTCCAGGGTCAGCCCCCTACAGATCAGGTATCTGTGGCCTATCCTGAGGATAAACCATAACAAATTATGCCTGGACAACCCCTTTAATATACACCCCTAATGCGCCACACTTTAAAGAGATTGTCCAGTATAATTTTTTTCTTTTTTATAATTAGTCTGGGGGAGGTGAATCCCCCCTACCCCCCCCCCAAAAAAAACAAAAAAACAAAAAAACATGCTAAACATACTCACCTGTCTCCGGTGCTCTGGTGTCCAACCAGCACAGTCCGATCCTGCAGGTCCGCTGTCTTCTTTTTGCCGGAATTCCTCACTGGCTGTGACGTCCCAGGTCCCTTCCCTTAGGCAGATGATTGGCCTCAGGGGTTACGTGACGTCATAGGTAGTCACGTGCAGGGGGAACTTCAGCTGGAAGAAAACAACAGAACTGCAGGACCGAACTGCTCTGGCAGACACTGGGGACAGGAGAGAAAGTTTGTGGGGGGTTTTTTTGTTTTGTTTTTTTCACCTGCCCCTGCGAAATTAAAAAAAAAATGAAGGAGCCACTGTATGGAGTATAAGCTCCACAGTGGCCCCCACCCTGTATTATAAGCTACACAGTGGCCCCCACCTTGTGTGTATAAGCTTCACAGTGGCCCCCATCCAGTATTATAAGCTCCACAGTGGCCCCCACCCTGTATTGTAAGCTCCACAGTGGCCCTCACCCAGTATTATATGCGCCCAATAGCCCCCTCCACTCCGCTTCAGTGCTATTATTATACTCTGGGGTCTATTATAATAATCGGAGGCCCAGGGGAAGTGATTAAAAATAACAAACTCTCATACTCACCTTGCCTTACCTTTCCTTGGCATCCTCGCTCCATCCTGTCGTCTTCAGCGTCTTCAGGCCCTTTTCCGACGACGCTGCTGAGGCCTGTGATTGGGCCTCAGCGGTCACGTGGGGGGCGCACTGACGTCATTACGCGGTCGCGCCCCCATGTGACTGCCGGGGCCTAATCACAGGCCTCAGTCACATGACGGAGGAGCGCCGGAGAGGACGCTGCGCCCAGGAGAGGTGAGAATATGTGTTTATTATTTTCAGTCACCTCCCCTGGGCTGCCATATATTGGAAAGGGGCCTGCAATATGCCAGGGTCCCTTTCCAATCACAGTATGTATAACGGTCGGGGAACCAGGCATTCCCCGACCGCTATCATAGTGGTCCGGGGCCCCGGCCATCTCCAGCTGGCCGCGGACCCCGTACCCTGCCGGGTCTGGTCGCGGTCGCGCCCCCTGAGACCGCGATCGTAACGCCACTGGTCAGGGGCCCGATCGGGATGGTCAGGATCCCGATCGGGCCCCCATGACATGAGGACTAATAGTCGGGGCTCGGGGCCCACCGGGGGATTCACCGGTTCCCCGGTGGGCCAGTCCGACCGTGGTTGAGTGGAAGACTGTCTAAACAAGGGAAACACAGACTGTTTACAGGACTACTATCAAGCTACTTACTACCCAGCCTTCACTGGGTGATCTACAACATTCATTCACATATTGATTTGATATAGATTTCTTTTTTATTCATTCACTTTAAATCAATTTTGTATTTTTTTTTTCATTGACAAAAATAAAGTATTAACACTTCTATTTTTCTTCCAAATCTACCTTTGCACAGTACTGTATCTATTGTTTGGAGGAGGAACATTGACTCATAACAGACTTGTGCAGTTTATGCTCCATTTACATTGCGTTGCTGAATCCTATATACAGTGCCTTGCGAAAGTATTCGGCCCCTTGAACTTTTCAACCTTTTGCCACATTTCAGGCTTCAAACATAAGGATATAAAATTTAAATTTTTTGGTGAAGAATTAACAACAAGTGGGACACAATCGTGAAGTGGAACGAAATTTATTAGATATTTTAAACTTTTGTAAAAAATAAAAAACTGGAAAGCGGGGCGTGCCAAATTATTCGGCCCCATTAAGTTAATACTTTGTAGCACCACCTTTTTCTGCGATCACAGCTGCAAGTCGCTTGGGGTATGTCTCTATCAGTTTTTCACATTGAGAGACTGAAATTATTGCCCATTCTTCCTTGGAAAACAGCTGGAGCTCAGTGAGGTTGGATGGAGAGCTTTTGTGAACAGCAGTTTTCAGCTCTTTCTACAGATTCTCGATTGGATTCAGGTCTGGACTTTGACTTGGCCACTCTAACACCTGGATACGTTTATTTGTGAACCATTTCATTGTAGATTTTGCTTTATGTTTGGGATCATTGTCTTGTTGGAAGATAAATCTCCGTCCCAGTCTCAGGTCTTTTGCAGACTCCAATAGGTTTTCTTCCAGAATGGTCCTGTATTTGGCTCCATCCATCTTCCCATCAATTTTAACCATCTTCCCTGTCCCTGCTGAAGAAATGCAGGCCCAAACCATGATGCTGCCACCACCATGTTTGACTGTGGGGATGGTGTGTTCAGGGTGATGAGCTGTGTTGCTTTTACGCCAAACATATCCTTTTCATTGTGGCCAAAAAGTTCGAAGGTTTGGTTTCATCTGACCAGAGCACCTTCTTCCACATGTTTGGTGTGTCTCCCAGGTGGCTTGTGGCAAACTTTAAACAAGACTTTTTATGGATATCTTTGAGAAATGGCTTTCTTCTTGCCACTCTTCCATAAAGGCCAGATTTGTGCAGTGTACGACTGATTGTTATCCTATGGACAGACTCTCCCACCTCAGCTGTAGATCTCTGCAGCTCATCCAGAGTGATCATGGACCTCTTGGCTGCACCACTGATCAGTCTTCTCCTTGTTTGAGATGAAAGTTTAGAGGGACGGCCGGGTCTTGGTAGATTTTCAGTGGTCTGATACTCCTTCCATTTCAATATGATCGCTTGCACAGCGCTCCTTGGGATGTTTAAAGTTTGGTAAATCTTTTTGTATCCAAATACAGCTTTAAACTTCTCCACAACAGTATCACGGACCTGCCTGGTGTGTTCCTTGGTCTTCATGATGCTCTCTGCGCTTTAAACAGAACCCTGAGACTATCACATAGCAGGTGCATTTATACGGAGACTTGATTACACACAGGTGGATTATATTTATCATCATCAGTCATTTAGGACAACATTGGATCATTCAGAGATCCTCACTGAACTTCTGGAGTGAGTTTGCTGCACTGAAAGTAAAGGGGCCGAATAATATTGCACGCCCCACTTTTCAGTTTCTTATTTTTTACAAAAGTTTAAAATATCCAATAAATTTCGTTCCACTTCACGATTGTGTCCCACTTGTTGTTGATTCTTCACCAAAAAATTAAAATTTTATATCCTTATGTTTGAAGCCTGAAATGTGGCAAAAGGTTGAAAAGTTCAAGGGGGCCAAATACTTTCGCAAGGCACTGTAAGTGAAATGCCTGTTATCTGTAACAAATGAAAGTAGTCTTGGCCTACAATGTATCCGGCTGCATAACAGTTTAACCCTGTTCCCGACTACACTCAGAGTAGAAAGTGAGGCTCTCGCACTTACACATTTTATTTTCTCCCACATTACTATGATTTCCTAGTAATGTGTGACTAAAAAGGTTTTCCATTCTGGAGGTCTTCTTTTTATATGCTTTTTTGGGTATATGTACATACCAAAGGACCTCAAAGGTCTCTACCATCGCTAATAGAAAACACTATAATCCAAAAGACATGATGAAGCAAATGAAAACATAACTTTTAATCATAATACTTGATAAACTGGTATATTGAACAACACATGTGTAATACACCAATAAAAAAGGCATAAAATACATGTTTGTACATAAAAAAAACACCTGAATATACCAATAGTAAGGTATCACATACAGGCATGGCAGTCCAGTTTGAAATTAAATTACTGTGTCTTACCATGATTCAGTAGTACCTTGAAAAATGAAGTCCCCAAACAAATGGATGCTGATGGCTTGTTCATTCAGGGGTTCGGCATGATATATGGGAGGAGAGGGGGAATGCCAACCACACTGATAGACATATGGAAATATACACCCAACGTTGCTCAGGGTGTAGTATGCTGTCCCTATTGTATTGCTGTTGGATGGTCCCTACTGTGTACATAGATTCCAGTCTCGGGGGAACCACCCTATATAGCTTGAAACCCCAACTGAAACCTCTCCCTAGAAATAAATCCACCCTGGAATGTACCCTATAAAGATAGAGATCAAAGCAAAAAGGGGTGTAGCATACATTAAAAAAAAATGAAAAACAATCCCAACATTAACGTTGCATGTAAAGTTTGTACATTCATCAGGGGATCATACATAAAGCAACCAACATGGGTTTCAAAGACAGTATTGAGTTATCTGGTAAATGTTCATACAGCAAACATACTCAACTAACAGTGTCCTGGTATAAACAGTATTGAGTTAGCTAATAAGCGTTCATACAGCAAGCGTTCTCAACTCGCAAGGTCCTGCTATAGTTCCAACATTCCTCTAACTCTAGGTTCACAATTGCGCCCTGTTTCCATTCTTCGAGTCTGCTTGGGGACACGAAAAACAGAAACCCAATCCACTTAAAAAGCAGTTAACCACGAAAATCTGCAGACCCCATAGACTATAATGGGGTCTGCTGGTTTTCCGCCCGAAAAATGCAAAGAGAAAATTTCTGCTTTCAGGATTTTTCTATCCGCATTTTTCAAGCAGAATGGGGGACGGAATCCCAAAACAGAATCCAGGCACAGGTGTGAACCTAACCTAAGAATCATCTTAAGTATAAATAACCAAGAGGGCAAGGGAAGCACTGGGATGGCACACCCCTGAATAGACAAACTATCAACATCCATTTGTTTGGGGACTTCATTTTTCAAGGTACTACTGAATCACGGTAAGACACAGTGGCTTAATTTCAATCTGGGCCGCCTTGTCTGTACGTGATACCTTGCTATTTTTATATTCAGGTGGTTTTTTATGTACGAGCATTAATTTTATGTTCTTTTATTCTTGTAATACTGTACACATGGGTTGTTCGATATACTGTTTTATCAGGTATTATGATTAAAAGTTATGTTTTAATTTGCTTTATCACATTTATTGGATTATAGCTTAGTTATATAAACATCATACTAAGAGTGGGATCGCTTGTTCGAGAGTCCCTTCTATGACCAGAGTGAAGAGCTCTGGAGTACTTGCTTTATCTATGTAGTACAGAGTTAACTTTTTATTAGACTAGACGCCATATTATACTAACCTACATGAAGCTTCCCTCATCAAACATACAAGAACACAATGTTAGCCCCATTTCAAATGGTCTTTCTATGAAATTGAATATAATAATGGAGATTTATTTACATTAATGATTTTTCCCAGAATCACCATTTTCAGCTATATGCTGGGACCCCCAACATTTGCAAGAATTTGCAACATTCTGTGTCACCTGTTTGAATGGAGAGGTAGTCACAAATGTGAGCTGCTGCTCCATTCAATCGCTATGGTACTGACAGAGATAGACAAGTCTAGTGCTGGCAGAAATCTATGCATATGCTACAGAAATAACCCCATTCAGATTTATGGAAATAATTTTCAGTAACAGAAATTTCTGCAAAAATCTACTGTGTGTGAACTTGTATATTATACTGGTAAAAACCAGACAAGCCAATAAAAATAAAACTAAAATATCTTAAGGCATTATACAACAGTAACATATAGATAAACATAACATATGGAAACTAAGAAGAAGAAAAACAATATAACTGTAAAAATGATAGGGTATGTACAGGTCAGCCGGTGAAATCTGATATTGGGAACCACAAGTAACATACATAAACAAATACTTAAAATGTATATGTTATTTAAAGTCTAGATATCAGATTTTGAATTATTCATGTAAGTATAGAGCCTGCCGCAGCCGCAAACTGTAATTTTCATTAATGTATGTTTAGATGGTTTATATCTTCAAAACAGTGAGCAATTACGTGGAGTGAAATGTTATTACTTCTCATTCATGCAGGATACGAGACACAGCTTTGTACATTCTATGGTACTTTGAATAAACAAACTGTTTCAATAATCCCAAAGAAAACAACTAGATTACCTAGTCTATGGTTAGAGCGCAGACCAATGTGTTCTCATTTCAAGCCTAAGTAATACTAAAAAAAATGTAGACGTTAAATGCGTATTCCTTCAAACGTAACCGTATTTAAACTTATAGACTATTACAAATAAAAAAAATTGCAAATATAAAAAAAATAAACATTTTACAGATTTTACACAATTTCCTTATTGTATCCGGGTTACCTTCTCATGCATGTAATAAACCTGCCTGATAAACTGCCCACAAAAAGTAACTCATGCCTGGATTTCTATCTATCTATCTATCTATCTATCTATCTATCTATCTATCTATCTATCTATCTATCTATCTATCTATCTATCTATCTATATATCTATATGTGCCAGTGGTTGTGTTGTGTGCCCTGTTGAGGGCTCTACTAACATGCTGCATTATTATATTGAATTGCTTCCAAAAGAATTTGGAGTCCTTAACCAAGTACAAATCTATACATGGAATCTTATGATTTAGAGCAAGGGAATTACTACTAATGAAAGCAGCAGAATACAGAGGTTAGCATAAACATCCAACTTTTCCAGCCTTGTTTGCCTAACTGTTCCGCCAAAACTGACAAGCAAATTGCCAAAGAGATTTGTGTAACTACCACTCATGCATTTAGCTCACAGAGCCTAGATTGGATACAATTATATATACTTCCCAACTGAGAGCAGGACCAGCAGTGTACCAGTTTCCAGCTTCTGTACAACATACTAATTTCTTGACAACGGTGAAGAATTGAAACATAAAGTTTATTATATATTTATACAGTGTCTAAGCATTATTAGTTGAAAAACTGACCTTTAACTTAAAATATATACTGACATGTGAAGGGCCATATCATCAATCTGCTATATGTACAGTATATGGAAACAAAATGGCCTTGATGGTACTTCTAAACCTGGTCTATGTATTATGTACAAATATTAGTTATGTACAATAGATTCTGAATTAACACTTTCTGCTACGTGATTTTTTCAGCCAGTTAAATTGATAAGATAATATTTCAGAAGTGAATACATGTAGATCATGTCTCTGGATACTGTGCAAGGCCACAGAATGACTTTGACATGTTTTGCTGCCAGAGTGCTTTAGTGTCACAAGGTCATGAGAAATCTATGACCTGACTGACCATTCCTTGATAATCACATATCATTCAGTATATGCAATCTTAAAACAGGATATAAGATACAGTTACCTTAGTACCTCCAGAAATTGTGAAAAAGTCATGATTCATCCGTTTGTGAAATGAAACAGAAAAATTCCATCTCTACTACCTGGAAATACTAAAAGCTCTAAAAATATTGTCATGTCTTAAATGATTGTAATACAAAATATATAATTTGGTATACTTAATAAGATTGTCAAATGGCTACAGTGGGGAAAAAAGTATTTAGTCGGCCACCAATTGTGCAAGTTCTCCCACTTAAAAAGATGAGGCCGGCCTGTAATTGACATCATAGGTAGACCTCAACTATGGGAGACAAAATGAGAAAACAAATCCAGAAAATCACATTGTCTGATTTTTTAAGAATTTATTTGCAAATTATGGTGGAAAATAAGTGTTTGGTCAATAACAAAAGTTCATCTCAATACTTTGTTTTATATCCTTTGTTGGCAATGACAGAGGTCAAACATTTTCTGTAAGTCTTCACAAGGTTGGCACACACTGTTGCTGGTATGTTGGCCCATTCCTCCATGCAGATCTCCTCTAGAGCAGTGATGTTTTGGGGCTGTCGCTGGGCAACAAGGACTTTCAATTCCCTCCAAAGGTTTTCTATGAGGTTGAGATCTGGAGACTGGCTAGGCCACTCCAGGACCTTGAAATGCTTCTTACGAAGCCACTGCTTCATTGCCCTGGCGGTGTGCTTGGGATCATTGTCATGCTGAAAGACCCAGCCACGTTTCATCTTCAATGCCCTTGCTGATGGAAGGAGGTTTGCACTCAAAATCTCACGATACATGGCCCCATTCATTCTTTCATGTACAAGGCTCAGTCGTCCTGGTCCCTATGCAGAGAAACAGCCCCAAAGCATGATGTTGCCACCCCCATGCTTCACAGTAGGTATGGTGTTCTTTGATGCAACTCAGCATTCACTCTCCTCCAAACACGACGACTTGTATTTCTACCAAACAGTGCTACTTTGGTTTCATCTGACCATATGACATTCTCCCAATACTCTTCTGGAACATCCAAATGCGCTCTAGCAAACTTCAGACAGGCCCGGATATTTACTGGCTTAAGCAGGGGGACACGTCTGGCACTGCAGGATCTGAGTCCCTGGTAGCGTAGTGTGTTACTGATGGCAGCCTTTGTTATGTTATTCCCAGCTTTCTGCAGGTCATTCACTAGGTCCCCCCGTGTGGTTCTGGGATTTTTGATCACCATTCTTGTGATCATTTTGACCCCACGGGGTGAGATCTTGCATGGAGCCCTGATCAAGGGAGATTATCAGTGGTCTTGTATGTCTTCCATTTTCTAATTATTGCTCCCACAGTTGATTTCTTCACACCAAGCTGCTTGCCTATTGCAGATTCAGTCTTCCCAGCCTGGTGCAGGTCTACAATTTTGTTCCTGGTGTCCTTCCACAGCTCTTTGGTCTTCACCATAGTGAAGTTTGGAGTGTGACTGTTTGAGGTTGTGGACAGGTGTCTTTTATACTGATAACAATGTCAAACAGGTGCCTTTACTACAAAGGAGCCTCTTAAAGAAGAAGTTACAGGTCTGTGAGAGCCAGAAATCTTGCTTGTTGTAGGTGACCAAATACTTATTTTCCACCATAATTTGCAAATAAATTCTTAAAAAATCAGACAATTTGATTTTCTGGATTTGTTTTCTCATTTTGTCTCTCATAGTTGAGGTCTACCTATGATGACAATTACAGGCCGGCCTCATCTTGGCTGACTAAATACTTTTTTTCCCCACTGTATGTAACTGTAACATGTATAGGGCTGGCGTGCAGTTAGTGTCGTAATAAGAATGAGTTGGGGTTGGTTTTACAATTAGATAATCCCTCGTATCATTCTCAGCTTTAACTGCAACATCTCACATAAGTTTTACTATTCCAGAATCACTCATCGTTCCAGAGCTCACCCACTGCTCTACTAAGCTGAAGTTGATGTAGTTGTCGGCTGAAGTGTTTCTTATGCTGCTGAGTTTCTCATGCCAGGGCTGCTTAGCTGCTAAGATGTACAGGCTATGCAGGTTTTAACTGTTGCCTGGTAAAAGACAAAGGATTACAGGTCCCTGATACACAAGTGCTTCAAGAATCTATGACCAAAAGAGCACTCCAACACTCGCTGGTCATGGTTTCACTGGGTATTTACTTGAGGTAGTTGTACAGTAGGTCTTCAAAGCAGTTTCATAGAAGTCACACAGCACTTTCACAGAACGCAGATAACAGCCTTTTCAGGCAGCGTTGGAGTTGCAGTAGCCCTTTTGGTTCACACAGACCAGCTCAACTCACACAGACCCAGCTTATCTAGGCTATCAGTGTTGCTTTCTCCATTGGCTTTTGGGAAAAACCTAGGTTCTGATAGGGTCACTCCAAATATACAAATTACTTCATATGTTACACCAAAGTGCCCAGACTGGACTAGCAAAAGGCATGGGAAAACTGTTAATATACTGAGTTTTCCCACACTGGAGTAAAAAAAAATGTGAGGCTGTAGCATGGATCCAGTTTCAGACAAATGTTTTTGTTTGTATAATGGAAATGATACAATGTTCCAATATATTTTCTGTATCACTTCTTCATGGTTTTCTAGATCTCTGCTCTTCACAGGTGCACAGCTCGTTACCAGGAAGATGCCTGTGCTGTGACTGTAACAGCAGTGCACCTGTGTGTCCATCACATGACTATGGACTAAATATCACATAACCATGGAATTATTTTTATTCACTGGAAGTAAGAAGAAGGATTGACAGTAAGTAGAGACCTACAAAACTGTGAGGCATTGGTACAGAAAGTATTTTGGAAAGTTTTATAACTTTTCATTATACAAACAATAACAAGTATCTCTTAATATTTCTCTGAAACTGGACAGCCCATTTAATCTGCCTGTGTGTATTGTAACTAACTGGGGTGGAAATAGTAAAGTTTTGATTGCAGTTTTCCAGCACAAAAAGTTGTACTTTTTGTTGCATGCCATTTTGCAGCAAAAAAATGGAGGGGTGGGCAAAATGAAGCAGGGTTACCGCAGCCTGATATATTTATTATAATATATGCCACAAACCTAGAGTAAATTATCTACAACATAACTTTTACTAGATAGCTAATAAAAAGAATAATGTGTGTAAATAACACTGTGGTGTAGATAGTGTTGTATGAAACACACATTATATATATATATATATATATATATATATATATATATATATATATATATATATATATATATATATATATATATATATATATATATATATATATATATATATATATATATATATATATATAGTATATATATATATATATAACAGTCCTGGTTCAGGAACCAGAAAAACTGAACTGTTAATAACTCCCCTCTCAAATGGCCGTATATATATAAGTGGAGAAGTGGGTTAGAGTAGGGCATATATTTGGTGGTCTCCTTATGCATTATTATTTTATCTCTTAAAACCCCCACTCTCCAATCGAACCTCTGGCCTATAAATGGGATGAATAATTTAGGCTAATGAATACTCCAGAATGAATGTGTGCTGCAAGCACATCACAGGGGGAATGAGGACTGACCTACAGATCAGGCATTATCACTGCATAACTACTCGCAGGATATGTCAGTTGGTTCACCGACTGAAGTCACTTCCCTCACTCAGTGCAAAAATACATAGCAGCAGTCAAACTCAAACATCGCCTTTGGAGTGTAGCCTATAAAAATAGCAGATTGAGTTCACTCAAAATATTGCCTTTCTAATGAAATAGCCTATAGATGATAGCCTGCCTTAAAATAACTGTCCCTACATGTTTCAACGCTATATGAGCGCCTTCTCAGGGGGTATATACAACGTGGGCTATATTTAAAAAGGCTACTAAATGCTAAGTGACATTGAGAAGTGGGCAAAATCTCTGAGATCAGTTGGTGCACAGTCATCTAACATCAGTGGTAGCTCGTACAACTTGGTTGGAAACAACCAAACTAGTTGGTATTTATAGATGCGGATCGTGCCGTGAATACGGGATGATTTAAACGTCCAAGACATACCTCAATCGTAAGACGGGCATAAGGCACCGTATCCGAACGAAGGCCAACTGCATGTTCGGGGGGTGGTGTACCTGTTGACGTGCACCTGCGGCATACAGTATATAGACAAGACAATCAATAGGCAAGACAATCAGGGAGTTCTGCAGACGCATCCTGGAACACGTGGCGGACATAAACCGAGGCAAAGAAACCTCTGTAGCAACTCACATCTTGGAACATCACAATGGGAAAGCTGCTTGTGTGAGTTTTCAAGCTTCACACATCTGGAACTCTGGAACCAAAAGAATGGGATTACATTCACATCCAGCATCAGCTCCTTTTGAGGGACAATTGGAGTTTTTCCCAATATAGGAGCTTTAGTATCACCAGCGATATTACACTAAGTGGGGGAATGGTGATGTGACCTGTTTTGCTGGCGGTACATGCCAGTCAGCCCGTATACCAGGACTGGGATGTCACTGGATACTAGACCACATTGCCTTTGCAAGCCCAGGGGAACACCTACAAATTTAGATGGTGATAGTGATATTGTTTGGTGACTAGCTCCGAGGAGGTAATAATAACCAGACTGATATGACTGTCTCATGTCACCTGTAGACTAACACACATGGGTGAGTAGATAAGTCTATGCAAGCTGGGATTCCTTGGACTCCTGGGTGTTTTTTTTTTTTTTTTCCCATTTGTTGTTGTAACTCAGGAGTGTCTTTGCAAACAGACATGCATTTACCAAGCAGATTTATACAATGTGTTCGCTGTCTATAGTCAGTTTGGTATTAAGAATCAGTAATGTTCTGGCAAATATGATCATGAAGACAAATACAGTGCTGCAGCTCTGTATGAATATCATATTAAGACTTATACAGTGTTCATGTAGACCATGTATAATCATATGATATTGGTCTGATTAAACCCCTAGATAAGGGATGGGCATATCAAGAGGCTCAGCGTGTTTGTACAGCTAGACCTTCCTAGATTTTGGCCTATACTCCTTACATCTTACAGACCACTCCCATACTGTTTATACTTGCCTGCATTGCTTGTCAACTGCCTGGAGCTCACCATGGAAACAAGGAAGTTGTGTTCGGCATCCAACTCCGCCTGTGATGACGTCACTATGCCATCGCTTGGTGGAGTGGGCCCGGGGGATGGGCTGGACACACTCCATGACTTGGATTTGCTATTTCTGTTGCTAGTCACGTCTTGGGGGGTGGTGCTTGGGATTTATATATGAGCTCTAGCAGCGCTCATATAGTGTTGAAACATGTAGGGACAGTTATTTTTAGGCATACTATCATATATAGGCTATTTTATTAGAAAGGCAATATTTTAAGTGAGCTCAATCCGCTATTTTTATAGGCTATACGCCAGAGGCGGTGTTTGGGTGTGGCTGCTGCTATATATTTTTGCAGTGGGTGAGTGAGGGAAGTGACTTCAGTCGGTGAACCAGCTGACATATCCTGCGAGTAGTTATGTAGTGATAATGCCTGATCTGTAGGTCAGTCCCCATTCCCCTTGTGATGTGTTTGCAGCACACATACTTTCTGGAGTATTCATTAGCCTATGTTATTTACCCAATTTAATTGCCAGAGGTTCGATTGGAGAGTGAGGGTTTTAAGAGATAAAATAATGGGGCATAGGGAGACCACCAAATATATGGTACCTGCCCTACTCTAACCCACTTATTTTTATTAGGCTACTTAGTAAAAGTTATGTTTTAGGTGTTTTCTTTGCTCTGAATTAATACTGTCTAAACATCATACCTCATACCTACCTGTTCTAGTTCTAGTGCACTGACAGGCCTAAGAAATGCTACAATGATTAAAACACCTACTGTATGTCTTCTGATAATTGTGGTGCCTCTGCCACCAGCTAGGGTTAAATAGGATTTAACTAATGGTATTAATAAAATACCCCACCTATTATAGTTTTAAAGCAATACTAAGATCTGCTTATGGAATTGCTTTAAGGAACTTTGGAATTCAACAGATTAAACCAGAATAGATGTAGTTATTGTGATAGGCCTGTTCCATCTTATTGTTTATTGTTTGCAATGAAATAATTTATATATGTATCTCTGGAGAAATAGAATTTATATCAATAAATCAATGATAAAGTAACAAATCAATAGGGGAATGAACTGCTTACAGTGGAGTTAAACTTTAAAGAATCTGATAAATACTGTGTACAATCAAAACTATAAAAGTTAATAAAGATCAGAAAACCAGTTTGGAACAAACCAGGTTTGGCATAAACATTCCACAAACTTTGGGTTTGAACAAACCCAAACTTTTTGTGCCTTAATTTGAACTAAAATGGCAGCCGCAATCTTAATACATGGAAAAAACTAGGAAGAAGACCTCAGGGATCATTCGGCCTTCCCCATGATGCACACAGTTCTCCTTACAAGGGACAGCCAATCAAGAGGGACTATAGGTCAGACTTCACTGATGACTTATAGGCAATATAAAAAGCGCAGGTAAAAAGAGAATGTGTCCAGTTTGTGGGGAGAAATTAGAGAGAGGGTCTCAAACAGTCAGACTAAGAGAGATAGCAATAATACACAGCTAGTACACTCTGGGGGTTCTCGGGAAGCGTAGTATAAGTAAAGTGATATCCTAGTGTTACTATGATCCGGTACAAGAATAAATCTCAATCACAATTATTAGAGTCAAAACATTCAAATTCAATCTTCATTGTGTCCAACACCAACAACAGACAATTTAGTTATGCTACACATAGATATCTGGCAAAATCTGGCTATTTTATTTCCCTTGCCAAATACCATAAGCTAGTGAATTTATACACACTACTTCTTTAATTGATCATTAAAGAAGTACAGTAAAGATACTGTAAAGATACAGTAAAATTCCTTCCAAACACAAAAAACAGTAATGTTTGAAAAAGCATAAAGAATTCTTCTGTGCAGTGTGTTTGAAACAGACTGTTTGTTACCACTGACTACAATCTGTTTATCTATTGTTGTCACTGTGACATTACTAAGGATGTGTTTGCATTATAGAGGGATTGAATAGAGTCCTAGGTGGCCTCAGTATGTCATACACAACTTAAAAAAAAAAAAAAATATATATATATATATATATATATATATATATATATATATATATTATATATATATATATATATACTGTGTATATATATATATATATATATATATATATATATATATTTGCACTTCCAGTTTGAAATGAACCAGTGCAGACCAAATTTCACTTTTGATCTGAAACAATGAACCAAAACAAAATTAACTCTCAACTTTCTAGGACAGCATAGGATAATGGAGCAATTGCCTTAAGGCCTCTTCCACCTGTGGGCCTCCAGCATCTTGCTTAAGAATAGGAAATTATAATGTTCTTATTTGATCACTACATAGAAATCTTTCTTATGTTTTCACTGCTTGGCACTATTTGGTATATATAATGTAATATATATATATATATATATATATATATATATATATATATATGTATATATGGTTGTGTGTTAGTATTATGTTGGCACTCTATGGTGGAACTGCTGTTTGGTGCTGTTTGGTGATATTAGTTTGCCACGATTGCCATTTTTCAGTTTTAGATTTTCGCCATTTACTCCCCACCTCCTAAAAACCATACCTTTTTTTTTTCATTCACATAGCCATGTGAGGGATTAACACTGCAGGACAAATTGTACTTCATAGTGGTACCATTTATTCTTCTGAATAATGTACTGGAAAGCTAGAAAAAAAAATTTAGAATGGGGTAGAATTAAAGAAAAACTGCGTTTGCGCGACTTTCTTATGAGCTTTTTTTTTATGGCGTTGATTGTGCAGCCTTTATTCATTGGGCTCCTACAATAGCTTTAATTACAGCTAATATACCAGTAGATCTGGTTTAGTAAATAAAATCCCAGTTGCGATTCAGAGATATATGAGATCTCTGGGACATTGCTTATCCTGTGTTGTGGTTACCTATATTTTTTGGGCTACATTGGCTACAATATATTGGAGGAAAGATACACTATATTAATTTTTGGACTTTGGCTACATTCCATACTTATTTAAGGTTTGGACTTTTATTTTTTACTTTGTCCCTCCATCATGACCACTCTGATATATATGAAATGGTGATCCACTCCTACCCATTTCATTTAACGGTTGGGGGTACTATACCTAGTGGGGAACATATTAGGAATTTTTTGCTAGCTGGGCCCTAGTAATTCGGTTTTATCTTCAGTATCCCCTAACATGTACAATTTGGGTATTTGCCTTAACCAATAAATATTGTTACGCTGAGTGTGAATATTTTATTAACATTAGAATAAAAGCTAAGTTTTTTAATAGTATTATACATTTTTAATTCATTCCTGTGAGCCTATGTGATTGATGAATGGACTCTTCACCTTTTGTGAATTATTGGTACATACAGCACAGACAACACTGTGCTTATTCATCTTTACTGTTATACTTATATTACTTTATACCTAGGTAAAATGACCAAATCAAGGTCCAAGGGGGTCTGCCTGTTATTTTTTTTTATTTTCTAGGTTTATAATGAACTAACTGTCAATAGTAAATTGGGCATAAACCTAATCTCACCTTGTAGAGGTGATACTACAGTTTCCAAATATACCTCTATTATTTAGCTTTGGAGCCCAATTTTGGCACTATTTGATGATATTATTAAGCCACTATTGGGAAAATATTATGGAAATGTTACTCTACATTTTCCTCCCTTGGGGTGTGTTCACACGGTGGAAAATGAAAATCATTTTCCGCCGCCGGAATTTTTCGCCGCGGTCTGCCGCGATGGGATACCGATGCCGCTCCTGATTAGGCCCGGATGAATGGGCCTAATCAGGAGGGCGTCTCGAGCCACGGACACCACGGGTGGAATCTGCGGTAAAATAGAGCAGGACGCTTCTTTTCTCCGCATCCTGCTGCTATCTTCGCCTCCCATTGAAAACAGTGGAAGGCGGTTTCGGAAGGAATCTGCTCCGGATTCGGGGGCGGAATCCGCCCCCAAATCCACGCCAAATTCCTCCGTGTGAACACACCCTTAAAGCGTAACTAACCTATCGGGAAACTTTTGATTTTCTGGCAGTATTTGTGTCATAAATAAATTTTGGAATATATTTTATTAACAAATTTTGGATCCTTTGTGTGAAATCCTGCATTTTTTCACTCTTTCCCTTATTTCTGTATTGAGAGCTGTTTCTGCCTCTCACTGATTGTTACTGTGTACGGGAGTAGGGGCTATGTAACATGTAGAGAAAATGAGGGTAGGGGAGCATCACTTAAAACAGTTTTATCTCAGACATTATAAAACGCACAAACTTGCTTTTGGTGACATAGGAAAGATGAGATTTTCAGTAAGGTTGCAGTGCTATCGAAATAATTTTTATTATTTCAAAATTATAACGGCCCCTCCTCCAGAAACAACGCTGGACTTTATGGTAGCCTGGGAACGAGACCTTCAAGGGGTATTCCCATGAACATAACCACATTTATATTTGTAGATAATTAAAAGTTGAAACATTTTTGCAATTATATGTAGTTAAAAATTTTGCAGATTTTTTAAGATTTTCTCTACCGATCTCAGTGGTGACAGTCTGTGGTCTTGATTGGTTGCCTATGGATACGACCATGAATGCAGAAACTTTCTAAGGTTTGAGACTTGTCAGGAACCCAGCCATGATTTCCTTATTGTAAGCAAGGACACTACATGTATGAGAAGATATCCCGGCCACAATAAGGAAATCATGGCTGATTTTCTGACCTTAGAAAGGTCCTGCATTCATGGTTGTAATCACTGGCAACTAGTCAAGACCACAGACTGTGATCTTTAGATAAAATCTTTAAAACGCTGCAAAATTTTTGATTACTTTTATTTGCAAAAATGACTAACTTTTAATAAACTACAAATTTAAAAAATGGTTATGTTCGTGGGAAGACCCCTTTAACTATTCTCTATACCCAGACCAATGGATTGACTGTTGCACATTTATTAGCAAAGGCAGTTGGCAGGTCACCTTTATGGAATCCTCTTTGAAGATCCTTCATAGGACTTATTTAGTACCCAATCACGTGCATTGCTTTTACCCCACTGTCTCGCCCCTCTGTTTTAGGGGTTGCGACAAAGTGGGCACCACCTTTCATATTTAGTGGACCTGCCCTCATGCCCATCGCTTTTGGATGCCTGTCCATAGAATGGTGCTACACTCCTCGGCCAATTGTTTCCATTCTCAGCCCCCACTTTTTTCATCAACCTTAAACCAATAAACGTCAAAAAGTAAAACCTAAAAAGTTTTTAGTAGCACTTTGTGTTATTAAATAGAAAAAAATGAAAAGTGAAAAACAGACACGTTTTCCCTCCTCTTTTGTTTATATTTTCCCAGATATAAGAAAAATTAAAAAACATGCAAAAATAAAAACAACATAAACATAATTTCTATGTGTCACAGAAAAAAGACGCAAAAATTAGTTGAATAACCCAAATGATAAAAATGTTATAGCCCTCAAAACCGCATATATGAAAAAACCTGAAAATGTGTCTGGTCCTGAACCATAAATTGGGCGGGTACTGAAGTGGTTAAACATGTATCAGCATTTTCTGTTAACATAACAGTTTTCCCAATTATGTACTTGTACTACTTTGCATTTTTATACTAATCTTATGATTGCTTTACTATTTTCTGTATTTCTTTAATGTTGTATTTCAATAAATAACTTTGAAACTAAAATCCCTTTCAGAACTGAAGTGGTACTTAACTAATGGGTTTGGGAAATTTTCTTGCAAATTTGGAAAATCACTGTTAGATTTGTAAGCCTTCTAACCACCAAAATAAGGACGATTAAAAAATGATGCCAACATAAAGCAGAGATATGGTAGATCAGAGGTAGGCAACCTTTTTTGTTCGGCGTGCCTATTTCGATTAAAAACTCAAAGTTGAGGTACTCGGAGTGCCGGTCAATAATTGTAAGTCTGACAACCCCTGCACACGGTATTATGTCCTATAACGGTCCCTGCACACGGTATTATGTCCCATAACGGCCCCTGCACACGGTATTATGTCCCATAGCGGCTCCTGCACACGGTATTATGTCCCATAGCGGCCCCTGCACACGGTATTATGTCCTATAGTGGCCCCTGCACATGGTATTATGTCCCATAATGGCCCCCCCACACAGTATAATATTCTAACTTTTATAATATTCCAATTGTCGCCACTTACTAGTTATTATTATACTATGGAGTCTCTTCAGACCCCAGAGTATAATAAGTGGAGGGCCAAGAGAGATGAGAAACACAAAAAACAATGTTAACTCACCTTTCCCTCCGTTTCGCAGCCGCAGTGTGCTCTTTGGGTGCTTCTGCCTGTAGTCAGCGACCGCTGATTGAGTCTCAGAGGTCACGTCGTGTCATTATGCGTAATGACGTCGGACGTGACCCCTGAGGCCCTGTCAGCGGTCTCTTATGTCAGGCTGAAGCGCCCGAAGAGCACAGAGTAGCGGCTGCGGATCCAGGGAAGGTGAGTTAACATTGTTTTTTATGTTTGATCATCTCCCCGGGGGCTCCGCTTATTATACTCGGGGGTCTGAAGAAACCCCACCGTATAATAATAGCAGTTTCGTTTCGGCCGTGTTTGGTCCGATCGAAACTGCTGGGTGAGGACTCCGCTGCCGTGCTAGGGAAATAAGCCTTGCGTGCCACTCTTGGCACGCGTGCCGAGGGTTGCTGACCCCTGTGGTAGATGATATTTATTAACACATTTGGGTGGTGTGACTATCTGTCTGAAAAGCAAAACATTTCACATTTTGAAAATTGCAATTTTTTCCAAATTTCCATCAAATTTCCTATTTGTTTATAAATAAAAGCAAAAAATATTTATCAATGTATACCACTGCCATGAAAAATAGTCTCAAAATCACATGGGTAAGTAAAGTGTCTTAAAGTTATTGGCACCTAAAGTGACACATGTCAGTTTTGAAAAACGGGGCCGTGTCCTTAAGACAGTTTCTGTCTGTGTCCTTAAGGGGTTAAAAGAGGTATTCCCCATCTCATCATTAGGATATGCCATCACTGTATAATTGGTGCTGGGTCAGCTCTTGGGACGCCCATCGATCTACAAACAAAGGGGCTGTAGCAATGATTGAATTTTATTTTTGATCTATTTTAGAAAGACTGTAAAACAGCCTGTAGTATATTGGTTACGTAAGAATTGTAAGGCGTCAGTCAAAGTAATGTAACTTCAGCATTTCATTGTTCCATAAAGGTTAGAGATTTGGACTTGATATTGTATGACATTTTGTGATGATATCTTAGTCAAAGCCAAGGAATGTGCAATGAAATCTGCTGAACCTGTATAAGCTTTCTACAAGTTAATGTAAATGCAGAAAAGGGATTCTTTAGATGTTTGAACATTTACTACCTCATGTTGGATTGTCTGGAGATACAATCTCCCCTGTCTTTTTCTGGCAAAGTTACATTGTCTGAAGTGGAGGGAGTCACTTGCAGCTGGTCAGCAGAGGGATATGAATCATCGTACGCTTTAGTTAGAGGTCATCTTCAGTATTAGCTAGGGCAGAAGGAAATTTCTTTGGGCGTGCTACTAGTGTGTGCTTTATATATAATAAATAAGACATTAAGGGGAGGCATCTTTTACATTAACATTATGGGAAATCATCACTACCTGTGGTTTATCAACAAAATAGATAGGAACAGTATTTGGGGATGACATATAAAAAAATTAGTGATATTGTACATGTATGTCTCTTTGATTTAATGTGTATTATAGGAAAGGTAACAGATAATATAAAAACATATAAAATATAAGAATATATAAGAAGGGAAGCATTTCACCACCCCTGCCAAGTCCTGCTCTTTGCATTATTTAATAGGCGCTGCTCCCCTGATTCTGGTTCTGATCCATCTTTTCCTGCTTCTGCCTGACACTGCCCACCTGACAGTGCAGAGTCTAAGTAGCACCAAAACTAACTGCAGCGATTGCTCAGGAACCATAGGGGCTAAAGAAAAGATTCCAATTGTTCTGGAATCAGTGGAGCATCGTCCATTAAAGGATGCACAAAACTGGAGTTGGTAAAGGTTGTGAAAGGTCCTCTTTAAGGGGTTGTCCATCTCATTTTTATCCTCAGAATAGGTCATCAATAAGAGATCAGTGGAGCTGTGGCACTCATATGAGCACCACAACATCTTCATTGTTTACAAGCTTGTCCCACAGAAGTGAAAAGTATTACATCACTTGACTGCTATGAAACAGACTATGCTGTGAACTGGTAATGGCGCCTATATGAGCAACAAGGTCTCCTCAGACACATGACACCCGGTGAGGCACTGGGTGTCAGGACCCCGCTGATCTCATATTTGATGACCTAAACTGAGGATAGGTCCTCAATAAAAATTGGTTGTAAAACTCCTTTAACCCCTTAACTACCTTGGATGTACTATTACGTCCTGGGCGCTAGGTACTTCGCGCACCAGGACGTAATACTACGCCCGAGGCCGGCCGCCTGCTCACTATCTGAGCGGGCGGTATCGAAATCCGGGTGTTAGCTGTATCTGACAGCTAACACCCTGCTCCATAACCCCCGGTCGGACATAACTTCCGATCGGCGGTTTTAACCCCTTGGATGCCGCGGTCAAATATGACCGCGGCATCCAAGGGGTTCCGCCGTCTTGCCGACCCCCCCCGGCACCCCCCCGCGGCGAGATCGGGGGGTGCCGATATCTCTAATGTGCAGCCCGGGGTCTGTCAAGTGACCCCAGGCTGCCTGGAGCCCCCAGTACCTGGTTGATCCTGCCGATACATCAGGAAGTCAGCGCTGTGTTTCCATAGCGCTGACTTCCTGTATAGGCTGTAAGACACGAGTATGCTCGTGTCTTGCAGTCTATAGTGCTGAGCTCAGGTGTCCTAATGGGACACAAGAAAAAGTAAAAAAAAGTGAAAAAAAAAATAATAAAGTATGTGAAAAAAATTAATGAAAGAATAAAGCCCCAAAAATTCCCTTTTCCTATATAAAATGAATTATATAAAAAATAAACCTAAAAATTAATAAAAACAATACATATTTGGTATCGTTGCGTCCGTAACAACCTGTACAATAAAACTGAAACCATATTTAATGTACACGGTGAAAGTCGGGGAAAAAAACGGAAAAAACCCGCCAAAAGTAACGATTTTTCGCCATCTCACCTTACAAAATATGCCATAAAAAGTGATCAAAAAATCATATGTACCATATGTACAGTACCAATAAAAAGCACAGGTTGTACCGCAAAAAATAAGCCCTAAACCAACTCTCTAAACTGAAAAATAAAAATGCTACGCATCTTAGAAGATGGCGATGCAAAAAAAATAAATTTATGTCCCTAAATGGGTTTTTGTTCTGCAAAATTGGTATTGCATAAAAAAACATTATAAATGAGGTATCGCCGTAATCGTACCGACCCGCAGAATAAAGATAACATGTTACTTATGCTCTACGCTGCATGGTGAAAAATTTAAAAGATAAAACGCAGTGCCAGAATTGATGGGGTTGTTTTTTAATCCACCAAGAAAGAGTTAATAAAATGTATTTAATAAGTTGTAAGCACCTAAAAATGATGTCATTAAAAAATACATCTCACCCTGAAAACAACAAGCCCTCATATCGCTACATCACCAGAGAAATAAAGAAAATATAACTCGTACAATGTGAAGACAAAAACCCCAAAAATCGCCAAATCATTAGAGCATAACTGGCTGCGGCAGGAAGGGAATGTATAAGCTGTGCGAGCATATATTAGGGTACACCCCAGATTTAGAGCTTACGAGGGATAATAAACCAGAAGTGACCCCCAGAGTGACCCCCCAATAATAGGAACTACTGGGGAAATAGTAGGGAATTTAGTGTACCCAATGTACTACGCACAGATTACATATTCACTTTTCCCCATCCGCTGTGCAGTCACGTCTGGGATACTAATGCTCGCTACACCCCTTGATAAATTCTTTGAGGGGTGCAGTTTTCAAAATGGGGTCATTCCCTAGGGGATTCCACTTTACTGGTACTTTAGAGGCTCTGCAAACATGACATGGCATCCAGATCCCAAACATCTGAATCTGCGCTCCAAAAGCCATATAGCGCTCCTTCCCTTCTGTGCCCTACTGTGTGCCCAAACCGCAGTTTATACCCACATGTATGACACTGGTGTACCCAGGATAAGGTACTTAATGTGATATGTGGGTATAAACTCCTGTTTGGGCACAGCCGGGCACAGAAGGGAAGGAGCGCTATTTGGTTTTTGGACGCCATTGCACTTTTGCAGAGCTGAAATGCCAGTACAGTGGAATCCCCCGACATGTCACCCCATTTTGGAAACTGCACCCCTGAAGGAATTTATTCAGGGGTACAGTGAGCATTTTTAACCCCCAAGTGTTGCTATAATTTATTATCCGTAAATGAATAGGCAGCTGATGATGAAAGGTGAAAATGACAATTATTCCAGGAATACGACATTTCTGTGCGTAACATGTTGTGCCCGGCTTGTATCAGAGATGAACGCTCCAAAAGCTGTTGTGCCCGGGATCCCCGATCACCAGTTTTTGGAGTGTGTGTCTGTGCAGACATAAGCTGGGCACAACATATCGGGCACTGAAATGGTGTATCTATAGAAAAATTTCATTTTTAACTTTTCATTATCAGCTGCGCATTCATTTTTGGAAATTAAAAGAATGCAACACTTAAGGGTTAATAATGCTCGCTACCCCACTTGATAAATCCCTTGAAGGGTATAGTTTCCAAAATGGGGTGACATGTCTGCGGATTCCACTTTACTGACAATTCATGGTCTCTGCAAAAGTGGCATGGTGTCCAAAAAGCAAACTGTGCTCTAAAAACCAAAATAGCGCTCTTTCCCTTCTGTGCCCGGCTGTGCCCAAACAGCAGTTTATACCCACATATGGCATTGTTAAGTACGTTATCCTGGGTACACCAGTGTCATACGTGTGGGCATAAACTGTCATTTGGGCACACAGCAGGGCGCAAATGTGAAGGAGCGCTATGTGCTTTTGGAGCGCATATTTAGATTGTTGTTTTTTTGGACGCCATGTCACATTTGCAGAGACCCTAAAATTGCCCCTACAAAATGGGGGTCACTTCTTGGGGAATTCCAATTTACTGGCACCTCCAGGGCTCTGCAAAAATATCATGGCGACCAGAAAGTCCCTCTAAATCTGTGCTCCAAAAGCTAAAAAAAACCACAGTGCTCCTTCCCTTCTGAGCCCTGCTGCGTGCCCAAGCAGCAGTTTATACCCACATATATAATTTTTTTTGCCCCCGGGATATCCCACTTAATAGTTTTAGGAGTGCATGTCTCTGATGCCACAAAGTGGCCGCAACGTATTAGGCACTGAAATTGGATATTTCTTTAAAAACTTTAATTTTCACTTTGTACATTAATTTTTGGGAAGCATTTTTAGTCTCTAAATGATAATACCCCTTGATACATTCCTTGAGGGGTGTAGTTTCTAAAATGGGGTCACTTTTGAGAGGTTTCCATTATATTGGTAGTTTAGGGGTTCTGCAAATGCGACATGGCATCCAAAAACTATTCCAGCAAAATCTGCCCTCCAAAAGCTAAATAGCGCTCTTTCCATTTTTAGCCCTGCCATTTACCCATAAAGCAGATTACAACCACATATGGGGCATTTCTGTGTTGAGGAGAAATTGTGTAATGAACTTTGGGGTGCTTTTTCTCCTTTGTCCTCTTGTGAAAATGAAAAATTTGGGGCTAAATTGACGGTTTATTGGAAAAAAAGTAATTTTTCATTTTAATGTCCCAATGTTAATAAAATCTGTGAAACAGCTGTAGGGTCAAAATGCTCATTATGTCCCTTGATATGTTCTGTGAGGGGTGTAGTTTCCAAAATGGGGTCACTTTTAGGGGGTTTCCACTGTATTGGTACTTTGGGGGCTCTGCAAATGCGACATGGCACCTGAAAACTATTCCAGCAAAATCTGCTCTCCAAAAGATAAATAGCGCTCTTTCCATTCTGAGCCTTGCCATGTACCCATACAGCAGATTACGACCACATATGGGGTATTGCTATGTTTAGGAGCAATTATTTTGCAAACTGTGGGGTGCTTTTTCTCCTTTAACCCATTGTGAAAATGAAAACTTTGGGGATAAAGTGACATTTTAGTAATGTTTCATTTATACATCCCAGTGTTAGCAAAATCTGTGAAACGAATGTAAGGTCAAAATGCTCACTATACCCCTATATGAATTCTGTGAGGGGTGTAGTTTGCAAAATGGGGTCACTTTTTGGGGTTTTCCTTTGTATTGGTACTCTAGGGGCTTTGCAAATGAGACATGGCACCTGAAAACTATTCCAGCAAAATCTGCTTTTCAGACGCCCAGTGTCGCTCCTTCCCTTCCGTGCGCTGCCATTCGCCCAAACATCAGTTTACACCCACTTGTGGGGTATTTCCGTGCTCGGGAGAAATTGCATAACAAACTGTGAGATGCATTTTTTCCTTTAACCCTTTGTGAATGTGTTAATTTTAGGGCTAAATTAAGGAATTAGTGGGAAAAAATTAAATGTCTAAATTTCACCTCCATATTGTTTTAATTCCAGTGAAATTCTTAAAGGGTTAACAAACTTCCCAAATGTTATTTTGAATTATTTGAGGGGTGCAGTTTTGAAAATGGGGTGATTTATGGGGGTTTCTAATATATAGGCCTTTATAATCCTCTTCAGAACTGAAGTGGTCCCTAAAAAATTAGTTTGGGAAATTTTCTTGTAAATCTGCAAAATCGCTGTTACACTTGTAAGCCTTCTAACATCCAAAATAAATTACAGGACGATTAAAAGATGATGCCGATATAAAGCAGAGATATGGTAGATAATATGTATTAATGTATTTGGGTGGTATGACTATCTATCTGAAAAGCAGAGCATTTCACATTTTGAAAATTGCGATTTTTTTTCAAAATTTCCATCAAATTTCCTATTTTTCTATAAATAAATACAAAAATATTCATTAGTGTTTACCACTAACATGAAGTACAATGTGTCACGAAAAAACAATCTCAAAATCACTTGTGTAAGTTAAGACGTCTCAAAGTTATTGCCATATAAAGTGACACATGTCAGTTTTGAAAAACGAGGCCTGGTCCTTAACGCACTTTTGGGCTGGGTCCTTAAGGGGTTAAAGGGTCCAGAAGGATGAGGATGAGATCTCATATTCATAGTTACCTAGTCCCTTCTGTTCCATTTAATTTATATAGTGCCTGTATAAGAATCAACTATCTGTTTTGTACATTTCCTCACTCCAGCACCTGGCTACTGAAGGTATTGCTGTGCGCTCGCTTACTTGTCCTCTTGGCTGGTCAAATCCACATATGTATATCACAAGTTAAGCAGCTATTTGAAACACAAACATGCCAAGTTATCAAAATGTGTTATGCTAACTGTCCTATTTGTGTCTGTGTTTGGCCACCCAGTGAGGTGAGGCTTGATCTCTGACTCTACCTTTGTTTGCTGGATTGAAAACTCTCTTTTGATCTTTTGGTTCCTACCCATTGCTCTGTCTGACCATACTTCTGTTCCATCATTGCTATTGAATCTTGCTGCCAATAAGTGACTACCCTGAGGAATGTGTAATATGTTATTTTGTACATCCTATGTAGCTGCAGGGGACCATTTAAAATGGTCCATTATGGCCAAAAGTCATTATATAGTATATTTGAGGTATTCCACCCTGGGTAATTCACCAATGTGATTTTTATTAATGCAGACAGTCAAATCCAGGCAACATGACATACATCAAGGCACATATAGGTAAGGTCAATATGCTATCCAGAGTTAGGAGTCACTGTCTGTATTCAGTTGTGCAATGAAGTAAGGTACATATGTGTCACAAGGGATTATGTACAAACTTCTTAGTGGGGGTAAACCTTGAACCTCACTTTAGTCAGCACCAGTCTGATTGGAGCTTTAAGGTTGGACTTTCCAGGTATGCACGGCAAACATCTATGGTTTTCCCTAGAGGATTATTGAAAAATAGAGTACTAATGAAAATTAATCCTTTTGTTTTAATCTTTCATGCCATATTTCTTCTTGTTCATATCCTACAAATTCATTATAAATGAAATATGACATTACTAGACAATTCTATAAAGTCCAATGATCAGATTGCCTGAATTATTAGACTTCTATGACATGAACCTGTTCATCAGACAAATATTTTTTGTGACTCAACCAGATGTCTGGTGCAGGTGAACTTTTATCAGTTCAATGGGATTTCATGCTCCTTCTTACCACTCAAAGACACATCATTTTGTTCGTTTCCAGTCCCTTGGATTTCTGCCTTTACAACTTTTAAAGTCTGGACTATTGAACAATTACAGAGTAAAATCTACTCTGGGACTATTTGTGACAGATGCTGGGCCATCTGGATTTCCAGCCCATCAGGCACAAACTAGCAAACACAGTGGTTATTTATGCACCTTAACAACTATGTCTGTATTGGTAAGAAATGACAAAATGTTTGCTTAAAGAAAAACACCGGCCACTAAATAATTTTATATTAATAAACTCCTTAATGATATTACTAAAACAATATTATGTGGAAATATATAAATCAGTTTTTCTTGCAGTTTTAAAATTTTTGTTTCCTGGGTGGAGCTTTTCCATCACATGAGGACTTTTCTCTCCGCCGGCTTCAGTATAAAAGTGGCGGACACCCGACGAACACCCAGTGGACCTCATTATAGTGTATGGGGTCTGCTGGTGTCCGCAGGTAACCGCTGATATAGTGCTCGGGCTCTCTGTCATTTGGGTCAGATGCGAATGTAGCCTAAAGAAAAGTCAGATTTACATATCCATGTGATAAATCTGTCATATTTTCAGACTACCCGTTTAAATTTACATTGTCTAATCATTAGTAAATCTGGGTCATAGTGTCAATGTAGAACTACTTTTTTCTGTATAATTATCAGCTTCTGACTTTCAATGTCTATAAAGCACTGCAGAATATGTTGGCACTATACAAGTAAGAGAGATAAATAAGAGAAATAAATGAAACCAGGAAATATTTCAGTACAAGACACCAACCCATAGTTCATTACAGCACAAAAATAATCAATTCATTGAGGAACATCCTGCATGTTTGAATTCATTAAAAGTCTTTCTTCTTTATAATATTTCTAATTTTATATAGGATCAATGTAAATTTGTATAGGGCATTGTAAATATGAATAAAGCTTGTGTGAAAACTAGTTAGTAGAACATTTGTTTTGTTGGGATCTAGCAGCCCCTACAGGATGAATTTAATATTGCAGTCAACCTTTTTTTTTTTTTCAAAAGTGTATGTATCTCTATTATAGCATTGATTATATGTAATATAGCAAGTAATTTCTGTATTCCAAGGAACTTTTTGGAGCAATATTTCCCTGTCCCAACTGCGCATGCAGAAATGGGAGGAGCCCAGTGTTAGCAGAGTTTAGCGCAGCAAATTGCAACAAGGAAGGTTTATGTTATGTTGTTATATTATGTGTTGTAAATGACTTGCATCAAACATTTTGGTATATGCTCATGCCATGTTAACTGGTGCTGGTCATCATGTGGTCAGTGTTCTAGTGCTTTCTGGAAACTGTATTGCGTGCTGACTTCTAGAGACAGAACAAAGTTCTAAGAGCAGAACCATGGGAGAAATTTCTTTGCTGCTCCTCTGTGGTGTGACTCACTAATGTCACGCATTGCCCGGGTTATCCATGGCAGGAATGGCTCCCTACTCAGCTTGTTTTTGACCTGGAAGAGGAGTGGGCCAGTTTATAAGAAGGACCACTTGCAGATGTTTAGTTTGGAACGGTGCAAGCTTGGATGCTTGTTGGACATCTTGAGGGAAAGGGAAAGCCATTCAGTTCACAGACTGATACACCTTAGGAAACTTCTGAGTATAGGAACAGGTTCTTCAATGGTGGGCAGTGCATACTTCTTTTTGTGGCTTGGATTACAAACTAGGCTTTACTTACAATTATAGTCTAACACCTGTCATCTGTATGTCACTGAAGAGTTACAGTTTTATACAATCTTATACATGCAACATCTACCTCAGAAAAAGGGCTTAAGTAAGAAGCAGAGTCAACTCAGGGCCACATCAGCCATGACTTGAGGTATCTCGCCTCAGAGGGCAGATTACCGAGTCCCTGAGGGGGTGGCATCTCTTCTGCAATGGCACTGCTATCATTATACTCTGGGTTTTCTTCAGACCCCAGGGTATAATGAGCAGGCCTGGGGAGGTGATTAAACATAACTAACAGGTCCCTGTTATCTTCTGGTCTGTTCTGCCTTCTCAATGGCTTCAGAGACCGATGAGGCCTGTGTTTGGGCCTCAGTGGTCACATGGGTGATACCAGAGTAACCCACGTGACCGCTGAGGCCCAATCACAGACCTCAGACCTGACGTTTTCCCTGTTTGTTACGTTTACTAACTTCCCCGGGCCTTCACTCATTATATTCTGGAGTCTGAAGAGACCCCAAGGTATAATAATGGTTCATAGGTGGCTAACTACTTCAGGCTTAGCCGAATCCGGAATATTTGGAAAATTCATAGTGAAAAGGGGCCACTATGGAACATTTTACTGTGTGGAGGGCTACTGTGAGTCATTTTAATCGCTACGCATGCCCCAGGTACTCAGTGACATATCTCAGTCAGTCAACTTCAGTGCTCAGAGATGCGCATGCACAGTGGTAGTCAAGCCTAATTTTCTTAGTTCGGGGAAGAGGCGCCGTTTCAATTTTCACTTCAGGCAGTAAAAAAAGCTAGAATCAGCCAGAATGAGCAGAATATCTGTGTCCTTCGTCACTAGTCGGTAGCTTCAGGTAACTTACAGGGATAAATGTCTGGCCAGCAGCTCTATAGAAGACAGGCGAGGCACAGCAATGTGTTGGCTGCCAAGTAGCATGATGCCAGCTGCAGTGGAGCAGTTTATTTCCACCGGCCCAGTGCCTGATTCACAGTGAGCCACGACTGGTTGAAACATTGAATTATTTTTTTACTTTGTTACTGTTATTTAAATTATGAACAATATTGGAAATGACTGCTAGATGGATAGATCTCCTGTTTGGATTCCAATTTTACATTTTTACAATTCAAAACAATATTACGACATGTAATAATATATAAGCCTTGAAAAACTACAAATCACATGTCCCAAACTCCCACACACATGCAGGGTAAGATAGTTATGATATCACTTTGTGATAAGTTATCAAAAAATCATCTTATTTTCAGAAAAACTGCTTAGCATGTGAGACACATATAAAGCCATTGCTGTGACGAGGATCGGTAAGGGATGACGCATTTGTATTCATTTATTAAGGTACAATTGGTTATTTTACTGGTTTCCAGTTTGTACCATTGGATAAACCTCCCAGCATTTGAATCCCTATTTGTCATACACTTTGAACCTTCCCAATCTGCCAAGAAATGCCCAGAAAGCCTCTTTTCATTTGCATAAACTTCATCTATTTTAAGGACCATAAATGGAACTGAGCTGTAGTACCAGGAAAAGCCACCTAGATAGATAATTGCTGTGCTTGCATTAACATAAAAGAAGCTGCAGCACTCTAACATCCCCTTTGTACTGTGACAGAAGGCCAAGCAATGTTTAGGGAAAGCCACATTGTGTAGTATGCTGTCGCTGAATGTTGTGGACTCTAAAAAGCAGTCACCAAACATCGTTAACCGCATTAACCGTTGTGTAACACAACCTCTTCATTCAAAGTGAATAGGGGCACACTACACAAATTGCACAAGCGCAAAACTAATGTTCATTGGTATGGTACAAATGCCTGATTCAAGGCTGGTAAACCTGTATATCTGTTTACAGTGTACAAAGACAATCTAAAATCACCTGAACTATAAAAATAACATTTTGATAGCGCTACAGTCATTGAATCCTGAATCCTTAGTAATTCCACAGGGTAGAAGCATCTGGTCATGGCTAATTTATCACTCCTTTTCCAATCCAATGTTGTTCCTCTGCTCTCAGAGTAGGGCACTCAAAAAGTGGTTTCTACACTTGCATCAATTTACCTAAATAAAAATGAATAAAATCAAGTCTGGAGCTTAGTATTTATTAATGGTGTAGTATTCATCCAATATTACAAGATTCAGTTAAAAAGTTGTTATAACAGTGGCACTGCTATAAATACACAAAATTCCAAAAAAATCTGTTAAAGGAGTTTTCTGGAAGTCAAATACTGAAAGCCTACAGCAGGAGTCAACAACCTTTGGCACTTCAGCTATTGTGAAACTACAATTCCCAGCATGCTCCACTAATTGCAGGGGTCTAATACATGGAGTTACCATAGCCTCTTTAACCATATAAGTAACATTCGGAAGTATGGTCTAATCCATTCTTATTTATGGCTTTTTGCAGGGGAAATCCTCTAACATTTTTGGTTTTGTAGCACTGTGACCCCAGTTGTATGCACATTGTACTTTGCACATTGACAACACCAAACGTTTAGCATCTTAACTATAACCAGATCCCATAGCAGTCGCTTCGACCTTAATGTTTGATGGGATAGAAATTATTTGAATCCTTATTTTTGACTTTTATATTGTCTTGTTTCTGGATTAAACAAAACACACAAAAAATTAGTTTAATTTACTATAGAAAGAGATTTATGGTTATTGCTGGTTTAACAACATCATTGAGTCTGTGACTTAATAACCCCTCAATAATGCTCATTGCCATCCTATTACATCATACAGCATATGCACATGTAGGAAAGGGTAAAGACTTTCACCTGGATCATAACTTGCTGCAGAGTAATATATTATCTAAGAAGACAAGAAAAGCCAATGAAAGAGTTAACTCTCTGTGCCACAGTGTTGTTGATGTGTTAAAGTGTACCTTCAGTTATGCACAACTTTTCATAAATGAATAGTACAGGTGGATATAAGAAACTTTGCAATATACCTTATTAAGGAGATCTGTTTCCTTTCTCCTCCTTATCTTCAATTAGACTGTTGTTTACATAAGATTCAGTCTATGCAATTTCTCCCCGAACACAGAAATACCCCACATGTACAGTGGGGAAAAAAAGTATTTAGTCAGCCACCAATTGTAAAAAGATGAGGCCGGCCTGTAATTGACATCATAGGTAGACCTCAACTATGAGAGACAAAATGAGAAAACATATGTAGAAAATCACATTGTCTGATTTTTTAAGAATTTATTTGCAAATTATGGTGGAAAATAAGTATTTGATCACCTACAAACAAGCAAGATTTCTGGCTCTCACAGACCTGTAACTTCTTCTTTAAGAGGCTCCTCTGTCCTCCATTCATTACCTGTAGTAATGGCGCCTGTTTGACATTGTTATCAGTATAAAAAACACCTGTCCACAACCTCAAACAGTCACACTCCAAACTCCACTATGGTGAAGACCAAAGAGCTGTGGAAGGACACCAGAAACAAAATTGTAGACCTGCACCAGGCTGGGAAGACTGAATCTGCAATAGGCAAGCAGCTTGGTGTGAAGAAATCAACTGTGGGAGCAATAATTAGAAAATGGAAGACATACAAGACCACTGATAATCTCCCTCCATCAGGGGCTCCACGCAAGATCTCACCCTGTGGAGTCAAAATGATCACAAGAACGTTGAGCAAAAATCCCAGAACCACACGGGGGGGGACCTAGTGAATGACCTGCAGAAAGCTGGGACTAACGTAACAAAGGCTACCATCAGTAACACACTACGCTACCAGGGACTCAGATCCTGCAGTGCCAGACGTGTCCCCCTGCTTAAGCCAGTACATATCCAGGCCCGTCTGAAGTTTGCTAGAGAGCACTTGGATTTTCCAGAAGAGTATTGGGAGAATGTCATATGGTCAGATGAAACCATAGTAGAACTGTTTGGTAGAAACACAACTCGTCGTGTTTGGAGGAGAGTGAATGCTGAGTTGCATCCAAAGAACACCATACCTACTGTGAAGCATGGGGGTGGCATCACCATGCTTTGGGGCTGTTTCTCTGCATAGGGACCAGGACGACTGATCCGTATACATGAAAGAATGAATGGGGCCATGTATCGTGAGATTTTGAGTGCAAACCTCCTTCCATCAGCAAGGGCATTGAAGATGAAACATGGCTGGGTCTTTCAGCATGACAATGATCCCAAGCACACCGCCAGGGCAACAAAGGAGTGGCTTCGTAATAAGCATTTCAAGGTCCTGAAGTGGCCTAGCCAGTCTCCAGATCTCAACCCCATAGAAAACCTCTGGAGGGAGTTGAAAGTCCGTGTTGCCCAGCGACAGCCCCAAAACATCACTGCTCTAGAGGAGATCTGCATGGAGGAATGGGCCAACATACCAGCAACAGTGTGTGCCAACCTTGTGAAGACTTACAGAAAATGTTTGACCTCTGTCATTGCCAACAAAGGATATATAACAAAGTATTAGATGAACTTTTGTTATTGACCAAATACTTATTTTCCACCATAATTTGCAAATAAATTCTTTAAAAATCAGACAATGTGATTTTATGGATTTGTTTTCTCATTTTGTCTCTCATAGTTGAGGTCTACCTATGATGACAATTATAGGCCTCTCTCATCTTTTTAAGTGGGAGAACTTGCACAATTGGTGGTTGACTAAATACTTTTTTTCCCCACTGTCGATGTAAACTGCTCTCATACAGCAGTGCGCTAATGGAAAGGAGTGCCACTGGGTTTATAAAAAGAAGATTTTGCTGGATTAGTTTTTTGTCTGGATGCTGCACCTTTGATGTTACCATGTCAACCTGGGAAGTTTCAAAGGCTTCCTGGCTTGGTCCAGGTAGCAGCTGAGGAGGCCTATATAAGACCACACCCTCCTGAGACATGTGCTAAATATTAGTTTGCTATTGCTCGTTTGGCTTCCATTGTGTGTGTATCTGTATGACTTGTGATCTCTGACTACTGGCTTGCTCCTTGGATTCCCCTTTTTGCCTGTTGTGACATTACTGGCTGGATTTTTGACCCTTGGCTAGTTTCTCAGATATTGCTTTTGTCTCCTGTCTCTGCTTATTCTTTCTCTCCTGGTTTTGACCCTGCTGTACGACTTCTCTTCTGTCCATGCCACTTTGTAAGTTTTAGCTTTCCTTGTGTTGGTTTCTAGAGCTGTGCATTTATTAGTGGTACATTTATCTGTTTGGTAGCAATTCAGATCCACATATCCAGCACAAGTCCATCTCTCCTTGCAGTGAGGTCTGTCAAAGGCCTCTGGGAGTATGTCTTGGCTCATAGAGGTGTGCTAGTTGTAGATAGATGTCTCTACTACTTGCAGTTATCAGCCAATTTGTTGCTATTGCTTTTATTGTGGCCTTGCATCTGCAGTCTAATCATAACAGTTTTTAGGTGCCATGTCTCATTTGCAGAGCCCCTAAAGTAGCAGTATAGTGGAAACCCTCCAAAACTTCCATTTTGGAAACGACACCCTTCATGGCATTTATCAAGGGGTATAGTGAGCATTTTGACTCCACAGCTGTTTCCAAATTTTATTAACATTGGGATGTGAAATGTCCCCTTCATACAGCTGATCAGTGGGGATTCACATATCTCTTATTGATGTTTTATTCTGAGGATAGATCATCAATAAAAATGAGCTAGAAAATGCCTTAAGGCTAAGGCCCCATGTGGCATACCACAGGAAAAAAGAGCTGTGGGAAAAACCACGGCGGCGATGCATCGTGGTTCTTCCTGCAGCACTTTGCACAGAAAGTTTGCAGAGGTTTCCTCTGCAGACTTTCTGCTTCAATTATATCTACAGGGAAACCGCTGGTGTTTCCGTAGGTATAATTGACATTCTGCAATTTCCAAAACTGCGACTGTTTTGGAAATCGCAGCATGTCCGCTGCGCATATTTTACTGCAAAGTGGAGATGGGTTTGGGGCCCCATGTGGCGAAAAACCACAGAAAAAAAAATGCGGCATTCTAGCAAATTCCATCCACACATTGCGGAAAAATATGTGCAGTAGACGCACTGCGATTTCCAAAACCGTTGTGGTTTTGGAAATTGCAGCATGTCAATTATACCTATGGAAACACTGGTGGTATCCATATAGGTGTATTGAAAACCTGCGGACCTTCTGTGAAAAGCGCTGTGGAAAAAACACAATGTCAGCCGCGGTTTTTCCTGCAACGCTTTTTTTGCTGCAGCCCAGTACATTGGGCCTTAGTCTTAATAAAGCCGAAGTGCAACTTTAATTAAATGAATTGACCCTCATATTATGCCCCTGATTCCCCCTGACATAAATACTGCACCTCTAATGACCCCTTATGTCAATGACCACCCCCTTATGTTCATAATGCCTCCTAATATATATGATGCCCCCTAATGGCCCCTTATATAAATAACCTCCCCCCTTGTATTCATAATACCCTGTAATAACCCTTATATAAATGACCCCCCCCATCGTCATAATGCTCCCTAATGAATCCTCCCTTATAGTTATATTTCCCCCTCCTAACCACCCCTTATACTATTAATATATCCACAAAAAAAGTCGTACTCACCTACCTGCGATGGTGATGAATGGAGCCGCCGCTTCCTCCCTGTTCATGCGCATGACATCTGCATCTGAGCGCAGGCGGCGCGATGTTGTGACATCATCGCGCCGCTTGTGCTTAGAAGAAGACATCGGTCTGTGGTCTCGGGGTCTTGTAAAACGCAGGCCTGAAGTGGCTTGCGGTTTACAAGACAGTTAAGCACCAGGAAGCATTGTAACTAGATCGTTGTCTGCCGATCTAGTTAGAAATAAAGGATGTATTAATGGCAGCCCCGGGGTGGGCCCCAAAGAGTCATTGGGCCCGGAGCAGCCGCCCCCCTCAGCCCCCCCCTGCTAGTTACGCCTCTGCCAAGCATACATGTGCAGTGGATGATGCCAAATGAAAATTTAAATGTTCCTAGATATGTGCTACCGCAGTGCTCGATATGTCATGCCCAGCTCGTGACACTGTGAAAATTCAGCTCTCCAGCTATTATGCTTTGTTTCCTGATTTTAGAAACGCCATAAATGCAGCCCTAATCTTTAGCCTGGAAATATGACAGCTCAGAAATAAAATAGCACCAATGAGCATTTGTGGCCTAACTTCGACATTTACACTACATTGGCGGGCATTTGCAGAGGCCCTGAGATAAAATAAATAATTCACCTCGAAAATATGACCTCATTTTCAAAAATACACCCCTGAAGGAATTTCTCAAGGGTTTTATTATCATTTTGAGCCCAAGAGTGCTTCCCAAAAATTAATGTGCAAAGTGAAAATTGAAATGTAAAAAATATGCCATTTCAGTGTCCAATATGTTGTGCCCACATTATGTCAACCGAGACATGCATTCCTTCAACTTTTAAGTGGGTTATCCCATGTACAAAAAGTTGTATATGTGGGTGTAAACACAGCAGGGCTCAGAAGGGAAGGAGCGCTATTTGGTTTTTGGACGTCATGCCACTTTTTGTAGAATTGCCAGTAAAGTGTAATCCACAGACAGGTGACCCCAATTTGGAAACTACACCCCTCAAGGCATTTATCAAGCGGCATGGCGAGCATTTTTAAGCCTTGAGTGTTGTATTAATTTAGTTTCCAGAAATGAATGCACAGCTGATAAAAAGTGAAAAGTGAAAAACTGAAAAGTGACAATTGCAATTTTTCCAGAGAGATGCCATTTTAGTGCCCAATATGTTGCGCCCAGCTTGTGTCAGCAGAGAGACACACTACAAAAACTGTTAAGCAGTTATCCTGGGCAGTTTTTGAAGCATTCATCTGTGACACAAACTGGGCATAACATATTGACATGTTCCTGGAAAAATTGCCATTTGCACTTTTCACCATCCTTTGTGCTTTCATTTCTGGAACGTAAATTAATAAAACATTTGGTTGTTAAAAATGTTCACTGCACCCCTGTATAAATTTCTTCAGGGGTGTAGTGTCCAAAATGGTATCATGTGTCAAGGGATTCTACTTTACTGGCATTTTAGGGGCTCTGCAAAAGTGACATGGCATCTAAATACCAACCCATCTAAATCTCTGCTGCAAAAACCAAATAGCGCTCCTTCCCTTCTGCACCCGGCTGGGTGCCCAAACAGCAGTTTATACCCAAATGTGACATTGTTAAGCACGTTATTCTAGGTACAGGTGTGTCATACATGAGGGCATAAGCTGGTGGTGGGAGGGTCTGTGGGTCACTTCTGGTGTCTTTTCCCTTGTAATCTCTAAATCTGGGGTGTCCCCAATATATGCTAACACATCTTATACATTTCCTTTCTGCCCCAGCTAGTTTTGTCCTAAAGATTTGGCGATTTTTGCATTTTTTCGTGTCATATTGTGCAAGCTATAACTTTTTTTATTTTTCTTTTGATGTAGCCATGTAAGGGCTTGTTTTTTCTAATATGATATGTATTTTCCAATGATCCCATTTTAGGGTATCTATAACTTATTTATGCATTACTAATTTTGCAGAATAAAAATGCAGTATGGGTTAACTAATGGTTTAGTTTTATTGAACATTTTGTTATGGACGGACACGACGATTCCAAATGTTTTATACTATGTTTTGTGTTTTGACATTTTTCTATATCATGGGAAAAGGGGCATTTTATGGGGGATTTTTTTTTATTTTTAATACATTAGTTATGAACCAGGTATGTGGCTCTGGCAGCCCAGAGTCACTGATCAGACCCTGGGCTGCCCAAAAAGCATATCCGCCCCGAACACGGCATTAGGAGGGCCGATGTGGAGCAGCATGGCAGCATAAACCCTTCAGATATCACGGTCATGTTACAGGTGTTACAGGCAGGTGTCAGCTGTATCAAAGAGCTGACACCCACTACCGATAACACCCGGTCAACTTATGATCAGGTGTCATCCTCAGGAAGAGAATGCTCATCCAAATGTGGTAAATACCCGCTGCTTAGGACGAACATTCTCGTTCAAGCATTACCAGTGGCCTCCCAGCACTTTCTAATTGCACTATGCTCCATGCACCAATCACTGTCTTTCTCTGTTAGTCATATGATGTCCTCTATGAGAAACTCAGTATTTCCACTGATCTTGCAAACCCTATCTGTGTTTTAGAGGGAAGTGAAGAGAGCAAGCAAAGGATGTGTCATGGGCATAACTTGCGCTAAGAAAGAATCCAGTGTAAGTAGTCATTGGAATTAAACATATATTCAACATGGCACACAAATCATGGGGAACATGAAGATTCTCAAAACAAAGAATAAAGTATCTGATGGGTATTCTGGAGATCAAAATAGCATAAAAGACCACATGATTAAAGTAAAGTTGACCTCAGAAAACCACTTAAAGAGTCAAACTAGGCTGCATCCTTACAGGATTAAATATTCTTTTTTTTCCTTTGCAAATCTACCTCTTTGGAGTCTTGAGTTATTCACTGCCCCATTTGTACATTACCCACCAAATAGGATGCATCTTAGGCATTGCCATTATTTTGGACTATACTCTGAAACAGGACAAAAAAAGAGGATGAGAGGTGGAGATGCCTGTGTGGAACTCTTTCCATTGTAATTTGGGGTAAAGAAATATGGAAATAAGTTCTCCCTAAAGGAATAAGGGAAAACTTACTCTAGCACCACCTTTTGCAAGATAGCTCAAGATCTGTTTTTCTAAGAAACCTAATGATGTTGTCTGGGATTAAAGACAAACCAGAACATCTCCTCCACATGGAAGAGAAACCCACCGCAGATAGCTGTTTCAGGGTTATTGATCCTCGTCACTGCAAAGAAGGGTTTGGCTGGGTGAGAGGTCATAGACCTTTCCTAGAATTTTTAGTAGAGCATGCATGGTCTGTAAGACTCTACACACTGCGAGGTAGTCTGCAAAGCCAGTTTCAAGGAGACACAATACCCCATCTGACCCACATCGATGACCTCTCACCCACCAAACTAGTACCCTGTTTGTACTGATGAGGGAAAATAACCATAAAACAGCTGTCTGCTGTCTGTCTCTCTATTCCTTTTGGAGGAGATGTTCTGGTATGTCTTTAATCCCAGGAGATGTCACTTTGTTTATAGACCAGACATTGATCTATAGGGAGCTATCTTACAAAAGGTGCAAATAGAAAGTTTTTCATGAAGTAGAACTTATTTGCATATTCCTTTCCCAGAATTCATAGTAGAACATGTATAGTCTGTAAGACTGTGAACACTGAAAGTTGGTATGCAAGGGCAGTCTCCCTAAGGACACAAAGTACCCCTTCTGACCCATATTTTGTGGAGGATGTTAAATGTTCACTACTTCTGTAGGTCCCATAAACTACAATGAAAGTTTGCTGCATGCATGTGTAGCCAGTTCATCACCTCATCTTTGAAGAGCTGAACAGGGAAATAGAGGACCACCATTCTTATGACAAGTGAGACGCTCCATAGTATCATTTCTATCATGTACTGTACTATCAATATGCCATGCTGTAAATGGCTATGATATGAATGTTGTCCTTGGGGATGGTACATTCTGATCTTGTGACTTTTGGACCATAAAAGGTTGTCCACCCGAGAAATTGAGCAACACAGAGTTATAGTCTTTTTAGATTTCTAGTTATATACTGTACTTTGCACTTTCCTGCTCATTCTTATCATTTTTTTAGTCAATTATTACATTGATATATGCTCCAGAACCCAATATTAGAAAGTTTTATTTCAGGGTATGAAGAAATATTGGATTAAAACTCCATTCTGGGCAATTTGCGCTGGTGCTGGACTAGCAGAATTTCCAATTTCCATACCAATAATATAGTTAGAGCTTTAATGTATCATGATTAAAAAGTCAAGTTTATTCTCCTTTTAATAAAGTACCTAGCTGTATGTTACATTTCTTACCATTGCTGCCCCTAATAATCTTCAGGTTTGTTGGCCATCTTGACTGTCAGATTCAATATATTCTGGCTACTGCAAGACAGCCCACATTAACATTTTAACATCTTTATGCACATACTCCATCTACCAGTCTAAAGGTCTTCAGATATCTGTAAGAAAGACATATACTAATCCTAACTTGACTTCTCACATCATTTCCATTCATGAATATTAGGACCTATGTTAAATTAAATTGACCTCTTGTAGTGAAATGTAGCTGAGCACATCTATATCTATACTCCCACGTATTGAAGCAATAATTACCTTATCCCTGAGGAGATATAAAATGATTTTTACAGTATGTATAAGCATCTAATACAATATGCAGGAACACTATGCTGTTAGACAGGTGTACCTCCGCTTGTCAAACATTATGGAAATACCTCGCTGAACTCGAATCACCATCATTATACATTTATAAAGCTCTACTATTTAGCTACATAAAAGAATATGTCCTCTATTAAACATGATTTTGTATGTTAAGCTCCAGCAGTTATAGTGAAAAGTCTACTCCTATTCAAGAGTAGAGCTCCAGCTCTGTCCACTGTATAGCGTTGGCACTGGTGAACTGCAATTCCGCTCCTAGTACTTGAATAGGATCAAAGCTGTTGCCGCCTCCCGTCCACAGCAGTAGCTTCCATTGCCACGATGCTTCTGAAAAAGCTGATCTGTGTGAGGTCCGACACTGATGACCTATCCTATGTATAGGACATTGGACTAAAACATGCATTACTAAGTGGAAAACCACTTTAGGCTAAGGCCCCACGTATTGGGCTGCAGCAAAAAAGTGCTGCAGGAAAAACCGCGGCGGAAATGCTTCACGGTTTTTCCCTCAGCGCTTTTCACAGAAAGAAGTCCGCAGAGGTTTCCTCCACGTACTTTCTGCATTCAGTTATACTTATAGGGAAACCGCCGGCATTTCCGCAGGTATAATTGACATGCTGCGATTTTCAAAACCGCAATGGTTTTGGAAACAGCAGCGTGTCCGCTGTGTGTATTTTTCTGCAATGTGTGGATGGGATTCGCTAGAATCCCATCCACCTTACAGGGACAGTAAAATGCTGTTTTCTTTCTGCAGAGTTTCCACCGCGGCATTTACAGCCTTCATGAAGCCACATAAGAATCATGTGTACAATGATGTCACAACAGTGAGATAATATGCACAATGATGTCATAGTACAGGCAGTGCACACAGTTGTGTACAGCACAGGGAAAGACAACTCATAAAACTTATATAATACAAATAGTGATATCACAATACAGGCAGAAAACACACTATGCACAACATATGACCTGCGTCCGGTCCCCAAATCTGCTTGAAAAATGTGGAGAGAATGGTCCTGCAAGCAGGACTTTTCTTTCCGCACTTTTCTGGTGAAAACCTGGCGGACCCCATTATACAGTCCCTGACAAAAGTTCTGTCGCTTATCCATGTTTTGGAATCAAAAGCTTATAACCTGACTTTAAATTCATCCATTGAAAGCTGAAACCCTCCCAAATGATTTTTTGGTTAAGAAAATAAATTGGCTTCACTGCTGAAATATTCATCATTTAATGAACACAGAAAGGTCAGATTTTGGCAAGACAAAAGTTTTGTCGCACACATAAAGTAATGTGAAAATCAAACCAATAATTCTGTTCAAAAACAAAGATATGTTTCATCACATTGGTGAATGAAGTTGTGGTGCTATTAGAGCCATATTTAATATTTTGTGTGACTTCCATGAGCTTGAAGGACTGCATCCATGCGTTTCAACAATGATTCATACAATTTATTGATGAAGTCATCAGGAATAGCAAAGAATGCAGTCTTACATGCCTCCCAGAGTTCATCAAGATTCTTTGGTTTTGTCTGCCAAGCTTCCTCTTTCATCCTACCCCAAACATGCTCAATGATGTTCATGTCTGGTGACTGGGCTGGCCAGTCCTGGAGCACCTTGATCTTCTTTGCCTTAAGGAACTTTAATGTAGAGATGGATGTATGAGATGGAGCACCATCCTGCTGCAAAATTTGACCCCTTTTATGATTGGGAATTTAAGAGGAAGCTAATACTTCTTGATATTTTAGGCTATTGATATTGCCTTCCACCTTGCAAATGTTTTGCACACCCCTATACTGAATGTAACCCCAGACCATGATCTTTCCACCAAACTTAACTGTTTTCTGGGTGTATCTTGGATCCATACGGGCTCCAGTAGGTCTCCTGCAGTATTTGCGGTGGCTGTAGTTGTAATTCAACTGAAGATTCATCTGAGAAATCCACCTTCTGCCACTTTTCCAGGGTCCATCCATGTAACAGGCTGTGGGCCTTGGCAAATGCCACACGTTTTTTTAATTGCCTTTTGTTTAGTGCTGGCTTCTGGGCACTGATTCGACCATGGAGGCCATTTCGAGACAGAATCCTACAAACTGTTCTAGTTGACACAGGGACTTGAGGTGACCAGGCCTGTTGGAGCTCTGCTGCAGTGGAAGAGGGGCTGGCTTTTGATTTTCTAACCAACAAACATTCCTCCTGAGCAGTTGTCTTGCGGGGTCTGCTGGACCTGGGCTTGTCAAAAACATCTCCAATCTGTTCAAATCTTTTTTTAAATTATTTGTACTTGACGCAGAGACACATTAAAGGTGCCAGCCACCTCTGCAGTGGATCTGGTCTTCTGCCTCTTGATAATCAAGGCTTTGGTCGCAGGGTTGATTTCTGGCATGTTGTCAGAGGTGAAGTTGCAGTTCAAGTGGAGGTCTGGGGTGCTGGAGTTCTTTTTATACACACCCACTAATTAACCGATCAATTAGTGAGCACAGGTGAGGCTTTAAACTAGGATTGGGTGCATTATATGACAAGGCGACAAAACTTTTGTCTTGCCAAAATCTGACCTTTCTGTGTTCATTAAATGATCAACATTTCATCAGTGAAGCCAATTTATTTTCTTAACCAAAAAATCATTTGGGAGGGTTTCAGCTTTCATATGAGTCATTTCTAAAACCAATGGATGAATTTAAAGTCAGGTTATAAGCTTTTGATTCCAAAACATGGATAAGCGACAGAACTTTTGTCAGGGACTGTATTCTATGGGTAACCACTTAAGCGGATTGAGTTTTCGTTTTTCGGGTCCCCAAGTAGACCCGAAGAACAGAAACCCGAACACAGGTTTAAACCTAGCGTAATACAGACAAAAAAGGTCCCAATGTGTATATACTGTGACATCACAGCACTGAAAAAATATAATGATGTACAAGTGTAATGAACACATAATGTCACAAAATAGGGATAAAATGGTAAATACTATTTGATGGTAAATAACAAGTGAAATTTTTTATTAAAGCTGAATTTCTAATGTAATACACATTAGATCAAATATTACAGATACTCAAATTTATTAATATATATCAATACAGTCACTTAGAGAAAATAATACTGCCCTCACACTGAAAAGATTTATGTTTTAAAGGAGCTCTACAGGATTACAAAAATGTGATTGGTTCATGGTTTATGTATGGTATTGCAGCTCAGATCACAGATTGAATTAGCTGAGCTACACTATTACACACAAACTGTGGACAGGTGTGGTGCAGTTTTTGGAAGAAAGCAGCCATATTTTCTAATCCATGCAACCACTTAAATTAAATGAAGTTTGTATACCTGCAATCCATCCATTTTTAAATTGAAATCCACTCTCATAGCTGATAATATAAGAATGATTAGTCTCTTTTATGTCCCCGGGAGAAGCTGGCAGATGATAAACTCCCTTTTTAGTAAATGTAGCCATAGGCTTACAATCTGTTTGTGCTACCACACTGGAAAAATGACACCTATTTAAAAACATTTACTTCACCAGCAGTAAGTCTTTGTGATGTGTGCAAATCCAAAAACTGAGATGAAAGTCAGTTGCTGCTTAGCTGACAGGGGATCATGTCAGTTTATATAATGTCCTGCTGGGGGTCTCCACATTGCTTTCATTGCTTGTGGAGTTAGAAATAACCTAGCTCTTTCTATACTTATAACGTAGTCTGGAGGCAGCATTAAAGTCCAGCTAAATTCAATGCGGATTTCAGCTTTGTAAAATGTGCACTAGTAGTAAAGGCATGTGTGTATATAGATATGACAGATAGATAGCTAGTAGATAAATATGAAACAGATAAATAGTTATGATACAGATACAAAGATGGATGCCTGTGAGACAGATTGATAGATATGAGACAGATAGATAGATAGATAGATGATAGATAGATAGATAGATAGATAGATAGATAGATAGATAGATAGATAGATGATAGATAGGTTAGAAAGATAGATGGAGATAGAGATAGATAGATAGATAGATAGATAGATAGATAGATAGAAGCAGTAGATTAGTAGTATATTATAGTTACTGTATTTCTTAGATACCGACAAGGATAAATAAGCACACACAACATGTGAAACAACTTGCCAAAGATCTAACACATTGCAAAAGAATTCAAGTAATTCTTAGTCACACATGGTTTTACTAGACATTGCCATTGTTCTGTTCTGGAACTGATTTCCAAAGAGCAAAGGTGTCATATTTACACAGTACAGAAATCTCCCATAAACGGACTTCAGTCACTGCGGTCACAAAGGTCAGTAAGATTTATCTTACCAAGCTTTTAATTGTGAACATACTTCTATTCACTGTGATGGTCATACATACCATCATATCTATACCATCCCATGTGATCTGACAAATGAAAGTGAAAGCCTCTGGGCACACTGGTAATTATTTTCAGATTCTCAGAGTACCAATATCTACTACAGGTGGAATATAAAGGAGCCCTCCAGCTTACAAATATCTAGTTTTTGCTGCTTATAGAACACTAATGGCCCTCTCCAACACTGTGCACATTGCTTATACAGGTTTCTGTTGATTTAATGACAACCAGACTAGACCCATTATATATTATTTGGGAAAAATAGACCCTAACAGATCATAATAGAATCATCATGTCCATCAGGGATCTTGTGAGAATGGACAACATGACATCATTGTAGTAGGACAGCTCTCTTTGTTCTTATAAATCTTTTCTTCTGTATTAAGGCGTAGATGCTAATCAGAGAAGAATCATAAAGGCAGAAAGATTCCATGGTAGGAGACTATATACTTAATGTCTATGGACTAGAACCATTTCAGGAGATGTAAATTCTAATGTAAATGTAAATTGCATTTTATTTTAGAAAATTGCATATCTGTCTGTAGATATGGAGGAGTTACAGATGAATAGAACATGAACTACACTGCCAGGACTTTCAAAGTTCCTGCATCACGCCACATGGAGAAGAACAGAGAAAATCTAGGAGGTGCAAACTATCTAAGGGTTGGTTTTTATGAACTATATCTTAAATAGTCAGTGGTTAGCACTGTTGTCTTGCAGAGCTGGGGTCTAGGGTTCAAATCTACCCAAGGACAACATCTGCAAGGAGTTTGTATGTTCTCCCTGTGTTTACATGGGTTTCCTCCCACACTCCAAAAGCATACTGATAGGGAATTTAGATTGTAAACCCTATATGGAACAGTGAATGATAAAAATATCTGTGAAGTGCTGCAGAATATGTTGGCACTATATAATTAATTTAAATAAATAATATATTTTGGAGAAAAAAAAAAAAGAAATCAACCTCACATGTCAATATTATACACTGATCTATGCTTCTCAGCAAAAACTGAGCATAAAGTTCTTAGTATACATCTTCATCTAGGTGTATAAACTCACTAGCCACTTCACGACTACCTGTATAGTGGGCCCCACAGCTCACCTGACACATGGAGAGCGACCCAGCAAGAAATCACAGGAAAGTGTGGAGAAAGTGGTGATGGCTGTTTTAGACCTGGACAATTATTTTCTTTCAGTCCAGTTCAGGTTGGACAATGGCAGGTATGGGGGAAAAATCAATGTAAGCACTCGTGCTCCATGCATACGACCATAGTTTTATCTGCAATCGTGTAAAAGTACGGACCTATTCATTTCTATGGCCCCATACACACATCCGTAGTTTTTAGGGTTAAAGGCAATGATTAGTGAAGATGATCTACCTTCCCTTCTAGAATGCTTATTTTATGCTTGACTCCACTTATCTCACTGTTTATTTTATTACATAGAAGTTGAAGTGTGGTGAGGCAACTATGAGGCTACAGACTAAAGATGTGCAGTTAAGACCAGATCTTAAAGCTCATGGTTAAGGAGAAGGAATGAGTTTAGAAGATGTTGGTCAACTAGACTTTATTCTGTTAAAGGATAGGAAAAGGTTTGACGAAAGTATACCATTTGATTAAGTCTGACAGAGATACACTCCTGTGGGACATAAAGAAGAAGTAGCAAGAGGGTTTGGGGTTGGATTCAATTTCAGAAGAGACTTGGGGAAGGGGGGATCTGAAAACAAATGAAGTGTCTTTGCATGCCACACAGAGTTTCACAACCATAAATTGTACATAGAGCCTGCTATACCCTTTCCTGACTATGAGTGATACTATTGAGTGACCATTTTTCACAATAACAAAAGAAAAGAAGGAAAAGTTTAGGGAGCATTACACGAAAAATTCAAGTGTACAAAGCAAACAACCGATAATAGGAAAACGGCAATAAAGTAATCAGACTAGAGACATACACAAAAGGGAGACAACGGAAAGAAAAGGGGAGAGTGATAGGGGGGAGAGTGATAGGGAGGGAGAAGGGGGGGCAGTTGCAGAAAGATCCCAGGTTTCTCAGTATGCACTAGGTGTCCCAAGGGGCCCAGACAGCATCAAAAAAAGAAAATAACATCCAAATTGGGTCAGGAAATCATGACCACCTACACATGACTAGTGAGGCCAGTGAATGTCTGCAGCATCCACATGGCGGGGGATGAACGTCATCACTCGAGTGCTGGAAACGAAGATCAGTACAGAAGACCAGGGGCTGTGGTATGATTCTGGGGCCTAGAGGTAAGTACACTTCATTTTATTGTTTTAGCTCCTTCACTGTCCACCGTTTATTATCATTTAGGACCATGGAAAATCCCTTGTTATTAATGTAAAGCACATAAAGTTATCAATTTAGTAACTCCATTTGCATCACAAATTAACAGTAATTAACCCCATCCTGTACATCACACGAGGGTAAGGACACATGCAGAACTATACACCAAGGGGTGCTCCAAGACACTGTACATTCTACAAGTTGTTTTTTTTCTAAATGACAATTCAGTGGCTGCTGGTTCAGTATTGCTGAAAAACAGTTGTTTAACCACCAAAATTGTGTGGTAATTGTTAATGGTCACGTGGTTTTGTGAGTTAAACAGCTGTTTTCCAATAAAATTGAACCAGTATGTACTATACAATCAATCGAAAAACCACAGGGAATGTATCTTGAAGCAATCATCTGCTGTGCTGTGATGGTGGGGTTACTATTATATAGGCACATGGAGGTTCTAATTGATGGGGTTCACTATTATTAACCCATTATGGACAGGATAGTTTTCATTTTTTTTTGCGTTTCTGTTTATTCCTTATTGCATTCCAAAAGCTATAACTTTTTTTCCATTCAGTTGCACGAGGGATTATTTTTTGCTGGACACATTGTACTTTATAATTACACCATTTAATATTCCTTACAACGTACTTGGAAGCTGTGAATAAAATCAGAATGAGGTGAAATAAAAGAAATAACCTCGTTTGTGCCATTTGCTTATGAGTTTAGCTTTTACGGTATTCACTGTGCAGTAAAAATGACACATTACATATATTATGTGGGCTAATATGATCATGCCAACTTTATATAGTATTTTTCATGTTTTTTTAATTCCTTTTAAAAAAATGAAAGACACAAACATTTCTTTGCATTATAATATGGCGACTCCCATAACTTTTTATATTTTTGTACAGAGCTGTGCAAAGACTCTTTGTTTGCAGGACAAGATGTAGTTTTTATGGATACCATTTTGGGGAACTTATGACATTCGATCACTTTTTATGCTAATTGTTTTAGGAGGCAAAGCCTTGAAAAAAACAATTTGAGTTTTCCCTGCTATTTATCACATATGATAAATAATTTTAATAGTTCAGGCATTTTTGGACATGAGGATATCTAATGTGTCTATGCTTATTTGTATATGTATTCTAGGGTAATTAGAATTTTTAGATATTTAGTTTTTTTCTATAATTTTAAAAACTTTTTTAACTTTTTCTGATCATTTGTGCAATGCACTGCAATACCACATTAACATTATATCACCTTAGGTAATATCAAGTAACCTTAATTAATATCTGCCACCTGTTTATTGAATATACATTAATGTGGTTGCTTAGTCCAGGGGCTGGGATAGGGGAAAAACAACTGGACTCCCCAAAGAGAAGGCAGTGGTAGCTTTCTACCATCACTGCCATACCAATCACTGTATAGACAGAGCTCAATGGGCATTGTGTATACAGTTATGGAAGCAGCTTCTTTCCAACCCAGTGGTCATGTTATCACTGAGTTTTGGGGAACTACATGAGCTGCTGAGTCCTAGAGAGCCCAGATCAGTTCTACAGTGAGTGCTCATGCATCAGTCTATCACACACAATGGGTCAGATTTATTAATACTGGATTATCTGATGCCAGTCATAAGAAAGACCCAACAGGCAGGGAGTCAATAATTTGCAAAGAGGTTCCAGCATAGATTTAGATTATAACTCATGCCAGAAACCTTGCGAGAGTAATAGTAAAAATATTGGGCCAAGCCTCCTCCGCTCTGCTCACATTTACACAATGTGGCAAGCAAGGTGTGGAATGGGGGTCGTGATGTACATTTGGCACAAGGAAAGGCTTTGTGCCAAATGTGCACCACAATATTATCCATCTGTACCAGTTTTGTGGTGTAGAAAGATTGATAAATTTCCCCCACTCTAAAAAAAAAAAAATGAAGGCATAAAAAACCTCACCATTACTATGTCCACATCACAGGTTCTAACCCTGTTTCCGGCCACATAAGGCTACATAAAATCTACAGTGACAGAGTTGTGTTGACGCTACTTTCTATCACATGACCAAACTCACTATACTCTATGTACAAGCAACAGGAGTAGAGAGGAGTCAGGAGGAAAGACGAATTACCAGTAGAAGAGGCTGAACACACACGCATGCAGTTGCCATTAAAAAAGACAAGTAGCAGAAAAATCCAAAATTAAAGGAGGTAACCAGTAAGTGAATGGAGTGAGTGATAGAACCTGCCAGGCACTGAGGGGTTCCTGAGCTGAATGTCTAGGGACTGTAAGCTGAGGTTGCTATCTGCAAGGCAGAGATGTAACGAGTCGCGTATTACCATTGTCTTCATGTTATCTGGGCTCTGACTATTACACAAAGTTGAGTTGATATTGTTGAAGATGTGTACAGGTAGGTACTGAATACCCTCGAATATTATCAGCACTTTGTAAAGCTACATTTCATTTTGTTTCATTTGAACTCACGGCCAACATTTCAACAAGTGGAGAAGTGGTTCCTTAATATTATTGTCACATATAAACTTGATACAAAGTAATATAAAGCAAATCTGCTACTCCAATTAGCACCTATTACAGAGTGTCACATGGCTATAATGACTTGCTGTATGTGCAGATGCCAGAGTTACTGTACCGTTGAGTAATACAATTAAATAGATGTGTGAACTGGTGCAAAACCAATTCTCTGGTATGATTAGAGATAGAAGGAAAAAAGTCAGTTTTCTGCTAATAATTCTATGGATTGTAAACAGCTAGTTTTCAGTAGCTCAGTAAAAGCTGGACACATGAATTAGTCTCTACTGCAATTATTTAGTCTTTATTGAATGTATAAAGTTTGAAGGAGTGCAAGAATTTCATAGCGAAAACACTATTATATATACATATATATCTACTCGGAAGTGAAAGCTGCAGACTGCATAGTTTTTAAGGGTTGGCCACCTTCAGACCAATATTTAGAGACCAATGTTATTGTTTGTACAATAAAAAGTTGTACAATTTTCCGATATAATTGATATCTGTATCAATTTCCCACAGTCCATAGTCATGTGATATACAGTCCATGGTCATGTGATGAGTACACAGGTGCACAGCTCGTTATAGTCACAGCACAGTAATCAGACATCTGCCTGGTAACGAGCTGTGCACCTGTGTCCATCACATGACCATAGACCGTATATCACATGACCATGGACTGATTTTATCCCCTTGACGTAAGCAGAATGAATGACAGCAAGCAGAGATCTAGGAAACTGTGAGGAATCGATACAGAAAGTATATTGGAAAATTGTGCGTAGAATTCACTGCATCATAGTCAGTTATACTGCAGTGCGCTCCCGATCAGCCCGACTGCTACAGTAATGAACTGATAGCGTTATGTCAGTTCATTGCAGTAGTGATCAGGCCATTCGGGAGCGCACTTCATCATAACTGACTGTAATGCAGTGACTCCTATAAACACGACCAAGTTCAGTCTGGGTACTCAGACCGTCTTCCACAGACAGGGCTTGGTAATGTGAAAGGGCCCTCAGTCTCTCTACCTGCATGTCATACACATAGCAGTGGCAGAATTTGGTACTACAATTTTTTGAACTAGCAGTATTCTACACAGTTACTACTAAGTAGATGATATGCAAGAATATGGATAAATCTTAAAGTTAAAGAGACTCCCAGTCTTAAGGATAAACCTTCGCTATGCTATTTCCATTAAAGGGTCAGACACTGGGACAGATTGGCATCAACAATACAACAGAATTTCTGGGGCAATTTGATACAAAAACATGCCTGATAGAATTGGGGTTATCAGAAAAGGGGTGGGCACATTTTTTTCATTAGAAACTAAGCTCGCTTATAGGTAGTGTAAAGTTAGACTAGACAGTCTAATAATCCACCGGATTTATAATTTAGCATTAGACCCTTTTATAAATCTGGTGCCGCTTAAGGGTGGGTTCACACTTGCGCTTGAGTCTGTCCGCTGCCAATCCGAGTGAAAATCTCGGGAAACTGGATAGGCACCGGATAGTGACAGGTTAGCGACGCATTGCTTAAAAACCCATTCATTTGAATGGGTTTTAAAGCAATGTGCGGGTGTGCGCTTACACCCTCTGCGCTGAGAAGCCGTTTTTTTTTCGTCGGACACAAAGTCCTGCATGTCCAACTTTGTTTCCGACAAAAAAGCTGGATTCGCAGCGGAGAGGGTGCAATCGGACACCCGCGCATTGCTTTAAAAACCCATTCAAATGAATGGGTTTTTTAAGCAATGCGTTGCTAACCTGTCGCTATCCGGTGCCTATCCAGTTTCCCGAGAGTTTCACTCGGATTGGCAGCGGACGGACTCAAGCGCAAGTGTGAACCCATCCTAAGAATGTCTTGCTTTTAATAAATCTTCCCCATTGATTTTTGGGTACCTATCTTCAATAGGTGGCATTAAAGAGACAGCTTACCTCCTCCTGTAGGAGAGATAATCTGCATAGCTTTTCTTCCCAGAGAGGATTGACTGGCCAATACGACTACTTATGCTATCTCTGTTAGCCCCATAGAGTTGAATGAACCTACAAAGGACATATGCATCCAATACTCACATGAACGGTGGGGTTCCCAGTTCCTGGACCCCACTGATCAGACATTTATCCTGTACAGTCTTTATTTATATTGTCAGCCATGGTCCCATATAGGGCTCACAATCTACATTCCCTATCAGTATGTCTTTGGAGTGTGGGAGGAAACCAGAGTACCCAGAGGAAACCCATGCAAACATGGGGAGAACATACAAACTCCTTGCAGATGTTGTTCTTGGCAGGATTTCATGAGAGAGCCCATTTGACGAGGTTGACACAGCAGAATTTTTGTTGTGATATCTGCCAAAAAAATTACACCTTCCATTCATTTCAATGGGGAGACAGAGACTTCAAAAATCTTTAGGCTATTGATGCAAATAAAAAAAAACAAAAAACTTTCTGCTGCCAGAAGGAAGATTTCTACACTGGATTTTGCATAGTGGGACCTGCAGCAAAATCCGCCATATGAACCTGGCCTCAAGGTATAAAGCAAGGGAATATCCGTGGTGGGAATGTCCATAATATTTATAATTGATATAAAGGGACTGGTGAAGCTGCGGTAACCTGGGCAGCTATTACTGGCAGCATGCAAATGCAGAAGAACATTGAAATCTGCAGGACAATTGTAGATTACTGCACCACATGTCCCCAGTGATAAAAGGGTGATCTTATATGGAAAGGACACATTGCTTTAGGAACAGACATGAAATGCAAATGGTGATGCATTGCAAAATAGACCCCTCATCCATCACTAAGTACAACAGTGACCTACATGCTGCACAAGGGTATTGAAGGTCATAAAGCTTGACCTGGTAAGTCACTATTGTCATTAATATGTAATATTGCACTAAATTATATAAAATAAAGGCTTTTATTTTTACATAAACGGTAGAAGTAGCCAGTTTTAGACACCTGCAAATATTCTTTTTTTTTTCACTCAATCGCCTGGCTTAAGTAATCGTCTTTCCTGCTGCAATCATTTTCACGCAGCCACTTCTGTATTCAGACAACATAGTGAATGCAGCTGCTGATTTGTGAGCTACTGAACCTTAGAATGATCTAAATCAATAAAAAATCCAATATGATTATTTGCATAAGTATAGCTGTGACAGATGATGAATTTGGTCCCAAACTCATCATGCACAGCGATGAAAAAAATTCCCAAATCTCAATGTTTCGCTCTCTGCCTTGAATAATATCCAAAGACTGTCATGCATGATACACTTATACTAAGCTGAAGTATATAGTACTTAACTGAAAGCAGAATTTATTTTTCACATGCCTCCATGGAATTAAATTGTAATGACCATAGTATTGATTTTTGAGATGGTTTAATTCATCAGAATATATCTGCAAACTAAATTGTAAATGAAGTAATTATTAGGAGTTTGGTCTTTTGCTGTTTTGCGGCCAATGCTGTTATAAATTGCTGTTTACCTTGGCAGCTACAAGTAATTTTCTAGTGATAATACATTATATCAGTCTTACAAGTGCACAGTTTGGGCATGTGTTTTGCTAGTTTGCCTCATGAAATCTTAACATTCTTAGTGATCAGGTATATAAAATAAAAGATATATTGTACAGAACATACATTGACTATACACAGAAGTATGTGTTTGAATAGGCCTATAAGCCTCTACGGTTGTGGCTGCCGCTGCCTGCCTGGTAGACCATAATATACTCAAGAAATAACTATATCAAATTTTTTGCACGGTATATGGTAATAGTTGAAAAAGTAATTTTATCTTGACTTCTGATGTCTGTTTTATAGCACATTTACAAATAATCTAATAATTCTGTTCAGTCTCGATTGTATTGTGCTAATCCTCTCGTATTCCTATTAGGAATATATTAATATATTGACAACTGAGTATTATCATTCCCCTTGTCTAAGTAGTGTGTCCCTACATAAGGCCCCAAGTGCACAGAGGAATACAAACAAGAGAATCTGGTCAATACATTGTCTTGATTTCCCAGTAACAGGACTCCATGCATCAAAGTGATCTACTGTCCTATTCTATATACAGTTTGGGACAGTGGAGTTACGGTGAAGCAGGGACCCCTAGTCTCATAATTCACAATGATGCACGGAGTCCAGTTTTCCACACTGGATTCGAGCCAGGAAATGTGGCCAATGTATAGATTGGATTTTCTGTTCCATATTCTGCCATGTGCATGGGGCCATTGTCTATCATGGTCAGCACTGACTTAACATTATCAGGGTATGTAGGGACACTCATTCAACTGGTAACACCCAGTTTCCAATTTATTCATACATTTCTAGGAGGAATAACAGAGGAGCAAAATGCAGAGTTCTAAGAAATTATGCTCCAGGGCTTTTATATTATGAAGAGGTATTTACTAAAACAGGTATGTCATGAGACCTGACAGGTTCTCTTTTCATTCCCTCTTGTGTTTTCTTCCATTGCTAGGGTAACCAGGTCAGACTGTATTAGTAGAGGATGTGGCTGCTGGTGTTCAGAGAAGAAGGCTACCACATCCTCCACCCAGCAGAGTCTGCTGTATTGTGCAACACATCTGAATAACAGTCATACATTTACCATGCAACACTATTACACAAAAGCCAAATAATAGACCTCCATCATGCGCACACATTACCACCACATAGTGACCAAACAATACCACCATACTGTTGCCACAGGGCCAGACATTACCACCAGATATTGACTAATATTACCATACCATTACCAGATAATACCTTCACACCATGACCACACATTACCACCACATAGTGGCTGAATCCACCATAGTGTTACTGTATAATACCTCCACAATGTGACCACACATTAATACTATATAGTGACTAAACAATATCCACTATACCAAGACCAATATAACCACCATACAGTGACCACATAGTGGTAGTTCTAAACAGGCGCTGCAGATTGTAGAAGTGATTACAGTACAATTAAATCCAATGACACATAGTTGAGGTCTTTCTCTTTTCTTCTCTTTGACGTCTGTGCCAATGTTGAAGAGGGCCAAAAGCAGCAGGGAATGTGCCGGAGCCCAGGAAAGGTGAGTAACACTTGTTTTTATGTTCCCTCACCTCCCCTGGGTCTCTGATCATTATATTCTGGGGTTTGAAAAGACCCCAGAGGGGGCACTGTGGGATATAATACCATGTGCAGGGGCCACGGTGGGACATAATACCTTGTGCAGGGGCCATTGTGGGATATAATACCTTGTGCAGGGGCCACTGTGGGACATAATACGGTGTGCAGGGGCCACTGTGGGACATAATACGGTGTGCAGGGGCCACTGTGGGACATAATACGGTGTGCAGGGGCCACTGTGGGACATAATACCATGTGCAGGGGCCACTGTGGGACATAATACCATGTGCAGGGGCCACTGTGGGACATAATACCATGTGCAGGGGCCACTGTGGGACAGTATACTGTGTGGAGGGGCCACTTTGGGACATTATAGTGTGTGTAAATGGGGCATTATACTGTGTGGAGGGCCCACTGTGGGACAGAATACTGTGTGGAGGGGCCACTATGCAACATTATACTATGTGGAGGGGCCTCTTTGGGACATTATAGTATGTGTAAATGGGGCGTTATACTGTGTGGGGGACTGAAAAGGGGGCAGTATGCCGTGGGGGGGCCCCAAGTCAAAAATACAAGATCTTGCCATGCTACATTAAATAAAATATAAAAAGATGAAAGCTGGAATGCTTCAACTGAAGGTATAAAATGTAACTTTGATTAAAGCTAAAATGTGTAAGCTCGATAAAGGGTTAAAATGTACATAAGGAAACAGAGTTATGTGTCAGGAATATTTATTTGAGCCACAAACTCAAAATCTTCAATAAAACAGTGATATTTTTGGGAGGGTTAAGGGGGTTAAAGAGGACCTTTCACCACTTCCACTATCTCTGGTTCTAATCATCTGTTAATAAGCTCTGCTCCACTGATTCGAGCACAGTTGGAATGTTTTCTCTAGCCCTCACCATTCCTGAGTAAACAGTGCAGTTAGTTTTGGTGCCTGATATGCTACTTAGGCTATGTATTGTCAGGTAGGCAGTGTCAGGCATGAGCAGGCAATGGGCAAGCTCCAAACAGAGAAGGACAGTGTGAGAGTTTAGAATAATACCCCTTGCCTAATCCTGCCTGACACCACCCACCTGATAGTACAGAGCCAAAATATATCAGGCACCAAAACTAACAGCTACAAAAAAAATTCTTGCTGTGTCAGAATCAGTGGAGCAGTGCCTATTAAATGATGCAGAGAGCTAGACTTGGCAGAAGTAGTGAAAGTTCCTGTTTAAAGTCATTTTCAAGACCAAGTGTAACCTATCACATGTCATTTATACTACTGGTATTTTTGTATGTGACCTCTAGCTCTCCTCAAGCACAAGGGCCTAGGTGTGGTCTACTATATTGCAGCTCTTATAATTACAAATCTAGTCAATACTGTAACAGGCTGCAGCATGGGATGCAATATACTCTATATCGACACTATGTGTGCCCACCACATATTTCATTACGCGTCCCTTTTGATTCAGCACATTGGAGGAATGTATGGTATACTATTTGTAACAAATTCCTAATTTAATTCTTTACTATTCCTTGTATTATTCTTTACTCCCGGAATATCTAACACCATATAGAAACTCAAGACATACGGTACATAGTATCCATCCAATAGTAACTTTATTGCATGTATTCCCTGCATACGAGACTCCATTTTGAGTCCCTGGAGCAATGACCAGCAGAAATCCCAGATAAAAAAAAGCCCTGCAAAGCCATCTTTTACTTCCAGCAATGTCTGTTGGGGACCCTCAGGATCCCTTGCTGTCTGTAATTTGATGGACCATTTTCCAGTGCTTCTGGTCCTCGGTCGGACCAAAAGAACAGATACAGTGTCACAGGCGTAAACCTAGCATAATTCATTTTTTTATTGCTGAACTCATTATACAGAGTTTTGCAGGATTTTTTGATTAAATAGCCTAAATCCATAACATAGTACAGGTAAAATGTATTACTGTCTCTAAGGTCATAGATATCTTTTATATACAGAGCATTCAGCTCCGATTATATTCTTCCCAGTAGAACATACAAATTAAATAGCTGTTTACTCATTTGTTGTGGGTCTTAAGGGCTGACACAAGGACTAAAAGCAATGAAAATGTCTATACACCACTGAAGCATCTGGAATACAAATTCTCAATGTCCTCTGACTTTCATTTGCCTGTTCATTCTGTTCTAAAATATGATAAATACAGATACATTATCGTCTACCTGCTTACTGCTAAAACACCTTTATTCAAGCTCATACATTTCCTCCTGTGTTACAAGCAATGAAGAGATACCTGACCTTGACAGCCATGAATATATTCATTTCTCCGTAAATATTCTGCTTAATATACAGATTTAAATAGCATATAAAAGTAATTTATTGTTAAATTAATTTATTCCTTCCACTTAAAGGGTATGTACATATTTGGCAGATTAGTTGCAGACATTTCAAAATTGGGTTGTTTTGATCAAAGCATGTGGATTTCTGCAGGCCCTGTTTAGCTTAGTGGGACATTAGCAGAAATTTCAGGAACAAATCTCTGAATATAACACAATGTAGAGTAAAATCATAGCACACACTGTAGCTTGCAAATTCAGAGTTCTAATTGAACCACAAGTAGTTAAAGAGTAGTTTCATTATAGGGACACTTACACGCATGGACAAAATTGTTGGTACCCCTCACTTAATGAAAGAAAACCCACAATGGTCACAGAAATAACTTGAATCTGACAAAAGTAATAATATAGAAAAATTCTTTGAAAATGAACAAATGAAAGTCAGACATTGCTTTTCAACCATGCTTCAACAGAATTTAAAAAAAAAGAAAACTCATGAAACAGGCCTGGATAGAAATGATGGTTCCCTTAACTTAATATTTTGTTGCACAACCTTTTGAGGAAATCCCTGCAATCAAACGATTCCTGTAACTGTCAATGAGACTTCTGCACCTCTCAACAGGTATTTTGGCCCACTCCTCATGAGCAAACTGCTCCAGTTGTCTCGGGTTTGAAGGTTGCCTTTTCCAGACGGCATGTTTCAGCTCCTTTCAAAGATGCTCAATAGGATTTAGGTCAGGGCTCATAGAAGGCCACTTCAGAATAGTCCAATGTTTTCCTCTTAGCCTTTCTTGGGTGTTTTTAGCTGTGTGTTTTGGATCATTATCCTGTTGCAAGACCCATGACCTGCGACTGAGACCAAGCTTTCTGACACTGGGCAGCACATTTCGCTCTAGAATCCCTTGATAGTCTTGAGATTTCATTGTACCCTGCACAGATTCAAGACACCCTGTGCCAGATGCAGCAAAGCAGCCCCAGAACATAACAGAACCTCCTCTATGTTTCACAGTAGGGACAGTGTTCTTTTCAAGATATGCTTCATTTTTCCGTCTGTGAACATAGAGCTGATGTTCCTTGCCAAAAATTTTGATTTTTGTCTCATCTGTCCATAGGACATTCTCCCAGAAGCTTTGTGGCTTGTCAACATGTAGTTTGGCAAATTCCAGTTTTGTCAGATTCAAGTTATTTCTGTGACCATTGTGGGTTTTTCTTTCATTAAACGAGGGGTATCAACAATTTTGTCCACGTCTGTATATCATGTTGCCATATGTATATGATTATCCATTCTTAATCATAGTGATATAGTGAGGTATTACAGGTCAATAGGTTGCAGATCAATTAACAGTGATGTTTCAGTTCTAATTTGGACCTTCTTCTGGCCTGATCTGTTTCAAGAAACCATAAAAGTATCATAAGAAAATGTATATGGCGTACAGATAAATATAGAGCACACTGGCAATGGTTATGTATTATTGCATTACAATTATCCAGTAGTATAAACTCTTATATCATGGGGAAAAGGAAAAAGGGGGAGATCGGGGGAAGCAACAGTGATGAGGAGCTGAACAAAGGAAAACATGAAAACGGTAAAGAATAAGCACAAAGAGAAACAAAAACAAAGAGACATTCCTAGACACTCCTAAAAGGGGCACCTTCCTGTGCCTACACTGCATTCAGTGGTCCACATGACCACTCACTTCTGGGACTTATATTAGCCCTTCCCTGTATGATGCAGCAATTTATTATGTGCGTGTCATGTGACCGCCCCGTTATCACACAGCCAGTGACTCAGATCATGTCATGGCTTTGGCACCAGTCACGTGACAACACCACACATCACGGAAGTCACTTAGACCAGAGGACCTTCTACAATTCAAGGTTCACCCCAGCTCCCAACCTTCTTAAACCCTCACAGACATAGTCCCACCACTACCACCAACGCTCCTGTGTCACAAAGGCTCTGCCCTACTTCTCATACAGGTATGCTGATGCTCTTTCTCCTCTGACCTCTCTACATTGGTAGAGATAATGTTTATATCTCTTTGTTCTTGTTCCTTACCGTTTTTATGTTTTCCTCACCACTGTTGTTTCCCCCTGTCTCCCCCATTTTCCTTTTCCGCATGGTATAAGAGTTTATACTACCGGATATTTGTAATGCAATTATACATAACCATTGCCAGTATACCTATATTTATCTGTACATCATATACATTTTCTTATGATACTTTTATGGTTTCTTGAAACTTACAGCTCTTACAGAAGCCCACACTAAAGTAAATGCCCCTAAAGCCCTTTTTTATCTCATTAGCATAACTATAAAACACCAAAGCAACCGAGCAGCTGTCCAAAATAACACAGACACATTTGGAAACAGTATCAGAAGCCCTACAAAGAAACTCAATAAAAGAACTCAGAATCTGCAAGCTACGGTGTGTGCTGTGATTACTCTACATTGTCAAGTGGGTTGCAGAACCTTATTATAGGCACCGTTACTACTACAGTTAGTGACAACATTGTTAACATTGTCATTTACCTGAATATAATACAAGGCTTGGGAAGATTTGGGGGAGGCATTCTGAGCAACTTTGCAGCACACCTGTTTCCTATGAATCACAAATGCAGAAACCACCCAGCATTATGCAGTGGTGTAGGTGTATTATATATTTTGCAATGGGGCTTAAGAGCTCTAAGTTATTTCTCTGTGTTTACCACACATTAAAAAAGGAAAAGGAAAAAAGTCAAAACTGAAGCTTTGGCCCATTCTGTTCTTTTCTTACTGAAGAAAACAGTATAGGCTTAAAGCAGGATTTGGATAATGTGTTACTCTGTACAACACAGGTCTGTAATATGGCTGAGTATATACTATAAATCTTGGATAATTCATCTCATCCCACAGAAGCTAGAGCATATCAAAATGCTCTGGTATCTGGTTTGTTTGTTTTCTTTTAATCTGTTACTACTCTTTATTTAGGATGATTTTACATTATTGTAGTAGAGGTTCTTCTGTGCTTAGACAGAAATCAATGCTATTTGTCAAAAATGGTTGTAATGTCCATAATAAAAAAATATATTATTAGCATTCATTTTTGCTTGGTATCCATACCTTTTCATCAATGTTGACAGTATTTGGCTGACATTAAACAAAATCTCATACACTTTGCTGGGACTGCAGCAATTTTGACACTTGCGTTTCCAAAATGTGTGGCCTAAGAAATATATATATAATAAATATAAGAAAAACACTAGTTTTTGACATGGAAACTAAAGAAAACATAGGCCTAGAAACAGCCTGGTAGTTGTTCAGGTTCAAGTAAAGGGCACTCAGAGTTAATGCTTCTCTTTTATTGACAGTATATTGGCAAGATGACGCATAAGACATTTCTTATAGATACTTGAACTGAAGATGTTTAATTGGGATTGAATCTACAGTCATATGAAAAAGTTTGGGCACCCCTATTAATCTTAATCATTTTTAGTTCTAAAATATTTGGGTGTTTGCAACAGCCATTTCAATTTGATATATCTAATAACTGATGGACACAGTAATATTTCAGGATTGAAATGAGGTTTATTGTACTAACAGAAAATGTGCAATATGCATTAAACCAAAATTTGACCGGTGCAAAAATTTGAGTACCCTTATCATTTTATTGATTTGAATACTCCTAACTACTTTTTACTGACTTACTGAAGCACAAAATTGGTTTTGTAACCTCACTGAGCTTTAACTTCATAGCCAGGTGTATCCAATCATGAGAAAAGGTATTTAAGGTGGCCAATTGCAAGTTGTTCTCCTATTTGAATCTCCTCTGAAGAGTGGCATCATGGGCTCCTCAAAACAACTCTCAAATGATCTGAAAACAAAGATTGTTCAACATAGTTGTTCAGGGGAAGGATACAAAAAGTTGTCTCAGAGATTTAACCTGTCAGTTTCCACTGTGAGGAACATAGTAAGGAAATGGAAGACCACAGGGACAGTTCTTGTTAAGCCCAGAAGTGGCAGGCCAAGAAAAATATCAGAAAGGCAGAGAAGAAGAATGGTGAGAACAGTCAAGGACAATCCACAGACCACCTCCAAAGAGCTGCAGCATCATCTTGCTGCAGATGGTGTCACTGTGCATCGGTCAACAATACAGCACACTTTGCACAAGGAGAAGCTGTATGGGAGAGTGATGAGAAAGAAGCCGTTTCTGAAAGCACGCCACAAACAGAGTCGCCTGAGGTATGCAGAAGCACATTTGGACAAGCCAGCTTCATTTTGGAAGAAGGTCCTGTGGACTGATGAAACAAAGATTGAGTTGTTTGGTCATACAAAAAGGCGTTATGCATGGCGTCAAAAAAACACAGCATTCCAAGAAAAACACTTGCTACCCACTGTAAAATTTGGTGGAGGTTCCATCATGCTTTGGTGCTGTGTGGCCAATGCCGGCACCGGGAATCTTGTTAAAGTTGAGGGTCGCATGGATTCAACTCAGTATCAGCAGATTCTTGAGAATAATGTACAAGAATCTGTGACGAATTTGAAGTTACGTCGGGGATGGATATTTCAGCAAGACAATGATCCAAAACACAGCTCCAAATCTACTCAGGCATTCATGCAGAGGAACAATTACAATGTTCTGGAATGGCCATCCCAGTCCCCAGACCTGAATATCATTGAACATCTGTGGGATAATTTGAAGCGGGCTGTCCATGCTCGGCGACCATCAAACTTAACTGAACTGGAATTGTTTTGTAAAGAGGAATGGTCAAAAATACCTTCATCCAGGATCCAGGAACTGATTAAAAGCTACAGGAAGCGACTAGAGGCTGTTATTTTTGCAAAAGGAGGATCTACTAAATATTAATGTCACTTTTCTGTTGAGGTGCCCATACTTTTGCACCGGTCAAATTTTGGTTTAATGCATATTGCACATTTTCTGTTAGTACAATAAACCTCATTTCAATCCTGAAATATTACTGTGTCCATCAGTTATTAGATATATCAAATTGAAATGGCTGTTGCAAACACCCAAATATATAGAACTAAAAATGATTAAGATTAATAGGGGTGCCCAAACTTTTTCATATGACTGTATATCCTTCTCATGCACACTGCTTGTTTGGCAGTGTAGGCTATACATTGACTCACAGAATAGGGACAGGACAAGGTAGGAAGATATGGTAAATTGCTCTCCACCCACCTAAATATACATAGCACCATAACAGTGTGCCAACCATCACACACAGTGCCAGCCAATGTTTGCCCCTACAGTACACTCTATTGTCAACTACAGCATCCTTCATTGGCAGCTACAATGTCCTCAGTGTCATTCACAGTGTTCCACTGTACCCTGCCACAATATCTCATTTTGCCAGCCACATTGCTTTACATTTGGATAGCCACAGTACCCCACATTTCCAAGTCACTACCTCCCACTTTCAGTCACAACAGCTCCCTGTTGCCAACCACAATGCCTTGTCTGTTGAGCCATAATACCTCCATTATTGTGGTGGGGTTTTTTGGTACTTTTTGTACATAAATTAACTTTATGTAACTTTTCAAAAAAAAAAGATCCTTGACCTGTAAATGGGTTTTCCCACAAAGAGAAGACTTCAAGACATTTCTCCCACTCCATATTATCACACTTCATATTATTGTCTACCTGCTTACTGATAAAACACCTTTATTCAAGCTCATACATTTCCTCCTGTGTTACAGGCAATGAAGGGATACCTGACCTTGGCAGCCATGAATATATTCAATTCTACATTCATATTCAGCTTTACATACAGCTTTATATACCATATAAAAGTAAATTATTGTTAAATTAATTTATTCCTTCCAGTTAAAGGGTATGTTCACATTTGGCAGATTAGTTGCAGAAATTTCAAAATTGGGCTGTTTTGGTCAAAGCATGTGGATTTCCGAAGTCCACTTTTAGCTTAATGGGACAGTAGCAAGAATTTTCAGGAACAAATCACTGACTATAACACAATATAGAGTAAAGGCCAGGCTGAATGTGGGAGGTGCAAAAATATATATATATATAAATTATATATATATAAATTTGGACCTTTCTCCTTCTCCACATTCAAACTGAGTGCAACTAGGCTGAATGTGGGAAGAACTAGTGGTGGTCGGTGCTCCCATTCGCTTCAATGGGTGTGCCGGAGATACAGATGCATCTCAATAAATTAGAATATCTTTGAAACGTTTATTTCTTTCAGTAATTAAATTAAAAAAGTGACCTCCTATATTTTCTAGATTCTTTACACACAGAATGTTCTATTTCAAGTGTTTTATTTCTGTAAATGTTGATTATGGATTACAGGTAATGAAAACCAAAATCTAAGAAAATTAGAATATTATAAAAAAGTTCAGTATTGTAAATTCAGTGTGTCACATGCCAAGGTTTCCAAAGCCTTTTAATGGTCCCTCAGTCTGGTTCAGTAAGACACACAATCATGGAAGATGCTGATTATGAATTGTATTACTGAATTACTGAAATGAATGAACGTTTCAAAAATATTCCAATTTATTGAGATGAATCTGTAGCTTAGGTACAGCACTTGGCTATCTCCAACGCTCCCATTGAAGTGAATGGGACCACCGACCACCACCAGTTCTTCCCACATTCAGCCTGGTTGCACTCAGGTTTAATGTGGAGAAAGAGAAAGGTCCAAATTTATATAGTTTTATTTACATTATAACCCCTTAACAAAAATCTAAAACTTTTTTTTTCTATAAATCGCCATATCCTGACATCCGTAAATTTTATATTTCCGTGTACAGGAATGCATAAGGCGTATTTTTGTGCAGGGCCAGGTGTACTTTTTAGCTATACCATTTTGGGGAATGTCTATTGCTTTGATCACTTTTTATTCATATTTTTAACAGAGACGAAACAATGAAAAAACGGCAGTTCGGCACCTTTGATTTTTTTTTTCCCACTACAGTGTTCACCATACAGGAAAAATATTTTTATAACTTTGTAGACCGGGCATTTTTGGACACAGGGATATCTAATCTGTATGTGTTTCACAGTATTTTTTTTACTTTTATATGTATTCTAGGGAAAGGGGGGTGATTTGAACTTTTAATACTTTTTTTTTTATTTTTTTTTTTACTTTTTTTTATTATTGTATTTATTAGATCCCCTAGGGGTCTTTAAACTCAAGGCGTCTGATCACTAATGCAATGCATTACAATGCTAATGCATTGCAAAATATTGGCATTTGCATGATAGGTTGCATAGATCCCTCCGTCACGCACCACAAGTTTCCAGACTGTTTTTTCTGACCTGTTGTAAATAACTTCTCTACTTAGATTGCATTTTTTTTAAGGACTCTAAAATGCTTTGAAAACCATGTGTATAAAAATCTGTGAATTTTCAGTTCTTGTATCACACAATGTCTGATGAAGGGAGCTAGCTAGTACTCCTGAAAGCTTACTTATAAATATACTCAGTTAGCCTCTAAAAGGTATCGCCTGATTTCTTCACTCTTCCACTACTTTCAATGGCTAACACGGTACAACATTATACTACTATCAACTTGAAAAATACCACAATGTACTGCAAAAGAATGGAACTGAAAAACCGGCTTAAGAAACTTGCACAACTCAACAGCGACATCTTCTTCTTAACAAAATGCAAAAAGGAGAGACTCATCCCAAAAGGCTTCAATTTACGTAACCCAACCCTGCACACCTACAACAGCCGATATGCAGAACAACTATGTATTCGGACATCTGAAAGGCTGCGGAACAATATGATAAAAATTTCCTATAACAACAAAAAAAGAATACAGGAGGAGATACAGGCCCTGAAATCATCATTGGCTAATGACACAGAGGAAATGAAGGCCAAACTCCACACATACTACTGGAAACTTCAGGATATGCTTATTAACAACAAAAAGAAAAAGCTCCACAGACTGAGACAAAAAGGTCTCATTACTACAACCGCAAGTACTAGCCCAGCTCAGCAAAGCTGTGTTGTGAATCTTTCCTCTTATGAGCCAAACAAACACGAAATGTCAGTTCTCTCCAAAGGTCTCTCCTTCTGCCCCTCGGCACGCACTGACCATATCCAACTCTGCAATGATATGGAGGAGTTTTTCAGAAAAATGAGATTAAGGGAATATTTTTATGACAAAGACCTTCCATACAGCAGCGACTCTGAGATGGAACAGCCCATAAGGAATCCTACCAAAAAATCTACCTGGACCCCACGCCCTGGAGCTAATGCAGCACTGGATAAATATATTGACTGTTTCAGAAGCAAAGTAAAATCAGAAATCCTGGAGAAACAAAAGAAACAGGCGCATAACCTAACCCTGCAAGAACAGAAGGCTATTACTTCACTAAAAGAAAATCAGGATATAATAATAAAACCAGCTGACAAAGGGGGCGCAATAGTCATAATGAACACCTCAGACTATATCCAGGAAGCAAACAGGCAACTGTCAAATCCCATCCATTACTCCAAACTTGGAAGTGATCCCACAGAGGCCTATATGAAAGAACTAAAGAGTATGATCAAGAAGTTTCCAGTCCAGATCCAGAATCATATAAAAGGACTTATCCCACAAGATCCCAGACCGGGCTGCTTCTATATGCTCCCAAAGATACACAAAGATGGTAACCCTGGGAGGCCTATCATTTCTGGCATTGGGACACTGACAGAAAACATCTCAGGTTGGGTGGAAAATCTCCTAAAACCCCTTGTCAGGGATACTCCAAGCTATATCCAGGACACCACTGACCTTCTTAACAAACTGAATGCCCTGGGCCCTCTACCTGAGGGTACCATTTTGGCCACCATGGATGTGGAATCCCTGTATACCAACATTCCCCACAAGGATGGAGTTGCAGCATGTCGGGTACACCTGGCAAAACAAAACCTCCCAACAGAACCAGTAACGCAGCTCATACAATTCATCCTTAGCCACAACCATTTTACCTTTGGAGAGGATCTATATCTACAGCGAATGGGAACATCAATGGGGACCAGATGTGCACCCCAATATGCAAATCTCTTTATGGCAGAAATGGAAGGAACATATTTATCAACATGTACCACCAAACCTATGATTTACCTCCGTTATATCGATGATATCCTTGTTATCTGGACTGCAGGTGAGGAGACCCTACTTCAATTCCATAATGACTTCAATGACTTTCACCCGACCATCAACCTTAAACTTAGCTATTCAGGGAGTGAAATTCACTTTCTGGATACCACAATATACATTAAAGACCACCGGCTACTCACATCGATATACCACAAACCCACAGACAGAACGGCCTACCTGAGAAACGACAGCTTCCACCCCAAGCACACAAGACAATCTATAATCTACAGCCAGGCTATACGATACAATCGTATTTGCTCCGACAAAACAGACCTGGACAAGCACCTCCTGAATCTGAGGATGAAATTTCTCAGATTGGGATACAAACCAAAAGTAACAGACAACCAATTGAACAAAGCGGCAGTCATTAACAGAGACAGTCTGCTCACATATAGAGAGACCCAGAAAGATGCCCGAGTGCCCCTAGTAGTCACCTACAACCCACAGCTGGAGATCCTACGAAGGATTGCCAAGGAGCTCCAACCTGTGCTATATAGGGACAACAGACTCAAGGACATATTTCCAGTCCCCCCTCTCCTTTCCTTTCGACAACCACCAAACCTGAGGCGTATTATCGTCCGGAGTGCCCTGAAGGCCCCAACTGAAAATGGCACCTCACCTTGCCTACGTAAAAGGTGTATGACCTGCAAGCACATCCACACCACTGACAGTGTACCTATCCCACAGTCACAACGGGTGCACAGAATTAGGGGGACATTTTCCTGCAGGTCTTCCAATGTGGTGTACCTCATAATGTGTGTGCAATGTCCCACCACAGGCCTCTATGTGGGGGAAACAGGGCAGAGACTCAGTCAACGAATGAACTCACACAGATCCACCATTAATAACAGCAGAACAGATCTCCCAGTGGCCGCACATTTCTCCGGAGAAAACCACTCTATTGAAGATTTGCGGGTTGTGGTTTTAATGGGACATTTTAAGACGCAGGAGAAAAGAAAAGAATGGGAGTATAAATTTATGCAAAAATTTCAAACTCTGCAATTTGGACTTAATATTCATGCCAGCTTCATGTCACACTATGTATGAACCATGAACTGAACTCAATATTCATGCCAGCTTCAAATCACACTATGTATGACCTGTGAGGGTCACAAATCACCTCCTGATAGCAAACAGATAACAGCAAGAATTACTGATCCCTCCGTCACGCACCACAAGTTTCCAGACTGTTTTTTTTGACCTGTTGTAAATAACTTCTCTACTTAGATTGCATTTTTTTTAAGGACTCTAAAATGCTTTGAAAACCATGTATATAAAAATCTGTGAATTTTCAGTTCTTGTATCACACCATGTCTGATGAAGGGAGCTAGCTAGTACTCCTGAAAGCTTACTTATAAATATACTCAGTTAGCCTCTAAAAGGTATCGCCTGATTTCTTCACTCTTCCACTACTTTCAATGGCTAACACGGTACAACATTATACTACTAGAGCAGCCTGTCATACAAATAATAGCCAGACAAGCCTGGGAGTCTGCAATAGGCTCTCTGCTGTCATGGCAATGGAACTCTGGTTCTGGATCTGGTTCTGGGGGCAGGCTATCCACAGCGCTGGGAGAATTGCGCCGCGATCTCCTTTGACCAAGGCGTCAGGGGCCTTAATGCCCACGATCATTGTGGGTACTGATTGCAGGATTAGCACCAGGTCTCTGCTGTATAAAACAGCAGAGACCCAGCAGCTATGGTGACCGCTCAGCTCAGCTCATATTTAAATACTCAACATCCGCCGTACTATTACAGTGGATGTCAGGAAGGGTTAAGGAACAGTGTGCTCTTCTGAAGCTTATGGATCTACAGAATATGGAGTCTCAACAGAGAAGGATGATCCATGTGGTGGAAATGAGGGGTGGTAACCTTTATTTCTACTGTGTAGGATCAAGAGTGGAGGGTATGGATAATTTTCAGTCAGCAGTAAAATGAGACCTCAAGAAACTTTATGCTGCTATCATAAATATGTCAGATTTCAATATACCCAAGAGACACAGGACTGCTATAGCAGAGAAAATTTGTTATTCTTGCATGGCACTTTTGCAAAAGTGGGAGGAGAGGAGCATAGTAGTTATATAGTGACATAGTAGATGAGTTTGGATGAAGACACAGGTAGATCAAGTCCAACCTATAACCCTACAGAGAGAGGAACGAACAGTGGTGGGGCACCTTGAGGTGATCAGTTTATTATAAGTTGTGCCAGAAAACTACACCAGTTCCTGTCCTACATAGATTTCCAGTTTGGTGCACAGGACCTCTTAATAATTCAGGCACCCCTCACGCCAGTTTGGGACTTTATTAAGACTGGCGTAGAAAATGTCAGTCTTCATAAATTCCTTCCATTATGTTAATTTTGGGTGAGTTTTAATGGTTATGGCAATACCAAATAAGTCTATGTTACTATGGTTGGGAAGGTCAATTAATAAAGTGTGTTACTAAAGTTGATTTATTGTAACTTACTTTCCTATATTAAAATTTTAGTAATTTTCCTTATATAAATATATAGTTTTAGAAAATGTTGAACCTTTGAGTAAATTGCAGAAGAGTAAATTGATTTGAAGTTTTATTTTTTCACAAGTCTCAAACTCAAGACCTTGTATAAGACATTTTAAATACTCTTATAGTTAAGCCACAGACTTAACCATTCTCAACAGTAAGATATTTTTCTGACCAAATGCATAATGCATAATGCATAATGTATTGGTACATAGAGATACATATCTACTGTATATGCCCATACATTCTATGCCTAAATAATATATATATATATATATATATATATATATATATATATATATATACACACCGTGTTTCTCCGAAAATAAGACAGGGTCTTATTATTATTTTTTGCTCTGAAAAAAAGGGCTAGGGCTTATTTTCGGGATAGGTCTTAATTTTTACCATGAACAACAGTCACACATTTGATCGCTTTTTATTTCAACTTTTATCAGAGGTGAAACAGTGAAAAAACAGCAGTTCGGCACTTGATTTTTTTTTTTCGCTACGGCATTCACCATAGAGGTAAAATATTTTTTTTTTTAAACTCGTTTTATTGAAAATTGCGTACCAGAAACAAGAAAAGAAAGCAAAACATATACATAACGTGTTGCGCACCAGAAAAACAAGAATTTAGATGTAAATTCACTCAACGCACTACATCACCACCTCGTCAGGCCCTCGCCCACTCCCCATCTGGACCACATAATATAGACTCGGTGCATAAGGAGATATTCATGACATACATAATACTGTATACATCAATTATACATGTACAAAAAACAAGCAGGCAATAAATCAAGGGTAACAACAAGGGTACACTCCAAAATGAGAGGTCGCAGATACTCCGGGCGTCTCCACCCCTCACGGCATGAGTAAATGAATGGCAGAACGCAATGAGGGAGCCATATATTGGGTTACTGAAGAATTGCACCATGTTCCCCATACCTTATGGAATTTCTGAGGGCACCCTCTCCCTTTATACACAATCTGGTTAAAAGGAAGAACAGTATTAACAAGTTTATTCCACTGAGATAGTGATGGGGGTCTCGGAGCCATCCATCGCAGTGCGATAGTTTTCCTGGCATAGAATAAAGACTCCCTCAAGCAGATTCTAACATGGTGTTGCCATAATTCTTCATCTAATACGCCAAAAAGGCATACCTCCGGTGTTAATGGTATAGGTCTAGCCAGAACTTCCGCCAGGAGATCCACGACCCCTTTTCAAAAACCTTGTATGATCGGACAGTCCCAAATCATATGCCAAAAATCTGACTGTGGGCAGGGACGCCTAAGGCAACCTGGGTTAGGCAGACGTCCCATTTTGTAGAGACGGGAAGGTGTCAAGTAACATTGATGTAGAATATATGTTTGAATCAGTTTGTTATTTACTGAGGGTGACACATGTTGAGGAGTTTCAAGGATGTCTTGAAACATCTCATTTGTGAGAGTTGGGATATTTATGCGCCACCGCGTCAGGGCTGGGGCTTCCAATGTGGATACCTTGACCTGTATCAGATGTGCATATAAAGTAGATATCAAACCCCCAGGGCCCTGCGAGCGAAGTATTCCGATAAGCGGATACTCAGATATGTTGTCCATCCGATCTGGGAACTGAGAAGAGAGTGCATGTCGAATCTTTAAATATCTAAAGAACTGTGTTCTGGGGATGCCATAGGAAGAGCTCAACGAGTCAAACGTTTTAATAACGCCTTGGATGTACAGGTCACTAAGGGAGGACACGCCATACTGCGCCCAGGCCCGGGCGCCAGGCAGGGCAAACAACGTCGGCAGACCAGGGTTGTGCCAAAGCGGGGTCTCCGCAGGTATATCAGAGTAAGCGGACACTTTTTTCGCCTGACGCCAGACCTGTCCCGCCAGGGCATGAATGGGCAACAATTTCCCCCTGAACATGGCCGGGTGTTCCAACACCGGCCACAGATTACGCAGACCCAGGTGGTGAGCCAGATGTGCCTCGGACCCCGGGAGGGGATCAGATAAGAGCCATTTCCTAATAAAACGTAGCTGACCCGCCAGGTAGTAAAGGAACAGATCAGGGAGTGACGTACCCCCGAGCTGCCTCGGTCGTTGTAGAGATGACAACCTAAGTTTCGATCTAGAGTTTCCCCATATAAAGGAAATAATGAGGGAGTCCATTTGTTTAAAAAATCTAAGGGGCACAGACACAGCAGAATGGCTTATAGCATATAGACATTTAGGTAGCACTATCATTTTAACGAGGTTGATTCTACCAGCCACCGACAAAGGCAATGTAGCCCAGAGATTAAACTTAGCCCTAAAGTGCGGATGAGCGGGAAAAATGTTCTGTTCCAGAAAACACCTATGGTCCCTAGATATAAAAATGCCCAGATATTTGCAAGTTGAGACTGTCGTCAACCCACATACCACATCTCCCTCAGCTACACTCGACGCGCGGCCAATATGCATGTATGAGGACTTAGTCCAATTGGTCCGCAGGCCAGAATAATTACCAAACTCGTCAATTATAGCCATGGCTCTTTGCAGGGACTGGGAGGGGTCACTCATGAACAGGAGTAAGTCATCGGTGTAGAGTGCTGTTCTCTCCTCCCGGGTGCCTATCACTATGCCTCTATATATGGGGTCGTTCCGAAGCAGTATTGCCAAGGGCTCCACCGCCAAAGCAAACAGTAGGGGTGACAATGGACAGCCCTGTCTTGTACCCCTACCCAAGGGAAAGTAGGAAGACAACGTGCCATTAATTGACAGCGCCGCTCTAGGGGAACTGTATAAAAGGGAAATCCAGGTAATAAACCCCTCTCCAAATCCGTACCCTCGCAACACCTGTAATAGGAAAGGCCACTCGACAGAGTCGAACGCCTTTGTTGCGTCTAAAGAAGCCATCGCCCAGTCATGTGAGGATGATGCACCAATCTGAGTTATCACCTGAACCCGTCGGAGATTATCCGATGTGGATTTTCCAGGCATAAAGCCTGTCTGATCCGGATGGACAAGATCAATAACAACCGAATTTAGCCTTTTCGCCAGCATTTTAGTAAGGAGTTTATAATCTATATTAAGCAGTGATATAGGCCTATATGAGCCACAGTCCAGCGGATCCTTGTCAGGCTTAAGTAACAGGAAAATGGTGGCGTCATAAAAGGACTCCGGGAGACTGCGGCCCACAAAGGCAGCATTGTAACATTCAAGCAATACCGGGAGAAGCAGGCCCCCGTTCTGGGCGTAAACCTCCACCGGGATGCCATCCGGACCCGGCGATCTGCCTCTTGCCATATCTGCCAGGGCTCCCGAAAGCTCCTCTAGTGTAAAAGGAGAATCTAAAAGATCACGTTGGTCTTCCGACAAAGCAGGAAGGGGGAGCAAACCCAAATAGGTAGCAAGCTCACTGTCAGTGACTCTAAGCTTGGAGAGGTATAGCTCACTGTAATACCTATAAACTCTGTCCCTAATGGCCAAGCTATTGGACAGTACCTCCCCCGTCTCTGAATGCACTCGTAGTATTGCAGGTGAAGCTGTGTTTTGATGTATCAGTTGGGCCAGAAGGCTGCTTGACTGGTTACCCAGTTCGTAAAACTTCTGTTTGCTAAAAAACAGAGACCTACGCGCCTTGTCATGTAATATGTGCAGATATTGTCTACCTGTCTGTAACCATTGTGATCTAGCCTCATCAGTTGGATTAGCCACGTAGGCAGCTTCTAGCGAAGCACACTGGGTTGCCAAGGTGGTCTCCAACAGCGAGGATTCCCTCTTTACAAAGGAAATGGAGGACTTAATACAACCCCTAAGATATGCCTTCATGGTTTCCCATAAGAGGAGCGGAGAGGTATTTGGGGAGTTAATGGTCAGAAACGTCTGAAGTTGATCAGGTATTCGATCATGTGGTACAAATAGTTTCAACCAAAATGGATGGATTCGCCAACCCTGTCGTGACTTAGCAGCCGTACTGCTATTTAATTGGACCAACAAAGGGGAATGATCAGACACTGCCCTGGGTAAATAGGATATAGTCTGTAACAAAGAACATGCCTTCGTATTTCCAAAAACATGGTCAATCCTGGACAGAGTATGTCTGTTGGCAGAGTGACAGGAAAAGGTGCGGGCCTCCGGAAACTGGACCCGCCACAAATCCAACCACCCCAGTTCATGGATCATTCTGGCCATTGTAGTAGGGCTCAGCAGAGAGGGGGAACTCGGCTCAGCAGAGAACCGATCCAAGGCAATATCCATAACTTTATTGAAGTCACCCAGACATAAAGTAATGGCCCCAGGGAATCTGGTCGCAAACTGCGCAGCCTGCTGGAGCACAGCGAGATCAGACACCGGTGGCAGGTACACCCCCAGGATAACATACAAGACCGAGTCCACCCAGGCCTGGACAAAAACGTATCGTCCCTCGGGGTCCCTCACCATAAGGCCTGGCTCCCACCTCAGTCTACGATGCACCAAGATGGACACCCCCCTGGAATAGGAAGTATGTGTAGAGTGAGCCGCCCACTGAACCCATGGCTTCTGAAGTCGTCTGGAATTGTCTGGAACCAAATGAGTTTCCTGAAGGCATATGAGGTGTGGGTCAGCCCTCCTAATCTGAGAAAAAAACAACGACCTCTTTCGTGGGCTGCCCAGGCCCCTCACATTCCAAGATAATACACTAAATGTCGCCATAGTTGTCTAAGAATACAATCATGGCAGTTCAGGACCCCAAAAGCGACCCACATATGGGTGTGCAGTGCGTGGCTGAGTGAGACACAAAGTGGTGTGCAGCAACCTAAGAACAATATACAAACGAAATGAACCATTACACCACTAAAGGGTGTGAGACATATTGTTAACATAAATAAACAATATTCGTTAAAATAACCTTGGCTACAAATAACGGGGGAAGAAGTGCACCCAAAGTGGTTGGTATACGGGGCACTGTCTTAAAGGTATAGATGATCAATAGGCTAGGGATATACTTTCAACAGAGCCAGGTTCACATGAGTAAGTAGGATACACCGGTGCCTCGGGGCCGCCAGCCAGGGTAACTATAAGGATACAGGATGATATAGGAACAGAACCGCACATTATCATAGAACTACTATACGGTAAACAAGGGCATCCCGTAAAACATAAGTTCTTATGCATGGTCCAACCGGACCCCTCACCACACGCCCTCAGGATCATCGCCTCGGAGATCGAGGTAGAAGAGATAGCCAGTCCTCCACATCCCTCGGTGAAGTGAAGAAGAGGGACCTGCCGTCATGGACGACCCGGAGACGTGCTGGGTAAATCATGGAGTATTGTATAGCCTTTTCTCGCAGCTGCCTTTTAACGGCCACGAAGGATGCTCGGGTCTTCTGGAGAGCCGCCGAGAAATCTGGAAACATGGCCACCGCAGCTCCGTTGTACTTAAGCTCGCCGGCCTGGCGTGCAGCCCGCAACGCCGTATCTCGATCCGTGCTGTTAATCAGACGGGCTAACAAGGGTCGAGAAGGTGCGCCCTGGGGCGGCGGCTTAGCCGGAACCCTATGGGCCCGTTCCACTGCAAATATTGGCGAAAAGTGAGCCTCCGGCAAGACATTCTTCAGCCATCCCTCCACAAAGGCCGAGGATCGTCACCCTCCGCCCGCTCCGGCAGGCCCAGGATACGGAGGTTGTTTCGTCGCAATCTATTCTCCAGATCATCCGCACGCTGAGTCCACAAATTTGCAAGGTAAAATATTTTTATAAGTTTGTAGAGTGGGCTTTTTCGGACACAGGGATTCCTAATGTGTATGTGTTTCACAGTAATATTTTAGTTTTATATGTATTCTAGTGAAAGTGGAGGGGCTTGAACTTTTATTGTTTTGTTTTGTTTTTTAATATTTTTTAACTTTTTTTTTTTTTCTTTTACTATTAACCCCTCCTAGGGGGCTTGAACCTGTAATCATCCCATACACTGCAATACAACATATTGCAGTCTATGGGAGATTATCTCCATTACTATTGAGGCTGGACCTCAATAGTAATATTCCTATGACAGGCCTTGGAGCCTTCATAACGCTCTCGGCTGTCAAAGGAACAGGTCGGCTCTAGGCCATAGGGACTGCAGGCGGGGGGGGGAATCGCTGAGGTCACACTTAGCAATGCCCGTGGTCAGATTCCTCTCTGATCGAGGGCATTAGCTTCGGGTTGTGCTACTTTGGTGGGAAGGAGGGGGTATGCTGAACAATGCCCGTGATCAGGGTAGAAACTGATCGCGGGCATTAACTCCAAGTCTCCGCGGAGACCCGATATGGCAGCTATGGTAGCCGCTCTGCAGCAGAGCGCCCGCCATCTTTAAGGACCCGGCATCCACTGTAATTGCACGGCAGATTTCGGGAAGGGGTTAAACTAACTAGGGCTTACTTTTGGAGTAGGGCTTATATTTCAAGCCTAGTTCAAAAAACCTGGAAAATGTAGATAGGGCTTATTTTCGGGGTAGGTCTTATTTTTGGAGAAACATGGTATATATATACACTGGCATATAGAGATACATTTCTATATTAACATACACTATGCATGTAAATAAAAATACTATAATACCATTGATCAGATCGCTCTTCTTATTAAGATTAAGTCCTGGATTTAAGACCTGGGACAGACCTAATTATAGTAAATCTATTCTATCTATTCTATCCCCCAACAACTTCTTCATTAGTATTTACTGCATTTATTTAATTTACAAATGGATTTTGTAAAATCTATGTATATGCTGCAGAAACAAACTTGTTCTTGGTTATAGAACAGATTTTTACATATAGAAATTTCTGCAACAAATTTGCTGCGTGACCCAATAACTTTAATTTGAGCTACGGAAATATAGGACACTTTAATGCACACCTCGAAACACATTAGGGTAGGGTCCCACAGAAAGTGTGTTCACACTAAAATTTAGTGGAAAATATTTACTCATGAAAATGTGCAATTTTGCATGAAAAAAATGCCGTATATGCTTTACATCTCAATTATTATTAGACACTTTCTTACAGTCTTGTCTGACAAGTGATTGAGACCCAGTAGAAAAGTGGTGTGGCTTATCAGAAAATGGGCAGAATTAAGATGCAACACTATGAGCCAGAAAATGCACCAAAATTTTGACACCTTTTATTTATCAGAATCTAAGCAAATAAGCGGTGCAGTTTAAGACAGTCTTGGCTTAGTTTACACGGTCTAAAACTTAGCCAGCATTAGTAAATCTGCCCCAGTGTGATATTGCCTCTAATATATGATGTCTATGAAATGGCAATACAGATGTAGCAGTCTTTAAGGCTACATACAAACAACAATATGTATATTTACAGGTCCAAGAGAAAATGGAACAGACCATAACACAGACGGTATCCATGTGGTGCCCATGCTTTCCACAGAACGGTACATTACAGTCAGTAAGCCCAAACACAGGTCCTGTGTTTTACGTATGAGTTCATGGTCCCCCACACTGACCTGTGAAAAACACAATTGTGTATATTGGGCCATGAAAAAGAATGGGTCAGTGCAGGGCCGGCGTTAGGGGGGGGCAAACTGGGCAATTGCCCAGGGCCCCGTCCCCAAAGGGGCCCCCGGGATCCGGAACCTGATGACTCCGGATCCCGGAGTCAGGCCTGGCCAAAGCAATAACAGAAAGGGACCTCAGGGCCCCTTTCCGAGGTGAGTAAAAATAACAAACATTTTTACTCACCTGTCCTTGGCGTCCGACGTCATCTTCTGGCGTTCCGGACATCACTGCTGAGGCGCTGAGGCCAGGCCTCAGCGGTCACGTGGGGCGTGCCTCACGTAATCGCTGAGGCCCAATCACAGGCCTCAGCGGTGACGTCCACAACGCATGACGTCAGCCGCAGAGAAGAAGAAGCGGTCGCCGGCGGGGATAGCGGAGCAGCGCGAGGAGGCCCAGGAGAGGTAAGAACAAGGTGAGTATAACTGTTTGTTATTTTACCTTACTTACCCCGGGCCTTCGATTATTATACTCTGGGGTCTGAAGAGACCCCAGAATATAATATAATAATAGCACTGTAGGGCCCCTGTGGAGCATTATACTGGGGTCCCCCTCTGGATAGCATAATATACTGGGGGGCCCCCTCTGGATAGCATATTATACTGTGTGGGGCCACTGTGGAGCATTATACTAGGGAAGGGGCCCCTCTGGATAGCATGTTATATTCTGTGGGGCCTCTGTGGCAAATTATAATGTGGGGGGGCCTCTGGAGATAATGTTATATTTTGTGGGGCCACTTTGGAGCATTATGCTCTCCAGAGGGGCCCCCCAGTATAATGCTCAAAAGTGGCCCCACAGAATATACCATGCTCTCCAGAGCCCCCCCACTTTATAATACTCCATAGAGGCTCCGCAGAATATAACATGTTCTCCAGAGGGCCCCCTCCCCAGTATAATGCTCCACAGTGGCCCCACACAGTATAATATGCTCTCCAGACTCCCCCCCAGTATAATGCTCCACGGTGGCCCCACACAGTATAATATGCTCTCCAGAGGGGCCCCCCAGTATATTATACTGTGCGGGGCCACCGTGGAGCATTATACTGGGGGGGCTCTGGAGAGCATATTATACTGTTTTGGGCCACTGTGAGTATTATACTGGGGAAACCTCTCTGGGCAGTATATTATACTGTGTGGAGGCCATTCTGGAGCATGTTATACTGAGTGGGGTCACTGTGGAGCATTATTCTGGGGGAGGGGCATCAGCAGAGCATATTATATTGCGTGGCGCCACTGTGGGGCATTATTTGGGGGGAACTAATGAGCATTATACTAGGGGGCCCTCTGGGGAGCATATTATACTGCGTGGGGCCTACTGTGGAACATTATACTGGGGGGACGCTCTGGGGAGCATAATATATTGCGTGGGGCCACTGTGGAGCAAAATACTGGAGGGGGCACTGTGGAGCGTTATACTAGCGGGGGCACTCTGGGGAGCATATTATACTATGGGCCACTGTGGAGCTTTATACTGGGGGAATGGACAGTGTGGTGAGCCTGTTATACTGTGTGGGGCCACTGTGGAGTGTATTATATTGTGTGGGGCTTTTCGGGAGCATATTATACTCTGTGGGGCCATTGTAGAGCATTATACTGGGGGGGACTGTGGGGAACATATTATACTGTGGGGGACCACTGTGGAGCATTATACTGTGGGAACCCCTCTGGGGAGTATATTATACTGTGTGGAGGTCATTATGGAGCATGTTATACTGTGTTAGGCCACTGTGGAGAATTATACTGGGGGGGCATTGTGGGGTGCATATTATACTGTATGGAGCATATTATATTGTGTGGGGCTGCTGGGGAGCATATTGTACTGTCTGGGGCCACTAAGGGGTAGTATACTGTGTGGGCCACTGTGGAGTATTATACTGTGTGGAGCCTTACAAACCATGTGGGACCACAATGGGGGGCTCAGGGGAGCATTTTATACTGTGTGGGGTCACTGTGGAGCATTATATACCATGTGGGGAAACTGGAGGGCTCAGGAAAGCATTTTATACTGTGGAGCATTATATACCATGTGGGGGGGGGGCTCACAATTCCTGCTGGCAGCCCTGTGTGCTATGTCTGCATCACAGCTCCCTCACTATAATCTTGCACATACGTGTAGTGCTCCATGGCCATGTCATTCCCCATACAGTACTGTGCATGAACCGGCCATGGAGTTATTGGGGCCTGCACAGTACTATAGGGGCTGACTATACTAGGAACATACTCAGTAACACCAGATAGTCAGCACATATGTAAGACTTCAGTGAAGGAGCCGTGGTGTAGACTATTAGCAGGAAGCTGTTGGGTGGGCCCCAGAACAAGTTCCTCTGGTAGGCCTAAGGCACTTCAGTCCGACACTGTATAACGGAGAACTATTATATATAAGGGTGGGTTACTATATATAATTGGGAAACTTAAGTATGAGGGGGCTATTATTTATAAGAGGGGAACTATTTATAAGGGGGGGTATAATTGTTAAGTGAGCTTATTTAGAAAGGGGGCTATTAGTGATAATGGGGACTATTATTTATAAGGGTAACTATTATTTATGAGGGGGCTATTATTTTTAAGGGAGCAGTATTATTTTTACGGGGTGACTGTTACTGATAAGGGGGATATTACTGATACAGGGCACTATTTATCATTTATAAGGGAGCTATTATTGAAAAGATGTAAGATTATTTATGAGCAGGGACTATTATTTATAAGGAGGCGCTATAATAACTGATGACTGGGTGCAAAAATCTAATAGGTGGTACAAAGGTGCTCATTTGAATTGTATGTGGTAAAATGGGGCTTGTTATTACTTTTTTGTTGGCAGAAAGGAGGCGTTATTATAGGGGTTGTCACTGGAAGACGATGGTGTTGTTTGCATATCAGCATTTGGGGCCCCGCTTTTAATTTTTGCCCAGGGCTCCACTTTGTCTAAAACCGGCCCTGGGTCAGTGTGCTAGCCAAGAAAAAAAAACTCAGATACATTTTACATAGCTAAAAATTACTATATATTTTGAGAAAAAGTTAAGATTTGCAGTGGATACGTTCAGGATAAACATTGGATCAAGACTCCTCAATCTTTTTTTTTTTCAATAGGGCCTCACCAGCACAACTTGTTTTTCAACGTTGTTCAAAATTTATACCAAAGGAAAAAAAAAACAGTCCTGTCAATTTATGTTTCACTTTTCTCATGAACTCAGGATTACATGAAAAATCAGAAAATTAAATAATAATGATAATGATAAGATATCGACATCAGACAAATGGCTGTGCTGCAGGAACTACCAGCATATGGTCATTTCTATAAATACCGCCTCCTTAACCCCTTAATGACCAGTCTATTGGAAATTAGAGGTATACATATGGTGCCTGCTCAGGAGCTGAGAAGGAGTCTTAGCCTCCTGGTCTTTGATGTTTTACATAGTAGAGACCAAGCAGAAGTGACTGTGATGAGAAACATCTCTGATTGCAGGCACTTAACCCCTCAGGTGCCATGGTCTAATGCAACCATAGCACACTTAGAAGAAAGTGATAAATAAGGCTTCCAGACTTGCCATAGCAATATTACTATTGAGGCCTGTGTCAACAAAAATTCAAAGCACCCCCTTTCCCTAGAATACACATATAAATAAGTAAACAAAAATATACATAAACATAGAAATCATCACTGTGTCCCAAAATTCCCAGACTATAAAAATATAAAGTAATTTTTCTTATACAGTGAACCCTGTATCACAAAAAAAAAAATTGAAATGCCTAAATGCCTGCCCAAAAAAATTACATTTACATTACAACATTTACATTTACAAACAATACAAACATTTCCCAAAATGATATCAGTAAACACTTAGAAAAGTTCATACAAGGAAATATAAAAATTTATGGAAGTCATAACGCAAACAAAAAATTTTCAAAGTCTTTTACTATTGTAATTGTATTAAAACATTATAAAAGCCTGTATCAATTTGGTATTGCAGTGATCATACTGACCTGCAGAACATATGGAATGTGCCATTTTAAATCACACAGTGAATGCTTTAAACTTGTAAGAAAATAAGCAAAATGTGTTTTATCCCAATACCACTCCATTTTGAATTGTTTTCCAGTTTTCCAGTACATTGCACAGGATATTAAATGGTGTCATTATGAAGTATGATTTGTCCCAAAAGTTATCACTTTGCAGGTAGTAAAAACACAAATATAATGGAAAAAAAAAAGGAAATTAAGGGGTTAACCAGACTTTATTGTTAGATAATTGCTGGTAAATTCTGCTGATGTCAAAAGTTGACCACAGGCAGCAGTAAGTGGATTAAAGATAGAAAGTAGGTCAATTATTTATTTCGATAACTTATATAGCGCTGTCATATCCCGCAGAGCTTTTACAGACAGCAGCAACACTGTCCCACATAGGGCTCACACTCTAATCTCCCTATCATCATGGGAGGAAACTGTAGTACCCAGAGGAAACCCACACAAACATGGGGAGAACATACAAAGTCAATGCAGATGTTGTCCTTAGCTGGATTTGAACCACTCAACTCCACTCCACGTCCAATGGGAAAATTGGGGCAGTGTTACATTCACGCTGCATAGTGCTATTATCAGGACAGATTATTAAAGATCATATTATTTGGCCATATTTATATGCGTTCTATTTGTGCATTGCAAAATGCTGTCATCTGGATAGTGTATGGGGTATTTCTATTATTTTGTGAGAGAAACACAACAGCTGCCACCTTTTTTTGTAAGCCTTGCCATAGTTCTGCTTGGTGCTGTACCACTGGTGTGATAGCCTATTACCATTATAAAGCTATTTATGTTTTTTTCCCATTGACATTTCATTTCTTCAAACTGCTGTATGAATATATAATATATATAAAACCAGCAGATGTCGCTGTTGCATCTTTCGTTTCATAGACAGCAATTCACCATTGGCTACTACAACTCTGTAAAAGGTGTCCTATATGAGTTGTATGTAAGGTTATAAGAAAGTGTTAACATAAAAAAATATACTGCATGGAATTAACATACTAAGCGAACCGATATAAACTATAAATGATATTGAACAATGGTAAATTTAATATACTGCTTTATTTCTTGGTTTGGATAAAAACACAAAAATAGATGAATCTTTCCATTTAGTATTGTCTATGCTTCTTACGTATCTTCCATATTCATCACTAGGTCCAGAACTTTACGTTTAAGAGGTTAATTACAAAGAGACTGCTATACAAGGATAACTGATTACATCAAAGATTAATTGGGCTGTAAGAATTCATTTTTCACAGTGGTAATGTTCTAATATCTATCTTGGTATCATCACTGCTAAAGTCAATTCTTTAGGCTAATGGTCTTGAACCTCCTGTGTCTTAGGGGACATTTTCAGAAGAGTCACTGAATATATTATCACATTATTGATTAAACATCAGCAATCAAAAGCCATAGTCAATTTAACATTTTAACCATTCTTCAAATAGAATCAAGTTCATATGTCAATGGTTAGTCGGCGTTTGGCAGTGATAATCACACATTCATATACAATTCAATTATTTATGTCGCTAATGTCCTATGTATTTTAACAGACAGGCACTAAGTTGACACATTGATATTTTTGTTGTGCACAGTCCAATGTCAATACGTTCAAGAAGCCAACTGCAATCTGAGGAGCAGAGGGCTCTCATCTAATCTAAAGTCCTGCTGCATAATCCAATTGTGCTATGTACTTATACAGTCATATGAAAAAGTTTGGGCACCCCTATTAATCTTAATCATTTTTAGTTCTAAATATTTGGGTGTTTGCAACAGCCATTTCAATTTGATATATCTAATAACTGATGGACACAGTAATATTTCAGGATTGAAATGAGGTTTATTGTACTAACAGAAAATGTGCAATATGCATTAAACCAAAATTTGACCGGTGCAAAAGTATGGGCACCTCAACAGAAAAGTGACATTAATATTTAGTAGATCCTCCTTTTGCAAAAATAACAGCCTCTAGTCGCTTCCTGTAGCTTTTAATCAGTTCCTGGATCCTGGATGAAGGTATTTTTGACCATTCCTCTTTACAAAACAATTCCAGTTCAGTTAAGTTTGATGGTCGCCGAGCATGGACAGCCCGCTTCAAATTATCCCACAGATGTTCAATGATATTCAGGTCTGGGGACTGGGATGGCCATTCCAGAACATTGTAATTGTTCCTCTGCATGAATGCCTGAGTAGATTTGGAGCTGTGTTTTGGATCATTGTCTTGCTGAAATATCCATCCCCGGCGTAACTTCAAATTCGTCACTGATTCTTGTACATTATTCTCAAGAATCTGCTGATACTGAGTTGAATCCATGCGACCCTCAACTTTAACAAGATTCCCGGTGCCGGCATTGGCCACACAGCCCCAAAGCATGATGGAACCTCCACCAAATTTTACAGTGGGTAGCAAGTGTTTTTCTTGGAATGCTGTGTTTTTTTGACGCAATGCATAACGCCTTTTTGTATGACCAAACAACTCAATCTTTGTTTCATCAGTCCACAGGACCTTCTTCCAAAATGAAGCTGGCTTGTCCAAATGTGCTTTTGCATACCTCAGGCGACTCTGTTTGTGGCGTGCTTTCAGAAACGGCTTCTTTCTCATCACTCTCCCATACAGCTTCTCCTTGTGCAAAGTGTGCTGTATTGTTGACCGATGCACAGTGACACCATCTGCAGCAAGATGATGCTGCAGCTCTTTGGAGGTGGTCTGTGGATTGTCCTTGACTGTTCTCACCATTCTTCTTCTCTGCCTTTCTGATATTTTTTTTGGCCTGCCACTTCTGGGCTTACCAAGAACTGTCCCTGTGGTCTTCCATTTCCTTACTATGTTCCTCACAGTGGAAACTGACAGGATAAATCTCTGAGACAACTTTTTGTATCCTTCCCCTGAACAACTATGTTGAACAATCTTTGTTTTCAGATCATTTGAGAGTTGTTTTGAGGAGCCCATGATGCCACTCTTCAGAGGAGATTCAAATAGGAGAACAACTTGCAATTGGCCACCTTAAATACCTTTTCTCATGATTGGATACACCTGGCTATGAAGTTAAAGCTCAGTGAGGTTACAAAACCAATTTTGTGCTTCAGTAAGTCAGTAAAAAGTAGTTAGGAGTATTCAAATCAATAAAATGATAAGGGTACCCAAATTTTTGCACCGGTCAAATTTTGGTTTAATGCATATTGCACATTTTCTGTTAGTACAATAAACCTCATTTCAATCCTGAAATATTACTGTGTCCATCAGTTATTAGATATATCAAATTGAAATGGCTGTTGCAAACACCCAAATGTTTAGAACTAAAAATGATTAAGATTAATAGGGGTGCCCAAACTTTTTCATATGACTGTATAATAATTAGACAATGATATTCCTGTAGGAGTCAAAGGAGGACACCCAGTGATGGAATAAGTGAATTTCCTCGGGGTACCCCTACCAAATAATATTTACCAAAGGACAAAAAACGTCCTAAGGATCTAAGGATGCAGACAATGTTGCATGAAGACATGTAGTCATCTTCACAGAGTGTTGAGGCTCCAGGTGGGTTTCCAAAGCTTCCCTGGGTGCCACGGTACCCTTGTTGGGATTAGGTGGACGAGGTGCAAATGAAGCTAGATGAATAGTGCATCACAATGTTATGCTTGAACCCTTAAAGAGTTTCTCCAAGCTAAACATAATAACTTAATTTTCTAATTAGGCCGGGGGGAGGAGAAAAAAAAAAACATACCTGTTCCCGACGCTCCGGTGTCTTCCCAAGGTGATCCAGTCCTGCAGCTCGGCTGTCTTCTTACTGTGGAATTTCACACCAGAAATTCCGGTTCCCAGTCAGCAGTCACATGACTGCTGAGGCCAATCAGCGGCCTCAGGAAGGGAACCAGGAACGTCACTTGTAGTGACAGCCCCGGTTTCCTTTTGAGGCTGCTGCTTGGCCTCAGCGGTCACATCCGACAGGTACTTCCTCCAGAAGACAACAATGGAGCTGCAAGACCGGACCGCACGGGGAAGCGCCAGAGCACTGAGGACAGGTGAGTATGGTTTTCTTTTATTTTTTTCACCTCCCCCAGCCAAATTAATAAATAAAATTTTAGCCTGGACAACCTCTTTAAGGATACTGCCAATTTTTGGGAGCACTTGGCATTCTTATTGGTACCATTTTGGGGTCCATACAATTTTTTGATGGCTTTTTTATTTTTTGGAAAGTGAGATATTTGTTGATGTTAGTTGACATTACAATGCATTATTCCTGTCTGGAAATATTAGCTGTAGACTCACAGCTACCATAGCAATTGGCACCCTGGCACCGCACTGACACCTGCTGCTAAGCCCAGTGCTATAAATGTACAATAGCTGCTGTACATTTATGACAACATATATGTCACTAAGGTGTTAAAAGAGATACTCTAGGATATTTATTTTTCTCATTAAAGGGGTATTCCACTTGTTTTATTTACTCCCTAGAATGACTTAAAAATCGCAAAGTCTGTATACTCACCTACTCTTGTTGAGCATTGGCCCACATCTGCCAATCAATGGCTTAGAGCTGATGTTTTATATTAACAGAGACTTGTTCTTAAATTTTGTGCTACGTGTGCTTCGTATAAGTGCTTTATGCACCCTATGTATTAGTGATGTGAGCCCTGATATGTAGCATGTGTGTTATGTGTCTTAAGTGGTGTGTGTGCAGCATATTTTATACAGAATGTACAAGTGTGTGTGTGTGGGGGGGGGGGGTGCTGTATGTGGCTTATGGCCTATGTATAAGTGTCATGTATATGGTATGTACACCATGTATTAGTATCATGTGTACTGCATATGTTTTATTCATATTCCGCAGCGCTTTAATAAAAGAGGGCCAAGGGCTGGGCCCACAGGTTCAGCAGGTACACGATGACACACACACTGTTTTAATTCCCAGGAACAATGTTTACTGAGTAAAGCAATGAAGAGAGATCTGGGAAAATATGCATCAAGGTATTAACAGAGAGAAAAATACAAAATGCTATGGAACAGATTATTTCAGCAAACCAATACTATACCCCTTAGTTCCCACAATTACTTAAACAGGTAATGGATTCAAGTCCTTTAAGAACGCAGTTTTCCTGGACCGGTCCCTTGTCGGGGTACACCTTAAGTATTGCGCAATACTATTTGTAATCCAATGGTTAAATTGTAATTCACAGGCAAATGCTGTCTTCCCCTTCAAGTACAGTTATAGGCCTTGCTCCAGCTCCCTGTAGTGCAACACTTAAAAGACAGGCCAGTCTCTCCAATGATAAGGTGTCAGAGTAAGAGTCCCTTATATAACTACCACCACGTGGTCTATGCAGATGCGGCCAAGCCATACTCACAAGTCCTTGAGGCCTTTACTTTGCGTAGCCACTTTATCTTCTGTGCTTCAGGGGTGTCTTGACTCCGTCCTCAGCCAGCACCACAGTCACTGTGTCTTACAACTCAGTCCTCCGCCAGCACCAAGACTTTACCTGCAGTCAGCTTAGCTCAGGCCTACATCCAGCACAAAGCTCTCTCCAGCACAGCACACCTCAGGTTTTTAGTTCCAGATCCTTCTCCACACCACCCCTCCCTTCCTGTTTCCTGCTGGGTGATGATGCAGATCCCTATCTCCAGTGGGAGGCATCAAAACTGCAATCCTAGCTCACTGCCATACTTGTAGAAGTCCAACACGTTCCAGTAACTATCTATAATCAGACTTTGAACCCTAGAACAATATTTACATTAATTACATTAATACTTATGGGCAGTTTATTACTTTGCTGCCACCTACTGACCAAAGTTAGTTACTGCAGATGTATTGCTTCACAACCTTACATTACAGCCATTGACAGTCACTGTCCCATATAGGGCTCACAATCTACATTCCCTACCAGTATATCTTTGGAGTGTGGGAGAAAACCGGAGTACCCGGAGGAAACCAACGCAAATACAGGGAGAACATACAAAAACCTTGCAGATTTGAATCCAGGACTCCAGCATTGCAAGGCTAACCACTGAGCACTGAGGTGCATAATAACTCTGGTATAAACCATGTCTGTGACGTCATTGAAGAGGGCTGAAAATGAGTCTTCGATCATTAAAAGATCTGAAAAGACCCCAGAGTATAATATTAGTTCATGGGTGGTGTACGCCCAAAATTTTGGGTTCTGTTGAGCCCGAAATTTTTGAAATATTTGCAATGAACACCATAGGGGACATGATGGGACATAATACTGTGTGGAGGGGCCACTATGGAACATTATATTGTGTGGAGTGTCCACTATATGACATTATACTGTGTGGAGGGGCCACTATGTGGCATTATACTGTGCGCAGGGGCCACTATGGGACATTATACTGTGTGGAGGGAACGCTATGGGATATTATACTGTCTGGACGCCACTTTGGGACATTATAGTGTGTGTAAATGGGGCCTTATACTGTGTGGAGGCCAGAAAAGGGGGCACTATGCTGTGGAGGGGGCCCAAGTCAAAAGTTTGCTATGGTTTTTTAGAAAAATTTGCCAGTTTTGATGACTTCTAAGAGCTACAGGCTTGTTATTTGGGAGACAAAGTGGCTGTGTTAGCCTAGTTCAAAAGTGAAGAATTGGCTTTAATAAAAAAAAAAAAATCCACAAGAATTATCCCTTTATGAGAGCAGAATGCCACTCAACAATGCATTGGTGCAGGAAGAAGCAATGGTGGGGTTGTTTGTTTTATTTTCTTATTATTATGTCAACAGATTGGTACTGACAACTATAGAATTTGAAGACAAATTTGTGGTATGCTGTCAGTGTACCTGCCACTTGAAAAGTGAAGTGGTAAAGAATTGACTTTTATCCCTTTATATGCCTTCTTTCTTATTGATGTATGTATGGCATGTGCCCTATGTATACAGTGGTTTGAAAAAGTATTCATACCCCTTGAACTTTTTCACATTTTGTCACCTTACAATCACAAACTTAAATGTATTTTATTGCGATTTTCAGTGATAGACCAACACAAAGTAGCACATAACTGCGAAGTGGAACGAAAATGATACATGGTCTTCAATATTTTAATCAAATAAAAATATAAAAAGTGTGATTTTCCAAAAGTATTCAGCCCCCTGTACTCTGATATATCCTAAATAAAATCCAGTGCCCACAATTGCCTTCAGAAGTCACTTAATTAGTTAATAGCGTTCAGCTGTGTGTAATTTAGTCTCAGTATAAATACACCTGTTCTGTGACGCCTCAGTGGTTTGTTAGTGAACAAACAGCATCATGAAGAGCAAGGAACTCACCAGACACGTCAGAGTTAAAGTTGTGGAGAAGTTTAAAGCAGGGTTAGGTTATAAAAACATATCCCAAGCTTTGAGCATCCCAAGGAGCACTGTTCATTCCATCATCCAAAAATAAAAAAAAAGTATTCTACAACTGCAAACCTACCAAGACATGGCCGTCCACCTAAGCTGACAGATTTAGCAAGGAGAGCACTGGTCAGAGAAGCAGCCAAGAGACCCATGGTCACAATGTAGGAGCAGCAGAAATCCACAGCTCAGCTGGGAGAATCTGTCCACAGGACAACTATAAGTCGTGCACTCCACAAATCTGGACTTTATGGAAGAGTGATAAGAAGAAAACAATTGTTGAAAGAAAGACATAAGAAGTGCCATTTGCAGTTTGACACAAGCCATATAGGGGACAGAGCAAACATGTGGAAGAAGGTGCTCTGGTCGGATGAGACCAAAGTTCAACTTTTTGGCCTAAATGCAAAGCGCTGTGTGTGACGAAAAAGTAACACTGCTCATCACCCTGAACACACCATCCCCACTGTGAAACATGGTGGTGGCAGCATCATGCTGGGGGGAGGCTTTTCTTCAGCAGGGACAGGGAAGCTGGTCAGAGTTGATGAGACAACGGATGGAGCTAAATACAGGGCAAGCCCGGAAGAAAACCTGTTGGAGGCTGCAAAAGACTTGAGACTGGGAAGGAGATTCGCCTTCCAGCAAGACAATGATCCTAAACAGACAGCCAGAACTACAGTGGAATGGTTTAGATCTAAGAATATTCATGTGTTAGAATGGCCCAGTCAAAGTCCATTATTAAAAAATAATGACATAATTTGGCACCCCATGTCAACTTTTTTGCTACATTGCAGATTCATATTGAAGACATGAAAACACATGAAGAAACACATATGGCATTAAGCAGTGTAGATTATTTGAACTGCAGAGTTAAGGAAAAACAGACAAGTGCCCAGCATCTCTGGGAACTCCATCAAGAAAACCAATCCTAGTGACTACCTCTATAAGCTAACTTATTGGCTACTTTGGTAGGGGGCTACTTTGAAGAATCTAAAATCTAAAGCATATTCTGTTTTTTTTAACACTTTTTTATTTACTACTAATTATATATGTATTTCTTGATATTTTTTGTCTTCAATATGAATCCACAATTCAGAAAAAAATGAAGTAAAATCATAAAATTAAAAGTTGTGTAAGTAGTGGGTGGCTTGTGTCCTTTGTAGCTGGTGTGTGATGCAAGTAATGTGTCAGTGGCTTCTGTACAGAATGTTATACTTTGTGTGCTGCATGTATGTTTATCATACTTTGTTGCCATTGGCACAAAGGGGACCAGGTACATTTCTTTTACAGGGCCTCTTTACTATCAGTGTGTCTTAAGTGTTTATTCTAGAGCATACATGAAAGGACTATTGCTTGCATAGATTTCTGGCATTATTTAGGCTCTGGGAAACAGGCGGACCCCCATCGATCTAAAATTGATGGACTATGTTAATAATAATCCATTCATTTTTAAAAGGCAGATAACCCCTTAAAATTGGCATTCCAGTACCTTTGTGTTGATGACCTGTCCTCAGGATAGGTCATCAATAAGAGCTGTGTGGGGATCCAACATCTGGGACCCCTGCTGATCAGCTGTTTGCAGGGACCTTGGCACTAGGGTGAGCGCCGTGACCCCTTCACTATTTACATTGCACAGTATCTGTTTTATAGTAACTGTGCAATGTAATTGCAGCCTTTAATAACATTGCATGGTGTGCAATGTAAATAGCAAAGGGGTCAGGGTTCCCACAAGCACCAAGGTCCCTTTAATCCCTTTAAACAGTGAATCAGCAGGGGTTCCAGGTGTTGGACCTTCCACTGATCTCTTATTGATGTCCTGTTCTGAGGATAGGTCATCAATAGCAGGTAATAGGAATAATCCTTTAGAGGGTTAATCACTGTGGGGCACACATTCCAGCTGCATGACAATTGTCAGGGAAAGCCTGACACCCAGACCGCTGTCTCCAATCTAATGCTATCTAATGCCATAACATTGCTATTAAAGGAGTTCCCTCCTTTAATAGCTCCACTTATATATAATAGTTCCTTCCTTATAATGGCCCCCTTATAAATAATAGTTTCCTCTTATAATACCCCCTTATATATAATAGTTCCTCCTTACAATAGCTCCCCTTATGTATAACAGTTCCACCTTTATATATAATAGTTCCTTCCTTATAAATAGCCTCCCTTATAAATAATAGTTCCCTCCTTATAATAGGCCCTTTTATGTATAATAGTTCCTCCTTATAAATTATAGTTCCCTCTTTATATATAATAGTTTCTTTCTTATAAATATCCCCCTTATAAATAATAGTCAACTCCTTATAATAGGCCCTTTTATATTTAATAGTCCTCCTTATAATAGCCCCCCTTATATATACAATAATAGTTCCTCCATTATAAATAATACCCCCATATATAATAATCCTCTCCTCAAAATAGCCCCCTCATATATTAGTTCCTCCTTTATAAATAATAGCCCCTCTTATAAATAATAGTCATAAAACTAACCCTTATAATAGTCACCATTTTATATAGCAGTGTCCCCCTTAAATATGTTTCACACTATAATAGTCCCCCTTATATATATTTCCTCTTTATAATAGTTTCTCCCCTTTATAAATAATAATCTTTCAATAGTTCCCTACTTATAATATCCTCCTTATAAGTTATAGCCTACCTTTGGCTTTTCAGAAAACAATAGATTTTCCACTCACTTTGTTGCGATCTCCTGCTGAATGGAGCAGCTGAAGCCTCTCTCCTCTTTTTCGTTGCGTTTTATAGTCCAGCAAAAGTCTATAAGTAGGCAGCTGGTTGCTCACTATGTGATCTAGCCTCCCAGTAAATGACAGTTTGGTGAACCATTGACTTCCAGGCATATAGTCTTGTAACACTTCTGACATGCCCGCACCTTCTTTGGGTGGTCATGATGCACTCTTCACAATCAATTATGAGGCTTAGGCTCTCTGTCTGATGCAGCTCTCTCACCACAAGCAAGTGACAGGTGACTCTTATGAAGATATGAGGTCTCTCTCCAGTGGTTAGCTGTATCTTAGTAGCAGGCGTCACGGATGTGCTCCTGACTGGTGCTGCATTCACCACCTGTTACTGTGGCCTAACATTGCCTTAGCTATCCACCCATATGTACTTTTAATAACAGCTTTAATTTTATGCTCTTCATCTTTTCTTTAACACTATAACTTATTTATAAAACTGAAAGAACTACTAATAAAACTCCCTTTGACAATGACCGTCGGCAGTTTTAAAGGCCCTGATACTGAGCATTATCTGTACTCTTGATCAAATTAAATCTCTCATTATATGTAAGAAATATCACCAAAATCTATGAAATAATTTTTTTTTTCTGTACAGAAGAATTGTTGTAATATCATTATTTTCCAGTGCAGTGAATAAGAATAGAAGTGACTCTTTTGTGTGCAGGACAGGTTTCTGCCCTGTGTGACCTCCTTCCCATTGTATTGATTAAATGCAAGTTTTTGCAATTGAAGTATTAGTGAAAATCTAATATTTTACCAGTGAGCGACACAATCTTGCTGTATAGAAATGATTGTTTTCTGTGTTCATTAAAAATAAGGGGTTTACATTTACACATATGATTTATATCTCACTGCCTTAAAGAAAAGAAGGCAGATTTCATAAAGGGTGAATTCATGGCTGAAGAAAAGCGATGCGGTTTTATAACATAACTTGAGAGATGGATGCACTGAGCTAAAGCCTCGTTAGATTTGTTGCTATGTATAAGAATGATATAAAGACAGGCATATCAAGACTTATTGCTCAGATATTATAATTTATTATCTTTCTGCTAGAAGATACATGGATCACCAAGTTTTCTCGCACACTGAGAACCAGTTATATAGCTGTAGATTTATTTCAATATCTTCTTGCTAAAACAAATGATACATAGATTCTTAAGTTCTGTCAGTGTGAGGAAACTTTTAACTACATATTTTATGTGTCAATTTACCAAGACATAGCATCCTGTAAATAGACATTTCTTCTACAACTTTTTAGAATTTTCTTTTCAAAATATTTTTACCCTTGTTTTATTCTATGTATATTTTATGTCTTACAGCATGAGGTTGTCAGCCTAAATGGGATGTACATTTCTGGAATCCAAATCCAAAATCCCTCTATGACAGCAAGATAATGACTTAAAGGAACATAAAACTTCGATAAAAGTGATACAAGTAAAAAGAAGAAAAACTCGACCAAACTGGTTGTCATTATGTAAGATTTTCAGTATGTTGTGTGACAAAGTGTCTTGGAAAAACTTTGCAGTAAACACAGATGTTAATTTCCTGCTGATCTTCTCCTTTTTTGTTTGGCAGGTGGTTGAGGAGGTAGATCTTATTCAGTGGGGAGTAGATTAGCGTTCCTGGTCTCCTATTGTACTGAGAACAGTGGTACTCTCTGTACAGCTAGATACAGGATTATGAGAAGAATGAAAGGGAAATGGCTAACTGCCTTGAAAACTTATAACAGTATATATTTTTCATTGTAAAAGTATTTAAGAAGAGAAATATATGAAGAGAGGAAACCCTGATATTTTTACTTTTTGAGCTTTTTATGCAAACTAAGGAGGGTCTAGGCAAGATATATGCAACCGTCCCAGAACATAACTGACTATGACATACAAGACCATAGACAAATAAAGTAGTTGTAAATGAACACAAGTAAATGTGGTTGAAGAGAACTAGTTGACTTCTAACAGGGTTACCTATTTCATATGTTAGGCAGGCAGGTCATTGTAGTTACAGTGGGGAAAAAAAAGTATTTAGTTATTTTCCACCATAATTTGCAAATAAATTCTTAGAAAATCAGACAATGTGATTTTCTGGATTTGTTTTCTCATTTTGTCTCTCATAGTTGAGGTCTACCTATAATGACAATTACAGGCCGCCCTCAGCTTTTTAAGTGGGAGAACTTACACAATTGGTGGATGACTAAATACTTTTTTTTCCCCACTGTATCTGTCAGCTGCTTCACCCTACTAAAAGACAGTCCTGTATCTGTGAATAATACACCAATTCCAACATATGGAGAATTAATTTCGTATCAGGATCAGTTAGGCATTATCTGTCAGATGCCCAAACAGAATGTTACATAGTTATGGGCAAACTTCACAAGATTCGTTTTGTGAGTACTTGTGGGATTCGCATAGAAGTTTTGGTTTTGACCAAATTTGTTCAGTTTGAGTTTCAGTAGTGCTATTATTATACTCAGAGGTTCACCTTTTCTCACCTCTCTGGGGCTCAGTCATGGCATTAGGCCTTCTTTCCTGGTGATTTATGGCCACTTCTGGCCTCCTGTGTAATGTCAGTGGCCCTTGGGGATTGTTGAGGCCTCTGATTGGTCTTGTTAACATCATGGCACTTGCATCAAAGGTAAGGAAAGGTGGGTATGATCAAATTATTATTTTTCTGCACCTCTCTTAGGCCTCTGATTAATATTATTATTTTAAGACCTCAGAGTATAATAACAATTCATGGGTGGCAAATCCCAAAAATATTGGGTTCAGCTGAATCCAACATTTTTGTAAAAGAACTCGTAAAAAACTCTGCTTGTTATAAGCTGGTTTGCTCATCACTACTGTTACAGCATGTCTTAAAACAACCAATTTGAGGTAACCCAACTAATGGAAAAGCAAGGATTTTATTTGTTCATATGTACAGTATATATATAGATAAGGTTGAACACATGAGCTAAAATGTTGTATGAACACATGTGCTGGAAAATAGTATGTTGTGTTGTTGGCTTTTCTGCATTTCATGAATTACCCATGGTACTAAGAAGTGAGCATGCATTCAGCCCCTATTTGTGTGAAGAGTTTTGCACTTTTGCTTTTATTGTTGATAAGCAAGTAGCCAATGTAATGATCGGTACTCCGTGAATCATATCTGTGCACATGGAGCAGGCAATTGCCTGAAACAGCCAAGTGAAAAAAGAAGATCCCTGCACTGACTTAATGAATGTTTCTCCTGTTTATTCCACAAGCTTCTTATACGCAAGTACATACAAGGACGCAATTTGGCCCATCCAGAGCCTTTCTCAACCGCTTATATAAGCAGTTGACCAAACCTCTGGACGGGCCAAAATGTGTCCTTGTGTTTCCTTCCTTGTAAGAAACTTATAGAATAAACGGGAGAAACCTTCATTAAGTCAGTGTCAGGATCTTCTTTTTTTCACTGTTGCTAAGCAAGAGCCACAATGTGGGGGACACACAACCTATAGCTTACCCTTTATCTAGAATCATGATAGAAGCAGCAAGAAAAGGTAAAAGTATGAAACCAACACAGAATGCAGATCACCTGTTTTTGCTGCAGCTCCAGCCAACAACACCTGGGAAATGGCTGTTTTTTTCTGACAGAGGTTTGTCTGTTTTTATTCATGTAGTATTTTACCTCACGGTCAGTCAAAAGAATGGTGGTCTATGGACAGTTTTTGTCAATGAAATTGCACTCTTACATAACAGTCCTTTGTTCTGGCTCATAGATGGGGTTCTGCAGATTGTCTGAGTTCTATCCTTCTACATATACTTTAGTTGAGTGAGGAAACAGAATCCATAATCTAAACCCCATCTATGACAACCATATGCCCTGATACTCCTAATAGGGCATATGGACAGGGGTTAATTTGAGACAAGTCCTTTAATGGAAACCCCCAAAATCCTTTTGTTTTGAGCTGCTTTTTCCTTTAAACAAAACCTAGCTTTGGATTATGGTAAAACTACATGTACATGATTATCTTTACAATTTATTCTTTATTACCATCCACATATGAAACTTGGAACAGGTTGAGTTGGTGTTGTTGGTAATATGCAGCTTTGTATAATTTATCTCACATATATTCTATTTGTAGCTGACTCATAATCCATAATATATGCAACAAATCAGTTACCCAAATGCAAAACAACCATGTTTTATTTCATTGAAATCACCAGTTTTCTTTTTATCTATTGCATCAATAAAAACCTAATTTTTTGAAATACATTTTTATTTGGATAATTCTTTTGTATACTACATATTCACTTGTAAAGTGAAAGAAAATGAAATGTGCAAAGGACTAATCGAACTGAATATTCATTTTCCTACTAAAGCAACAAACTGAGCGACAAGAAAAGAAAAAACTGTTTTTCTCCCCAGCAGTAACAAAATATTAAATCAGATTGAATTGTTCTGTTAAATTGATAATCTTTGCTGCAGGTGCTTTAATGTTTACATCTTTTTACACAAATGTCAAACACTGAGGAAATAAAATAGAATTATGAAGATAAAAGAAAGTTGATAATCTATCATAATCCACATAAATAAGACAAACAGGTTTCATTTATTCAGTACTTGAGCAAACAACAGTTCCGCATGCAGTAAGCTTAACATCCATGAGTGCCTTTTGATAAAAAATAATAATGTACAGCAGATATCCGGCCCATTCTGAAGCATGGTCACAGATTTAAATGGCTGTTTTCATGTTTGTTTTGTAATACAAACAAAAGGATCTTTAAAACAAATTTAGCTTTATGTATTATGTCATATTAAATCATTGGTTTTCCATCCTAAGTGGAATTGTGAATCCTCATTTTATGATGAATAATCAAAGTTTATGTTCACTAAACAAGAGAGAGATGGATTAAATGTTCTACAAAGAGTAGATACAGAAAGTCTCCATAACCTGAAACGTCAGGGCCCTCATCTACAATCTGTAACTAGTCCTTTACCTACCATGTGTCATATATAATTCTGGTGTCTTTTTATGTACCGGAGGGGCATTTGAGTCCCATGAGGCTCCAGGGCGTGGGTCTAATTGCTACCTGTAAACATCTTACTGCTAGTCCCTTGGTCCAGCTCTGATAGAGCTCTTCCCCTATGTTGTACAGGAATCTCATAATCAAAATTGGCCCGTGAATCATGGAAAGACTGTAGGGGACGGGGAGGGGGAAGGAGGGAGAAAAGCAGGCCCTTCTGTTATGTTGAGTAAACAAAGCAGAACCGCACTCCAAAAAAGGTTATGCTTCTAGATAATTTAATAAAGGTGCAACGTTTCGGGTTGTGAATCCTTCATCAGGCTGGGAAGATATACAGAGATCATAGATGTCAATGAATACAGTATTACATTATATACAAAAACAATAATTGACTGTATATAGATATGAAAGTAAATATAGCCATTTCTGGATTGAGACTTCTGTTATGGGTAGCTCATTTTCATTACTGTTATAGGGACTCTTCTCTTCTATGAATGCCACTGCTTTAGATCTTTCATCTACATCAAGTCAGCATATACTGTAGCAGATGCATTTTAACTCCTATTACAGCTACGGATCTATGTAAAGACATACACACGTGGACAAAATTGTTGGTACCCCTCGTTTAATGAAAGAAAAACCCACAATGGTCACAGAAATAACTTGAATCTGACAAAAGTAATTTGCCAAACTACATGTTGACAAGCCACAAAGCTTCTGGGAGAATGTCCTTTGGACAGATGAGACAAAAATCAAAATTTTTGGGAAGGCACATCAGCTCTATGTTCATAGACAGAAATGAAGTATATATGGAAAAGAACACTGTCCCTACTGTGAAACATGGAGGAGGCTCTGTTATGTTCTGGGGCTGCTTTGCTGCATCTGGTACTGGGTGTCTTGATCCTGTGCAGGGTACAATGAAATCTCAAGACTATCAAGGGATTCTAGAGAGAAATGTGCTACCCAGTGTCAGAAAGCTTGGTCTCAGTCGCAGGTCATGGCTCTTGCAACAGGATAATGACCCAAAACACACAGCTAAAAACACCCAAGAATGGATAAGAGGAAAACATTGGACTATTCTGAAGTGGCCTTCTATGAGCCCTGACCTAAATCCTATTGAGCATCTTTGGAAGGAGCTGAAACATGCCGTCTGGAAAAGGCAACCTTCAAACCTGAGACAACTGGAGCAGTTTGCTCATGAGCAGTGGGCCAAAATACCTGTTGAGAGGTGCAGAAGTCTCATTGACTTTTAAATTTTGTTGAAGCATGGTTGAAAAGCAATGTCTGACTTTCATTTGTTCATTTTCATAGAATTTTTATATATTATTACTTTTGTCAGGTTCAAGTTATTTCTGTGACCATTGTGGGTTTTTCTTTCATTAAACGAGGGGTACCAACAATTTTGTCCATGTGTGTAAGTCCAAACATAGCAGGCAGAGACTAAAGCATAGTTCAGACTTCCAGACCATAGAACAACATAGCTCTGGCCAGACAGACCACAGAAGGATAGTAGTCCAAAGACTGTGACTTAAAAGTACAGATAAACTAGAGCATTGCTTAGTCATACAGAAAGAAGGACATTTGTGCCCTCAGAGATATATAAAAGTGTGACTTGAAGCTTCTGGGCCCCAATGCAAAATCTTTAATAGGACCCCTACCTACCTTGTGCTGTTTAGAATAGTGGTATATTTATGTAGCAGATTGACATTTAGGTCCCCCTCAGGGTCCAGTGCTCGATAGCTACTGCTACAGCTGCACCTAGCTAAACCCCTGAACACATTGCTTTAGGATACAAAAAGTACATTTGTCCAAAAAATGCCTAACAAAAAAACACAAAAATGCCTAACAAAACTGAAGCATTGCACAGGCAATGAGTGGCTAGAGAAGTAGATTTTTAAACAGGCAGACGGAAGGAAACTTTCAGGTAAGCATACTAATCCTTAAAGAAATAAGAGTGTGTACAGAAGTAACCAATTGACTAGGTGAGCTACATAGGAAATAATAATATAGGAAGTAATAACTTTTATTTCTCTTTCTTGCTGGACCTACTTCTATCTTTGGCCAAACAAGCTGAATCACAAACTGGATGTGTGATTCCAACTAAGGGATATTCTAATAATTTTATATTATTTCCTATCAACTGGATAGGGGATAACAATGTTATGTTGTGGGTCTGACTACTGGAACCCCCGCGATTACTGCTAATGCATTCATTCTTTATGGGTCTGCCAGAGACACTGGCACATTGCACTAAGCTATAACAGTCCAAATGTAAATGGAGTGACCATACATGTGCATCTGGCTACTCCATTCAGATGGCGTATACTACACTCTTGTTCACATGATTGATGGGGAGTTATCCTCTAACCATTGGATAGGGAATAACTTTAAATCTACTATAATGACAGACTCTTTTTAACTTAGTACAGTGTACTGTAGAAGAAGAAAAGTGATAAAAAATGTACTATAAGCTAAAATTTTAATTTGAAGATTGGATCTCATTACAGACAACTCTTTAATAGGGAAGTTGCCTCTGAGCTGTCAGGGAAAACAGCTTTGAGACATATAGTGTACATCCTCTGCAGTGGCAGCTGCAGGGGAAGTGTAGTAATACATGGCGGTCATTCGACTATTGGATAACTTTGTTCCCTAAATAAATAAGTTAATATGAATTATAAACCATTACACACACAATTGCCCAATTTTGTTCTTCTTAACTGGAGAAGAGAGAATTATTTATCTCACTATAATGTCCATAACTCCAATAAGTGTACAGCATAAACTGAAATGGTAAAACAACAAATCTTCAGTATAGAAAGCAGGTTTATTAATGCTTGTATTATATCTACAGTAGTTTTATTTGAATTAATTTTTATAACTTAAGTCGATAATAGAGTCATATTTTAAGAATTCTGTTAAAAAATTGCTAAGCAAGTAACTGAGCAAATTTGTAATTTATACGTATAGTTAAACTTACATAATGTTTTTAAATGGTGGCATATTTTATTTGAAAAGTATTTTCTTAAATTAAAAACTGAGTTACAATGCAATAAATTTGTAATAGTTATTTTTCAACATTTTTTATCTTTACAGGTTTTAGTTTTATTTTACAATTGCAGCAAAAAAAATGGTTGCTATTCGTACAGTTGAAGCTAAAAAGAAATATAAAGCAGGGTCCGAGCATAAATAAGAAATCCACAATCTTTCTCTAAAAACATAGAGAATGGCTTACAGGATGTGTGCTAGCTTAGCTCCCACTCAAGTGGATAGGAGTTGAGCCACAGTAACTCAGCCCAGACATTACACCGAGATATTGGAGCTGTGCTTCTAAGAGTACATTCACATTGCTCAATTTGGAGCTGAATAAGCTGCAAAACCAGCTCCAACTTCTGCCTGAATTTTGCCTCCTATTCATTTCAATGGGAAGCAAACACTGATTTTTTTCCTCTGGTTGATTTTTTCAGCAAGTGTAAAAAATAAGTCTCATGCTTGAAGAGAATGGGAAGTGGAAAATACTGCCTAGCCAATGCAGAATTTGCAAATTCTGCTGTGGATCATGGCAGATTCAGCAGCAAATTCCGTGGTTCAGCAGCAGATTCCAATTCCTGAGGCCTACTCTGTTCCCTGTGGTAGTTTCTACACCACTAGTTGCTGAGAACAGCTGATTAGTGGAGGTGCTGGGTGTTGGGTGTTCAATCTCAAATGATCTGATATTGATGTTGTATCCTGAGGATTGGCTATCAATATCCATAACCCGGAAAATCCCTTTAAATAAAAGTCCTGCTGACCTTACCAGAGCAGGATAGATACCATGGTAATAAGTTAAATCCTAAACACAGAAACTTTCTGTGATCATGAGATCATGATTTGCAGCGTACAATATAGACCAGATCCGTATTCTCAATTTGTATGGGTTTCAGCATGTCTTAATGGACCTTGCTTTGTGTACTGGAACACAGTTTTCTGGAGCAGAAAAGGGCCTTCCCTAAACTGTTATACAAAATGTCTTGGTATGCTAAAACACTAAGATTTCCCTTCATGCTGGGCTCACACCAGAGCTTTAACTCTATCCCCGATAGATAGATAGATAGATAGATAGATAGATAGAGTGCAAGCAGCGTTTTTCTCTCTGCATTTTCTGTCCTTTTCGGGCGGAAACAGGGTGGAAACCCGGCGGACCCCATTATAGTCTATGGGGTCTGCAGGTTTCCGTGAGTAACCGCTTTTTAAGCGGATTACGTTTCCCTCTTAGGGACCCCCTGTATGGAAACCTGAACGCAGGTGTGAACCTAGCGTCACTGAAACTAAGGGGCCTTGGCCAACCCCATTATTTCTTCTCTACCAAACTTTACAGTTGGCACAATGCTGGGAGGCAGGTAATTTATTCCTGGCTTTCACTAAACCCAGACTCTTCCACAGACCATGTTTCTTCTCCAGAGTCTATTGGCGGCATCGTGCTTTACACCACTCTATCCCACACTTGGCATTGTGCTTGGTGATGTAAATCTTGTATGTAACTTTCAGCCATGGAATCCCACGCCGTGAAGCTTCAGTTTTTGTGCTGATGTTAATGCCAGGGGTGGTTTGGAATGCTGCAGTTTTTGAGTCAGGAGAGCATAGGTGATTTTTATACACTATGCACCTCGGCACTTGGTGACCCCGCTCTGTAACGTTACATAATCTACCACTTTGTGACTACGTTGCTATGGTTCCTAAATGCTTTTCAATAATATCATTCACGGTTGATCTTGGAATATCTAGGGTAGAAATTTCACAAAGTGACATGTTGCAGTGCTGACATTGTATTACAATAGTGAGCTCTTTACAAAAACATATTCTTTCACAGATCTTTGTAAATGCAGATTATGTGGCTATGTTCTGGATTTTATATACCTGTAATAATGGAAATTAATAAAACACCTGAATTCATTAATCTTCCCAATACACTTGTCCAAATTATTTATCTGAGCTAGGAATGAAGCTGAATCTAATGTGATTATTCAAGTTACAGTATTGTAGCAGATTACAATATATTTGCACCAATACCAATAAATCAACATGCCTGATGCGAGCAGATCCCCCTTATACATACTTCCTAGAACTATGACCCGTCAAGGTCCTGTGGACATATTCAGTTGCTTTGTGCTTCTTACACCAAAACATGAGCAGAAGTTCATTAAGGAAAATGGGACATCCCTGGTTCAGACTTGATTTTCTAGGACTTCCCACAGATGGGGAATCTGGAGGCCCTTGGCACGTTTCTTAAACTACTATAATTTTTGAACAGTTTTAGTATTGTCCCAAGGTGCATTATTCCACTGAAGGAGTGTACTTGATATACAACAATGTTTAGGTAAGTAGTATATGTCAAAGTAAGATTTACATGAATTCCAGAACCTAAAGATTGTCAGCAGAACATTGTCAAGAGAAATAACCTGGCTCTGCCGGCTTGTACAGTCTGTTTCAAAGGTAAGTAACACACATGTTGCCCACATGATGCAAATGAAAATGTGATTCATCAGACCTGGTGTCGTTCGGATGCTATAGTACCCATTGAAGGTGCTTTTGCAGTAATAGACCCATACACACTATCAAAGCCTACAATAAGTTTTTTAACAATTTGTGCTTAGTAGCTCTTCCATGGAACTGGAAAATACATGCTAGCTATGTTCCCCACATATCAATGGTCCAGTCCAATTCACTTATAACAGGAAATATGACTATTTCTGCTAGTAATTTTTTATTCATAGATTATGTGTTTTTGGTGGAATGCAATTTAGAAACAAAGAAGTTGTGAACACTTTTTATCTTTTCAATATAACTTGATGATCTGCATCTGCTCTAAGACTTGTCACTATTGCTGTTACCATATATCTCTCAGACAATTTTATTTTCTCAAGTTAAAATTTTATTGTTAAATTAGAACAGAATATTTTTAATGTCAGATTGCAGCCACCTTACGTATTAAGAAATTCCTATTTTGGCTTGCCATATCGCCTTCTAGCTTATGAGAATTGCTCATTAATTTTCTTATCAAGGCTATACCTGAGTTAAATGATGCAGAAATACAAAATGTTCTAGGGTTTTTCTTGTGATAGAACACTTTCAAAAAACATATGGTAGAAGCAAGATGGAGGGTTATTATATTTATTTGGCTCGATACTAAAATACAACGACAACTGAAATTGATTTCATTGGATTGGCACATCAGAAAATCCTTTGCTTTTCTTTCCTATATTACTCTAAGTTGATAGTATCTCCACTTTTCTTACTAACTTTTGCATTGATAGTGACAGTGATGCTAGATGTGGGTTTTATTATTGGGATTCAAAAGTGTAAGCACTGATATATTTAGATATAACATTATGGCAGTGGCTAAAATCTCAATTTCAAATTCTTCAAGGCATATTGTAGATTAAACAAGATGTTTGGTTATTCATAGAAAATCCATCCCATGTCACATAATAGTAGTTTGAGGTTGCATCTTACAGTATTTTTGCCACATTGACATACATCGACATGATGTAGGATAAATCTATTGATATACATAGTTTAAACCATGGTCTAACAGCCAATGTGAATAACCCATTAAAGAAATATTATCCTCTCAAAAATTCACCAATCTAAAGAGGGGAAAGAGACACTAAACCTCTTCACCCCATTTTCTGCAATTTTAAGAAGGCCACTTTTAGCAAAATTTGATGTTGTTACATAATCAATTAAAATAGTAAATTACTTACTTTTATATGACATTGAGAAAGATATTCAAGCATGTCTAGCCAATATTTCAGTAGACATACATTGGTCTGCTCACTATCTTCAAAGTTTCCAACCTGATTTTCAAATGTGTGTTTCCAACTAAAATGGAAATATTTTGATGGCAAATTATAGAATAAGACATTATTTACATGAATATCTCTTGTGGTGACTGCATTTTTATAAAGGATTAGAGGAGTGCATAGTAGTCCACATCACTCACATAAAACATCTAAAAAGAGAATCAACAAAATGTGTATTTTACTTAAAGATAAGAACATGACAATGAATAAAAAATAGCTCAATATATTTAAACATATTTCTATTAATATACATGATACTGTGATAAAACTGATACTGCAATATATAATGCTGCAAATATAACCCCATAATCAAAACTTACAATAATTAACCCACACCCCCCAACAAAAAAAAAATCTTGTTTTTTTACCATGAGCATTGATATTAAAGGTCACTTAACTGGACTCTGTAACAAGAGCTAAGCATATCAACGCAGTACCACAAATAGATACAGTGGGGAAAAAAGTATTTAGTCAGCCACCAATTGTGTAAGTTCTCCCACTTAAAAAGATGAGGCCGGCCTGTAATTGTCATCATAGGTAGACCTCAACTATGAGAGACAAAATGAGAAAACAAATCCAGAAAATCACATTGTCTGATTTTTAAAGAATTTATTTGCAAATTATGGTGGAAAATAAATATTTGGTCACCTACAAACAAGCAAGATTTCTGGCTCTCACAGACCTGTAACTTCTTCTTTAAGAGGCTCCTCTGTCCTCCACTCATTACCTGTAGTAATTGCACCTGTTTGACATTGTTATCAGTATAAAAGACACCTGTCCACAACCTCAAACAGTCACACTCCAAACTCTACTATGGTGAAGACCAAAGAGCTGTGGAAGGACACCAGAAACAAAATTGTAGACCTGCACCAGGCTGGGAAGACTGAATCTGCAATAGGCAAGCAGCTTGGTGTGAAGAAATCAACTGTGGGAGCAATAATTAGAAAATGGAACACATCAAGACCACTGATAATCTCCCTTGATCAGGGGCTCCACGCAAGATCTCACCCCGTGGGGTCAAAATGATCAGTGAGCAAAAATCCCAGGACCACACGGAGGGACCTAGTGAATTACCTACAGAAAGCTGGGACTTATGTAACAAAGACTAACACTCGTGTTTGGAGTGTTGGAGATATGCAACAGCCAGCATTGTCTCTATATTTGCTGGATTGACTGCAGTTCATATTTATGACACTAGATTTAGCTGTTTCTAAATGTTTATCTGTAGACACTCTGTACTTTTGTTGTTTTGATGCTGTTGACATACACTTCCTGCATTTTTAGTGTGTGTGCTGTACTAGATCTGTTATTCACCATGTGAGGTGAACTTTCTCTTACTGCATTCATGTTTCACTAAAGTCTGTTCCTGTTATATACAAATGTCTATCTGGTTTTGACTCTGCCACATCCAGAAATCACACTCTGCAACAGGTTATGGGCCCAGTGATCAAATGAATCTCCAGTGATCAAATGAAGCCCCAGTAACCGGATAAACCCCCAGTAACCAGAAGTGGCCCAGGCAGAGCGAAGTCCAGAACGGAAGACAGTGCGGCAGATGCAAAGATCGATATAAAGAAGCTTCCACAGAGTCATCTCCTGTACAGAAGTAAGACTGTTTTTATATATAAAGGAGGGAGAATGGCCTGTAGTTCTGAACCTAAACTATCAGTGGCCAAGCTGAACAATGACAATTATCAGCTATGGAAATTTAAAGTGGAAATGCTATTATCCAGGGATGACTTGTGGGAAGTTATCACTACAGAGAGACCACAAGATGATTATCAGGACTGGGACAGGAAAAACAGACGGCATGGGCCACTATAAGCTTACTAGTAGAAGATGATCAGCTTATTCACATACGCAGTGAGAATACAGCGAAAGGCATGTGGGATGTACTGAAAAGACTGCATGAGAGATCCAGTTTAAACAGCAAGTTGTTTCTGCTGAGGAAACTCTACAAAATGAGGCTTAACAGAGAGCAGGACATGCAGGAGCATATAAATGCCATGCTGGAAGTGATCACACAACTCACATCAGTCGGTGTTAATATAACAGACAGTCACGCCGCAGCCATTTTATTATGCAGTTTACCTGACACATACACTGCACTGATCAATGCGCTGGAGACACGGCCTGAGACAGATCTGACACTAACATTCGTAAAGACCAGCCTCATAGATGAGTATCAGCGAAGAAAGGAGTTTTCACACGACTACACAGAAACTCACTCCAAGACAGCTCTTAAAGCTACAGAAACAAGGTTACACAGGGAGGAAACCAGAGTGTGCTTTAGATGCCACAGACAAGGACACATAAAGAAAGACTGCACTATATGGAAAGCAGAGCAGATGAGGCAGCATCCCTCTTATACTAAGCAGAAAGTCAAAGCCACAATTTCTGATTCAAGTAAAGGGAAGTGGAATGCCACATTTAAAGTGACAGACAACCATAAATTGCAAGGCTAGTGCATTGACTCTGGAGCAACCAGTCACATGACAAGTGATAGAAGTTTTTTCACAGAACTTGATCTGAATAACAAAGAGACTATTTACCTCGCAGATGGGAGTAAAATATGTGCAGAAGGATATGGGAATGGAACCCTTGTATGCCCCAATGATGCGGGACACAATTTAGCAATACCAGTAAAAGATGTACTTTATGTTCCTGATCTAGAAGGAGGACTCTTATCTGTGAAGCGTCTGACAGCCAAAGAACTCACTGTAAAATTGCAAGGTGACAAGTGTTCTATCCTAGTCGGCAAGCAGATGATAGCAAGTGCCAAGCTGGATGATCATCTATATCACCTCAACACAGTGAACGAGCAGGTGAGACAATGCACACATAAGCACAATGATTGTATACACGTGTGGCACAGGCGTTTAGGTCACAAATTACAGGACTATGTAGTAAGGGCAAGTAAGTTTCAGAGAAAACCTCTCATACTTTGGAGTGACAATGGAGGTGAATTCACAGGACATAAAATACAAGAGTACTTAAAGCAGAATGGAATAGAGCATCAAAAGACAGTCCCCTACACACCAGAGCAAAACGGGGTAGCTGAAAGAAAGAACAGAACTCTGACTGAAATGATCAGATGCATGCTGACAGACTCTGGATTACCACAAAAATATTGGGGTGAAGCAGCAATGACAGCCACTTATTTGCAAAACAGAAATGAAATACTGCCAAGAAGGAGAATGTTCATATGAAATTTGCTCCTATCAACTAAATAAAGATAAAACTATGCAAACATTTTTATGAAAAGGCAACGATAAAAGGCGTTAAAATGAAACATTTTGTTCTCCTCACAAAGATATTAAAGATTGACAGTACAAGGGTTAAGTGAATTACATTTTATTTACATGCAGCACATTCTGATTTAAAAACAGAAAGATCAAGAAAAAACTTTGCAAAGCATAAAGCATATTTCTATTCAGAGCATTGAGAATGCAGTTCCTATCAAAGCAATTTGCAAATTATATCACAAGCTCCTGCAATGATACAGGATATAAATCATACTGACTGCTGCATATTGTTGGTTTCTATCTGCTGCTAAAAACACATTTCCAGGTTCCCAGTTCTGTAAGAGTAAATATAAAAATGTTTTATATATGTAGCAGCGAGTCATTTATTATGTGGCGTAATTAATTTTCTCTGCAGTTCCTCCACTTTATCGACATAATAATAGTGTCTAGTTCTATATAGCCTTCCTGTAGCTGATGTAACATCTAGGAATCTTGAGTTCAAGATCATCACTAATTTCAATAGTGCCTATTCTTTTGCTTAAAGGGGTTATCCACTTTTTTTTTAACCCCTAGGGAGGCTTAAAATAACACACATTATGTACTCAGCTGTCTGTTTGGCCGGCAATCCAGCAGAGAGACTCTGCTTGAATCCGCAGTCTTTCCTTACCTCCTGCCGCACACAAGTGCAACAGCCTATCCGTGGCCAAGCGGCAATGTTCCATTTGAATAAATAATCACTGATCAGCCACTGATTGGCTGAGGTGCTGCTATGCAGGCCAATGTTCATAAATACTGGAGACCCAAATGGCAACACCCCGGTGGCTCCCCAGGCACACAGACAGGTGCGTATATAGTGTTTGCTATTTTATGCCTCCTTAGGGGTTAAAAAAAGGAAGTGGAACACCCCTTTAAAGCTTGGACTATATTCACATTGCTAATGTTCTGTCCGTTGTGTGCAGGACATTATCTTCTGTTGAAAAAAATAAATAAGCACAATGGAAGAAAGCTTCCATCTTGTTTTTAACATTACAGTGAATAGTCAAAAGCAGGGTGCACCATAATTCTTCATGATGTCAGGTTTTCAGTTCGTTGTTCTAATCATATGATGGATCATGACATCAGACAGAACAAGGACAGTGTGACTTTCTAGAACATGGGCGTCATTTGTATTCCACATGGATGACAGTATGTTATATTGAAATAAATTAGTCAAATACAGATTCAGAAATAGACTTACTTTAAAGGAAAAGTCCACTTCCATGTGTTTCATTAAAGGGGATGTCCAATAAGCACTCATTCTCTATCTACAGGATAGGGGATAAATGTCAGATTTCTGCGAGTCCCACTGCTGGGATCCCACCACACAAGAATTAGAGGCCTCAAGTCCCCTGTTTAAGGTTTAAGGGATCACCCAAGAGTAAGATTATGTACTGTAACCAAATGTAAGGTTACGGATATAAGGCATAGGGAAAGTCACATGGACACCTAGTGGTTAAAAGCAGGAACAGTTTTTTTCTTTATATTTTATTACTCGTTATTAACATAACAAAGCCTTGTCTAAGTCATATTTTTCACAGGTCAATGTTTCTCGGTCTCGGTCTCCTGACCTTAATATCATTGAGCCACTCTGGGGATATCTCAAGCATGCAGTACATGCAAGACAGCCCAGGAATTTACAGGAACTGGCACCTTTTTGCCAAGAAGAATGCGCAGTTTTACCATCTGAGAAAATAAAGAGCCTCATCCACAACTACCATAAAAGACTTCAAGCTGTCATTGATGTTAGAGGGGCAATACATGGTATTAAGAACTGGGGTATGTGAACTTTTGAACAGGGTCATTTTGATGTTTTTGGTTGTCATTATGATTTAAAAAGAGAAAACACAGAAGTTTGACAATAAATGGCTTCAACCAACCACTAACCATGAGTGGAGAAAAAGTTTTTGTGTTATTTTCTCATTCATATTCCCTGAAAAAGGCTGAAAAAACAAAAAATCTGTAAACTTTTTAGCACAACTGTGTATATATATATATATATATATATATATATATATATATATACAGTATATGTATTTAAGTTTATTTATGTACTTTTCTATATGTTCTAGTGAAACAATACTTTTGACTTTTTTTTTAATATTTTGTTTAACTTTTATTTTTAGCCCTCCTAGGGGTCTTGAACCTCAGGTGGTCTGACCACTAATTCAAAACTAATTCAAATACCGATTCTTCTATTACTAACCTATAATAGAAGTAAATGAATGATAAGCCTGAGAGCCATCGATAGGCTCCCAGATGTTATAGTAATGGATGTCTGGAAAGGCTTAAAGGAATGACATCACTGAAGCTGCAGTTGTCAATGCGGCTTGCACATTTGGAGTTCTTCTCAAAGGGCTTTGGGAGGCAACACACATACTGTAAGGGAATCGCTAGAGGAGCGATTCCCCAGTCGCTACTGGAGAACTTTGGGTGGAGGGGCACAACAAGCAGTGGACCCTAAGCTGAACCCCCCAACTGTCCCTGGCTAATTGCCCGAACTGTCCTAGGCGACAGCCAGAAACTGGTCAACAGTCCCTCCTTATAATAAGTGATAACACAGAACGCAGACAGGACGAACAACAACAAAGGGAGGTCAGCTAGCCAAGGGGTCGGTCACAAACGAGCAATGCAGTACAAAATCACAATCCAAGAGAAAAGTCCAAGGTAAGCCAATGGTCAAGAATAAGAAGAACAGCTAACAAAGAGCAAGGAGTATAGCCAGTACGCGCAAGGCAATAGCAGGCGCCAATGGGAATGTGAGCAAACAATAAATAGGGAGGAAGAACCCTCCCCAGACTTGCTAGGAGGGATAGGCTGTCAATCACACAGGTAAGAGTAAAGTTAAGTCTTAGTGGAGCAGAGGGAAACAAGGTGAAGCAGACGGGTGTGGCGGAAAATCAATTAAGGAGGTGAGGGAATAGGACAGTGTTCAGACAATAGAAGAAAAACCCAGAGGAAGGAATCACAACCGGACACACTTCCTGCGCTGCAGTGTGCGCCCAGAGGATGGTGCCAAAGCCCGGACAGGCAAGGATCTTACACATACCTCATAATCCTCCAATGGCAAATTTCAAAGTAACATTATGTTTCTGTAGTTTGCAGCATATAGTAATCATTCATCTCCTTCTGCTTCTCAAATGCTCCAGCATGTGTGACACCATATGCAATTCACATTACAGCCATAAAATAAGGCAGGAGAAATGGAAGCAGTGGCTTTTGCCCTGGTGAATTTGAAGGCGGGAAATGGTCCAGTGAGGAGGCACCAAAGGAGGCAGATGCGTCCCGCTTAATATTCGAACTGAGCCTGCACCCGAGGGGTAGTGTCAGTACTAGCACCTGCCCTTGTAGCATTTCTGTGGCTGCAGATGCTCCTAACATGGATCCAGTGAGCCATGACAGCAATGTATTGTCCCTGCTCATAATTAATGCTTCACATACCGATGGCGTGTGACTTTCCCCAAAGAGACATATTTAAGGAGAGGTCCACATATCCAACAGGGATAGTTTTCCTACAGAAATAATGGGGGCTAGGTATCCTCCATCAATCCCAAGCACATGCTATCAGCTGGTGAATCACAGTGGTATCCACTATGTTGTACAGCAGTCACTGCACTATCAGTAAAGTTTCAGACAATCCATATGACTGGGCACATCTTACTGTATCATGTACACACATTCCATTATGGATAACTGACGTTGACATGGAGGAGAAGTAGTTGGAAATATTTATAACAAAGATGACCATGTGCTAGGATGTGGCCTGCTAAGAGTGGGGAGAAGGAATACAACCATCTTTCTTACTTTGCCTGCCAGTGCCACTGCCACTGCCAATTCTGCCAAATGAGCTGATGATACCATTTCATGTGAGTATGGAGAGATATAGTTCCTTCATGTGTGTCTGCACAGTCACAGCTATTTTCTGCTTGCAGATCTTGCACTTTGCCATAAATTCATCAATTGGTAATGTACAAAACAATTGACCTCATATAGCTGCTGTTACCAACACCAGCAGAAGTGGACACATGTCTGCCAGTGTCACCAGTGCTGCAACCACCCAAGCTTGCTATAGACTTACCCCAAGCAGGTTTTTGGATTTTGGGGCTGCACATGGGATGGAATTCTTACTGTTGCTGCAACCATCCTCTTCCTCTGATGTCATATTCACCTGGTTTCCAGCTCTTGTCTGGAATACAATCTCCATTGGATTCAGTAAATTCATAGTCTTTCCCATTTTTTCCTAAAAAAAGAAGAATATCTCTCTCAGCAGATACCACATCATTACTAAGAAATAGGAATTGTGTCAGTGAAGATGAAGAAGTCATGGTTGACAGAACCAAAGGCCATTTTAGAACAGAAGAGGAGAAGGAAAACACAGAACTCTGACTAAGTAATCAAAAGATTGTCTTCTCATGACGTACAACAACCTTGTGGCTACTGGTGGAGATGCCATGCAGTGTTGTTGTTGCCACCCATATTCTTATTGTTAGTAATTGCACTGGTGGAAGGCATAACAGTAGCACAGGTGTTTCCTCCTCCTCCTTTAGACTGTCCCTTGCCCTCTTTTTTTCAGTCTTTTTACTTCACCAGGGTAGTGTTGCAGGTTGCATCGATGGCACACTACCCTGCTACATCCCTTGCTCCATAAGTACAGACTCTGTGTCTATTCACTCTGTCCCTTCATCTGGACAACCTAGAATGTGCAGTGTATGTTTGGCTGAGGAATGTTTGGGTGAACGGAGTCCATACCTCTTGGATATGAGTTTGGCTTTTGGGCATGTTTATTGATGATCCCCTGACAATTGTATTCTACAGAACATGAAAAGTGCATGTTGGAATTTGCCATTATTTGATATTTTAGTACACCTCCCTGTGTGCTCTGTTGTTTTGTTTATAGGGTACACAATAGGGCGGTTTTTATTATAGGGTGAGGTTTCGGTTGGGGCCCCAAGCTGAAAAGGGTGGGGGCCCTGAGTTAGGTTCCTAGGGCCATCAAGTGTTACAACGCTAGGGTCATATAGGGTCAATATTAGGGGCATAACTGCCCATACTCCCTTCTTTGTTACACTCTATTACCCTTTTCTTTTATTTTCTCTCCTTGGTGTCTGCCGGTTTAACATCTCACACTGAGACATCATAGGGGGGAGACTTTTACCAATAACAATGCTGACAAGGTAGGACCTGTTGGTTATTTATTTGGCTGCCATGCCTTGCATTTACCTCTGTTGTTGTGAGATTGGGTATTGTGTTTAGGTTTTATGTAAGCCCTACTTACACAGGCTCATTTTTGGTGGAGAACTGTTGTTTATAATGTTGCATTTTATCTCCATATTGATTAAAGGTTATGTTTTATATTATTTATGCTTCACCCTTGGATTGGATCATTTGACTAATAGAAAAACAAACAGAGTACGAGAGGATCCTGCAATGGGACCATGCTCTAAACAATGGTCCAGCAGAAGACACCCTACATTTGAAAGTTAGTATGTTTTTTTTTTCCCAAGGGTTGTTGATGGATAGGCCTCCAGAATAATTTTATCTGGTGGGCACAAGAAATCTTAGATTTTAGGCTGAAATGTACATAAAAGAAGCCTACAATTTGATGCACAATCACAAAGGTGTGTGCAGTATGTTAACACAAAATGTGAAACTGTCCACAGAAGTATACTATACAGGGTTTGTTCGTTGTCTGTTTCCATGAGGATGCATAGGGCTGCATAGGAGCTGTAGGCTAAAGTTATAGATTGATTTTTTAAGACCTATTGTAGAGAGTTGCTACAGTTTCTTTTTACATGCATTGGTTGTAAAGTTGGACGCAGTCTTTACATGGTATATTTGCTGTAATTTTGTTAAGGTATATTGTTTAGATATGATACATGTTAATATTTGCCTCTTTCTTATTTGTATTGATAATTATTTTAAAATTAAAACTTTAAACAAATTTATTCAGATGTGTCTCTGTGCTGAATCCCTATTACAGCATTAATTACCTTTTTACCAAGGAATTACCTTTTACAACATATCAGTAAATGTTACTGGTAGCAAACATGACCAAATCCTAACATGTTCTTCTTCAGGAAGCAATGTGCAGTATTCTTTAGTATAAATGAAGCCTAAATCAGATTAGAGCACAGCACTATAAGGCAGTTAATTGACTTCTATCTCTAGCAGATTGTTTAGTGCTTTTTTTTTTTATTTCTGTACCCTTTGTAGCTCAACTTAAGAGTTATCAGCTGTCGAGGCGACCGATCAGTGGCCTCTGGATACAAACTATCCAAAGATAGCTATTCTTATCCTCTGGAAAGCTCAGCAATTTTGTTAATGTAAAATATGGTAATATAGGATATGATTGTAATTTAAAGTAAATTAAAACTGTCTTTTTGTATAGCATGCAGACTACATTCAGTGTTCTCAGCATAATAGATTTTAACACATGATCAGGCATAAAAATCTGTGTAAAATACCAAACTTTTATCTGCACTTCTAAATGAACAAGGTATTTGGAAACATTTCAAATATAATGTATTGTAAGTATGCTAAATTTTGGAAGTGAAGTGCCAAATGTATAAATAACATGACATACAGTAAGTGAGCTATTCATTGTTAGGCTGGAAACATATGACTTTTTTGAGGTCAGCATTAGATCCAGTAGGAAGAAGTATAATTTATTCATTTTTTTTTTCTTTTCTCTGGAATCCACTCCTAACTTTGACTAACAAAACTGCATCAGAAATGCCCCAAAAACTTCATACGAATACAATAGCTGTTGGTAGCTCAATTAAGTACCCATGTGCCCTAAATGGAAAGAGGGGAGGAAGCCACTGCCAGATACCACTGACTGCAGCATAACTCACTAAAACAAAAGGAGTGACTAATTAAAAACCCAATCGTCCAGTTCTTGTTTTGCCCAATATCTGCTATGTGGGTGACAGTAGGGAGGTCTGATGCACATTAGGTTGACCGCTTGGACCAAAATCATGTACTGTATAGCCAGCTTTAGATACTGTAGAATCTGCAAATTTCATTTTGTTTCTATGGTATTACTTGACCCAATGTCCTACATGGTTGGCCAACATATTGTTGTTAGAAATTTCTTAATGAAATTGATTGTCTTCTATCTGTCTACCTTTATGATCGATAAGGTATGGTGACTCTAACAGTCAGCCACATCTTTGTAATCTAAAGCTTGGATAACTTTTATATTGCTAAAAAAGTGTGAATGTTTGACTGGTTTACTTAGAAAATCACACAGTATGGGATACATTGCATTGCTAGCATTGCTACAGGATCAAAGAGGACCTTTCACCACCATTCCACCGTTTCTGGCACTGGTGGATTGGATTTTTTTTTTCTCTAAACTACACCATTCCTGAGCTATCAGAGCAGTTAGTTTCAGCAACCAATATGCTTAACCCCTTAGCGACCCAGGACGTAATAGTACATCCTGAGTCGCATGACGATGTATGGAGAGCGCTCAGGAGCAGAGCGCTCTCCATACACCGCGGGTGCCGGCTGTATAATACAGCCAGGACCCGCAGCTAACAGCATAAACACTTTAGGTATCCCCGCGCTCCAAAATGCCCGAACTATTAAAATATTAAAATATTTATCCCATACGGTGAACGGCGTAGCGGGGAAAAAAAATCAAAATGGCCAAATAGCGTTTTTTTCAACACTTTGTCTCCTATAAAAAATTTAATAAAAAGTGATCAAACCATCAGATCTTTCCCCAAGTGGTATCAATAAAAACGTCATGTTCTCCCGCATAAAAAGACGCCTTACCCAGCTCCATACATGTAAATATGAAAAAGTTACAGGTGACACAATATGGCGACGCAAAATTTTTTTCCTATTTAGCAAAGATTTCAATTTTTAAAAAGGTATCAAAACATTACAAATACTATATAAATTTGGTATCGCCGTGTTCGTACTGACCCACAGAATACAGTTAACATGTCATTTTTACCACACAGTGAATGGTGTAAAAATTAAACCCATATGAATTTGGCGCAAATGCAGTTTTTCTCCAATTGCACCTCATTCTGAATTTTTTTCCAGCTTCCCAGTACATTGCACAGCATATTGAATAGTGACATTACAAAGTACAATTTGTTTCGCAAACAATAAGCCATCATGTGACTCTGTGAACTGAAAAATGAAAAAGTTATGGCTCTTGGAATGTGGGGAGGGAAAAACGAAAATGCAAAAGCAAAAAATGGCCGGGTCATTAAGGGATTAATAGACTTTCTACTATCAGATTAGTTGTCCTGGACTGAATCAGACAGACATGGGCTAGCCATCTAACAGTAGAGCCGAATTAGCATATATGGTACTGAAACTGCACTGAAACAGCACTTATTGCACAGGAATTATAGGAACTAGAGAAAATATTCCAATTGCGAGTCATTGGGGTGGTTACTATTAACCCGTTTGTGACTGACATATAGACTTTATATGTCAGTTGCGGAGGAATAATGTGTGGTCTCCCACATGCTCAGATCAGGGTGGCCGGATGTGTGCTCATAGCAGGGCACCTGTTCCTAACACCGATCCTTTAACCCCTTAGATGGCGCAGTCAATGGAGACTGCGGCATCTAAGGAATTTTGTAGGGACAGGGATACCTCCTGGAGGCACTGGAACCCCTGCAAACAAGATTTCATGGGTCTGATGCCTTTACATGGTATCTGGGGGCCTAATGTATGACCTAACAAACTGCCTGTCAAAAAATGACAGGCAATTATTATTATTTATATAGCACCATTAATTTCATGGTGCTGTACATTTGAGGGTTTACATACAGTGCACAAAATGTACAAAACAAATACAATACTAACAATGACCAACTGGCACCGGCAAGGGCTTATAGTCTATGAGGAAAGAGGGGTAGAGACAGTAGATGAGGGTAGAGGTTGTACAGATGGTGGTGTGGTGGCAGTAGTGTTATTGGGGGTTGTAGGCCTTCCTGAAAAGGTGAGTCTTCAGGGCCTTCTTGAAGCTTGTGATTGTGGGAGACAGTCTTATGTGTCATGGGAGTGAGTTTCAGATATAATATATTGCATATATGTAGTGCAATGCATTATGAAAATGATCATTATGAAGGTCGCAAGTTAAAGTCCCTAAGGTGAACAAAAAATTATGAAAAAAAAAGAAATTAAAAAAAAAGAAACATGTTAGAAACAAAACCACATTCATCCCCCCCATCCCAAAACGTTTACAAAATAATACAGAATAAATATTTAACACACTTATTGAATATTGCAATATAACTATTTTACAGACACGCTGAACAGTGTAAAAATCTAAAAAAAATGGTGCCAGAATTGCTCAATGATCAAACTGATCATTGTTAATAGTATTAGGAAAGCTTTGGCTGTAATGGATAGGATTAAATATAGAAAAAAGCAGGCCTAGTAGCTGGTAGTGATCCTCATTGATGCACAAAAGGCTTTTGATAATGTCCGATGGCCCTGGCTGTTTGCAGTTTTGAATAGGATGGGGTTTCAGGGACATTTTTTTGATTTTGTGAATTTTTTTATGGACAAGCTAAGACTCAAGTGGTGATAGGTCAAGATATATCTAATGTTATTGGAATAGGTAAAGGGAAAAGACAGGGTTGTCCCCTCACCCCTTTACTTTTTAATTTGTCCATTGAGCTGTTGTTTTCTTTTAAAAATATGAAACAGATTGAAAGAATAAGGATAAAGAGTCACAAGGTAAAAATAAATTTATTTGCTGATGACCTTATGGTCTTCTTGTCTGATCCACAGAAGTCATTTTGTCATTAGTTTAGGAAACCTTGGAGGATTTTGGTAGATGTTCAAGATTAATGCTTTCCTGTCACAGGCATTATTATATTTTCATTTTTGACTCTCTGCCTTCTAAACCCCATAACTTTTTTATTTTTCCGTTCACATATTAGGGCTTAATGTTTGTGGAACAAATTTTAATTCATAATTTGATATTCTGTACGATGTACTGGGAAGCTGGATAAAAATTCAGAATGGGGTGGAATTGGAGAAAAACTGCATTTGGATGACTTTGTCACAGCTTTATTTTTTACTGAGTTCACTGTGCAGCCAAAATGACATGTTACCTGTATTCTGTACATACCAAATTTATATAGTTTTGTTTACATTTTAAAAAAATGAACAACTTAAAAAGAAAAAAAATTCTTGGACACCCGACCTTTTTTATATTTCAGTGTATGGGGATGCGTAAGGCGTCTTTTTTTGGAGGGCCAGATACACTTTTTAGTTATACTATTTTGGGAAATGTCTATTGCTTTGATCACTTTTTATTCAAATATTTTTATAAGTTTGTAGACTGGGCATTTTTGGACACAGTGATACCTAATGTGTATGTGTTTCACCCCCTCCCCCCATGCAATGCATTGCAATGCTAATACATTGCAAAATGATGACACTTGTATTATTACAGGCTGCATGGAGCAATCTGTAATACAAATAAATTCCAGACAAGACTAGCACTAGAAGTCCCAGAGAGGGGTCATTTAACATTTCTACCTTTGGAACCCAGAGACGGGTCGAATGACCTGAAGGATTTAAGCAAACAACCTATAATCACCGCTTTTGTTCTGTAATTAAGGCCATTACTGTCACACCACAGGATTTACAATAGGCTGCTGTGGGGGGCTGCCTGTGCGTGTGTGTGTGTGTGTGTGTGTGTGTGTGTGTGTGTGTGTGTGTGTGTGTGTGGTGTGTGTGAGTGTGTGTGTGTGTGTGTGAGTGGCATGTCCTTCTTGTGTGACTCACTCAGTAACTGCGATTTTTTTTTGCAATTTTTTTTTTTTTCTGCACCCATTGACTTGAATCTAAATATACAAAAATGTAAATATACAAAAGAACAACTGTTATTTGTTTCCATGCTTTTTATTTTTGTTATGAAAATAATAAACAAAATACAAGGAATAAAACAATTCCACACATATTTACAATAGGCTGCTGTGGGGGGCTGCGTGTGTGTGTGTGAGTGGCATGTCCTTCTTGTGTGACTAGCATTTCAGCACTTACTCAGCAGTCTGTCTGCACTGTCGGAACATACCTGGCACTGCCTGGGTATGTCCCTGGTACATTTGCCACACGTGTATTTGTAGCAGTCAACACATCTCTCAGTTGCACAATTGTTCGTGCATCGATGGTTGACCTGACACTTCGCCCTTTTGCCAGGGCTGGGTGTGGAAGGTTGTTGCCGAAGGAGTTTCTCCTTGCGTGCCTTCTTTTCAGTCACATGAGAGCCACCTAACTCTTTTGCAAGCTCAACCAGGAAGTCCACCCGTCTCTCCTGCACCCCAGTGCATGCCTGATAAAGAACATGAGCATTCAGTGCTGCCATGTCAATCATGTTGTAGAACACGGCGAATGGCCATCTCCGTGTTCCTGCACGCACGCTGTACTCCCGCACCATTTGGTCCATTACATCCACACCGCACTTTGTGTGGTTGTATTGTGTGACCGTGTTTGGCTTCCTTTTGTTGGTATCCTCAATCTCAACCACGCTGTGCATGCTGCTGAGAATGTAGACGGCCTTCTTTCGTTTGGGTGCATACACTGTCAGTGTGGCACCAGTGGTTGAAAACACCTGAGTGGTGAATTCAGTGCGGTCCATCTGTCTAGCGGATTGAGGAATTTCCCGGCGACTCTTGTTGACTGTGCCGAGGATAGTGGTTTTCCAGCTAAGCAGTCATTGTGCAAGTGACAATGATGTAAAGAAATTGTCCGTGGTTACAGTTCTGCCCTTGACCATGAATGGTTCCATCAGCCTCATCACTACAGTTTCGGACAGTCTCTCCCCGCTGGGACGACTGGGGTCCTTGCCAAGATATGGGAGGACATTACAGATGTACTTTGATTTCAAGTCGCAAGCCGCCCAAAACTTGATGCCAAACTTGTCTGGTTTTGTTGCAATGTATTGCAGAAAACAGCAGCGAGTCTTTGACGGGAAAAGCTGTTCATCAATAGTGATGTGTCGACCAGGGTTGTAGGATGCGATGCAGTTGGTGACAAACGATCTCCACACATCGGAGATTGCAGCAAACTTATCGGTCTCCACTCGCTCACTGCGTGTGAACATGTCATCAAAGCGTAGGTGTTGCATGATGTCTTGGAAGCGGTTTCGGGTCATAGTTGCAATGATCCTTGGGTTTGCTAGGTTTGCTGACCAGCTGTCATGTAGTGATGGAACCTTGGTCACCCCCCGCAAGATAATGACTGAAATAAATGCCATTAGTTCCGGGAGACCCATGAACCAATCCACCTGCTCCATGTGACGTGCATGTTGAGTAGTCCATTCTTGAATGCTACGAAGCATGTCAAGAGTGATAAAACAGAGGAAGCTCTGAAGGCGACTCCGGACACTTCGTCTGGCCTTAGCACTTGGCTCTCCATCTGTAGGGTACGGTTCTATTGGGGTGAAATGGAGACGTTTCCCCACTTCTACTTCACGCCACACTGTGCCATCTTTTGCGGTCTCTGTCGGCTCACTCGCCAACCGAGCTCTCTTTTTTGGTAGAGGAGGAGTCTCCTCATCTGCAAGATAAATAATTTCAAATTAACATTTTGTTTTGGTTCTAAATAAAAAAGATAGTCAGGAAATAAAAATCGGTAATTTGAAAAAAATCTAACCTGAAGACAGCTCAGAGTCCGAATCCAGTTGAAGGACTATGTCTTCTCCATCTGAGTCAGAAGGGTTGGTGTTGCTCAGGATCAGTTCCAATGCCTGTTGAATGGTGTGCCTTCTCTGCATTTTGTTTCTTGTGAACAAAATAGGTGAAGCAGTCCCTTCACATCCCCCACAGCACAAAAGGCTGCATGCAAATTTTGCTAAGGTGTTAGCAACCTTATGCATATTCCCAGCACAACAATGAAGCTGGGGGATGGGCAGACACATTCAAGAGCATCTTACATTCTTTTGTTTACACTCTCTTACAAGACCTGAGGTGGATCAACACAATTGCCCCCTGCAGATTCCTCAGACAATGGCCACATTTACAAATGAAAGGATGCTAATTGGAGCCATCAGAGTTGTCTGTTTGGACTAAGGGTCATTTGACCCTCTTTCAGGACTTCAAGGGGGAGCTCGAAATTTCTGGGACTTCTAGTGCTAGGACCCTTCAATATGCTTCAGGTAGTCATGGTAGTAAAAAAGAGTTGCTAAAATGGAAGGATTTACCTCTGTCTTGGTTTGGACGGATGCAGTTGTGTGATTACTATATCCTCTGCAGACTTTGTCTTTTATGTTGAAATATACAGCTGTAGACCAGCTTGAAAGATATTTCAGGAGATTTATGTGGAGAAATAAGAGGGTGCGGATATTGTGGAAAAGGTTAATGATGAATAGAAGACATGAAGGAGCTGACTTTTTTGATGTGAGGAAGTACAATATTGCTTGTCTTACAAGACACTGGATAGATTGGATGAAAAAATACAGTAAATTTAGAGCTGGAAAGGGAATTGGTTCATCCTTGCTTGTTAGTGGGTATGCTGCACACAGATAGGGATGATGTTCTGCCCAATGGATCAGAATCTGATGTTAAAAGTGTTGTCATCTCATTTTACATACTTGTGTTAATGTTTATTCTAATTAGGTTATAGCGCCATGTAGTGGTCCTTTAGTTACATTACTTGTTGAATTCCCCTTATGAAGCAATTGCATTATGGGAGCCACAATGCACTCTGGGTAAAGCAAGGCATTCTGCGAGTAAGAAACCTGCCCACAAGACATTGGGATGCCATCTCTTGCACTACTCCACATTTAAGCTCCATTATCCCTGTGCAAGCATATCTGGTAGGAATTCTCTTATTCCTATGTTAATGTATGTATTGTTCACAACTGTTAGTGAGCCATGTATAGCTTATTCAGGAAGTTATTACTGTTAGTTATGTGTGTATATGTATAGGCTGCCATCTTACCATGTGCTTTCACTGTTGATTTTAAATGTCATGGCCGTGTGATTCATGCTCAATACTTATACCTGTACTATTTGTATTCTTATAGTTTTACCAGTATCATCGGTATCACTATCATCATCACATTACCATATCTACATATTTACAAGCTGTTGACCAATAAATTGTTAGACTACAGAAAAAACAGTCTGTTTATTTGGAAGACAGAGAAGGTTTATGCTGTATGTCAGACTGCACACTGAGAGAACGTGTAAGAAGACAGAACAGATGAAATCAAACCTATTAAGAATATGATGATAATCTCATACACCAGGGTTGCTTGGAGAATGGTTAGAAAATGATGTGGATTGCCTGCTAATATTTCAGCAATTCTAAGAATTATGGATTATCCTGGAATTGTATGTAAGATTGGAATTAGCATTCTGAGAGAATGGGAAAGTCTAGGTATGGGATTGGTTAGGGACCTTTTTTAAGCAACGGGGAAAGATTAGAGATTTTCGTGATCTTCAAAGATTATTTGGACTTTTTTATATAGGTAAATGAAGGAATGTTATACGAAGGAGAAGTGATTGGAGGTGATCCAGTAAATAAAATGAGGACTAATCCCTTAATGGAAGCTTTCACTCCTTATCTTTGATTTATATCTATGTGAAGTTTAAGCAAAGTGAATATATATAATATATATATATATATATATATATATATATATATATATATATATGTATGTAAGTATGTAAATGTTTGCCTTGAAGAAATAAAGAAAAAAACAAAAGTGATCAAAAAGCGTTATGTTCTCCAAAATGGCATCAATAAAAACATAAGGTCTTACCGCAAAAAATAAGCACTCATACAAATTTGTTAACAAGAAAAAAGTTATGGGTCTTGGAAAATGCTGATAAAAAAACAAAATTGCTATTACTTTGCAAGAGTAGTAGAACTATACAACTAAAAACTACACAAATTAATTCAATTTAAATGTATTGACCCAGTGGTTGACTTTATCAAGTTATTTAAGCTGCATGGTGAAAAGTGCAAAATTTATAGCATAAAAAAGCAATGGCAAAATTGCTGCTATTTTTCTATTCCTACCCAGAATAAGCTAATTAAAATTAATCAATGAGGTATATGTATCCCAAAATAGTGTCATTAAACACTACCACTTATTCTGCAAAATAAAAAATGTAGTATAGTTACATTGATGAAAAAATAAAAAAAAAGTTATAGGGCTTGGTATGTGTTGATAGAAGAATGCAAAAGAATAGTTTGGTTATAAAGGCCTAAAACAGGCTGGTCACTAAAGGGTTAAAAGGTGCAAAGAGATGGAGTTGGTGGAGGCAGTGAAAGGCCATCTTTAAAAGACCTAAAAAATTGTTCCTAAAAGCCATATTATTTTCAGAGATATTGAACATCTATTATAGAGATATCATCATCATTTAAGAAACGGTAAAGCTGTAAAGGCACACAGAGGAGCGGTAAAGTGGGAGCGATAATGCACATGCACAGGTAGGTAGTAAACAAGTTAGGGTGGGTTCACACCTGCGCTTCAGTCCGTCCGCTGCCAATCCGAGTGAAAATCTCGGGGAACGGGATAGGCATCGGATAGCGACAGGTTAGCGACGCATTGGTTAAAAACCCATTCATTTGAATGGGTTTTTAAAGCAATGCGCAGGTGTACGCTTACACCCTCTGCGCTCCGAAGCCGTTTTTTTTTCGTCGGACACGAAGTCCTGCATGTCCGACTTTGTTTCCGACGAAAAAAAGGATTCGCAGCGCAAAGGGTGTAAGCGCACACCCGCGCATTGCTTTAAAAACTCATTCAAATGAATGGGTTTTTAACCAATGCGTCGCTAACCTGTCGCTATCCGATGCCTATCCCGTTCCCCGAGATTTTCACTCGGATTGGCAGTGGACGGACTGAAGCGCAGGTGTGAACCCACCCTTAAGGGGAAGAAGGCATGAAGACTGAATAAGTACATAGACAACTCAGCTCCCTCCACTGCCATGTTCCCTGTGCCTGCATCTTCTTTATTTGTCTGTGTCTATGTACTCATTTAGTCTCCATGCCTTCTTCCCTATCACTTGTTTACTATCTACCTGTGCATGTGCATTATCTATCCCACTTTACCGCTCCTCTCTGCACCTTTACAGCTATGGTTTCCAGGCTCATATGTCCTCTTTACCTCTACCACTGGCCCCCTCCTGGTTGTTTTGCTCCAATATTCCTCCCACTGCTTTGTTTTTTCACATTATCAGCCTATATTTTTGGCCCATTTTCCTCCCCCTATTGTCTCGCATCATCAGCTTAGAAGATATTTGGCCCATTCCCAGTCCTCCCCCGTCTCTCCTTTGTATTTTTTTTATTAAAATGTTTTATTAAAGTTTTACATAGGAAATAAAACAATACAATTAAAAACTGTAACCAGGGAGGGGAAGGGGGCAAAAAAACTCTCCTTTTTATTTTAATTTTGATATTTTGGATATACATAAGTAAGATATGGTCAGGGCCGGCATTAGGGGGGGGGCAAACTGGGCAATTGCCCAGGGCCCCGACCACAAAGGGGCCCCCGGGATCCGGAGCCTGATGACTCCGGATCCCGGACTCAGGACCGGCTGTATTGATAACAGAAAGGGACCCAGCGTCATGTGCCGCAGGGCCCCTTTCCGAGGTGAGTAAAAATAACAAACATTTTTACTCACCTGTCCTTGCATTCGACATCATCTTCTGCCGTTCCGGACATCACTGCTGAGGCGCTGAGGCCTGGCCTCAGCGGTCACGTGAGGTGTGCTCATGTAACTGCTGAGGCCCAATCACAGGCTTCAGCGGTGACATCCACAACGCGTGACGTCAGCCGCACAGAAGAGGAAGACAGGGACAGCGGAGCAGCGCGAGGAGGCCCAGGAGAGGTAAGGCAAGGTAAGTATAACTGTTTATTTTCCCTTACCTCCCCCGGGCCTTTGATAATTATACTCTGGGGTCTGAAGAGACCCTAGAGTATAATATAATAATGGCACTAAAGGGGCCACTGTGGAGCATTATACTGGGGGGTCCCTCTGGCTAGCATGCTATACTATGTAGGGCCACTGTGGAGCATTATACTGTGGGGAGGGCATCTGGATAGCATATTATACTGTGAGGGGACCCTGTGGAGCATTATACTGGGGAGGGGGCCCTCTGGATAGCATGTTATACTGTGTGGGTCCCCTGTGGAGCATTATACTGGGGAGGGGGCCCTTTGGATAGCATATTATACTGTGTGTGTCCCTATGGAGCATTATACTGGGGAGAGGGCCCTCTGGATAGCATATTATACTGTGTGGGGCCACCATGGAGCATTATACTGTGGGGGTCCCTCTGGAGACCATATTATACTGTTTTGGGCCACTGTGGAACATTATACTGGGGGAGCCTCTCTAGGCAGTATATTATACTGTGTGGAGGCCATTCTGGAGCATGTTATACTGTGTGAGGTCACTGTGGAGCATTATTCTGGGGGGCCATCTGCAGAGCATATTATATTGCATGGCGCCACTGTGGGGCATTATTCGGGGGGGAACTAAGGAGCATTATACTAGGGGGACTTCTGGGGAGTATATTATACTGCGTGGGGCCTACTGTGCAGCATTATACTAGAGGGACACTCTGGGGAGCATAATATATTGCGTGGGGCCACTGTGGAGCAAAATACTGGGGGGGGCACTGTGGAGCATTATACTAGCAGGGGCCCTCTGGGGAGCATATTATATCATGGGCCACTGTGGAGCTTTATATTGTGGGTGAAGTGACAGTGTGGGGAGCCTGTTATACTGTGTGGGGCCACTGTGGAGTTTATTATATTGCGTGGGGATTTTCGGGAGCATATTATACTCTGTGGGGCCATTGTAGAGCATTATACTGGGGGGGACTGTGGGGAGCATATTATACTGTGGGGGACCACTGTGGAGCATTATACCTGGGGAACCCCTCTGGGCAGTATATTATACTGTATGGAGGCCATTGTGGAGATTGTTATACTGTGTTAGGCCACTGTGGAGCATTATACTGGGGGGGCACAGTGGGATGCATATTATACTGTATGAAGCATATTATATTGTGTGGGGCTGCTGGGGAGCATATTTTACTGTCTGGAGCCACTAAGAGGTAGTATACTGTGTGGAGCCTTATATACCATGTGGTGCCTCTATGGAGGGCTCAGGAAAGCATTTTATACTGTGTGGGTCCACTGTGGAGCATTATATACCATGTGGGGAAACTGTGGAGGGCTCAGGGGAGCATTTTATACTGTGGGGGGGGGGCTCAAAATTCCTGCTGGCAATCCTGTGTGCAATGTCTGCATCACAGCTCCCTCACTATAATCTTGCACATACGTGTAGTGCTCCATGGCCATGTCATTCCCCATATAGTACTGTGCATGAACCGGCCATGGAGTTATTGGTACCTGCACAGTACTATAGGGGCTGACTATACTGGGAACATACTCAGTAATGCCGCATAGTCAGCACATACAGTATGTAAGACTTCAGTGAAGGAGCCACGGTGTAGGCTATTAGCAGGAAGCTGTTGGGTGGGGCCCGAGAACAAGTTCCTCTGGTGGGCCTAAGGCCCTTCAGTCCGACACTGTATAACGGAGAACTATTATATATAAGGGTGGGTTACTATATATAACTGGGAAACTTAATTATAAGGGGGCTATTATAAGGGGGAATTATTATTTATAAGACGAGTTATTATTTATAAGGGGGGAACTATTATATATAAGGCATCCATTATAAGGGGGAGCTATTATTTATAAGAGGGGAACTATTTATAAGGGAGGTATAATTGTTAAGTGGGCTTATTTATAAAGGGGGCTATTAGTGATAATGGGGACTATTATTTATAAGGGTAACTTATTTATGAGAGGGCTATTATTAATAAGGGAGCAGTATTATTTTTACAGGGTGTCTGTTACTGATAAGGGGGAATATTACTGATACAGGGCACTATTTATCATTTATAAGGGAGCTATTACTGATAAAGGTGTAATATTATTTATAAGCAGGGACTATTATTTATAAGGAGGCGCTATAATAACTGATGACTGGGTGCAAAAATCTAATAGGTGGTACAAAGGTGCTCGTTTGAATTGTGTGTGGTAAAATGGGGCTTGTTATTACTTTTTTGTTGGCAGAAAGGAGGCATTATTATAGGGGCTGCCACTGGAAGACGATGGTGTTGTTTGCATATCAGCATTTCGGGCCCCACTTTTAATTTTGCCCAGGGCCCCACTTTATCTAAAATTGGCCCTGGATATGGTTACAGGCCATCTTCTCCTGCTATTTTTACCATCATACCCTAATTTGCACTGTTCCCGCCATCCAACTGGGGATCTCTTGATTACTGTACCTTTTTGGTCTCAACTATTTCAACATATTTATTAGATATCCATGTTACATTTACATAGAAATGTTATACCATATGTCATGTATGTACTTTACTCTGTTTCATATCTTTGTATTTATTCTGTTATTTTCATACTATTACAGGCTGCTGAAGGGTTTGCTCAACCCAAAATGTTGTGTGTTTACTGTGGCATAACCACTTGGAGTGTGATGTAGTGGGGAGGTGGTCAGCCCCACTCTAAATGTGCACCCATCCAGACTGTGAGTTGAGTGCTGCCTGACCAGAACCTCCTTCTGTGGATGTAGGCTTGCTCAAATCCTTCTGTCTCTTAATAAATTCCCAGAGTGACTGGATGATGTTGAGATTAGGGCTCTTTGGGGGCCATATCATCACTTCCAGGAATCCTCAGAGGGGCAGTCACACCAAATATTGGTTTGATTTAGGTTTTGCTTTTGTTCATTCACTTTGCATTCTGTTAATTGACAAAAATAAACTATGAACATTTATATTTGTGAAAGCATTCTTACTATGCAGCATTTGTTCCCACCTGCCTAAAACTTATGCACACCATTGTATATACAGTATATATAGCTGCAAGAGCATTAGTTATTTAACTGTAGAATATAGTAATAACACCCCACCCATGGATTGCAGTAAAATTAAATTGGTTCTTCCAGAGTTACATATTGATGACAAATCCTTAGAATAGATCATACATATCTGATCAGTGTGGGAACAGTGTTGCAGCATTTTCACTAAATATCAGGCAAACAGCCATACATTGTGTAAAGTATGTGCTTGGCGTTGCAGCTCAGTTATATTCACTTGAATCAGACTGAGCTGCAAATAGGTCACATAGTGAAGAAAAGTGACTTCACTGGCCGATGAAGTAATAGAGGCACTCACCAAAGTGCCGCTGCTTTTCAAGCAGCTGATCTGTGTGGGTCCCAGGTGTTGGATCCACTCAGTGGCGTAACTAGGAATGGCTGGGCCCCAAGGCGAACATTTGACATGGGGTCCCCCCCCCAAGCCGCCGCCCCCAACCCCCCAAAGTCGCTGCCCCCAACCCCACCCCACACACAAACCGCATTCCTGCGCACACTATTATGCCCCACAGTGGCCCCTGCACACGGTATTATGTCCCATAGTGGCCCCTGCACACGGTATTATGCCCCATAGTGGCCCCTGCACACGATATTATGCCCCATAGTGGCCCCTGCACACGGTAGTATGCAGCATAGTGGCCCCTGCACACAATATTATGCCCCATAGTGGCCCCTGCACACAGTAGTTTGCCCCATAGTGGCCCCAGCACACAGTAGTTTGCCCCATAGTGGCCCCGACACACAGTAGTTTGCCCCATAGTGGACCCTGCACACAGTAGTTTGCCCCATAGTGGCCCCTGCACGCAGTAGTTTGCCCCATAGTGGCCCCTGCACGCAGTAGTTTGCCCCATAGTGGCGCCTGCACGCAGTAGTTTGCCCCATAGTAGCCCCTGCACACAGTAGTTTGTCCCATAGTAGCCCCTGCACACAGTAGTTTGCCCCATAGTGGCCCCTGCACACAGTAGTTTGCCCCATAGTGGCCCCTGCACACAGTAGTTTGCCCCATAGTGGACCACCATATGAACGATTATTATACTCTGGGGTCTTTTCAGACCCCATAGTATAATGATCGGAGACCCAGGGGAGGATAGAAAACACTGCAACTTACCTCTTCCTCGCTCCGGAGCACTCCCGTGCGCTACTTCGGCCATCTTCAATGTCGGAACGGATCTCGCGCGATCCAGGCCGGCGTCACGACGCATAATGACGTCGGCTGACGTCTGGGACGTCACCAAACAGGCCCGAAGCCTGCGGAGCGGCGGATAGGTGAGTTACAGTGTTTTTTATGTTCGCTCACCTCCCCTGGGCCCCCGATCGTTATACTCCGGGGTCTCAAAAGACCCCGGAGTATAACGATAGCAGTGATTGTGGGGTTCGTGGTAGCGACTGCCACAGGGCTCCGGGCCCCGTAATGTTCCGGGCCCTGTGGCAGTCGCTACCACTGCTACCTCGGTAGTTACGCCCCTGGATCCACTCTGATCAGGTATTGATGATGTGTCCTAATAATTACAACTATTTCAGTCCTTTGTAACAGTGTATGGACTATAATTTCTGTTAAATAAGGATAACTGAATTATTAAGTCCACTTTTCTATTGCTGGTTTACCAACTGTGACATCTAAATTGTTAGATTACATCTGAGTCACAATATTTCAACTGATCAGCATCCTTGCACTATCGTAATTCAGCACTGATCAGACGTCATGGCAGCTGGGATGCTATTGAAGGATCCCAGACCAGCCATATTAGTAGATCTATTACATCCTGCCATAACCAAAGTGTTAAGCAAAAGCAGTAAAATCACAGAAGTATTGAAGTATATTGTATGAGCAATCAAATGATCACATGTTCAAACCCTTAAGAATTTTTCTAATGCTAAAATATAAAAAATTCTAAATTCAAAACAACCCTTTCCTTTGGATTTCTTTGTATTAATAAAACACCATGACCCAACTAATATTAATAACAGATTATAACAGATTTTTACTCTTTATAACCTCAGCATCTACAGTGGGTACAGAAAGTATTCAGACCCTTTTAAATTTTTCACTCTTTGTTTCATTGCAGCCATTTGCTAAAAGCAAAAAAGTTCAATTTATTTCTCATTAATGTACACTCAGCACCCCATCTTGACAGAAAAAAACAGAAATGTAGATATTTTTGCAAATTTATTAAAAAAGAAAAACTGAAATTTCACATGGTCATAAGTATTCAGACCCTTTGCTCAGTATTGAGTAGAAGCACCCTTTTGAGCTAGTACAGCCATGAGTCTTCTTGAGAATGATGCAACAAGTTTTTCACATCTGGATTTGGGGATCCTCTGCTATTCTTCCTTGCAGATCCTCTCCAGTTCCGTCAGGTTGGATGGTGAACGTTGGTGGACAGCCATTTTCAGGTCTCTCCAGAGATGCTCAATTGGGTTGAGGTCAAGGCTCTGGCTGGGCCAGTCAAGAATGGTCACAGAGTTGTTCCGAAGACACTTCTTTGTTATTTTAGCTGTGTGCTTAGGGTCATTGTCTTGTTGGAAGGTGAACCTTTGGCCCAGTCTGAGGTCCAAAGCACTCTGGAAGAGGTTTTCTTCCAGGATATCTCTGTACTTGGCCGCATTCATCTTTAATTCAATTGCAACCAGTCACCTATTCCTGCAGCTGAAAAACACCCGCATAGCATGATGCTGCCACCACCATGTTTCACTATTGGGATTGTATTGGGTAGGTGATGAGCACTGCCTGGTTTTCTCTACACATACCGCTTAGAATTAACGCCAAAAAGTTCAATCTTCATCTCATCAAACCAGAGAATTTTATTTCTCATAGTCTGGAAGTCCTTCATGTGTTTTTTGGCAAACTCTATGCGGGCTTTCATATGTCTAGCACTGAGGAGAAGCTTCCTTCGGGCCACTCTGCCATAAAGCCCCGACTGGTGGAGGGCTGCAGCTGACTTTGTGGAACTTTCTCCCACCTCCCTACTGCATCTCTGGAGCTCAGCCACAGTGATCTTTGGGTTCTTCTTTACCTCTCTCACCAAGGCTCTTCTCCTACGATTGCTTAGTTTGGCTGGACGGCCAGGTCTAGGAAGAGTTCTGGTTGTCCAAAACTTCTTCCATTTAAGGATTATGGAGGCCACTGTTCTCTTAGGAACCTTGAGTGCTGCAGAAATTTTTTGTAATCTTGGAACCTTGGCCAGATCTATGCCTTGCCACAATTCTGTTTCTGAGCTCCTTTGGCAGTTCCTTTGACCTCATGATTCTCTTTAAGCTCTGACATGCACTGTGAGCTGTGAGGTCTTATATAGACAGGTGTGTGCCATTCCTAATCAAGTCCAATCAGTTTAATTAAACACAGCTGGACTCCAATGAAGGAGTAGAACCATCTCAAGGAGGATCAGAAGGAAATGGACAGCTTGTGAGTTAAGTATAAGTGTCACAGCAAAGGGTCTGAATACTTATGACCATGTGATATTTCAGTTTTTCTTTTTTAATAAATTTGCAAAAATATCTACATTTCTGTTGTTTTTCTGTCAAGATGGGGTGCTGAGTGTACATTAATGAGAAATAAAATGAACTTTTTTGCTTTTAGCAAATGGCTGCAATGAAACAAAAAGTGAACAATTTAAAGGGGTCTGAATACTTTCCATACCCACTGTATATAGTTTTGGACCCACAGCAAGTATTAGGCCCAGTAAGTGCCCCTATGTAAGAAAGTAGAATTTTCAGGATTCCCATAGAATCTCTGGACTCCCATAGAAGTAAAAGTAGCAAGCATTGGGGACATTTGAAGGCTTCTGTATTTGTGATCTCAGGGGATCCCAATAGTTGGACCCCCAAAGATGGTGCTCATATGGTATCTTGTGGATAGGGGATATATGTGCTTATTGGTAGAACCCCTTTAAACTTGTATAATTTGATATATCCAGCAATTATTTTCCATACTTTGGTGCTAACAAACCAGTAGCAAATGTGTTCCATGCATTTTCTTGCTGTTATACAAAACGTCTGGGTATATAAAAAATGCATGTCATTTCATTGTCTCCCAGAGCTATGCGGCGTAAAAGAACTACACAAAATACCGTGATACAGCAGTAGAATTGTAGTGAGTATATCTGGGATTAGCTATATGTGTCAGCAGAGTGAAGTAACATAGACATCTGTGAATAATACATTCAGTATGATAGGATTCTTTCTGTGTAATAGCAAAAAGTGATATGTATTTGTGAGCTCTGAAACAGCTAAGTGAAAGTCTGTGACAGCATGGCCATGAATTATATATCTGCAAGGGACAACTGAAGGAAAGCCGTACTATACAGGCAAGCAATTGTACTGAGCTTGGACCAAATATGAGATAAAAGAAAAGAAACGAAGGAAAAAGAACCGTTTCGAGGTGAGATTTAGGTCAAGATATACAGCATTTGAATGAGCTGCTTAGCTCCGGGGGAAGAAAAACACCCTTTTTTATCTATCAGGCATAGTGAATGAGCCTGGTATCCCTATTGGATGTTACAATAATCTTTGTTATTGGGTAGTGACATAGGAAGGAAGGCGTGCAGAAAAAAATCCTTCTTGGTTTCTATGGCAGGAGAGAAAAGGTCAGAGTACTGGAATAACAAATGTTTACTGCGTGCAGCTAGCTTGAAATCTGCAGCTCTGGGCTGTATGGGAGCTGGCACAGCCGAGAGAGTGACACATTTTTCTCAGTATTGTGTTGGGGGGTGCACTCTACAGAGCTGCAAAGCCTCTGCTTTATTTGTCATCTGGCTCTATGTAACTAAGTTATTGGAATATATTTGCTTACACTGTGGTTGTTGTGCTAGCCTGTAAGAAGTACTTAGACAAGCACTAGGAGTTACTATAGGGTCTAGAAAATATACTGTATTGCATTTTCTAACAAAAAAAAACAACAATATTATTTGCAGCCACCAAAAACCTCAATGAACTGTACTATATGAGGATTTCTGGTTAATAAAAATAGATTGGAGCATGGGCTGCAGCCGACTTGTCATTACGGAGGGTACAGCATTTTCTGTTTTCCAAGTGGCATGAAGCATTATAATAAATGTGTAACACGTACAGATGTGTTCACTCCAATTTCTGACAATACAAATGCAATACAATGTCATAACACGCTAGAAAAGCTTCTGACAGACTGCAGTGCACATGATAACCATTGAGTCACCATAGCCTGGGCAGATAGAAAAGGGGCAGATTCATTATTGAATGTGCGGCAGAATTCGGGAACAATTTGCACAAAAAATCTGGAGTATGTGCCTTAGGCTACATGACCATGACATATGACATTGAAGAAAATGAACATTAAAAACAGATGACACTTTCAGTTTTTAATGGCCGAACGTCATTGTTTTTTAAGTTTTTTTGTTTTTTTTTTTTTACCCACCCCAGTCATCCGTTTTTCAAATCAATAAAATTGATACATCACCCAATTAATGGACGTTAAAAACTGGCCCCATGGACTTGAATTACGTCCATAAGGCTGGAAAAACGGACAAAGATAGGACATGTTCAATTTTTATCTGACAGTATTCACTGTCAGTTAAAAAATGAACTTGTATACTGTATGTATCTATTGACTCTATTGTAACGGATGTTATAAAAAGTCTCTACATGTCCGTTTTTCATTGCTGTGTGCATGGGGCCTTACAACACATTTATTACCCGTTTTAGAAAACTGCTACAGATTGTTTGATAAGGCGATCAAAAGAGGGAGGCAGAAGAAAGGAGTGTGATTTAAGATGTCACTCTGCATTCTAAAAAATGCACCAAAATTTTGGCTTATTTTTTGGGGGAAATTAAACTAATTTATAGGTATTATAAATGTACACTAGAAAATCTAAATGTACACCAGATTTACCATCCAGCATCAGCCAGTCAGGGGTCAACCTAGCCCCTCTGCTGCCTGTAGCAATCTATAGAAGGCCCGCCCAATACCTGACCTGGCAGTCTTTAGTTTGGGCCCCCAAAGTGTATTACCCCCTTTATTGGCCCAAACACAGTATAACAGCCCCTTTACTGACCCCAGAGTATATTGTCGCATGTGCTGGCCCCCACACAGTATAACACTCCCTTTACTGGATCTCACACAGTATATTTCCCCCCCTTACTAACTCCCACACAATATATTGTTCCTGCAGTCAATGTAATAAATGTGACACATTACAAACTGTGTAGTCTACATTTCTCTTAATCTTAGACAGTGTTATTAAAGTGTAACTCCCATTTTTTTTTTCTTTGGGATACTGTGTCGGGGTTGTTTGGTGGCTATTTTTGCTTTATTATCTTATCTAACTTCTTTTTTTATTATAAAACAGGCTGTAACATTCTCCTTAGCAATCCTCTAACTGAGCTGTTACTAGGGAAAGTCCATACACATTTGTATTATAGATATGTAGAGCTGAAGCATTTACCAAAGGAATGGGGGAGGGGGATCACGTCTAATAGCTGTTTTTCTGTTTTGTTTTCTTTTGCCACCTAGAAAAATGGATTTGATATCACAAGAAAGCTGAGATTCTCAGCTTTATGTGCTGCCAAGTAGTATAAGCTATAACAGAACCTGAGATATCACTAGCTAAAAACACAGTCAGGAATTTGAACCTTATATGCAGCCGTTCATCTCACCTCACACATCTCAGGATATGTTGGAATGGTACGGAAAGACATATCAGTATTAGACTTATACTTGAAGCATAATGTGAAGTTGTTAATATGTGCCAAAAATCTCTATGTGTAGTAATGGAGAACAAGAGCTGACACTTAGGCTAGGGCCACATAGCAACTCTGGCCATGACTCCCGTCGCGAGTCTAAAGATTGCCGTGTTATCCTGCTACTTCTTCACTGAATGGAGTTGCATTGTGACCCAAGTTGAGCAATGTGACTCCATTCACTAACATGATTGAAGGAGTCACAGGGCAACACAGCCATCTTTAGTTAAACGACAAGTATAGCTGCCAATGTCGCCGTGCCACACTAGTCTTATGCCTAATTCACATTGCAGGTGCCAAAGTATTAATGTATGATTGACAAAGTGTACTGCTGGTGGTACTGTAAATGCAAAATGGGGAAGGGGTAACATGACCAAGCACCCACAGCTCCTCTCCCCATCACTAAAGACAGTCGATGCCACCCCTCCTAACCCTGCAATGCTGAATCCTCCCTTCCGCTACCTTTTCTGCTGCTCTCAGAAGTCCAAATGGGGGGGTGGCAGCGCTTATAGGAGATCAGTGCCGCCACACTCTGCACATTTGTTACAGAGAAAAGGTACAACAGAAGAGGGATTAGAACCAGACTGCCATTCTCTCTGTAATGGAAACCATCAGCATTAAGGAAAGCGGTGGTGGCCAGAATCAACAAGGAAGTGCTTTTAACCCTGAAATCGATTTGCCCTTTTGTGTATGCCCTTGCATAGATGCTTGTCATTCTTCGTTTGCACTTTTGCACTTATTTCATTGTTTTGCTATGTCACACAATAGGAGCAAAACAATAAATGCAGAAAAAGTGTCAGATCCCTGACATAAATACTAATGGCGCCATCATGGGGTTTGACATTTTACTGGACAAAATAGTGCACTACTTTGCCTACATTACAGAATCTGTAAGGGGAACTCCTAATATACCCTTCAATGCAGATATGTATAGAGCCTAAAGATGGCAGTGCACCACTTTTAATCTATACAGTTCTAAAAAGTGCAGGGGGTTTGCCAGTTGCAATACCATAATGTATTTCTGACTTACCTACATAATTGCATTATTTTATTAAGTTCTGAGTATGCCAAATGCCATCAGATGCAGAAACAAAATGAGACTATTGATTCAGGTGACCTAGAGTTCCTATCCATGTACTGTGCAAAATAGCCTGTTTAGAATGTAGAAGTATTGAGTAACCTTCATAAAACAAATGCCACATTGTTCCTTCTATTAGAATATAAAACATTTACATAGAATCTGGAACTATTGGCATCTATTCCACTTAACCTTGATATATGTTGATACAAATATGTGTACAACAGAGACACAATTGTGTTATTTTGCTGTCATTTTCTAGGGCACAATGAAGCATTTGAATCTATCTTTTTCTGCCTGTGGATTTCTCGGGATTTACCACTTGGGGGCAGCATCTGCTTTTTTAAAACATGGTCAGAAGCTGCTGAATGCTGTGAAGGTCTTTGCTGGTGCTTCAGCCGGATCCCTGGTTGCTACAGTTCTTTTAACAGCTCCACACAAAATACAGGTAATTAAAGGTAGAATCTGAGAGTTCAAGTAGACAACCTGTTATTTGCAGCTGGGTAGATAAGTCTTATCAGACCTTCTGACATATTAACTAGTTTATGCTGCTAATTAATGTCTTTTGATCAAATGAAGGAATAATTCCATCAAACAGTAAATATAAAGCTGAGGGATATTAAATCCATATATTAACAAATCTGCCCTGTACAATGCTTACATCTATTAGTGATGCTTCTAATAGGAAAATGCCACAAACACATCAACATCTCTTACTACAAATGAAGTGTGACCATGAAGGTTGTGCTGAAGGTTAGGATGAGCTTATTGTACAGTGTTAGGTATTGCATAAAAGCTATTCCCTAATGTATACTTAGTATGGGGAATGATACAATATTAACCTGCCAAGAAAGTTGCAAATTTAAATGCCCTTCCAATACCCTAGAAACCTGCCTGTCGATTATAGTAGCCAGTACTGTACTAAGCAGCCAGGGCCATTTTAACAAATTGGTGGGCCCTGTGCAAAGATTTCATAAGTGGGCTCCCACCATCACCACCACCTAGAAATACCTGACCTGCACGAATTATAATGCTCCCTCATAGTATAAAGCCCTCTTAGTGGCTCTCACACAGTATAATGTCTCCCTAGTGGCCCCATACAATATGCCCCTTATAATGTCCCTCTCCAGGTTGCCCCCCACAGATTTATGTCCTTACCCCAGGTTCCCCCCCCACAGTATCATGTCCTCACCCCAGGTTGCCCCCCACAGATTCATGTCCCCGTCCAAGTTGCCCCCACAGTATCATGTCCACACCCCAGGTTGCCCCCACAGTGGCTCTCACACAGTATAATGGCTCACTAGTGGCCCCATACAATATGCCCCTTATAATGTTCCCCTCCAGGTTGCCCCCCACAGATTCATGTCCTCACCCCAGGTTGCCCCCCACAGATTCATGTCCCCGTCCAAGTTGCCCCCACAGTATCATGTCCCCCCACAGATTCATGTCCCCCTCCAGGTTGCCCCCCACAGATTCATGTCCCCCTCCAGGTTGCCCCCCACAGATTCATGTCCCCCTCCAGGTTGCCCCCCACAGATTCATTTCCTCACCCCAGGTTGCCCCCACAGTATCTTGTCCCCCCACACTGACATGGCCCCCTCAGGTTGCCCCCACAGTATGTCCTCAGTCCAGGTTGCCCCCACAGTATCATGCCCCCCCCCCATAGATTCATGTCCCCCCCAGGTTGCCTCCATAGTTTTTTGTCCCCCACTGTATATATCAAATAAAAAAGCAAACCTTAATACTCACCTTTCCCCGTTCCCCAGTTCACTCCTTTCTCTGGTCCCGGAGTCTTCAAGGAGTAACAGGCGCGATGTAAGTGACGTCGCTACATCGCGCCTCCTGCTCTCAGGACACCGGGAGCAACCGGGTGATGAGGTAGGGTGCCGTCCGCTCCCTGCTTCATCATTCTCTGCAACTCATCGGCATCCTCTGGACCCACTGTCCTGGACAGCGGAACAGTAAATGTAGGACTGTCCTGCTGTCCAAAGGGGGCTCCCACTACCATGCAAGTGCACCGTTGGCCCTGTGGTTAAAGCGGCCCTGTAAGCAGCAGGTACAAACTGTCAAAACATAACTTTGCTAGGAATTTGCATTCAATTTCTTACTATTATAGTATATATTACTATTTATTACTATTATCAAAAATTGTAAAGGTAAAGGACCCCCTCAGTAATACATGCTGGATGTGTGAGTTCTGCATGCTCCTGCCTTTACTAACCCCCATGTATCAGCACAGCTTCAGTCCTGTACTGCTTGAGGAATTTCTTTTCTCATACAAAACCTATGTGATCCCCTATGAACAGTGCATATGACTCCAAAAATGTAAAGTGCAGCATTGCTTCCTTTAATGGATAGCCTTCTCTAAAGCATTCTTGCAGGATAGCATACAGTGCAGCACAGAGGCACAACACACTGATACACACCAATTCCACGAGCCCTTATGGCAAGTCTTCTAAACTTAACCATTACATAACCGTCCACTCTCACATTGCATCTACTTGGGTTTATACCTTTTGTACCTTTTTTGCTGTAATGGTTATTATAGAACCTTCAAATAAAATCTCTCACCATTATTTTATGGTTTCTAATCGCATTTGCTGCTTTAGACTATGGCCCCATGTTGCCAAGGTAAAAAAGAACACTGCTTTTTACAGTACCTGCAAAGTGAATGAGATTTTGGTTAACCTCATCCAAACATTGTAGGAAAAAAAGGCTGTGAAAAAGCTGCATTTACCAAAATGCATACATTTTAGAAAAACACATCGTATTAATTTTAGCTGTGCAATTGCGAGCATAATCTTTATATATTAAATAGGGGAAGAAAAAGCACAGAGAAAAATGCAGCAAAAACTCAATGAAAAACACGTTTTTAGCTGTGTTTCGCTACGTGGGGCCTTAAGGGGAATTTCTCTAAGGCAACCAATTTTAGGCTAAGGCCCGACGTTGTAGAAAAGTAGTTTTTTTGTTGCAGATTTTGCTGCATGTTTTTTGATCCAAAGTCAAGAGTGTCTTTAAAAGGAACAGTAAATAAAAAGGAAGCTCTTATTCTTATCCCTTCTGCTTCACTCCTAGCCTTGACTCAAAAAAACCGCAGCAAAATCTACAACAATAAATGCAGCTTATCCCCAACATGGGATCTTAGCTTCAGCCTTAGGCTAAAGCCCTACATAGCAAAACGCAGCAAAAAAATGCGACGGAAAAAAACGTGGCGGAAACACATAGTGTTTTTTTTACCAGCGTTTTGCATTGCATTTTCGGCCCCTATTATACCTATCTGGAAAACACCAGCACTTCCGCATAATTGACATGCTACGTTTTTAAAAAACGCGGGCGTTTTTGAAAACGCAGCTTTTCCGTTGTGGATTTTTTTCTGTAATGTGTGGATTGGATTAGCCAGAATCCCATCCATTTTGCAGGTATTGGAAAATGCCACATTTTTTGATGAGTTTTCTCACCGTGGGGCTTCAGCTTTAAAGAGGTTATCTTACACTATATGGTCAAACATACTGTTACACATAAGCATTATTGAATTCAGGTGTTAAATACCCATTGCCACAGGTGCATAAAACCCAGCTCCAAGTCATGCAGTTTGCCTTTACAAACATCTGGGTCATTCCACACAGCTCACTGAATTCCAGTGTGGTACCGTAATAGGATGCTGCAAGTCAGTTTGGAAATATCTGGGAGGGAACAAATTTCACAGTCAGCAGTAAGTGGTATTATTGAATTGTTTAGGAACCACTACAGCTCAGCCATGAAGTGCCAGACCAAGTAAAGTTACAGAATGAGGTCACTGAATGTTGAAGTGCATAGTGCATAAAAGACACCAATGCTCGAAGATGGAAGTTCTCAACATCACACTCCTGCCCAAAGCAGTGGCCTCCATGTGCACCCTGGCACCCTTTCAATGGAATTCGAAATCAATCAAGTACCTGAGCGTACACCTGACAATGAACCCTGCTGATCTTTATGCCGAAAATTTCCATTCCTTACTCATCAAGCTTCACACCTTACTTGCTTCTTACAACAACATGCCCTTCTCCTGGTTTGGAAGGCAGAATCTCCTTCAATCCTGTATCCTCCCCAAGGTGCTGTATCGCCTTCACATGGTCCCCATACATCTTCTCAACCTTCCTATTGCATGGGAGAAGATCCTGCCTCCCTTTAGCCCTTTAAATGAAAAAGATCTGCAGGTGGCATGGGCCTACCTGAAATACCCAGCTAATACAAGGTGGTTCAACTGAAATGCTAGATTAACTTAGTGTGCTTCCACAGTAATGAATCATTCACCAACATCTCCAAGGAACTGTTTGCCCCTCGCTCCTCTCTGACCTCTGGCTTCATGGCTCAACGGGCCATAAAAACAAACAGCTGGATCAGCTACTCAAAGGAACACGGGAGACCTGGCACGACCTTAAGGGCCTCCTTGTCCCTCGTCCTGCTACAAACTCTAGGATTGCTCTCAGATTTATTGGCCAAGCTAGGTCCTGCCTACTCCAACATCTGGAAGCGCCTTATGCCTCATTGCCTTCACGACCTTCTCCGTGCTCAAACCAGCACTTTCCTGACTCAACGTGAATCGATGCTCTCTGATGTTACCCTCTCTTTTCTGCATAGAACACATCTCTCCAGTCATCTCAGCGAACTCTCCAAGAAATTTGATCTGCGGACAGGACCCAAATCATTCGAACTTTTGCTACTCTGCCTCAACAAGCTCCTCTAGAAAATTTTCTGCTTCCTTTCAAAATTCATGGACCCCTGTAAGTACTCCAAGCCAACCTTTGTGATGTCTTGGGAGATGGAGCTAGGTATCACTTTAACAGAAGAACAGACCAGGCATGCTCCCTGATCCTCTCATGGTTACTTCCCCTGTGTGCATCTACAAGAGACTCATTATAAGCTACTGACCCAGTGGTACTGCCCTCCCAGCTGTCTATACCAGATGAAACTTTTGACCTCCAACCTCTGCCGGAGATGTCACTCCCACGAAGGGATTCTATCACATATATGGTGGCACTGTCCCAATATCAGACCCTTCTGAAACAAAGTTCAAACCACTATTTGCCTACTCCACAAGTCTGTCTTTACCACTGACCTCCTATCGATCGTCCAAAAATAACCTCATATTCCTTCTCCTCTCTGAGGAGAAATCTCTTATTCCCACCGAGTGGCTTCAAACAGAACCCCCTTACAAACTTCTTTGCATTAACAAGGTGAACCAAATTGCTTGCTTCAAAGAACTCTCCAGACGGAAAAACAGATCTCATCATTGATTCCTGAAGACCTGGTTGCGTGGTGACAGCTGCAACTCTGAGCCCAGTTGCACTTTCCTCCTTTCTCCTTTCCCCTGTCTCTCTGCACTTTCTCGCTCCCCTTCTCAGCCTCTCCTTCTCCTCTCCCTCCTTTATCTCCTTTTCTCTCTCCCATCCTCGGTCTTTTTCTGATATAGCTCGCAGGACAATTCATTACTTGACTGCTCAAACTCTATGTACCTCTTTGATTTGATGAAGACATTTGCTAGATGCCTTAACCCTGTATTTTGTACCTTGTTGCACTATGTCAATGTTTTGTTTTGATCCTTGTAAAAAAACAAACTTGAAATGAAAAAAAAAAAGATGCCAATGCCCTCCTGACCCAGTAACTGCAGAGTTCTAAACCTCAACTGGCAGTGACATCAACACAGAACCTGTGCCAAGAGCTTCAAGGCAAGGCTTTCCATGGTCAAGCATCTGAAAGCAGGCCTAACGTCACCAGGCACAAAGCCAAGCATTGGATGGGTTGGTGTAAAGCACACTGCCACTAGACTCTGGAGCAGAGGAAACATGTTTTGTGGAGTGTCTGTAACTGGCAGTCTGGACAGAAAAGTCTGAATTTTGTGAATGACAGGAGAACGTTACCTGTCTGAGTGTGTTGTGCCAACTGTTAAATTTGGTGGAGGAGGAGTAATGCTATTTTTCGGGGATGACCTGGTCCCTTAGTTCCAGTGGGAAAAAAATGTTAATGCTTCAGCAAACCAAGACATTTTGGACAATTAGATTCTTTTAACTTTATGGGAACAGTTTGAGAAAGTCCTTTTTTTATTTCCAGCATGACTTTGCCCTCAGCAAAGTCCATAAAGACAAAGTTGATTGAGTTTGGTGTAGAAGAACTTGACTGACCTACACAGAACTCTGAAAACAACCCCATAAAAAACCTTTGGAATGTACTAGAACTTCTGGATGAATGCGCAAAAATTCCCACGGATACACATCAGAGTCTTATAAATAGCCATCCCAGAAGAGTGAAAGCTTTTTTATCTGCAAAGGGGGAAAAAACTCAATAGTAATGCCTGAATTTAGAAAGAGATTTCATGAAATCTCATCTATGAGTAATGTGTACAGTCATGGCCAAAAGTTTTGAGAATGACACAAATATTATATTTTCACATGATCTGCTGCCCTCTGGTTTTTATGTGTGTTTGTCAGATGTTTTTATCACATACAGAAATATAATTGCATTCATATTATGAGTAACAGAAGCTTATATTGACAGTTAGAATGAGTTAATGCAGCAAGTCAATATTTGCAGTGTTGACCCTTCTTCTTCAGGACCTCTGCAATTCTCCCTGGCATGCTCTCAATCAACTTCTGGGCCAAATCCTGACTGATAGCAGTCCATTCTTGCAGAATCAATGCTTTAATTTTGTCTGAATTTGTTGGTTTTTGTTTGTCCACCCGTCTCTTGATGATTGACCACAAGTTCTCAATGGGATTAAGATCTGGGGAGTTTCCAGGCCATGGACCCAAAATCTCTATGTTTTGTTCCCTGAGCCATTTAGTTATCACCTTTGCTTTATGGCAAGGTGCTCCCTCATGCTGGAAAAGGTATTGTTGAGCGCCAAACTGCTCTTGGACGGTTGGGAGAAGTTGCTCTTGGAGGACATTCTGGTACCATTCTTTATTCATGGCTGTGTTTTTAGGCAAGACTGTGAGAGAGCCGATTCCCTTGGCTGAGAAGCAACCCCACACATGAATGGTTTCAGGATGCTTTACAGTTGGCATGAGACAAGACTGGTGGTAGCGCTCACCTCTTCTTCTCCGAATAAGCTGTTTTCCAGATGTTCCAAACAATCGAAAAGGGGATTCATCAGAGAAAATGACTTTACCCCAGTCCTCAGCAGTCCACTCCCTGTACCTTTTGCAGAATATCAGTCTGTCCCTGATGTTTTTTCTGGAGAGAAGTGGCTTCTTTGCTGCCCTCCTTGAGACCAGGCCTTGCTCCAAGAGTCTCCGCCTCACAGTGCGTGCAGATGCACTCACACCTGCCTGCTGCCATTCCTCAGCAAGCTCTGCACTGCTGGTAGCCCGATCCCGCAGCTGAAACACTTTTAAGAGACGGTCCTGCCGCTTGCTGGTCTTTCTTGGGCGCCCTGGAGCCTTTTTGGCACCAATGGAACCTCTCTCCTTGAAGTTCTTGATGATGCGATAGATTGTTGACTGAGGTGCAATCTTTCTAGCTACAATACTCTTCCCAGTTAGGCCATTTTTGTGCAGTGCAATGATGACTGCACGTGTTTCTTTAGAGATAACCATGGTTAACAGAAGAGAAACAATGGTGGCAAGCACCAGCCTCCTTTTAAAGTGTCCAGTGGTGTCATTCTTACTTAATCATGACAGATTGATCTCCAGCCCTGTCCTCATCAACACCCACACCTGTGTTAATAGAGCAATCACTGAAACGATGTTAGGTGGTCCTTTTAAGGCAGGGCTGCAATGATGTTGAAATGTATTTTGGGGGATAAAGTTCATTTTCTAGGCAAATATTGACTTTGCAAGTAATTGCTGTTAAGCTGATCACTCTTTATAACATTCTGGAGTATATGCAAATTGCCATTAGAAAAACTGAAGCAGTAGACTTTGTAAAAATTAGTATTTGTATCATTCTCAAAACTTTTGGCCATGACTGTAGGTGGCCCAATACTTTTGTCCATTTGATGTATAACTACCATGGTAACAGTAGCTGAAATGTGGCCCTGTCGATCAGCGTTGAACCCGGGTGCCTAGGGCTCACCAGTAAAATTCATAGAGTTACATGCAAATATTAACTGACGCTCGCTCACAAATTCCTAAAATGTCGGCAACATAATTTCTTTTTTTTTTCAGTAATAGCTTGCTGCCTTGCTCTTTTCCCAATTGTTTCTCTCCTACAGTTGGTTTTGCCTTGAACTAGGGCCTCATTCATTCTGTGAACTGGGGATATGTGCTCACACAGCAGCAGACCTCAGCAAGATACTAATGGAGCGTGTTTACAAGATGGGGATCAGGGAAGATGGATACTGGTTGGCCTGAGTCTGCACCTAGATATTACCCTAACCACCAAATGTGTATACAGTATATAAAAATGAACTGGATCAGTTGTTAAATAATCTATCCAGTATATTATACTGACATGTAGCCTGTTTGAGATGCTGTATAATAAATATCTTTATGAAGTACAATGAGTGCATTGTGCCATTCCGGGGAGAGCTGGGGGCCCACTTGGCTCAGGTGTCCTCTAGGGATTCATCTGTGGGCCAGCCCGTGCCTGTTGTTGATTGTGGAAACATAATTTTACATAAATTCTACAAATGATCAAATATTAGTTTTTCTTTGTAAAATTAATAAGATAAAATCCTGTTTTTCAGTACAAAAAGACCTTTTTTCTCTTAGTCATTCAGTGTAAATTAAGAGTTAATTTTGCTATCAGTCATTATCCGCTACAAATAAAGAGTGAACAGATTACATTAGCTGAAAATGCTTCACATTATACCCTACAATACACTGCAGAGCAGAGCAAACCTATAGAATATAATTCACATTAGAAATTTTACAATACAAGTAACGAGGTACTAGTGTTTCGCCCCCACTCATGAGGATTTAACAGCTAGAATATATCTGCATTTTTAACTTTTTTTTTTCTGTTCTATTACAGTGCTCACGACAAAGATATAGAAATAGTGTACTTACATTAGAATATCAAAGCCATGCATCCTGACAAGACAAGACAATTATAAAGTATATACAATAAATACCTAAATCTAAAAGGCATTCACAAAAGAAAAGAGCTGGAGGAAGTATGTACAGTACTTGAATTTATTATAGAAACGAGCTAGATGGTACATGAGTGCGGTGCAGATTCGTCAGGGTATTAAAATGTATACATTTCCATTCATGACGGAAATCACAATGCAAAAGTTAACAGGGACTAAGAGCAATTTTGTAAAAAAAAAAAAAAAAAAAATTTCGAATTCCATAGGATCAAAATTTTGTGATTCACTTCACATACACAGACAATACAGACTTGCTCATCTCTACTTTTGAATGCTACTGAAAATGTTAAAATTGCAGGGTTTTAGTTAGTTGAGTATGTGCGTGCTGGAGGCCGTGCACACATCATTAAACTTCTGAAACTTTCCCACAGCCTTATAAAAGCTGTATGTGGTTCAACTGTCTCCGCTCATCATAACAATAGAACAGTGTCAATAATCTGCTTTGTGTGAATTCACCATTATAGTGTGTCATCCTCAACAGGTTGATTGTTCCAATAAGCTAAAGCTAAAAAGACATTGGTATGAGAGCAGCACCCACAAAATGGTGTCACACAGCTGTTGAAGCATATAAGAGCTACATACATAAATCTCATATTGTCCCCTAGTGGGGCTTATAGGTGAGAAACACTTTGGGGGGTTTTGATAAATTTGTCACATATTTAACACTAGAAGTCCCAGAAATTTCGAGCTCCCCCTTGAAGTCCTGAAAGAGGGTCAAATGACCCTTAGTCCAAACAGACAACTCTGATGGCTCCAATTAGCATCCTTTCATTTGTAAATGTGGCCATTGTCTGAGGAATCTGCAGGGGGCAATTGTGTTGATCCACCTCAGGTCTTGTAAGAGAGTGTAAACAAAAGAATGTAAGATGCTCTTGAGTGTGTCTGCCCATCCCCCAGCTGCATTGTTGTGCTGGGAATATGCGTAAGGTTGCTAACACCTTAGCAAATTTGCATGCAGCCTTTTGTGCTGTGGGGGATGTGAAGGGACTGCTTCACCTATTTTGTTCACAAGAAACAACATGCAGAGAAGGCACACCATTCAACAGGCATTGGAACTGATCCTGAGCAACACCAACCCTTCTGACTCAGATGGAAAAGACATAGTCCTTCAACTGGATTCGGACTCTGAGCTGTCTTCAGGTTAGATTTTTTCAAATTACCGATTTTTATTTCCTGACTATCTTTTTTATTTAGAACCAAAACAAAATGTTAATTTGAAATTATTTATCTTGCAGATGAGGAGACTCCTCCTCTACCAAAAAAAGAGAGCTCGGTTGGCGAGTGAGCCGACAGAGACCGCAAAAGATGGCACAGTGTGGCGTGAAGTAGAAGTGGGGAAACGTCTCCATTTCACCCCAATAGAACCGTACCCTACAGATGGAGAGCCAAGTGCTAAGGCCAGACGAAGTGTCCGGAGTCGCCTTCAGAGCTTCCTCTGTTTTATCACTCTTGACATGCTTCGTAGCATTCAAGAATGGACTACTCAACATGCACGTCACACGGAGCAGGTGGATTGGTTCATGGGAACTAATGGCATTTATTTCAGTCATTATCTTGCGGGGGGTGACCAAGGTTCCATCACTACGTGACAGCTGGTCAGCAAACCTAGCAAACCCAAGGATCATTGCAACTATGACCCGAAACCGCTTCCAAGACATCATGAAACACCTACGCTTTGATGACATGTTCACACGCAGTGAGCGAGTGGAGACCGATAAGTTTAATGCAATCTCCGATGTGTGGAGATCGTTTGTCACCAACTGCATCGCATCCTACAACCCTGGTCGACACATCACTATTGATGAACAGCTTTTCCCGTCAAAGACTCGCTGCTGTTTTCTGCAATACATTGCAACAAAACCAGACAAGTTTGGCATCAAGTTTTGGGTGGCTTGCGACTTGAAATCAAAGTACATCTGTAATGTCCTCCCATATCTTGGCAAGGACCCCAGTCGTCCCAGCGGGGAGAGACTGTCCGAAACTGTAGTGATGAGGCTGATGGAACCATTCATGGACAAGGGCAGAACTGTAACCACGGACAATTTCTTTACATCATTGTCACTTGCACAACGACTGCTTAGCCAGAAAACCACTATCCTCGGCACAGTCAACAAGAGTCGCCGGGAAATTCCTCAATCCGCTAGACAGATGGACCGCACTGAATTCACCACTCAGGTGTTTTCAACCACTGGTGCCACACTGACAGTGTATGCACCCAAACGAAAGAAGGCCATCTACATTCTCAGCAGCATGCACAGCGTGGTTGAGACTGAGGATACCAACAAAAGGAAGCCAAACACGGTCACACAATACAATCACACAAAGTGCGGTGTGGATGTAATGGACCAAATGGTGCGGGAGTACAGCGTGCATGCAGGAACACGGAGATGGCCAGTCGCCGTTTTCTACAACATGATTGACATGGCAGCACTGAATGCTCATGTTCTTTATCAGGCATGCACTGGGGTGCAGGAGAGACGGGTGGACTTCCTGGTTGAGCTTGCAAAAGAGTTAGGTGGCTCTCATGTGACTGAAAAGAAGGCATGCAAGGAGAAACTCCTTCGGCAACAACCTTCCACACCCAGCCCTGGCAAAAGGGCGAAGTGTCAGGTCAACCATCGATGCACGAACAATTGTGCAACTGAGAGATGTGTTGACTGCTACAAATACACGTGTGGCAAATCTACCAGGGACATACCCAGGCAGTGCCAGGTATGTTCCGACAGTGCAGACAGACTGCTGAGTAAGTGCTGAAATGCTAGTCACACAAGAAGGACATGCCACTCACACACACACACGCTGCCCCCCACAGCAGCCTATTGTAAATATGTGTGGAATTGTTTTATTCCTTGTATTTTTTTTATTATTTTCATAACAAAAATAAAAAGCATGGAAACAAATAACAGTTGTTCTTTTGTATATTTACATTTTTGTATATTTAGATTCAAGTCAATGGGTGCAGAAAAAAAAAAAAAATCGCAAAAAAATCGCAGTTACTGAGTGAGTCACACAAGAAGGACATGCCACTCACACACACACACACACACTCACACACACACACACACACACACACACACACACACACACGCGCCCCCCCACAGCAGCCTATTGTAAATCCTGTGGTGTGACAGTAATGGCCTTAATTACAGAACAAAAGCGGTGATTATAGGTTGTTTGCTTAAATCCTTCAGGTCATTCGACCCGTCTCTGGGTTCCAAAGGTAGAAATGTTAAATGACCCCTCTCTGGGACTTCTAGAGTTAAGTCTAACACTTTTATCCCGAGATGTTATTCCATTTTCTACGCTACCTTACTGTGGTGAGATTGCGCCGATTTAGCGCCTTTTTGAAACAGTTGCAGTTGATAATTCTGACTGACTGATAATATAGACAGGCTTACCATGCCCACTTCTCTACCGACTTTTCAAATGTAGAGTAAATGGTGTAAAAATGCAAAATGTCACACATTTGTCTGTAAATTATCTCAAAAATTGCACATCAGAATTCTGGAGTGCAAGATTTGATAAATTCTCCCAGATGGGGGGAATTTATTAAGACTTTCATTTCCTATGCCAGATTTAATTCATTTTTCCAGTGGTGCAATATGTACTAGAATTATTTAGATGATTTGGCCTCATAATAATTCTGGTATGCCATGAGAAGTCCCATGTGCCAGAACTGAAATCCACTCCACTCAGGTTGGGCCAAAGATTTCAGGTATAATTCATAGCAAATTTCAGCAGCAATTAATGTGTCTGGGTTGATGATGGTTTCCCTTCTCTGATAGTATGTGCGTGTTTTGCTCCTACCTCATAATGGTGATGGGAAGTGCGGACCAGGGTGCCATGATTAAGGATAGGTAGCGTTGTGTTGATATGGCTTTGGCAAACAAAGTTCTGTGGATCATGTATGAATGAAGAGATATGGTTATGGTTGGGGCTGTGGCTCAAACAACCTACATAGTATAGAGAGTAAGATTAGGTCAAATAAAGCAAGAAGACGTGCATTCAAAATGTGTCTTACTTGGTTCTAAACCATCTTGATTGTTACCTGTGTTTCCTTTGGCCCTGCAACAGCAGTGACATGCGATTGTGGCAGCTAATCACAGGCTACAGTGAAAACATCAAAGAACTCCATTGGTTGCCACAATGACTTATTGAGACAACACATCATTGCTACAGAGGAATAAAGAAAGACTAGGCAACCATCAGAATGAGATGGAGGTTTTGGAAAGTAACAATATGTTTTTTTATTATTTTAATAGTGCTATACAGCTGCAACATACATGAAATGTAATAACTATGATAACTATACCAACATCAAAGCCCACAGATGGTGACATCCAATAAATTCCAGCCTAAGATATGCATTAATATCCAATAAAATAAATAGCTCTAGTCCACAGTGTTATGAATCAGTCTTATAAAATATGAATTCATAATTCCCTGTTGATATTCATGTAACATCTGGCTGTTTCGGTTGAACACTACACCAGACAGGAACCACACAGATGTCCTGTGTGAACCAGTCCTTAATTAGATATACAGTAATCTGTTACGTCTCCTTTTGCTTTTTGTCCAGTACATTTAAATTGATACATTTATTGAATTGACAGTAAACATATGATTTTCCTTTGGCTTTTAGGAAAGTAAGGATTTCCTTTACACATTCTCTGAAGATTTTAGAAAGCGATTTCCTGGAGAGGTAAAACCAAGATATGATTTCATGAAATACTTAAGGTGAGTAAGCAAATATGATAGAACACTGCTTTTTGAGAGATTTTACAAGAGAAAGATTATCGTTTGGTGGCCCTAACTTTTATTATTACCCAAAGAGGCAGATGCACATTCCTTTCACAACAATGGCATGCGAAAAGGCATTCTTCCCAAACCTCCAGCTGAATGCTGAACACCTGTTAAATATTTATTGCATGATAAATAATTAAATATGAATAATGTTTATCATTTCTTTGCCATAGGGAAGGCATAGAAACCATTCTACCTGCTCATGCTCATGAGATAGCTGAGAATCGTCTTTACGTATCAATCACAAACTCCAAAAGCATAGAAAATTGCTTGGTTTCAAGTTTTGCCTCTAGAGAAGAGCTCATTAAGGTAACAATGTTGTCATCATTGACTTTGTCAAATGTAAATGCATTGTGTTGCAGTAAACTTGATGAGCTGTATGTGTTATTTAATGGAAATTTCACTCTCCTTGATATAACCGGAAATCTTGTGTCCCACTGCAATATTTTTATCATAATGTGAACTGTAGTTGTGGTCAAGATTTTAACCAACCATATATTCAGTAGACTGTAATTTTCCAACTGTCACCATAAAGCAAAAAAAATAAATAAATTATATATATATATATATATATATATATATATATATATATATATAGTGGGTATGGAAAGTATTCAGACCCCTTTAAATTTTTCACTCTGTGTTTCATTGCAGCCATTTGCTAAAAGCAAAAATGTTCATTTTATTTCTCATTAATGTACACTCAGCACCCCATCTTGACAGAAAAAAAAACAGAAATGTAGATATGTTTGCAAATTTATTAAAAAAGAAAAACTGAAATATCACATGGTCATAAGTATTCAGACCCTTTGCTCAGTACTGAGTAGAAGCCCCTTCCTTTTGAGTTAGTACAGCCATGAGTCTTCTTGGGAATGATGCAACAAGTTTTTCACACCTGGATTTGGGGATCCTCTGCCATTCTTCCTTGCAGATACTCTCCAGTTCTGTCAGGTTGGATGGTGAACGTTGGTGGACAGCCATTTTCAGGTCTCTCCAGAGATGCTCAATTGGGTTGAGCTCAGGGCTCTGGCTGGGCCAGTCAAGAATGGTCACAGAGTTGTTCTGAAGCCACTCCTATGTTATTTTAGCTGTGTGCTTAGGGTCATTGTCTTCGGCCCAGTCTTCGGCCCAGACCCACTCTGGAAGTGGTTTTCTTCCAGGATATCTCTGTACTTGGCCGCATTCATCTTTCCTTCAATTGCAAACAGTTGTCCTGTCCCTGCAGCTGAAAAACACCCGCATAGCATGATGCTGCCACCACCATGTTTCACTGTTGAGATTGTATTGGGCAGGTGATGAGCAGTGCCTGGTGTTCTCCACGCTTAGAATTAACGCCAAGAAGTACAATCTTCGTCTCATCAGACCAGAGAATCTTATTTCTCATAGTCTGGGAGTCCTTCATGTGTTTTTTGTCTAACTCAATGTGGGCTTTCATATGTCTTGCACTGAGGAGAGGCTTCCTTCGGGCCACTCTGCCATAAAGCCCCGATTGGTGGAGGTATGCAGTGATAGTTGACTTTGTGGAACTTTCTCCCATCTCCCTACTGCATCTCTGGAGCTCAGCTACTGTGATCTTTGGGTTCTTCTTTACCTCTCTCACCAAGGCTCTTCTCCCACGATTGCTCAGTTTGGCTGGACGGCCAGGTCTACGAAGAGTTCTGGTCGTCGCAAACTTCTTCCATTTAAGTATTATGGAGGCCACTGTGCTCTTAGGAACCTTGAGTGCTGCAGAAATTCTTTTGTAACCTTGGCCAGATCTGTGCCTTGCCATAATTCTGTCTCTGAGCTCCTTGGGCAATTCCTTTGACCTCATGATTCTCATTTGCTCTGACATGCACTGTGAGCTGTGAGGTCTTATATAGACAGGTGTGTGCCTTTCCTAATCAAGTCCAATTAGTTTAATTAAACACAGCTGGACTCCAATGAAGGAGTAGAACCATCTCAAGGAGGATTAGAAGGAAATGGACAGCATGTGAGTTAAATATGAGTGTCACAGCAAAGGGTCTGAATACTTATGCCATGTGATATTTCAGTTTTTCTTTTTTAATAAATTTGCAAAAATATCTACATTTCTGTTTTTTTTCTGTCAAGATGGGGTGCTGAGTGTACATTAATGAGAAATAAAATGAACTATTTTGCTTTTAGCAAATGGCTACAATGAAACAAAGAGTGAAAAATTTAAAGGGGTCTGAATACTTTCCGTACCCACTGTATGTATATATATATATATATATATATATATATATATATATGTATATATATAAATTTTATATATGTATATGTATATCTATATATATATATAGGACACTCTATAAAACATGTATTGAAATGTATTGCTTTTCTAAGTTGGCCTCCGGGGGACCTGGTGCCCTCTGGCAACCATGTCCCCCTTGGTAAGCCCAGTCTCATTTGATGGTGTTGCATACCCTTTTGTGTTGCATGCCACACTTCTTTTTTAATATGGGCACAAAATGTATTATTCACACCCCATTTTTGTGACGTGACCACACCACATCACATATAACATAACAGAGAGCCTAGAGGATGCAGGAGCATTGTACGGACCTGGGAGATTTACTGCATACCTCCCATCCGTCCCGGACTCTGTGGGTCAATCGCAGATTGTGGGTCCTGTCCCGTCGTCCCGGTCAGCGGGAGGTATGTCCTAGTTTCAACTCATCTCAGTGTTCAGAGCACACAGATGAGTTGAATACAATGGTGAATGAAGCAGGAGCTGTCTGTAGACGTCACTCACATCACACCTGCAGCTCCCTGAACACTCCGTGACTGAGACTGCAGACAGAACAGCAGGGGAGCGAGGAGAGGTGAGTATCAGTGTTTTTTATGTTAAACTTTGGGGATACATGAAACTGGTGGCAGATGAAGGGGGAATATTAAACTGGGGGCAGATGAAGTGGGGACATTAAACTGGGGTCAGATGTAGGGGGGACATGAAACTGGTGGAAGAGATGGAGGGGGGACATGAAACTGGTGGCAGATGAAGGGGGGACATTAAACTGTTGGCAGATGAAGGGGGGCATTAAACTGGTGGTGGATGGAGGGGGGACATTAAACTGAGGGGGATATTAATAGGGACATTAAACTGGGGACAGCAGGAGGGGGACATTAAACAATGGGGATCACTGGACGGAGACATTAAACTGGGGGCAACTGGAGGAGGACATTAAACTGTGGGAGTAGCTGGAGGGGGAAATGTCCATCTCTAGTTGCCCCCAGTTTAATGTCCCCCTCCAACTACCCCCACTGTTTAATGTCACCCTCCAGCTGCCCCATTTTCATGTCCCTCTCTAGTTTCCACCAGTTTAAACTGGGGCACCAGGAGAGGGACTTAATACTGTGGGGCAATTGGAGGGGAACATTATAATGTGGGGGCACATAATGTTAGGGTGACTGTATGAGCATTATACTGTGTGAGGGCACAAAGAAAAATGGATGAGAATTGGCAGAGTCAACTTAGAAGTGGGTGGAGCTAAATTTGGCACGGCGCGCATAGCACGCCACACATTTTGTCCCTGTTTCTGTTCTTTGAAAGTTGGGAGGTATGTTACTGTCATTACATTTATAACTAAAGATGTCTAAAAATTTAAAGGCAAGCTTCATTTAAAACCCAAAACAACAGTTTTCCATTATTAAATCCACCACACTGGAACAGTTGCTTTGCAACAGTCAGGAGGGGAGTATTATAATAAAACGTTGTCTTTCAGTTTAAAGGGGGTCTGTCACCAGGAAGCTCAATATCAAACCAGCCACAGTGTATTGTAGTGGACCTCCAAGGATTCTGTATTCAGATTTGAAATACTGTCACACCTCATGGCACGCCCTGTGAATTCAGCCATCAAATGGATCGAAAAAGATCATATGTATAATAAACAGCTGGTTTGAACTATCTGTGTCATCTAAGCAGTTTGGCTTTGAGCTATTCCTGAAGTCGCTATCTCTAGGAGTTGTCCTGGTGTGGGTGACAGCTGACACATAACGGATGAGAGACACCATAGCATTGAAGGGTCAGGCAATAGAGTAGTCTAGATAAGGTCTATGTTGAGGGTGGGAAGAATAAGTTTGTCATGGCAATTCAAGGGACAGATCCCAGTTCAGGTACCAGGTAAACAGCCAGCTTACAAACAATCACCTTTGTAGCACACTGGCAAGCTAGGAGGATATTTTCTCAGGCAGTTTTCAGTGGGACAAGCTGCCTTAAATAGCCCACAGGTGCAGGGAATTGGCTAGGAGCTGATAAGCAAAGTCTAGACTCTCTTAAAGGGCCATCTCACCCTATAGTCAAGGACTGAAACCCAGCACCCACGGCCATAAAGAACAGTGCAACAGGTAGAGGGAGGACAAGCAAAGCCAGCAGGAAGGCAACAATTTGGATCAAGGATCCTATAAAAGCAGAATAATGGTAGTGTGAACAGAGCCTTAGTCAGGTTTAGTGTTTGTTTTTAATTTGACATATTGATTACAGCTTCTGTAAGAAATAAAACCGTTTTAGTGCATTTCAAATAGTGTTTACAACCTCATTACCTAGGGATACTGTCACATTGACAGTTCTGAATGCAGAGCCCTTGCAGTCAATAAAATGCAGCTTTACAGAAATAGCTATTTTTGACTTGAAATGTCAAACTGCTTCAATTTTTTTTTTAAATTATTGCATCATGCGATCTTGTTTTTTCAGGACAGGTTGTAGTTTCTACACATACCATTTTGTGGTATGTACAGTGCCTTGCGAAAGTATTTGGCCCCCTTGAAATTTTCAAACTTTTACCACATTTCAGGCTTCAAACATAAGGATATAACATTTTAATTTTTTGGTGAAGAATCAACAACAAGTGGGACAATTGTGAAGTGGAAGAAAATTTATTGGATATTTTAAACTTTTGTAAAAAATAAAAAACTGAAAAGCGGGGCGTGACAAATTATTTGGCCCCCTTAACCTTCCTCTAGTGTTAGGATCGTGACCGACCCGTTTTAGGTTTTAAATGCATACAAATTCTACATACATTTGTTTATTGCATCAAGACTTTTTGACTTTTTCAGGAACTTATTTTTAAACAAAATACAATAAAATAAAACTATTTTACTAAATTGTAAAATGCTCTTATTAAAATTATAACATTTGTGTTGTTGGGGTCAATTTCGACCCAGGTCTAATATAAGAGTAAAAAAACAATAATAAGTCCCAAAACTGAACTCATAAACACAATATAAACCAACAGCCCACAGCCAGCTCTACCTCCAACAACTTGAGTTAGGGACATGTCCAGGCATGTATGGCCAAATCAGCTTACAGTTGGTACTTTGCAGAGTATACATCTTCAGTTTACACCATGCAACAATGAGGAGAAGATTAGATGCAAGCCAAATTCTGGATTATATCTTGGATGATAATGAATCAGAGGACACACAGCAGCAAACTGATACAGATGAACAGGTTTCTGAGGAGGAAGATGATGTGGAGTATCAACCGGAAGACACAAACAGTTCTGATCAGTCTGATGAGGAGGTCACTGGTGCTGAAGCTGCTCCCGCTGAAAGATTCAAATCCAAAAGTGGCAAGATCATTTGGAGCTCAGTACCTCCAGATGTACATGGCAGGGCAGATGCTGCAAATGTCATAAAAATGACCCCTGGGATCACAAGGTTTGCTGTGACAAGAGTAAGTGACATCAAGACATGTTTTGATCTGTTTATGCCATTGTCAATAAAAAAAAGTCATTATTGCTATGACAAACCTTGAAGGAAAAAAAGTCCACGGCAACATGTGGAATGACCTTCATGATGATGACCTGGATGCCTACATTGGTGTTCTTCTCCTTGCTGGAGTGTACAAATCCTGCAGTGAGGCCACTGATAGTCTCTGGAACGCATCGACAGGCAGGAATATTTTCCGGGCAACAATGTCACTTCAAAAGTTTCAAATTATATCAAGAGTCCTCAGATTTGACAACAGAGACACCAGAACAAAATTTGACAAACTTGCTCCCATCAGGGATGTTTGGGAGAAATGGGTGCAGCTCCTTCCACTGATGTTCAACCCAGGGCCAGAGGTGACAGTAGACGAACGTTTTCTCCCTTTCCGCGGAAAATGCCCCTTCTGGCAATACATGCCAAGTAAGCCAGGCAAATACGGCATAAAAATCTGGGCAGCCTGTGATGCAAAAACTAGCTATGCATGGAATCTACAGATTTACACAGGCAAGTCTGCAAGCGGCATCCCTGAAAAAAAACAAGGAAAACGTGTAGTCCTCGATATGACTACTGGACTGCAGGGTCACAACATTACTTGTGACAATTTTTTTACCAGCTATGACCTTGGACAAGAAATTCTCAGGAGGAAAATCACCATGGTGGGCACAGTGAAAAAAAACAAACCTGAGCTGCCCGCTGAATTGTTGCAGATGAAGGACAGGGCTCCACTTTCCTCAAAGTTTGTTTTTACAGACACCACCACTGCTGTTTCATACTGCCCCAAAAAACGACGGAATGTGGTACTGATGTCCACACTTCACAAAGATGCAGCTGTGTCATCAGGAAGTGACAAAAAGCTCAGAATCATCCTGGACTATAACAAAAACAAAGGAGGAGTGGACAACCTGGACAAGCTGACTGCCACCTACACTTGCCAGCGAATGACTAGGAGATGGCCAATGGTTGTATTTTCCAACATCCTTGATGTGTCAGCATACAATGCATTTGTGTTGTGTACCCACATTCACCAAGGATGGAATTCAAAGAAAAAAAAACAAGCGGAGGATGTTTCTTGAGGAACTAGGAAGATCCCTTGTCAAGGCGCACATTGACCAAAGGGAACCGGTGCCTCGAGACCCAGCCACTGCAGCCTTGGTCCGACAACTCCAGAGCTCAACAAATGCTTCGCCCACACCCACAGCAACACAAAGAGCATCATCACCAGCATCCTCCTCAACCAGCCCTGCCTCAACATCAACCACAACAGCCACAACCCCAGTGAGACCACCTGATTCTAAAAGAGAGAGGTGTCAGGTCTGCCCTAGCAATAAGGACAGAAAGACAAACACATCGTGCTTCCTGCAAAAAATACCTCTGCAAAGAACACACAAAAAGTGTCACTTTTTGCCACACATGCATCTAAATACTAATGCATCTAAAAACTAGTACTTGATTTCTGTTGATTTGATTTGCTTGATTGTTGTTTGTTTGTTTGACCTAGAAAAGCTACTTTTTATTATTATTGCTATTAATGTTAATATAATTTTCATCTTTTATTTGTATTAAAGTTCTATAAAAAAAAAAAATCTGTTTTTTGCCTTTTTCATAAAGTAGTTAGATATGGGTCAAAATTGACCCGTAACACCATAGATGTTACTAGAGTTAATAATATAAAATACATATATGTATATTTTTTTTACATTTAAGAAATGTGTTCTAAAACCCTTCAGTAATAGTCAGGTAATATAACAAACTTTTTTAAGTTTATATTATTCTCTTGAGGTTCATTTGACAATATTTTTATATTGAAAATGAAGGGTACGCTCTCAAATGAAAGGCCCAGGGGGCCACAACAAAAATATTAAAATCAATCCTTCCATGGATGAGAAACCCTAACAAGGTAACTAAAAGGTAAGAAACAAATTGGATCATAAATAACTGTTTTTAGGGTATCCTAGGGGTGATTTAAGACACGGGTCAAAACCGACCCGTTAACATAAGAAAGAGTAACAGAAAGCTAACACTAGAGAAAGGTTAAGTTAATACTTTATAGTGCCACCTTTTGCTGCGATTACAGCTGCAAGTCGCTTGGGGTATGTCTCTATCAGTTTTGCACATCGAGAGACTGAAATTCTTGCCCATTCTTCCTTGGAAAACAGCTCGAGCTCAGTGAGGTTGGATGGAGAGCGTTTGTGAACAGCAGTTTTCAGTTCTTTCCACAGATTCTCGATTGGATAAAGGTCTGGACTTTGACTTGGCCATTCTAACACCTGGATACATTTATTTGTGAACCATTCCATTGTAGATTTTGCTTTATGTTTGGGATCATTGTTGGAAGATAAATCTCCGTCCCAGTCTCAGGTCTTTTGCAGACTCCAACAGGTTTTCTTCCAGAATGGTCCTGTATTTGGCTCCATCCATCTTCCCATCAAATTTAACCATCTTTCCTGTCCCTGCTGAAGAAAAGCAGGCCCAAACCATGATGCTGCCACCACCATGTTTGACAGTGGGGAAGTGTGTTCAGGGCGATGAGCTGTGTTGCTTTTACGCCAAACAAATCGTTTTGTATTGTGGCCAAAAAGTTCGATTTTGGTTTCATCTGACCAGAGCACCTTCTTCCACATGTTTGGTGTGTCTCCCAGGTGGCTTGTGGCAAACTTTAAATGAGACTTTTTATGGATATCTTTCTTCTTGCCACTCTTCCATAAAGGCCAGATTTGTGCAGTGTACGACTGATTGTTGTCCTATAGACAGACTCTTTACCTCAGCTGTAGATCTCTGCAATTCATCCAGAGTGATCATGGGCCTCTTGGCTGCATCTCTGATCAGTCTTCTCCTTGTTTGAGATGAAAGTTTGGAGGGACGGCCGGGTCTTGGTAGATTTGCAGTGGTCTGATACTCCTTCCATTTCAATATGATCGCTTGCACAGTGCTCCTTGGGATGTTTAAAGTTTGGGAAATCTTTTTGTATCCAAATCTGGCTTTAAACTTCTCCACAACAGTATCACGAACCTGCCTGGTGTGTTCCTTGGTCTTCATGATGCTCTCTGCGCTTTAAACAGAACCCTGAGACTATCACAGAGCAGGTGCATTTATACGGAGACTTGATTACACACAGGTAGATTATATTTATCATCATCAGTCATTTAGGACAACATTGGATCACTCAGAGATCCTCACTGAACTTCTGGAGTGAGTTTGCTGCACTGAAAGTAAAGGGGCCGAATAATATTGCATGCCCTACTTTTCAGTTTTTTATTTTTTACAAAAGTTTAAAATAACCAATAAATTTTGTTCCACTTCACAATTGTGTCCCACTTGTTGATTCTTCACCAAAAAATTAAAATTTTATATCTTTATGTTTGAAGCCTGAAATGTGGCAAAAGGTTGAAAAGTTCAAGGGGGCCGAATACTTTCTCAAGGCACTGTACATATTAGTATTTCATTTTTAGTTAAGTGTTAAATTAGTTAAGCACATTTAAGTATGTTTTCAATTATTTTTTCAGAGTTTTTCATTGATTCCTAAATAACATCATATTGGCATGCTCTGTATGCCAGCATATTGTACCTGTGCATGGAAATCTGTCTATATAGTGACACCAACTCAAAGGTAGTGACTACAGTGACAGGGATGATGATTCCCATGTACACTGCTATAATCAGGGTTGAATGTGGCACAGAAAGAGTAGACAGTTTGATCAATATAGTTGCATCAGAAGTGCAGCTTTGTATTACAGCTGTCATACATCTATTAATTTGACGTAATAGATGGATCACTTACTTGAGGTCTACTGTTACAGAGAATGGATGTGTTTAAATTACATAATAATTTATATTGCTTATTTTCTTAAAATTAATACTAAAATAAATATATCTGTCATCAGAGAAACACTTGTCAAAATGCCAGCACTAATCCCAGCATCCCTGGCAGCTGATTTTACCATGAAAAGTCACTACAGGGAAGATGAAGTACACGCAATGACAAATAAAATAACACATAAATGTTGGATTGCTGCAAAACTAGCTATGCAGTTATGTCTCAGGCAGATATCTAAATAAATAATCACAGGTGTGGTCTGATCTTGCCACAAGAAGGCATAAAAGTGCTTCCCTGCTACCCTATAAAAAGGATATCAGATGATACTTTTGGGTAGTGTACCTCTTGGTGCGAGTCTGAACTCTTTGACTGCTAGACATGCCTCTACAACAGACTTGAAGGTATTTGCATTTATCAACTGAGAGGGGCACATTATGGAGCTGAGAGAGATAGGATGATTATTTTTTGGAACTGCCTGCCATCTAGACGCTTTGACCTAGCTGTTTGAGATGTTGGGGGCAGTGGTTGTACGAGGGCACAGTCCAGATCGACCACCAGTAGAGAGGATTGTTTGAGCCACTGACTAACACAAGCAGCTCCTACAGTTTCCTTGTCTAAAATCAAGATATAGGCAGCCCCTTCATTACACACCCCTATATCATGATTGTGTCCATTACAGTCATGAACGTAAGTGTTGACACCCCTGAAACTTTTCCAGAAAATGAAGTACTTCTACCAGACAATTATTGCAATTATGAATGTTTTGTTATACACACATTTATTTCCTTTGTGTGTATTTGAACAATACCAAAAAACTGAGGAAAAAAAAGCAAATTTGACATAATTTCATACAAAAATCAAAAAATCGGCTGGACAAAATTGTTTGCACCTTTTCAAAATTGTGGGTAAATAAATTTGTTTCAAGTATGTGATGCTCATTCAAACTCCCCTGTGGCAAGTAACAGGTGTGGGCAATATAAAAATCACACCTGAAATCAAATTAAAAGGAGAGAAGTTGACTCAGTTTTGCATTGTGTGTTTGTGTGTGCCACACTAAGCATGGAGAGCAGAAAGAGGAGAAGAGAACTGTCTGAGGATTTGAGTACCAAAATTGTGAAAAAATATTAACAATCTCAAGGTTACAAGTCCATCTCCAGAGATCATGATGTATGACATAATCAAGAAGTTTACAACTCATGGCACTATAGCTAATCTCTCTGGACATGGACGGAAGAGAAAAAAATGATGAAAGGTTGCAATGCAGGATAATCTAGATGGTGGATTAGCAGCAGCAATCAAGTTCCAAAGAAATTCAAGCTGTCTTGCAGGCTCAGGGTGCAGCAGTGTCAGTGCGAACTGTCAGTCAACACTTTAATAAATTGAAACGCTGTGACAGGAGATGCATGAGGATCCCACTGCTGGCACAGAGACATAAAAAAGCTATACTGCAGTTTCCCAAAATGTACGTAAGCCAAAATCCTTAAGGAAAAATGTCTTGTGGAGACCAAGACAGAGCTTTTTGTAAGCACATCATTCTACTATTTACTGAAAACGGAATGAGGCCTACAAAGAAAAGAACACAGTACCAACAGTCAAATATGGTGAAGGTTCAAAGATGTTTTGGGGTTGCTTTGTTGTTTTTGGCACTGGGTGCCTTAACTGTGTGCAAGGTATCATGAAATCTGAAGATTACCAAATAATTTAGGGTTGCAATTTAAGGCCCAGTGTCAGAATGCTGGGTTTGCATTCTAGGTCATGGGTCTTCCAGCAGGAGAATGACCCCAAACATACTTCAAAAAGAAATTTATGGAAACAAAATGCTGCAGAGTTCTGAAGTGGCAAGCAAGGAGTCCGGATCTAAATCCCATTGAACACCTGTGGAGAGATCTTAAAATTGCTGTTGGGAGAAGGCACCCTTCAAGTATGAGAGGCCTGGAGCAGTTTGCGAAAGAAGAGTGGTCCAAAATTCCTACTGAGAGGAGAAAAAGGTTCTTGGTTATAGGAAGCGATTGAATTCAGTTATTTTTTCCAAAGGGTGTGCAACCAAATATTAAGTTGAGGGTGCCAGTAATTTTGTCCAGCCCATTTTTGGAGTTTTGTGTGAAATTATATATTTTTTGGCACAAAGGAAATAAACATGTATATAACAAAACATGTGTAATTGCAATAATTTTCTGTGAGAAATACTTTCTGGAAAAATTTCAGTGGTACTAGCACTTACGGCCATGACAGACAACCACTTTTGCCTTAATTTACAGTGGTGTTGTGAATGAAAACTTGAACTGCTATGAACTGGAAGCACATTGTCTTTACAGATGAATCCAGGTTCTGTTTGCGTTCTGAAGACTATTTGGTTTGAATATAGAGGCCTTGTGGTGAACACTTCAATACTGTCTTTGCTGTGAAGTGAGCCAGATCAGCTATAAGTACAAGATGTCCTGCTGCCACGTACTGCCTCTCATAGCAGGGCTTCCAACTAGCATTTTTTTCAGCAAGTTAATGCTTGCCCAATAATGCCAGATTTAAACACTACCTTGGCCTTCCTGGTCGTCAGATTTATTGCCAGTTGAGCATTTATGGTACTAGCTGGGACATCACCTTTGACAACCTACAAATGTACAGGATCTACAGTTCTAGCTGCAACTTCTGTGGCCAAATGTGCCACTGAGGCCTTCACAGAACAGGTGTATTTATACTGAGACTAAATTACACACAGCTGGACTCTATTAACTAAGTGACTTCTGAAGGCAATTGTGTGCACTGGGTTTTATTTAGGGGTATCAGAGTACAGGGGGCTGAATACTTTTGCACGTCACACTTCAGATTTTTATTTGGTTAAAATTTTGAAAACCATGTATCATTGGTATCATGTGTTGGTCTATCACTTAAAATATCAATAAAATACATTTAAGAATGTGGTTGTAAGGTGACAAAATGTGAAAAAGTTCAAGGGGTATGAATACTTTTGCAAACCACTGTACATGGGTGCCATTCATATGATTCATAGAAATTGTTTGTGTGAGTGTAATGATGATATGTAAGTGATTACAACATTAGATTAAGTTAATTAAGTTAGGATAAGTTAATAGGGGAAAACTGTAATATTTATAGAGGTTCTACTACCTCTCTGGACCACTTCTAGCCAAGAATGAGATACAGTTGAGGCATACAGGTTCCACATGGTATTCTATGGCACATTTGGCCACAGAAGTTGCAGCAAGAACTGTGAAAATGTTCAAGGGGTATGAATACTTTTGCAAGGCACTGTAATACAAGGATTTGTCGAGTCTGTCAGTTTGAAAGTTGTTCTTATAAAGCAACTCTCTGTTCATGCCCATAATTGGGGGTCTCTAGTATCAGGGACATAACTAAAGGTTCATTAGCCTTGGTGCAAAAGCTCAGCATGGGCACCCCTATGCAACTTCACCTCATGGCTTTCTGCCACATTCTAACCATATATTTATGCAACATTTACATTTTCCTTTTCTTCTATATCTGGATCTAGCTGTAATTTATTTTATTTTGGTCAAATTTGAGCCTAGGCTTCCAGCACTGCAAAACTAAAGTGCTAACCACTGACTTGTTCTCTATATGTCTGTATACACAAGTAATCACGCCCACTTTGGTGTCGTCTCTCCCACAGAATTCCTACTTGACTATATGCTGCTAACAAACTGCTATTTTTGCCATTAAAGGGTTAATTTTCTCATTTCTGACAGTGGAAGGCTGTGTATCATAAACCTTCTCACTCCAGTGCACCAGAGGGTAGGGTGGATAAATTTACCATGCACAGAATGCCAGCCATCAAATGGAATAAGAAAGGAGATCAAAGAAGTTTATCTAGCCCTTATATAGTGAGGGTGACCTGTGCGCTACTCTGGTTTATGAGCCTAGTCTCATCTGTGACCACTATAGTCATGCCAGTGCTAATGGGACTCCTAAGGCTCCTGGGCTGGGTGCGACTGAATCCTCTCAAGTTATACCCCTGCTGAGTATGACACCCCCTCTATGTAGTTTTATATTATAACAGGGCATATGGGTAGAAGTGGTCTTTATGACACAGCACCTTTAATAAACACTCTAGTAGCTGTAGAAAGTTACAAAAAATAGGTGACTTTGTGAAAACTCTCCTACAAGACTTATGTAATTTCTAAAGTATTCCTTTGCCAATTGCCTTTTAGAAGGCTTATTATATAACCCGCAAACGATCATTTCTACAGTAGATTGAGTTTTTGTAATTTTCAGCGTAATGGTAATAAGTTGTAGGCAGTAGGGTTCAGCAGCTGCAGACATAAAAGAGGCACAGTTGTGCTCTTAAGTATGTGGTTATGTACAGTACGCACTAAGTAATTTATTCTCACTTGGACTTTTTAATGCCTCCCTAATTGGAAATCTTGGAAAGGACACTCCTTTTGCTTCCACGTTGACCTTAACATTTTAATTGTTTAAAACCTTAACTTTCTTCTCATGAAACAATATTTCAGAGTCCCAAACTTAAAGTATATTTTAATTTTTTTTCATGGCACAAATTTAAAAAAATATCAAATATAATCGAATATTAAAGTCAATTCTATTTTTTTTTAATCAATAAAATAATAAAATTCATGAAATCATACATAATGCAAAATATATCATAATAAATACATTGAACAAATTTCTTTGTTTCCACATGAATAGGAAACAGCTATTTCCACTATGAAAGAGGTTTAAAGTAAGTGCTTGGTATAAGTAAACACAACTGATCTGAAAGGGTACTGACAATAAGATTACGCCAATCTAAAATAGGCCATACATTTTATAACTTTTTAACATTTTAAACCCCTTTAATAACTACTATTATATTTAATTATAAAATAGCTGTATTTCATTCCCCTATATCTGAAATAGTACTTGCACCTCACTATTTCTCTTTATCTATCACATAGATATTTAATTACATTTGGATTTAATTTTTTTCTCCTTAACTAAATGTTAATATGTAGGAGAAAAATGTGAGTGATCTTTTTCAACCCCTTAAAGGGGTATTCCTATCTCACGGTTCCTATCTAAAATTCTACCTTATGTAAATTCATGGGTCTTCCTAAATACATTGCTTTAGAAATGCTGCTTCAATTATTTGCTATGTGAAATTATTCCTCCCACTATTTACACAACATTTCCATGATCCTCGACCTGTTATCCAATCTCAGGTTGGATGATGTTACTGGCTGCTCTCTGGAGGGGTCATTGTGCTTGCTCAGAGATGTTATCTCCTGCTCTTAGGTCAGCTAATTGCAATTTGCTGATAAAGGCTCAGACAGTGCAAAGTATTTTTGTATGTAAACACATTTGATTTGAGTTTACTGCAAGTCGGTCCTAGCAGATTGTAAGTTTTTTTTTTCTGTCCAAACCTGTGTAATGTAATATAAATTTATTGTGCATATTATTTGATCTGCATTATTATAGATTTATAGCACTCATAATAAATAATCTCTCATGGTAAAGAGAATGTGTGTCTCTACTGAGGTTCTCCATGTACACTATGTTGTTCCTCTATTATTACTTACAGAAATGTATGAGTGAACTCATAGCTTTGTATTCCTCTTGTCTGATACTGTCAATACTGACTCGACAGTCTAACAGTGCACAGATACATCTCGCCACATGGAAACACCCAATTGTCAATTTATTCATACATTGGCAATTAAGCCCATTCTGTGGAAAAATGCAAGGGTCTCTGGACACCAGCCTCCTGGATGCCACCACTGTGTTTCCTGGATATTCTTGCACTGTCTCCTGATTTTACCACCACACTGTCCCCTGTGTGGCACCACTAAAGATAGGCGAACCTCACGAGATTTATTTCACGAATTTTTGCTGATGCTTGAGTAAAAGTGTGATGGCCTGTGATGTCACCCAGAAGGCTAAAAGAATTTGGAAGATTACTGAAGAGGACTGCAATGGAGTGCCAGATGCTGTGAGGGAGCACAGGAGAATTGAAGGAAGGTGAATATCAGTATTTATTTGTCCAAACCTCATGGGCCTCCATTTATTATATTCTTGGTTCTGAATAGACCTCAGAGTATAATAGGGATTTGTGGGTGCTGAAACTCAAAAATCTAAGCTTTGGCTTAACCTGAGATTTTTTTCAAAATTCATAACAAACCCATCTCTGCTTGCTGCATGGCCATTGTGTAAAACATACAATGGCCTCAATGGACTTGTTTTTTATTTTTCATGAAACATTAGATTATAAGCTGCAGAAATATTTGCTATATAATAATCCTCTCAGGACAGGAGAAATGGACTCTCTTGTGCAAGCTGTTTCATATTTTATAGATAGCATTACCACAGCAACCAATCAGAGTGCAGCTGTAACGTCTCTGCCGTTTCGGGTCTCGGCGCCGCCCTCCGCTCGCACGCTGTGGCGAAGGAGGCGTGTTCAGTTTGGTTCTTTATGTAAGTTTCTTGCTGCTCAGTCTGAACTTGGTCTTAGTCAGTGTAATGGATTTCCGGCCCCACCCGTGTCTGAACATTTCTCTCTGGACTGCATAGAGTTAATCTCTTCCTGGTCTGTGTGATTGACAGCCTGTGTACCTATCAGATCTGTGGCTGGGCCCAGACTTTCTATATACAGGATGTCATTTCTCAGCAGGTTGCCGGTTATTACACTTGTGTTTTGCCTGCTCTCTTTCTATACTCCTTGATACTTTGTTACTTGATTCTCTGACCCTTTGGCTTGCCCCTGACTATTCTCTTGGATGTTGACTTTGTACTGCTTTGCTCATTTGTTACTGACCCCTTGGCTTGCTCACTCTGCTTCTGTGTTTTTGTCTTGTCCTGTTCTCTGTGTCACTTACCCAGTATAGGGCTTGTCTTCAGGTTGTCCTTTTACCATTTAGGGTAACTGTGGCAATAGGAAGGGACAGTGGCTGGGGTGAGATTAGGGCTCACTTGTCTCTGTCCTTCCTCCCAGACCCCTGCAGTAGTGTCAGGGTATTGCTTCGTTTGGCAAGACCCTTACAGCAGCTTTCCTGTTATTAAACTGCTCTAGTAAAATGAAAGCTGTGCTTTTAGACGCTTTTGATAAATGTGTTCCACTAAACACAGTTTACATGTAAAGCAGCACATTTATTAGAATAGTTTATGCATCGAAATGAGAAGCCGTACTTCCAAAGTTACAGATAGTACTATGTATGTCTGATTCAGCCTGCTACTGATTGGCTGAAGTGGGTAAATGGTATGTCTTTTTTATATACAAATATGTTACCGTATACTGTAAATACAATACTAACATGCAAACAGTTGTATGTTTCATACTTATTATTATTATATATAGAGGACCATTAACTCCATGTTGCTGTACATTATTATATTAACCTTTTCAGGACACAGCCTAAAAGTGCCTTCGTGACCAGGCCTCATTTTTCAAGTCTGACATGTGTCACTTTATATGGCAATAACTTTGAGATGATTTAACTTACATAAGTGGGACGACCCAGGAAATTATAGGCCGGTAAGTCTGACCTCGATAGTAGGAAAAATCTTTGAGAAAATCTTTAAAGAACATTTAATTAGGTACCTGGATGGGAAGGCTTTAATTAATCAGAGCCAGCACGGCTTTATGCCCAATAAATCTTGTCAGACTAACCTGATTTCCTTCTACAATAAAATCACTGAATGGTTGGACCAGGGGAATGCAGTGGACATAGTATATCTTGACTTTAGTAAGGCCTTTGATAAAGTATCACATAACATTCTTATTGAAAAAATGATCAAGTATGGCTTTGATAAAAAATCAGTGAGGTGGGTTCACAATTGGCTTAAAGATCGGGCACAACGAGTTATTCTAAATGGCTATACATCAAACTGGAAGAAAGTAAAAAGTGGGGTGCCGCAGGGCTCTGTCCTGGGCCCAGTACTTTTTAATATTTTTATAAATGATCTGGATGATGGGATTATTGGGGAACTAATAAAATTTGCAGATGATACAAAGATAGGAGGATTAGACAACACTAGAGAGGAGAGAGAGTGTATTCAAAAGGACTTAGACACACTGGAACAATGGGCTGAGGTGAACAAAATGGTATTCAACAGAGACAAATGCAAAGTCCTACATCTAGGTAACAGAAATGCAAGAGGCATATATAGTATGGGAGGAATACAACTAAGTGAGAGTACAGGGGAAAAGGATTTGGGCATAATAATAGATCACAAATTCAACATGAGTCAACAGTGCGGTGCGGTGGCAAAAAAGGCTAATAAAATTCTAGGATGTATCAAGACGAGCATTGAAGCTAGATCAAGAGAGGTAATTATTCCGCTGTACTCTGCCCTGGTCAGACCCCACCTGGAATACTGTGTACAGTTCTGGGCGCCCCAATTTAAGAAAGACATCGATTTATTGGAGCAGGTCCAGAGAAGAGCAACCAAAATGGTGGAAGGTCTACAAACCATGTCCTACGAGGAAAGGCTAAAAGAATTGGGATTGCTTAGTTTGCAGAAGAGAAGGCTAAGGGGAGACTTAATAGCGGTATTTAAATATCTGAAAGTTTGTCACAGTGCAGAGGGATCTAACCTTTTCTTATTAGCAGAAGGAAGCACGAGAAGTAATGGGATGAAACTAAGGGGAAGGAGATTCAGATTAGACATTAGGAAAAACTTTTTAACAGTAAGGGTAGTGAGAGAGTGGAATAGGCTGCCACGGGAGGTGGTGAGTTCTTCATCAATTGAGATCTTCAAGCGGAAACTGGATAGATATATAGCTGGGATGATTTAGGAAATCCTGCTTTTGCAGGGGGTTGGACTTGATGGCCCTTGAGGTCCCTTCCAACTCCAACTAAATAAAATAAATAAATAAAGTGAATTTGAGATTGTTTTTTCGTGACACATTGTACTTCATGTTAGTGGTAAATATTGATCAATATTTTTATATTTATTTATAAAAAAAATAGGAAATTTGATGGAAATTTGGAGAAAATCGCAATTTTCAAAATGTGAAATGCTCTGCTTTTCAAACACATAGTCATATCACACAAATACATTAATAAATATTATCTACCATATCTCTGCTTTATATCGGCATCATCTTTTAATCGTCCTTTAATTTATTTTGGATGTTAGAAGGCTTACAAGTGTAACAGCGATTTTCCAGATTTACAAGAAATTTCCCCAAACTAATTTTTTAGGGACCACTTCTGTTCTGAAGGGAATTATGAAGGCCTATATATTAGAAACCCCCCATAAATCACCCCATTTTCAAAACTGCACCCCTCAAATAATTCAAAACAGCATTTGGGAAGTTTATTAACACATTAAGGATTTCACAGAAATTAAAACAATATGGAGGTGAAATTTAGACATTTCTTTTTTTTTTCAATAACACATTCATTTAGCCCTAAAACGAACACCTTCACAAAGGGTTAAAGGAAAAATGCATCTCACAGTTTGTTATGCAATTTCTCCCGAGCACAGAAATACCCCACATGTGGGCGTAAACTGATGTTTGGGCACACGGCAGTGCACAGAAGGGAAGGAGCGACAATGGGCATTTGAAAAGCAGATTTTGCCGGAATAGTTTTCAGTGCCATGTCCCATTTGCAGAGCCCCTAAAGCACCAGTACAAAGGAAACCCCCCCAAAAGTGACCCCATTTTGGAAACTACACCCTTCACAGAATTTATCATGGGGTATAGTGAGCATTTTGACCCAACAGCCTTTTCACAGATTTTATTAACATTGGAATGTGTAAATGAAAAATTACTAGAATGTCACTTTTTCCCCAAATTTTTCATTTTCACAAGGGGTTAAAGGAGAAAAAGCACCCCACAGTTTGTTAAACAATTGTTCATGAATGTGACAATACCCCATATGTGGTCATAATCTGCTGTATGGGTACATGGTGGGGCTTGGAATGGAAAGAGCGCTATTTGGCTTTTGGAGGGCAGATTTTGCTGGAATAATTTTCAGGTGCCATGTCGCATTTGTAGAGCCCCTAAAGTACCAGTACAATGGAAACCTTCAAAAGTAACTCCGTTTTGGAAATTATACCCCTCACAGAACATATAAAGGGATAGAATGAGCAGTTTGACCCTACAGCTGTTTCACAGATTTTATTAACATTGGGACGTGAAAATGAAAAATTACTTTTTTTCTAATAAACTGTCAATTTAGTCCAAACATTTTTATTTTTACAAGAGGATAAAGGAGAAAAAGCTCCCCAAGGTTTGTTACACAATTCCTCCTAGACACGGCAATACCCCATATGTGGTCATAATCTGCTGTATGGGTACATGGTGGGGCTCGGAATGGAAAGAGTGCTATTTGGTTTTTAGAGGGAAGATTTTGCTGGATTAGATTTCGGGTGCCATGTCGCATTAGCAGAGCCCCTAAAGTACCAATACAATGGAAACCTTCAAAAGTGACCCCATTTTGGAAACTACACCCCTCACAGAACATATCAAGGGATATAATGAACAGTTTGACTCTACAGATTTTTCACAGATTTTATTAACATTGGGACGTGAAAATGAAAAATTAGTTTTTTTTTCAATAAACCGTCAATTTAGTCCAAATTTTTTTATTTTTACAAGAGGGTAAAGGAGAAAAAGCTCCCCAACGTTTGTTACACAATTTCTCCTGAACATTGGAATACCCCATATGTGGTTATAATGTGCTGTAGGGGTGCATGGTGATGCTCGGAATGGAAAGAGTGCTATTTGGTTTTGGAGGGCAGATTTTGCTGGAATAGTTTTCAGATGCCATGTCGCATTTCCAGAGCCCCTAAAGTACCAATACAATGAAAACCCCCAAAAAGTGACTCCATTTTAGAAACTACACCCCTCAAGGAATTTATCAAGGGGTATTATAATTTTGACCCTAAGAGTGCTTCCTGAAAATTAATGTACAAAGTGAAAATTTTAATTTTTAAAGAAATATGCCATGTCAGTGCCCAATACGTTGCACCCATTTTGTGTCATCAGAGACACGCACTCCTAAAACTATTAACTGGGCTATCCCAAGTAGAAAGAAGTTGTATATGTAGGTGTAAACTGCTGTTTGGTTACACAGCAGGGCTCAGAAGGGATGGAGCAGTGCGCTTTTTAGCTTTTGGTGTACAGATTTGGAGGGATTTTCTGGATGCCATGTTGTTTTTGCAGAGCCCTGGTGGTGCCAGTAAATTGGAATTCCCCAAGAAGTGACCCCATTTTGTAGGGGCAATTTTAGAGTCTTTATAAATGTGACATGGCGTCCAAAAATCAACAAACTAAATCAGCAGTCCAAAAGCACATAGTGCTCCTTCTTATCTGCACCCTCCTGTGTGCCCAAGCGGCAGTTTATGCCCACATGTATGACACTGGTGTACCCAGGATAACGTACTTAATGTCATATGTGGGTCTAAATTGATGTTTGGGCACAGAAGGGAAGGAGCGCTATTTTGGTTTTTGGAGCACAGTTTGGTTTTTCGATGTCATGCCACTTTTGCAGAGCCCCTGAATTGGCAGTAAAGTGGAATCCGCAGACATGTGACCCCACTTTGGAAACTACACCCCTGAAGGGATTTATCATGTGGTGTAGCGAGCATTTTTAAACTTTGAGTGTTGCATTAATTTAATTTCCAGAAATGAATGTGCAGCTGATAATGAAAAGTGAAAATTGCAATTTTTCCATAGATACGCCATTTCAGTGCTGATATGTTGTACCCAACTTGTGACAGCAGAGACACACACTCCAAAAACTGTTAAGCGGGTATCCTGGGCACAACAGCTTTTGGAGCATTCGTCTCTGATACAAGCCGGGCGCAACATATTACGCACTGAAATGACGTATTCCTGGAAAAAGTGTCATTTTCATCTTCCACCATCAGCTGCGTATTCATTTCTGGAAAATTAATTAAGGCAACACTTGGGGGTTAAAAATTCTCACTGTACCCCTGGATAAATTCCTTCAGGGGTGTAGTTTCCAAAATGGGGTGACATGTCAGGGGATTCCACTGTAATGGTGTTTCAGCTCTGAAAAAGTGTCATGGTGTCCAAAAACCAAACCGTCTAAGTCTGTGCTCCAAAAACCAAAATAGCGCTCCTTCCCTTCTGTGCCCGGCTGTGCCCAAACAGCCATTTATACCCACATATGACATTAAGTACGTTACCCTGGGTACACCAGTGTCATACATGTGGGTATAATCTGCAGTTTGGGCACACAGCAGGGCAGAGAAGGGAAGTAGCGCTATGTGGCTTTTGCAGCGCACATTTAGATGTTTGGTATCTGGACACCATGTCATGTTTGCAGAGCCTGTAAGGTACCCGTAAAGTGGGATCCCCTAGGGAATGACCCCATTTTAAAAACTGCACTCCTCAAAGAACTTATCAAGGGGTGGAGTAAGCATTAGTATCCCAGACGTGACTGCACAGCAGATGAAGAGTGAATATGTAATCTGTGCGGAGTACATGGGAACACGAAATTTACTACTACTATATCCCCAGTAGCTTGTATGATTGGGGGAGGGGTCACTCTGGGGGTCAGTTCTGGTTTCTTTTCCCTCGTAAGCTCTAAATCTGGGGTGTATCCTGATATACACTCGCACAGCTTATACATTCCCCTACTGCCACAGCCAGTTGTGTTCTAATGATTTGGCGATTTTTGGGGTTTTTGTCTTCACATTGAACAAGCTATATATATTTTTTTTTTTTCTGGTGCTGTAGCCATATGAGGGCTTGTTGTTTGTGGTATGAGATGTATTTTTTAATAACATTTTTGGGTGCCTATGACTTATTGATTAACGTTTATTAACGTTTCCTTGGTGGATTGAAAAAAATCCTCATCAATTCTGGCATTGTGTTTTACCTATTAATTTTTTTCCACACAATGTACAACATAAGTAACCTGTGACCTTTATTCTGCAGGTCGGTATGATTACGGCGATACCTCATTTATATTGTTTTTTTTATGCGTTACTAGTTTTGCAGAACAAAAATCCATTTGGGGAAGGAAATCAATTATCTTTGCATCGACATCTTCTGAGATGCGTAACATTTTTATTTTTCGGTTGACAGAGATAGTTGAGGGCTTATTTTTTGTGGGACAACCTGTGCTTTTTATTGGTGCTGGGGTATATGTGACTTTTCGATCACTTTTTATAGCATATTTTGTAGTGTGAGATGGCGAAAAATCATTACCTACGGCGGATTTTTTCCGTTTTTTTTTTTTCCGACATTCACCATGTAGGTTAAATAATGTTTCAGTTTTATTGTACAGATTGTTACGGACGTGGCGATACCAAATATGTAATGTTTTTTATTAATTTTTAGGTTTTTGTTTTATATAACTCATTTGATATAGGAAAAAGGAATTTTGGGGTTTTATTCATTTATTTATTTCACAAACTTTATTACATTTCTTTTGCACTTTTTTTTTTTTTTTTTTACATTTCTTTATTTGCCCTATAAGGACACCTGAACCAGGGATCGCTGGTTCAGTATTATAGACTGCAATACACGTGTATTGCAGTCTATAGAGGAAGTCAGCGCTATGTAGACGCATAGCCTGACTCTCTCACTTCCCGGCAGGATCAACCAGGTACTGGGGGCACCGAGCAGCCTGGGATCACTGGCCAGACCCCGGGCTGCAGAAGACACATATGGGCACCCCCCGATCTCGCCGCGGGGGGTGAGGGGGGGGTTCATTTGGCATCACGGAACCCCTTGGATGCCGCAGTCTTGTTTGACCGCGGCATCCAAGGGGTTAAAACCTCCGTGCTCTGATCGTAGTATACGGAGCAGGGTGTTAGCTGTCAGATACAGCTAACACCCGCTCCCGATGCCGCCCGCAGGCGGGCGGGCAGCTAATATCAGGCAAAGTTTGTTACTGCAACAAACTTTCCCTGATATGGCGGCTACATGATCGGGACCTGAACCTATCAGGTCCTAATCATGTCTCTGTGAACACCAGCAGCTATTATTGCTGTGTTCACGGAGTTCCTGACCCTTGGGGAAACCCGATCCCCAATTTAGCAGGGTCAGTATATAAACGTCGGCTCTGCACAAAGCCCAGCAAGCGCCGACATTTATATACAGTGGGTGGTCCTGAAAAGGTTAAATTTTTTTTTATATTTTTTTATTTTATTTTTTTTTTTTTTTGGTTTTTTTTTTTTTTTTTTTTTTTAACAAAAAAAAAAAAAAAAAAACAAACAAAAAAAAAACAAAGACCGACCGGTTCGGTTTGGTCGGGGGGCCGGCCCCCCCCCGCCTACCTTTGGGGGGGGGGGGGGGGGGCCGGGGGGGGGGGGGGGGGCGGCTCCGCGGGGGGGGGGGTGGGGGGGGTTTTTTTTGGGGGTGGGCCCCCCTATTGTGTTTGTGCTTCTCCTCCTTCTCTTGTTTTTGGGGGGGGGGGCCTTTTGTGGGGGGGGGGGGTGTCTGAGTGTAGGGGGATGCACAGGAGAAGTCTTGCAGACGGTTGTGTGAAGAGCAGATAAGAGCAGAGCAGTGTAGGAGGTCTTGGTAGGATTGGAGGTTGCGTGTGGGCAGGTAGCGGGAAATTAGGTCAGAGATGTATGCAGGGGACAGGTTGTGAATGGCTTTGTATGTCAGGGATAACATTTTGAACTCTATCAGCTGGGCAATGGGTAGCCAGTGAAGGGATTGGCAGAGGGGAGTGGCCAATAAAGAGCGGGGGAAGAAGTGTATTAAGCGAGTGGCACAGTTTCAGGTGGACTGGAGTGGGGCTAGAGCATTTGCTGGCAGGCCATGGAGAAGAGTGTTACAGTAGTTTAAGCGGGAGATTATGAGGGTGTGGACTAGTATTTTTGTAGCTTCAGGGGTGAGGAAGGAGCGGATTAGATGGATGTTCTTGAGTTGAAGGAAGCAGGAGGTGTTGAGGGTTTAGATGTGTGGCTTGAAGGATAGGTTAAAAGTCAAATTATCCCAAGGCAGAAGACCTGTGGGACTGGGGTAAGTGTGGTCCCGTTAACTTTGATTGATGGCTCAGGTGGGGGGGGCCATGTGAGGTGGGGCAAAGATGATGAACTCCGTTTTCTCCATTTTGAGTTAGTTAGTTGAGAAAGTGGGAGGAGAGAAAGGACGCTACGGCTGATAGACACTCTACTGCTCTGTTGTCCAGAGTTCCAATTTCTGGTCCAGAGAGATATATTTGAGTGTCATCGGCGTAGCAATTGTATTGAAAACCATGAGATGCTATGAGTTGGCCAAGGCCGAGAGTGTAGATGGAGAATAAGAGGGGTCCTAGGACAGAGACTTGGGGAACACCTACAGAAAGAGGGCATGCTGAGGAGGTTGTGTGCGAGTGGGAGACACTGAATGTGCGGTTGGTGAGATATGAGGAGATCCAGGAGAGGGCCAAGTCTGTGATGCCAAAGGATGAGAGAGTTTCTAACAAGAAGGAATGGTCAGTCAAAGGCGGAGGAAAAATAAGTAAATATCTATAGTCTTGGAAGAAAAACTAAATGAATTACTGAATAGTTGGTATGTAAGGTGGTGTAGATGCACACCTGTTGCTGTACTGCTATATCTACACTAGTGTAAAGAATTGTACAGCAGAGGCCCCAGGGACTCCAGTGTGTGTCTCTCTCTGCCGGTGACCTACAAGAGGGGTGTTATGACTGCATGTCAGCTCCCTGAGGTCTGAGCAAGCAAGTGGTTCATCGGCTGCAGAAGACTGCTGCACTGGGAGGGGCCAGGTGAGTGCCTTATTGCACTGTCACACTGGTGCAAGGAGACGGACCATGGTGTGCACAGATAACAGGTACACAATTTGTCTGCGAGTTGTGTACAGCCAGGTCTGTTACTCAATGTGCTCAATAAAATATGAGAGTACAACTGTTTGTTTGTTATAAATTTAGATTATGATTGGCTATAATTGGGATTTAGATGACAATTAGAGCATATTTTATTGGAAACCAATGCAGAAATCCTGGAAATCCCAAAGGATTTACATTTTCTTGCTAATGTGTTGTATATGATCTATTCCCCTGGAAGTTTTTGATGGCTTTCCTTGTTCCCTTATAGCTTTTTTCTGCAGTTTACAACTTCTTCTCTCTCCCTGCTGAAGTCTCTAAGACTTAACACTAAGAGACAGTAGGGGGAGAGCAAAAGAATTCAGCCTTAAGCCAACAACACCAGAAACATGATATGAAGATCCTGGGCACCAATGCAAGGTCTGCACCAGGTCCCTCCTACTATAATGTATCGTTTATAGTATTGGTCTTCACACCTTATGGGACCCCAAAGGCTCCTGGGCCTAGATGCAACCACACCCTCTGCACCCATCAAAAAGTGGCGTGCCTACCATGCTGTCAGACCGTGCAGGTGCTATGGGGTCCATGGGGGAAGGGTATTTGGTCCTGATCTTCTCCTGCTTCTTGGCATTAACTCACTTTATTTCCATGCATTCACCACTAGTGGGAGCATAGTGTAAGGAAACTTTTACAGCTTGCATTGAGCTGTACTAATTCCTATGCACTGACTCCCACCCCCCAGTGATGGCTCTAAGTAGCAACTTTTACTCCTCTAAAAGTATAAAGCAGATTTATCAATGTATATATACAAGTTGCCTGGTGTACGTACAGGGCTCATTTATGCAAGACATGTCAAAAGTAGGAGTTGTTGGTTTAATATTGCGACTATTCCCCATTTTGCACCACACTTGCCACTTTCTTAAAAGTGAGCAGGGAGGGTGCAGGGCTTTGCACTTCAGCAAATTTATGTAAATCACTCAGTAATTTTGGTGCTTTTCACTCCAATGCGGTTGTTTTTTAAGACTGGCATTCTATATGCCAGTCTAAATAAATCGATCCCATGGTGTTCGGAATGAGTAGCATATTAATAAAGTACTTGAGTGATGAATTTTTTATTATGGAAATACTTTCTTGTCTTTATAAAAACATAATTGGGGGGCCTACTACATTTTGCTATGGGGTCTTATGATATCTACAGTCATATGAAAAAGTTTGGGCACCCCTATTAATCTTAATCATTTTTAGTTCTAAATATTTGGGTGTTTGCAACAGCCATTTCAATTTGATATATCTAATAACTGATGGACACAGTAATATTTCAGGATTGAAATGAGGTTTATTGTACTAACAGAAAATGTGCAATATGCATTAAACCAAAATTTGACCGGTGCAAAAATTTGGGTACCCTTATCATTTTATTGATGTGAATACTCCTAACTACTTTTTACTGACTTACTGAAGCACAAAATTGGTTTTGTAACCTCACTGAGCTTTGAACTTCATAGCCAGGTGTATCCAATCATGAGAAAAGGTATTTAAGGTGGCCAATTGCAAGTTGTTCTCCTATTTGAATCTCCTCTGAAGAGTGGCATCATGGGCTCCTCAAAACAACTCTCAAATGATCTGAAAACAAAGATTGTTCAACATAGTTGTTCAGGGGAAGGATACAAAAAGTTGTCTCAGAGATTTAACCTGTCAGTTTCCACTGTGAGGAACATAGTAAGGAAATGGAAGATCACAGGGACAGTTCTTGTTAAGCCCAGAAGTGGCAGGCCAAGAAAAATATCAGAAAGGCAGAGAAGAAGAATGGTGAGAACAGTCAAGGACAATCCACAGACCACCTCCAAAGAGCTGCAGCATCATCTTGCTGCAGATGGTGTCACTATGCATCGGTCAACAATACAGCACACTTTGCACAAGGAGAAGCTGTATGGGAGAGTGATGCGAAAGAAGCCGTTTCTGAAAGCACGCCACAAACAGAGTCGCCTGAGGTATGCAAAAGCACATTTGGACAAGCCAGCTTCATTTTGGAAGAAGGTCCTGTGGACTGATGAAACAAAGATTGAGTTGTTTGGTCATACAAAAAGGCGTTATGCATGGCGTCAAAAAAACACAGCATTCCAAGAAAAACACTTGCTACCCACTGTAAAATTTGGTGGAGGTTCCATTATGCTTTGGGGCTGTATGGCCAATGCCGGCACCGGGAATCTTGTTAAAGTTGAGGGTTCAACTCAGTATCAGTAGATTCTTGAGAATAATGTACAAGAATCAGTGACGAATTTGAAGTTACGCCGGGGATGGATATTTCAGCAAGACAATGATCCGAAACACACCTCCAAATCTACTCAGGCATTCATGCAGAGGAACAATTACAATGTTCTGGAATGGCCATCCCAGTCCCCAGACCTGAATATCATTGAACATCTGTGGGATAATTTGAAGCGGGCTGTCCATGCTCGGCGACCATCAAACTTAACTGAACTGGAATTGTTTTGTAAAGAGGAATGGTCAAAAATACCTTCATCCAGGATCCAGGAACTGATTAAAAGCTACAGGAAGCGACTAGAGGCTGTTATTTTTGCAAAAGGAGGATCTACTAAATATTAATGTCACTTTTCTGTTGAGGTGCCCATACTTTTCAAATTTTGGTTTAATGCATATTGCACATTTTCTGTTAGTACAATAAACCTCATTTCAATCCTGAAATATTACTGTGTCCATCAGTTATTAGATATATCAAATTGAAATGGCTGTTGCAAACACCCAAATATTTAGAACTAAAAATGATTAAGATTAATAGGGGTGCCCAAACTTTTTCATATGACTGTATGTATGCCCCTGCCCCTGCCTGTACACCCTGAGACAAAAGCGTGTATTGCCAGCTAACAGGTGTTGCTTTGACTCTACAGCCTAGTTAGACAACCCAAAACCACCAAAACGTAAAAAAAATATAGAATTTAAGAAGAAAAATAAAGAAATTAAATCAAATAATTTGTTATTTTCTGATTATATATTTGTAATTACTCCTGACAACATAAGAGAAGCTGCAAATCATTAATAGGGACTCAAATCTCCCCTGAAACTATGAATGCATGGAATCTTTTTTCTGCAACATATTACTATCATTTAATCCTTTACGCCAGGGCTCCATGTTGCGAAAACTGTGAAAAAAAAGTGTGTTTTACATTACCTGCAAAGTGGATGGGATTCTGGCTAATCCCATCCACACATTGCAGGAAAAATTCCGCAACAGAAAGGCTGCGATCTCAAAAACGCCCACTCTCATGTCAATTATAAATACAGAAATGCTGGCGTTTTCCGTGTAGGTATAATAAGGGCAGCAAATCCACAGAGGAAAACTCTGCAGACTTTCTGTGAAAACACTGTGGAAAAATCTGTGATGTGTTTTCCGCAGCGTTTTTTTTTGCAGTGATTTGCTACATGGAGCCTTAGCTTTAAAGATACACCCTAGTTTGGTCATGGCTTGGTGACTTATATAGTTTTTTCCATCTTTACATCATAAAATGTATTACTTTGTGTTCACATAGTCATATGTCAGCTCATTTTTGGTGTGATCAGTCGTTTTTTAGGTGGAACAATTTGGGGTACACATAATATTTTGTTTAGCTTTGGGAGACTGCGTGAAAAATACCTGTTATTTAGTCATTATTTTTTCTTTTAGTTTTATGATGTTCACTGAATCACATGGTAATTTTTTCTATGATTATGATGATACTATATTTTAAAGTTTAGTTATGGTTGTGAAATAAAGAACTTGCCTAGGGTACCATATTCTGACACCCATAAAATGTTTACTTCCCTACATGATAACTTGATCATGGGATCGCTTGACCTGTTGTTCAGTATACTGCTTTGGTTTTGTGTTGCAGTATGTTGTAGTTTACTACAATTGTACATAATCGCCAGTAGGCCATTGATATGGGGCAAAGGGGTGTGTTAGGGCACAATCTCATTTCTCTTGTGTTGATGAGACTCAGTCTCATTGTTCACCTTCAGGTCCAAATTAGTATTAGTTGTATGGTATACCAAAGAGAAGATAACACACAAGTCTATGAGATTGTACTGTATATAAAGGCATTTCTCTGTATATTAAAAACAATCTTATGAATATATATTTAGAAAAGGGGGGATAACCAATTTCAGACACAATGCTTATCAGTATTCATCAAGAAACATTCCATATAAGAAATCATATAATTTCCGGGAAGGCACAAAATGTACAAAGTTCCATTTACACAAAGTACAGACAGGATACAGTATATAGAAATATTGTTTTGGTGAATGTAAAATGGAGCTTCTGTACAAAATGGAGAGACAAAATTCACACATATCTTAACTCTTTCATGCCTCTGTCAATTTTTGTTTTTGCATTTCCGTTTTTCTCTCTCCCCATTTCAAGAGCCATAATGTTTTCATTTTTCAGTTCACAGAGTCACATGATGGTTTATTGTTTGCAGGACAAATTGTACTTTGTAATGGCTTAATTCAATATCCTGTACAATTTACTGGAAAGCTGGAAAAAATTATGAATGTAGTGGAATTGGAAAAAAAAATGCATTTGCGCCAATTTCTTATGGGTTTAATTTTTACGGCATTCACTATGTGGTAAAAATGACATTACCTGTATTCTGCGGGTCAGTACAATCATGGAGATACCAAATTTATATAGTATTTGTAATGTTTCGATACCTTTTAAAAAATGTAAAAATTAGCAAAATATGCGTTGCCATATTGTGACACCTGTAACTTTTTTCTATTTATGTGTATAGAGCTTGGTAAGGTGTCTTTTTATGTGGAACAAGACGGTGTTTTTATTGATACCATTTTGGGGAGGTTCTGATGGTTTGATCTCTTTTTATTCCATTTTTTATAGGAGTCAAAGCGTTGAAAAAATCGCCATTTGGCCATTTTTATTTTTTTTCCCCGCCACGCCATTCACCGTATGTAATAAATATTTTTATATTTTAATATTTTGGACATTTTGGAGCGTGGAGATACCTAAAGTGTTTATTTTTATTATTATTTATTTATTTTTATATCTGATCTAGGGAAAGGGGGGGTGATTTGAATTTATATTTTTTGTATTTTTTTATACTTTTGAATACGTTTTTCTTTTACTTTTATTTTCAGACCCCCTAGGAGCCTTGAACCCTACGGGGTCTGATCACTTATACTATTCACTGCAATACTAATATATTGCAGTGAATAGTAAAATACATTGCCTTCTATTACACGCTGCCTCTGGTGATTATTAATGTGATTATGAGCAAAAGGGTTAATGGGGTGAGAGAAGGAGCTGCGCACCTTCTAACCACTTATATGCCAAGACTATAGATGAGTGAATCAAAGCTGATGAAGTGGAATTCGATCCGAATTTCAGGAAATCTTCGATTCTCATCGAATCCGGATTTCCTCACACTTCGTGGCAATCACATTTTAAACTAAGGACACATCAGAATAGCCTTTAGAAAGGCTATTCTACTCCTACCTTTGCCGTTGCATCACGCCCCCTGCGATGTCCTGGTCATCCTAGCTCGTGTAGTAAAAGAATCAAAATGGCCGCCGGGCATGCGCAGAGTCACTTGGAATAGAATCAAGATGGCCACCAGACATGCGCAGAGCCGCTCGGAATAGAATCAAGATGGCCGCCAGACCGGCACAGAGCCACTCGTGGCGGACATATTTATCCTATTCCTACACGAGCGGCTTTGTGCATGTCCGGCAGCCATCTTGATTCTATTCCGAGTGGCTCTGCGCATGTTCGGCAGACCAGGACATAGCAGGGGGCGTGATGCAACGGCAAAGGTAGGAGTAGAATAGTCCCCATATCCCCAGGCTCTCTACAGCCAGGAAAATAGCTGTTTTTAACGTGATTCACCGTGAAGTAATTTGGATTGAAGCAAATTGTTTTGGGTAATTCAGCGAAGCTGCCAAATCAAATTTTTTAGAAATGTGCTCATCTCTAATCAAGACATCTAAGAGATTAATCAGATGGAATTGAGGTCCTCTCCAACTCTGATGGAGAGCGCCAAGTCCCAACTGTTAGCTGTTAGGGTTCAGTCATTAAATTTTACATTTATAAAAGGGAGAATATTGATATATTACCACTAATTTAGATACTATAAAATACCACAATTTGTAATGCTACTATTTACTGTTGTCTCATATTGTTACTGTGAAGTATGCGGGGGCTATGACATGTTGAGAGTATTGTGCCTTTCTATATGCAACATCCATTTGTAAAAAAGGACCCTTACCACTATATATTACACACTAACCTTGACATTTTCATCTCATAAATTTGTTTAGCTCATAGATGAAGTAGGAAAAGTACTGGATGATAATAAATAAAATAATCAACTCCAATAAATATTGTCATGACAGCTATTTTCACTGGTGATGTAAATAACAATTTCCAATTTAACATATTTTTACATATCAATTTTTGTGTTTTACTTAAATATTGCAGTTTGAAAAAGAATTGAAACAATGTGCTTTATCAAATGAAAGCCTTTGGAGGTTAATGTGTATTGTGTAACTTAATATCCAGTGTGGTGGCGCAGCTGTAGAAAGTACAGTTACATTGTCAGCTCTTTGATTTGTTGGGCACTAATGATGATTGTTAAATCAATACGTGTTGGCATATAGCAATTGAAATTGTCGTTGAAGTACAGTACAATAGTTGCTGAAAAGGCTACAATTAATTGAATACAGTCAAGGTAATGTCGGTTTTTGCGGTGACATTAGTTTGATAGCTGCTTATATACTTTACTTCAAATCCTAAATGAGAAATTCTATACTACCTGTCTAACAATGTTTGGACACATCTTCTAAAAGGTTTTAGCACTTCTGGTTACACCCATTTGTAAAAATTGCATAAAACTGAGTATGTGGTGTTTTACAATTTTCAAAGACCTTTAACAGTAGCAACAGAATGGATTCTTTTAAAGAGCTCACAGAAGTCAGAGGATTCAGCAGTAGTTCAGCATTTTTCTAACTTGACAAGGCTGTTTAGGAAAACAATATATTTTCCATGAGTTGATATTATATTATGTAATGAATGTTCAATATATCGCATCCATATATATTAAAAAAAGCAAACAAAAAACTACCCAGCATATCATGGGTCATATCTCAAAAGAAGCTGAAAAAGGCAAAATACAAGTCAGGGGATACATTCTTTTTGGGTATATAAAATTCAATTATTAAATTGCACCTACATTGCAGCCTATGTATTCTTGGTGAAAGCAGGCTAAAATAAATTACCCCCAAAAATTAATGTAATAGCTCAATACAACACACAGCTTCAGAAACTGTAATTCCAATCTTTGCACTCCCTTGCATTTCCGTCAGCCTGCAAATAGCCTATGTAATGTTTACTACATGAATTAGCCCTTTTGTACTATTTTACTGAGTTTACTGTAGACATCCTAGGAATGCATTAGTATGTAGCACATGTACTGTATCCACGCTAACTGCAAGGGAATGCCTTTAAGTACAAAGATAAAAATGACAGATTCTGAAACAGTATCATTTCACCTACCTAGACACTAAAGTAGTTTAACCTCTTAAAGAGGTATTTCCATCCCAAGGGTCTTAACTCAACTGTTAGCTTATGTAAATTCAAGAGTTTACCTAAATAAATTGCTTTAGAAATGCTGCATCGTTTATCAGCTATGGGAGGTTATTCCTCCCCCCTTTGCTTACACAACGTTTCCTAGGTCCCCAGCCTGGTCCCTCTCCTTATCTAACATCTCAGGACAGGAGCTGTGACTCACCACTCTCTGGAGGAGAGGGAGGTTGACTTCTCGAAGGATTGCACTTTCTCTCAGAGCTGTTATCTCCTGCTCTTAGGTCCTGGGAAATCAGGTGAGCTAATTGCATTTTGCTGATAAGGGCTCAGGGGGGATTTCTGAGTGCCTGTTATTTCTTTATGTTAACCAGAGATAACAGTGTTGCAAGATTACTGTCCATCAGCAGCATCGGCATCATGTAAGTTTTTTTTCCTCCAACCCTGTGTAATGTAATATACATTTACTGTGCATATTATTTGAACTGCATTTATATTAGATTTCTAGTAATAAATAATATTTCATGGTAAAGACAAGTTCTGTATTCACTGAGGTACTTCATAGTGTCCTGTCAATTAAACAGTCAAAACATGCCCACCAATTTGTTGAAGAATACAAGAAGTGAGAAGAAGAGATAGCATAGCAGGAAAGTTGGTGAGAGATGGAGATGAGAAAATCCCTTTAAAGATGCAGTTTAGTTTAATATTTAAGGACATGGTCCTTTATTTTTTTCATTTCTTCCGTTGTCACATTTTCAAAGCCATAGCTTTTTCAATTTAGCTATATGGGGGCATGTAATGAATTATATTGGGAAACATTTAGTTAAAAGGGTATTCCTATCTTAAGTCCCTTCTCTCCTTTGCAGCATGTAAGTTTGTTTTTCTTTCCAAACCTATATAATGTAATATACATTTACTGTGCATATTATTTGATTTGCATTTACATTAGATGTCTAGTAATGATTCTAAATAATCTCTCATGGTAAAGGCAATGTCTACATGTAGTGATTTTATTAATAGTGTCCTATTCATCAAACAGTTAAAGCCCGCCCACCAGCTTGTTGACGAATACAGGAAGTGAGAAGAAGAGATGTCAGGCAAACTTCTGAGACAGGGAGATAGGAAAACCCCTTTAATTGACTAAATGTAATTAACTGTTTCTTAGAGAGATGGAAAAAATTCAGTTTCACCATTGATTTTTTTTGCACAATTCACAGCGCATCATAAATAGTACTTTAACTTTATTCTGCAAATCAGTACAATTGCAGTGATACCACATTAATGTAGGTCTTTGTGTTGTACTACTTTTGCAGAAAAAAAATCACTTATTTACTTGTTTTAGTGTCACTATATTCTGAGTGCCATAACTTATTTATTTTCCCATCATATGAGCTGTGTAAGGGCTTGTTTTTGCGGGATGAGCTATCGTTTTTATTGGGATCATTTTGGGTCATATGTAGTGATGGACAAACCTGTGAAGGTTTGTTTCATTTTGGGTTTGGGTGATTCAGTCCAAAGATTTGTTTTGGGTCGAATAAGTTTGTTACAAACCAAAAGACCCCAGAGTATAGTAGGTGGAGACACAAGGGAGGTGTGGAGAAACAGTTATACTCATCTTCTGTTACATCCTCACCTGTTCTAACTCCTGTGCCATCCTCTGGCCACATTGTATGAGGCAGGAGGCGTGTCTGCTCATGATTACCTGCTCCCAGAGTCTTGTCATTCTGAGTTGGCACTGTTAAGGGTTAACTTTTGTGTGCTTTGTGATTGACAGCTTATCTGCCAATCAAGCCTGGGGTGGGTTCTGGACTTCCTATAAACTGGCCATCAGTCCACACATGGTTGCTGGCTATTGTGTCTCTGACCTTGCTAAGCGTTTCTCCTTGCTCTTGTATTGTATTTACTGACCTCTGCTTTTGACTTTTGACTATTCTTTTGGATTGTGATTTGGTACTGTTTTGTCTCTCTGGCTTGACCCTTGGCTTGGTGACTCTTCTTCTGTGTTTTGTTGTCTTGTCCTGTTCTGTGTTCACTTATCTAGAGTAGGATTTGTCGTCCAGTTGCTCCTGTCATTAGGACAGTTGCGGCAAATAAGTAGGGACACGGGATGGGCCTAGTTTTAGGGTTCACTATTTCTGTCTTCCCTTTTCGTAGCAGCTGCTCTTGGGAATTACTTACGGGCAATTCCTAACACCCTCCCTCACCACTTTTGGACAATGTTGTGGCATCTGGCGTACCCCCTAGGTCCTTTTCTGGCCTCATAGGTTACATTATGCGCTCAGGGGTCACTGTTGAGGCCTGAGATTAGGCCTTAGAGGTCTCATATGGAGAACCAATGTTTGATCCTTACTAGTGTTGAGCGAACCCATCAAACTTTGGGTTGGGCGCATTCCACCGAACTTTGCCCAAAAGTTCGGTTCGGGTACCCGAACTTGACCTGCACCCCATTTAAATCAATGGGGACACGAACTTTGTGACCCCAAAAATTACTGTAAAACTTTTTTTTTACTTTTTAGTGAAGTCCCACTATGGGACCTGCACCAGCAATACACTGATCGCTGGTTCAGCACTATAGACTGAAATACACGTGTATTGCAGTCTATAGTGGGGAAAAAAAAGTATTTAGTCAGCCACCAATTGCAAATTATGGTCGAAAATAAGTATTTGATCACATACAAACAAGCAAGATTTCTGGCTCTCACAGACCTGTAACTTCTTCTTTAAGAGGCTCCTCTGTCCTCCACTCATTACCTGTAGTAATGGCACCTGTTTGAAATTGTTATCAGTATAAAAGACACCTGTCCACAACCTCAAACAGTCACACTCCAAACTCCACTATGGTGAAGACCAAAGAGCTGTGGAAGGACACCAGAAACAAAATTGTAGACCTGCACCAGGCTGGGAAGACTGAATCTGCAATAGGCAAGCAGCTTGGTGTGAAGAAATCAACTATGGGAGCAATAATTAGAAAATGGAACACATACAAGACCACTGATAATCTCCCTCGATCAGGTGCTCCACGCAAGATCTCGACCCGTGGGGCCAAAATGATCACAAGAACGGTGAGCAAAAATCCTGCAGTTCCAGACATGTCCCCCTGCTTAAGCCAGTACATATACAGGCCCGTCTGAAGCCTTTGGATGTTCCAGAAGAGTATTGGGAGAATATCATATGGTCAGATGAAACCAAAGTAGAACTGTTTGGTAGAAACACAACTCGTCGTGTTTGGAGGAGAGTGAATGCTGAGTTGCATCCAAAGAACACCATACCTACTGTGAAGCATGGAGGTGGCAACATCATGCTTTGGGGTTGTTTCTCTACAAAGGGACCAGGACGACTGATCTTTGTACGTGAAAGAATATATGGGGCCATGTATCGTGAGATTTTGAACGCAAACCTCCTTCCATCAGCAAGGGCATTGAAGATGAAACGTGGCTGGGTCTTTCAGCATGACAATGATCCCAAGCACACCACCAGGGCAACAAAGGAGTGGCTTCGTAAGAAGCATTTCAAGGTCCTGGAGTGGCCTAGCCAGTCTCCAGATCTCAACCCCATAGAAAACCTTTGGAGGGAGTTGAAAGTCTGTGTTGCCCAGCGACAGCCCCTTAACATCACTTCTCTAGAGGAGATCTGCATGGAGGAATGGGCCAACATACCAGCAACAGTGTGTGCCAAATTGTGAAGACTTACAGAAAACATTTGACCTCTATCATTGCCAAAAAAGGATATATAACAAAGTATTGAGATGAACTTTTGTTATTGACCAAATACTTATTTTCCACCATAACTTGCAAATAAATTCTTAAAAAATCAGACAATGTGATTTTCTGGATTTGTTTTCTCATTTTGTCTCTCATAGTTGAGGTCTACCTATGATGACAATTACAGGCCTCTCTCATCTTTTTAAGTGGGAGAACTTGCACAATTGGTGGCTGACTAAATACTTTTTTCCCCCACTCTATAGAGGAAGTCAGCCTATGCAGATGTATAGGCTGACTTCCTCAGTCTCGGTAGTATCAACCAGGTACTGGGGGCTCCGAGTATCCTGGGGTCTGTAGCCAGACCCCAGGCTGCAGACGATACATATGGGAACCCACTGATCTCACCGCGGGGGTGTCGAGGGGGATGTTTGGCATGGCGGAATCCTTTGGATGCCACCGTCATGTTTGACCACAGCATCCAAGGGGTTAAAACCCCTGATCGGAGCTGAGCTTCGATCGGGGGTTAAGGAGCAGGGTGTTCGCTGTCAGTTACAGCTAACACCCACTCCCGATGCCACCCACGGCATTCAGTTCCCTGACAAATATCTAAGATGCCGCAGTTGCTATTGACTGCGGCATCTTAAGGGTTAAACAGTGGGGATTGGTGTTATCACCATCCCCGCTGTTGCAGCGGGAGCCTGGCTGTCAGATACAGCTGGGCTCCAACGGTGATCACACGGGGTTAAAGCTGGTTGATTGACTGATCAGCAGTCAATCAACCAGCTTTAGGGATGAGCCGAACCGAGACCCGAACTTCAGCGCTGACTTCGGGGTCGGGTCCCCGAACGCACAAAGTGTAATATATATAGATAGATATATAGAAAACAGAAATTTTTTTTTTTTGGTCGCATTTACCATGTAGGATAAATAATAATTTTATAGGACACATCAACACTAGAAATGAGTGAAGTATTCAAAAATTTGATTCGGCAACTTTGCCAAATTCCGCGATATGATTCTATTCGATCCGAATTAATTCGCGGTGAATAAACGGCTATTTCCTGTCTGCAGAGAGCCGGGTTGGGCGGAAAAATGCGGAAGCCCTTGGATGCCGCAGTCATGTCTCTCTCTCTCTCTCTCTCTCTCTCTCTCTCTCTCTCTCTCTCTCTCTCTCTCTCTCTCTCTCTCTCTCTCTCTAGCATGGACAACTTTTATTCATGTGGAAGGATCTGCTAACAAGCAAAGACATACCTACCCAATCACATCACTAGAGAATATCATGTAACCGTCTGATGCCACAAAGGTCCTTACTAAATAATCGTTACCGCGAAGCATCAGGAAATCCGGATTCCATGTGAATTGAATATTTCCTGAAATTCAGATCAAATTCCACTTCTGCAGTTTCGATTCGCTCATTACTAATCAACACTAAATGCAACTACTTTTTATATTTTTTTTTGTTGCAAACAAAACATTGGGAAAAGGACTAGTTATGTTGTTTTTTTCTTATATTTTTAAAAATAGTTTACAGCATAAAGCCATAACATACTATTATGTTATGGGTAATTAAGCATTTAAGGAATGGGGGTTTCTGTGGTCATAGATTCTTTATGATCACGTCTCAACCTATAATGCACTATTAAGTTAAGGTAAGTGAGCAGTTAACACAAAATGCCATAATAGTACTGAATGATGCTGGTGGCGAATCAGGACCTGATACAGCACCATCAGAAGTAGATGTCAGCTGTAGCTGTAACTTCTAGAATCCTGTTCTAATGGCCAAAAACAATGAAAACAGGGGTTGCAGTCCTTTAACCCATCAGATGCCATATAAAATAGTAACTGTGGCATCTAAGGGTTTTGTTAGTGTCTGGGGGCATCAGCACCCTCTCAATGCAATTTCAGGGTGTCATGGTGAGGGGGGCTTATTGAAGGATATCCCTGTTCCAATGCATAATATAATGCACTGAAACACAGAAGTCTGCATTTTCCAGATCATATTACAGTTTCAGTTTTGAGATCTAAGATGTTACAAGATCAGGTCAATAAACTCAAGGTCAGAATAGCATCTAGGGCTATAATATTATCCACAGAATCTGGACGCATTACTGCCTGTGCAGGATCCCTCACATTGTATTCTACTAGCAATCAGGCCCTCTACTGTATAGTTCAAGACAATTCTGGGACTAAATACATATTTTTAAAAATATATTATTGTAAAGTATTTATTTTTTAACATTTTTCCAATCCAGTATTTGCTATTGATATGTCCACAGAAACTATAATATAAAATAACAAATTATCCAGTGTTGTTCATACCATAAAAAATAAAATTAAAAACAAACACAGAATTGCTGTTTTCTGGTCACATTGCATTCCAAGCAAGTGGAATAAAAAGTGATCAAAAAGTTGAATATAATCCAAAATTGCTAAAATAGAATTTACTGTTCATCCTGCAAAAAACAAAAAAACAAAAACACTCTCAAAAGGGCTTGCTGGTGGAATAATAAAAATATAATGGCCCTCACAATATGGTTATATTAGTACAAATATTTTTTGGCAAGTAAGTGATTTTCTTGTGCAAAAATAGTACAACATGAAAAACTATATATATTTAGAATTACAATATTCATACTGACCCCATGTTATTTATGCTGCACAGTGCAAAATTTACAATATAAAAAATAGTTGCAGAATTGACTATCCACCCCTTTTAGAGAGAGTTAATAAGATAAATTGTTTTTAAAATGTTCATATGCTGTAATAAGCCATATTGCATATGGAATAAAAGTTAATATTCTTAGAAGCAAGATTACCCTTTTGAGACAAAACAGGTAAGTTTACTATGGTACTAAAGGCCCCTACAACACCCTATACTGTATGTGATTTTAAAGCAATTTTGCCTGTGGTACATTCACTTTAAGATCTATAAGTTAAAGTCTGACATCCTTGGATCAGATTTGTTTTCCCAGCACATCCAACAGATGCTGTGCTAAAATCTTGGAAATTTGGAAACCACATAAACACCTTGAAGTCTTTTGTTATGTTTCTCAAACCATGAAGGGATATACTTGGTTTGCAACAATGTTTAGGTAGTGTGTAAAAGTAATAGACACATGAATGCCAGAATCCAAGATTCCCCAGTAGAACTTTGTCCAAGGATGGATTGGCCATGTATATCACCGGGAAAATTCTCGGTGGGCCAACTGGAATATGGGCCGCTGGGCTGGCAGACTACCTGCCCCAAGGCACGACCCTTACCCTGACTATTGCTGCAAAGTGCAGCCTGGTAGCTGCACAGGTCCAAATTAAAACTGCAATTATTATACTGAGAGGGGATCTCTTCAGACCCCAGATTATAATATGTTGGGGCTCAGGGAAGATGATTAAATATAATAAACAGTGTTACTCACCTTTCCTGGGCTCTGGTGAGGGCCTTCCAGCCTCTTCTGTTCTTAGAGACGTCATTAATTACGCCAGAGACTGTTAAGGCCTGTGATTGGGCCTCAGTGGTCACGTTGGCGTCATGACGGAAAATGACGGCAGCTTAAGTCTTAGCCAATCACGGGCCTCAGCGATCTCTGACATCATTCTGTGAATAGAAGAGACCGCGAGACCCGCATCGGAGCCCCGGAGAGATAAGTTACATTGTTTATTATGTTTGATCACCTCCTCGGTGCCTTTGATCATTGTAATCTGGTCTGAAAAGACCCCAGAATATAATAAGTGTTCATGGATGGCATTTGTGCAATAGTGCCAGCTTGATTTCCAGCACCATCGCTTTATAAGATGCACTGACTTTTTCCCCCCACTTTAGATGGAAAAAAATGCTTCTTATAAAGTGAAAAATACGGTTTAAAAAAAGTGCCATTTTGACAAAATACTCAATGTTATTAACTTACTCCGTCAGAGGTTTTAACATTATGGCTGACTGATTGATGTGTGTACTCTATATATATAATTGTAGCAAATTTTAACTGACACGATACTTGTTTCAGTGTGATTTCTTATCACAGAACACAACAAAAACCATTGAAAGACTCATGGTTCTGTGCCACAGTATTATAACACGGTAAGTGCTAGCTAAAGTTTGCTACACCTGTATATATTTATGTAAGTTTTAGTGATTTGGAATCCTTGTGTCTGTATCGGTATATCCTTTTTTATCTCGTTTCTGTCTTTTCATTTTGAAAGCAAAACAGTAAGACATTACCTGCTGATTCTGTTGCTCCCAGCTCCAACTTAGACAAAGACATTCTTATCAACCACAGTTAATTTGAGATAACATAGCCACCTATTGTTTTTACCACAGACTGAAAGTAACATGCGATTGAGACCCACTGAGAGGGACTCTTGAGATAAGATCTGGAAAACTACACTAGATGAAAGTCTTTATCTTAATAATAAAGGAAAATAGAATATAGACATCTGTGCATGTTTCCTTTTATACTGTGAAATCACTCATTCTACATCCCAGAAATCATGCTAGGTGAATAAACGAAATTTTTTATTTAAGGATAAATTGATATGCTACCAAAAACTGTTCTTTAAATAATAATAATAATAATAATAATAATAATAATAATAATAATTAAAGTCACATAGTAACAGTTTATAAGGTTAGATAAAGACCCAATTCCCACTAGTCCCACCTATTACCCTACTAAGTTGATTCAGAAGGCAAAACAATCCCATGAGGCTGTAGCCAATTGCATCATCAGAGGAAAAAAAAAAATCCCTTCTAACTCCAAATATGGTAATTGGTCCTTACATCAACATACTATCAAAGAACATTTTAAGTTCCCATAACCTGTGATATATTTATTATCAAGAAAGACATCCAATGCCCGCTTGAACTTGTACATGTTATTAGCCATCCTGTGGCAGTGAGTTCCATAGTCTCATCGCTTTTGTACTGCACTGTAAAGTAGCCCTGCCTTTGACTATGGTAAATCCTTTTTCTTCTAAACATACAGGATGCCCCCTTGTCATAGTTGCAGGCCTAAGTGTAATGATGTCATTGGAAAGATCTCTGTACTTTACATGCATACACTTGTAGTAATAATAGTACAACGTCAATTCAAAAAAGTGGGACAGTATGTAAAATGTAAAAGAAACAGGAATGCAATGATATGAAAATCTCATATATATATATCACTTGATGCTCGGGAGCATATATAGTTCTAAAATCTCTATATACTGCCCAGCATGAATAGTGCCTTTCAAGATGTGCAAGCTTCCCATACTATAGGCAATAATGCAATCCCATACCATGAGAGATGCAGACTTTTGAACCATGCGCTAATAACAAGACTCTCCTCTTGAGTCTGCAGCACATTATATACGGCTTCTTCTTTGCATGATACGGCTTTAACTTGCATTTTTAGTTTGATGAGAAAACTGTGTTCACAATGATTTCTGTAACTATTCCTGAGCCCATGCAGTGATTTGCTTTGCTGTTTCATGCCTGGTTTTAATGCAGTGCCCAGTGGCGTAACTAAAGTGTTGTGGGCCCCGGTACAAACTTTTATCCGGGGCCTCCTACCCGCTCCCTACAGCAAATTCTTGATAGTGACAGTTACGGGTGCTGCAGCGGCATCTCAAATACTTGAAAGGGATACACCTGTAGTACCTACAACTTTGGTTAGCAAGAATATGATGAGTGAGCAGCTCAGCGCCCAGCATTTAAATAATACTGAGCTGCGTGCTGTGGGATACAGCTGATCTGCAGGGTCCTAACAGTCTAAGAGATATAAGAGATCAGTTGGGGTTCAACACCTGGGGCCCCAGCTGATCAATTCTTTGAAGTTACTGTAGTGCTTTTGTAAGCACCGTGACTCCTTCCCTATTTACATTGCACAGCATCAGTTTTATAATCACCAAACAATGTTATTACAGCCTGTAATAATAGTGCATAGCTGCTATAAAACAGATGGCATGTGATGTGAATAATGAAGGGGCCCCATACAGTATTATATGCTCCAGAGTGGCCCCACCCCCACAGTATTATATGCTCCACAGTGGCCCCCACCCAGTATTATATGCTCCCAACAGCCCGCCTCCGCTCTGGTGCTATTATTATACTCTGGGGTCTCCTCAGACCCCAGAGTATAATAATCAGAGGCCCAGGAAAGGTGATTAAAAATAACAAAAACTCATACTCGTCTTGCCTCACCTCTCCTGGGCATCTTTGCTCTGGCTGTCTTCAACATCTTCGGCCCTCTTCAGACATCACTGCTGAGTCTTGTGATTGGCCCTCAGTGGTCACGTGGGGCGCACTGACATCATTACGCTGCCGTGCCCCTTGTGACCGCTGGGGCCTAATTACAAGTCTCAGCGTGGCCTCAGTCACATGCTGGAAGAGCCCGGAAAGGATGCTGAGCCCAGGAGAGGTGAGTATAAGTATTTATTATTTTAAGTCACCTCCCTCGAGATGTCCCCTGGCATCTATTGGAAAGGGGTCTGGCGACAGGACCCTTTCCATTAACAATATGTATAGCAGTCGGGGAACTGCCAGGCCCGGTCTCGGTCACAACATTCATATGAATGTGAAAAAAAGCACAAACTACTCATGGTTTACTGTATTTTTGGCAAGGCACTTGAAAAATGAAATGACATAGTAATAGAAGTACAAGGTTGGGACACCATTTGGCCTGGAGCTGAGGCTTTTGATGGTTTTCCTTGGGGTTATTCAATATTTTTGTTTCTGGCTGTCTACCTAAAGTGTGCTCTCTTGTCTTCTAAATAAAGACAGAATACCTGTAATTTCCCAAGCTGTGGGGTGCAGATTCCTAAACATTTGTCCAGCCTGGCCTGTGACTTGGAGGAAGGGGTCATAGCTATGAGGTCCACAGAGACTTGTCACACACAATGCCTCTAAAATATGGGCAGGGCTGATAATGGTTCAGCTCCTGAGTGCATTATTGAATATTATTCTTAACTGGAGCTGATGGCTGAGTCAACCTAACCTGCAGTACTCCAGCTGGGGAGGAAGGGAACTGACTAGTCCTTTCACCTGACTAAAATCTTCTGGCTAAGGGATGCTCCATCTTCACAGCTCCAGCCTCCATGGGTTACTTTAATTAAAGGTATCCTAAAACAGCAATCATTATGTTAAAGTGCAAAAACATGGTAAGATACTCAAAGTCCTTTTAGTGGTGATCTCACTGGAACACTACAATAGTGGTCACCTCCATATATTGTAGGAACCTGACACATGGACATTACATTATCACATTTAAAACTCCCTTATTACATGCTGTCAGGAACAAGATGTAGACATGCCTTTTTTCAAAGTAACTTGTTTAGGAAGTACATTTGGAGGGAACACACATTATAGCCATATAATAAAGTCCAAACATAGATGCACATGAAAATAAAACAATTGGAGATGGAAAAAAAATCAGTGGAGATAGCAGCTGTGGCATATGAATTTGCCTTTCTATGGAGGGCCACACATTAGGCACTTGAAGTACATCAGTTGGGAATCATGAATATAAACAGTGATTCAGTGCTAAAATTAAACACCCTCCATAGCAAGTTTTTAATAGTTTTTATTCTTTTATAATGGCAAGACACTAGAGGATAACATATGTAGTTAATCTGCTCTGCATTGCTGGCTACCTTCACTTGGCTCATCAACTAAAGCAAATATGTCTATTTATTCATATTTACTTATGTTGATATTGTCCATCCAGCATGTGAATGTTCAAAACCTGAAACCAATACTGAATGGGCTCATATTTCCAAACTTTATAAGAACACAGTCATTTACACATCCAGACCTTATTTCACTGTGTGCTGCCCATTCTATAAAATTGTATTCTCCCCTAGACATTTCACTTCTGAAACAGAGCATATGTTGAAATTTGCCATGATATTATTTTCTCCAAGTTTATCACAAAATGCAAAGTTAGGCTATTAGTGGCTTATTCAGTGTCAATGCGATAAGAAAACATTCAAGTCGGTGGGCTGAGCTACAATATATGAATATGAAGGATGGTGCTGTTTCTGGAAGTCCGTTCAATCAGTATCTGCTTAGGGATTACCAAGTTGTTTCCCTCTTAGACTGGCTATACACATTAGAATAATCTTGGCCAAAATTGTCAATTTCTGTTGGATTGGATGACCATATAATGTCTATTGTATGTGTATGGTTTATGTATCATGCATGTGCATGGGGGGCCGGGAATAGCTGGTGGACAAATGATTGTTTGACCAACAGGTATCTAATGTATATGGAAAGCTTTATGACTGATATTGCTTCTACAGAACAGATGTTTCTACTCTGCACAATTAAACAGTTTTTTCCAAATCTGAAATGATATATTTTCATATTTAATTTTCTCTATTAAAATATACCAAAATATACTTATTTGGCCTCATTTGATATAGTGAAACCTAGCAGATGGCTTTAGAAAACATTAATACAGTAATTTCTTTCACAAAGATGTAGTGTTCTAGTCAATGGGGAAAAAAAATGAAAAACCAAGGTTAAGCGTCTCTTTTGACACTGCCATAACTTGAATAATGCAGAAATGTAGCTATATCTCGAAGTAAAAAAAAAATGTGTTTCAGCTGCTAACAAGTATAACAAAGTGACTAAAAAGGGACCTGAGAACTAGTGTGAAATTTCCAGCTTATTACTATTTCATGCCTTTTATATAACAAGGCAATGGCGAGGTTCATCACCTCTGACTATATTGCATAGCTTCAGACTGCAATTGCTGTTCTTGTTTAAAATTGGATTGTATGGCACCGAGTGCACAAAAAGAGTCCTATTTTAAGCTTGGCTGTGGTAATTTCTTGTAATTGCCCTGAAGTAAAGGTGTTTAAGGGATTCTTGCTCGGTAGAAAATCATATTTTCTTTCACTGTGCTGTTAAGCTTTTATTGAATTGACCATTAAAAACCTTTTTTTGATTTCTTGTAGGTACTTTTGGCAAGCTGTTTTGTTCCTCTGTATGCTGGTGTCAATGCTGTTGAGTATAAAGGAGAGGTAATGATCAATACAGTGACTAGGACTTTTATTGATTTTTTTGCTGCTTTACATACTTGACATATTTGACCTGAACTGATAACATTTTGCAATCTTTTAAGGATTAGTTAAACATGAATTATACTAAGACCAAAATTTACAACTACATATATTGTATGTAAGCTGAGAACGAAAATATTGAAAAGTTTATGGTTTACTAAAAGAAAACGTTTCCTTAAATATTAAATATCATGTTTAGCTTTTACTGTGCATTATATCTAATAAGGATGACTTGCAATACCAATTACTGCCAATGGGTAAGAGGTGTATAGTTTATGAAAAAAAAGCTTAATTTATTGAATGTTGTATTCTTGAAAACAGAAAACCTGGATTTTTCCCATTTTTCCTGGTTACTCTCTGTTTTATAAAAATCCTGAAATTATGCAATTTTCACTCTGGCTACTAAACCCAATAAAAGTTTGCACTCGCTGTTCTGTAGCTCATATATCAACAAAAAGTAACACTTATATGTAGATAACACAATATCTGCCATTTTTAATGGGTAATTGTCACATCTTACCTTCTCCCTTTCCCTGCATGATGATCTATGCACAGGTCTCCTGCAGTCTATAGTTGTCTATGGTCAATTTGGCTTCTGTAAAGCATCTATGTGAATGTTATGTGAATGCTATTCACATCACTCTAGACAAGATGGTTGTTTCCATAATCATATACAGAAAATGGGATAAAAATCTACCATCAGAAAATAAAAAAAAATGAGAGAAAACTGTTTATCATGACCCTTAATTCATTATTTGCATTATGGCACAAAAAGCTCAACTCTTTCAATAACTGTGCAACGGCCTTTGTTGTGTTCTGTCATAAGATATCATAAGTTATCATATATTACTTTTAAGAAAGAAGCAGCTTTCATTAAGTGCAATACACTGCTATACACACTACTTGTGTGGAGGAGTTCCCGATAGTACCCAATCGTCTTCATAAGGGCTCTAAAACTGATAGCTGGAATCTGATTGGCCACTATAGACAACTCTCACACTAACAATCAATTTCCTATGTACCAGTTCCAGCACGTAACCTGCCTTAGCTGTGTAACACAATCTGGCTGCCCAATTACACAGATCTCATTTCATTTGAGAACACCTTTGTTGAATTGCACGTTGGATATCTTTATTTGTTATCCAAACTGTAATTTTAAAGTTAGACCTGAGATTGAGAAATTACATGCCTGCCAGAGGGGCTGCTGTTTTCAGCATATATACATCTGTTAATAACAGTGGCAGTTTGCTTCCTTAATAATGCTGTTATTTTTGTGGTATGATCTTGGCAGGTGCTGATTTTTAGGTCTGTGAGTCACAACTTGATTGCTCTTCAACCTCTTGCGATGCCATGTTCTTCATGCACATTATGTATTATCAGCTTTTCTCTTGCATGTTTTGCCAGAAAAATCTTTGGCGTTTATGATGTACTGTCCTCTGATAAAGGAACTTTTACTTCACAGTGTTAATTTTAGTATAGTAATATAGTTATTGATTTTATACATTTATTATTTACATTTTATTTATTAAAAGTGTTTAACTTTATTATCTTTTCTTTATTTTATAAATCATTCAAAATTATTAATGTAATAATAATAATAATAATAAAATCCAAGATGACCTAAAAGTAACACTATTTGGTTGTAGTAAAAGTCAATGCAGAATATTTTTGTGTAATACAGTCATATCATATTTTGGGAATGTTATGAATTTTACAGTGCATACCCAACAAAGGCATAAAGATTTCATAACCAGTCTACCACACAAGTGGAAGCACTGTCTAAAATACACAATAATTAAGACCCAGAAGAATTGACAGACATTTGTTATGCATCATTAGGCTATTGCACAATGTGCATTTATTAATGTGAATAATATTACATTATGAATTGATTACAATATATAATGCTCAGTGCAGTTGTAATGATTTATAGGTTTTAAGTAGTTCAGTACACAATATCTGCATACTTATGTAGATTTTCACTGTAAACTAGCAGTTTGAGTGAAATAATAATAATTTGTTATAAATATGCAGAGTATAAAAAAATTACAAGCTGTATGTATATCCAGTTACAGATATGCTTGCTGCAACAAACAAAAATGTTGCTTTTTCTTGTACACAATTACATTGTAGATTTTTTTTTATTCTGTGAGAAATCATTATTATTACTATTATTATTATTAGAAAAAAAAAGAAATAGGGGAATACTAAAAATGGGAAAAATCACACATGGTTAGAGATAAAAAAAAAACTTTGTTAAATTCAATATTTAAAAATTATTCATCTATGGCATAATCACAATGCATGATACAGTACTGTAGATTGTGAATACTGCTCAGGAATTTACAACAATAGACAATAAATAAATAAATTCAGTCAATTCATCAAGACATACTCAGTCTCATGGAATAAAAATCAGGTTTTCTGTAAATAAATAGCAGTATGGCTGCCCCCCTAAGAAAATGTAATATAGTTCATATAGTTCAGTATTTCTGCTCTATAATTCATTCTAGAAAAATACAGAATACCAGATAATGTCCAATTCAAAATTCTAGCATGTGACATGGCCATTTATTACTGGATTACGCAAACTTACTATAAATGAATCGATTCATAGACAGGAACAGTTCCATAGCAATTAAATGGAGAAATAGAGGAAAATGCAGTTTATGGATTGATCTTGCACTTGGAATGATATCAAGTTAGCAGGCTCATGGCCACAAAGATGTATTCACTACAATGCCCATGGTTGAGCGTGGTATTGCACATCAGCCCCATTTATGTTAATGAAATGAACTGCAACACTAGAAACAACCCCTGGACAGGAGTGTCAGTGTCCGACATCAGAGACAATTGCGACCATGGCATCGCAATGCCCTTACCCTACCTATTCCCTTGTCCCCTGTGGCAAGATTGTATTATTGTGTTTTATTGCAGGTGGGAGCCTTCAAAAGGCTCCCAGGCCTGCCAGTGCTGAGTTCCTATTAAGCCCTATTGATTTTACCACAGACTGCAATACTTTAGTTTATCAGTGTATTGTATAAGCAATCTAATGATTGTATGTTCACACCCCCTGGAGGGAGTGGGTATGAAAAAATGAAGTATAAAAAAAAAAGTTAAAAAAAATAAATAAAAAAGCCTAAAGATTCATAGATGGAAATATGAAAAAGATACATTAAGATAAATTAATATATATTAAAACAAACTTACAAACTGTATTACTGTATTTAGTAGTACTGTAACTCCAGAATAAAAGTAACAGGTTGATTTTTTTTTTTAACCACACAGTGAATGGCGCAAAAACAAAATCCGTAAGAAAATGGCATAACTGAGTGTTTTCCAATTTCCTCCCATTCATAACTTGTTTCCAGCCTTCCAGTAAATCAAAATTAAATGGTTGCATTAGGAAATGCATTTGTCCTGCAGAAAACAAGCCCTCTGTTGGCTATGTCAACAGAGAAAATAAAAAAGTTATGGTTTTTGGTGGGTGGGGAGTAAAAAATAAATAAGATGTAAATATGTTATTGTCTCAAGTCAAAAGAGGCATCTGAAGACAATAAAACAAATTATCCCTTTCAGTAAAATATCATAAAACAGAAAAAATTAACATCTCTTATCATTAACATGATCAATAAGTAATCAGTAAAATAAGTAAAAATAAGCAACTGTTTGTTGTACTCAAAACAGAGACATAACTTGAAACTCTTGGGACCAAATGCAGAATCTGTAATGGGGCCCCTAGCTAGCTTGTTCCATTTAGAATAGGTGTATATTTTATGTGGCAGAGGGTTCTTTGAGCACTCCTCAGGGGCTACTCCCATGTGCAAGACACTGTCAGTACTTAAAAATTCTCTATCCTTCAGATTTGACAAAGCATTATTTATTTACTGTGTTTTTTTTTTTTTATACTGAAATTTTTTATTTTCAATAAAAAAGTAACAGAATAACAGTACATACATCATCAAAAATACAATGAGTATGGCATAAGATAATTAAGAATTACATCATATGTCCCTGCGGAGCCTTACCTGTAGCAAAGATATACATAGGGACCAAATAATGACATAGCGAGTAAACAACATAGTACCGTACAATCCGTCGCTGCACGACAATACATATACATAACCCGCTATTTTAATTGGCACGAAGGCAATAAATAGATCGACTCTCAAGATGGATAATACAGCGAGGGTCTGTACTCACTTAGAACAAACAAGGACTAGACAACAAACCAGTTGACAGACACCAGCAAGAGACAAACAGACAAGTAAATAGGGGAGGAGGGGGGGGGAGATGTTGAGCGCGGGGAGTTAGTTAGTAAAGCAAGTGAGAAGAGAGGCCAGTAGAAGGGGAAGAAAAAAAAGGGGGGTGATGGAGAGGGAGCTCTAGACTTAGGAGAGCAGCAGCCACTTGTTCCAAGTATCCAAATATTTCCGATGCTTCCTGTTTCTCCAGCTCATCAATTCTTCAAAGCGGGCTATCTGGTGCACTTTAGATTCCCATTCAGCAGAAGAGGGTGGAGAGGACTGGAGCCAATGTAAGGGAATAAGAAGTTTTGCCGCTTCAAGCAGGCGTGTGATTAGGAGATCTCTGTGGGGTTGATAGTGGGCAGACGGCAAGGTCAGAAATATCATGGCAGGGGTTAATGTAAAGGTTGGTGAAGAAATCTGCCTAATGAGGTTCTGTACATGATCCAAAAGCCAGATACAATCGGACATGACCACCAGAGGTGCAGGTAAGTTCCTGATTCAGCGTGGCAGCGCCAGCACAAATTATCAGTGGTGAGCTTCTTATGGAACAGTCAGTCAGGTGTTCTGTACCATCTAGACAGGAGTTTATAGTGATTTGTTTACTGTGTTTTGTGTTAAAATTGGTCATGGCAAACATTCTGAAATTTATTCTTATAGAAATGGTTTGATGGGGGATTCACAAACAGTTTACCTGTCCTGCCCAATGGGCGAACAATTACCGTATCACCATTTTGTGGTCGACAAGATATATGCCCAAAGGATAGTGGACAATTTAATCTGTATCTCAAAATTGGCAAACAAGAAATACAGGTAATTATTTTGTTTTAATTTTGCATGCGTATGCTTTTATAGTAATAGAGTGTGTGTGTGCGTGTGTGTGTGTGTGTATGTATGTATGTATGTATGTGTGTATATATATATATATATATATTTATATATTAATATTATAGAGAGGGAGATAGTATGTATAAAAAGGAGATTTTGTTGCTGATGCTTGCTAGAAGAACTGAGATTGTTTATTTAAAAAAAAAAAAAAAGTTTATACGCTAGGTTCACACTGGCGTTCAGGTCTCCGTCATTTGGGTCCACATGGGGACCCAAAAGATGGAAAGCCTCCACAGAGACTCCAGGTGTGAACCTAACCTTAGTCATACTTACCTATTTTACAGAAGGATCCAGATACTATGGAAAGTCTTAAACATAGTAGACATAGCTAATTTCAAAATTTTAGTAGTCAGTGGCTTAGAAATCCTACAATTAAGCATAAAAATAGTGTAATGCCATATTTATGGGGAAAAAAACCTTCCACATCTGTGCAATACTTTCTAGTGGGCAAATTGTCTATTCTTTCCCACAACTTGTCCTTGAAGTCAATAAAGACTAATAACTGCATAAGTATAAAGCCCAAATGAATATGGTTGACTTTAAGGCTCCATGGAGTTATTTATGCACGTATGACCTGTGCAAGTACCATGACTGGACCTACACAACTCTTCTTGGCTTCAGGCATGCAATAGTCATATGCACATCACCACCAACATACATGGCCAAGAGAAATACAATAGTCTAATCCTTAGTTTGGGCCTGCAAATCAGAGACCACCAAATGACTTAACATTTTGCAAGGAGAGTTACACAGAGCCTATGACATCATTACCTGAAAATTATATATTAAGTGTTGACACACACATCAAAATTATACATATCACATCACCATTTGCAAAAAGAAGAGACAGATAGGTTAGCTGATAATTTCAACTTCTGTGGAAAGATAAAAAAAAACAACCAATTAGAATTTCTAGTTATTTGGAAACACTGTTGTATTAAAAATTGAAAAACTCATAGTGACATGCTGGTCTTTTTTTTAGACAGGACAGTAAGCAATGCAAGCAATTTCATGTATATTTGTAAGTTTTATCTTTTTTTTTTTTCCCTACATTTTAGAAAATTGATACATTTTTTTCATTCTTAATTAAAAATGCTGCTCATCGGGATGAATGTTAATTAAAACCTGCGTGCACACGCAATGTACACCATTAACTTCATTTAGAGAATATTGTAAAAATCTCAAGTTTGTAATTAAAAACTTGCAGTATAGTGGATTGTTTAATGATTGTTACATTTTAAAGTAACTAGAGAATGGTTAGACAAAAAAGTAATTCCATTTATTTGTCCTCATTTAAACTTCTGCCACAGCTATCTGCTGCCAATGTTGAAAGACTCTATCAAGCATTATTTCCACCAAGCCAAACCAAGTTGGAACTCATTTTTCAAGCTGGATTTGAAGATACAGTAAAGTTTTTACAATCAGAGGATTGCTTTGAACCAAGCAGCACCGTATCAGAGTGTGGTGCAGTTAAACAACATAACTTTTGATTATGACATGTCGATGGATTTTTTTTTCCTTTATATTAAAGTGGAACCTTTATATTAAGGAGGTTTTTTTGATGCTTTCTAGTCATGTTTCATTCACATGATAATTCATCAGTATCTGATTGGTGGGCATCTGACACCCAAACCCGGCACCAATAAGCAATTCTGGCTGTCTCCAGGTGCCCTAATCTATAGAAATGGGCAGAAGCAGTTCTCTTCCAATTCAAGTAGAAGGAACACAGCTGTGGAGCCATCTTCCAGCATGACCCACTATATAAGGGTGGTGCTGCTCTGCACTTTTTACTTGCAAACCTGCTTTTGGGTCATCCATTGCTGTAGTTTTCTATGACTTAAGCAGCTGATCAGTGTGGGTTTCGGATACTGTGGATAAGTCCTCAATTTGAAAAATTGAGGGTCCTGGAAAACTCCTGTAAAGTTTACTTGAAATGCATTGTAATTATACATCAATGAGCTAGTATACAAAATGGCTTAGATTTGCTTATGATTACAAATTTGTTGGATAAAGCTGGCAATACACTTTAGACAGCTAATCACCCTGAATCCTCCATACACATGCAGGCTCAGCTTAGATGAAAATGCTTTGTTTTCAATTATGAGAGCAATATGTCCACACTTAACTGAACTCCAGTTTGGGTAAGAATTTCAATTTTTTAAATCAGTTCAACACAATATCATCACATGCCAACAAAAGCCCTGAAAGGTTGCAGGTAGGATGGTTAACATATCACTTTGTGATAACTTGCTACAAAACCATTTTGTGTGAGAGCTGCTTAACCCCTTCAGGTCTGAGCCCAAAAGTGCGTTAAAGACCAGGCCTCATTTTTCAAAACTGACATATGTCACTTTATATGGCAATAACTTTAAGACGCTTTAACTTGCACAAGTGATTTTGAGACAGTTTTTTCGTGAGACATTGTACTTCATGTTAGTGGTAAACATTGATCAATATTTTTGTATTTATTTATTAAAAAAACAGGAAATTTTATGGAAATTTGGAAAAAAAAAATCGCAATTTTCAAATGTGAAATGCTCTGCTTTTCAAACAGATAGTCATACCACCCAAATAAGTTAATAAATATTATCTTTTTTTTATATGTCCCACTAGAACACCTGAATCGCTGATTCAGCACTATAGACTGCAATACACGTGTATTGCAGTCTATGTAGACATAGGCTGATTTCCAGAGGTCCCGGAAGGATCAACCAGGTAGTGGAGGCTTGAGGCAGCCTGGGGTCACTGGAAAGACCCCAGGCTGCATATTATAGATATCGGCACCCCCCGATCTCGCCGCGGGGGGGTGCTGGGGGCGGCAACATGGCGGAACCCCTTGGATGCCGCGGTCATGTTTGACCGTGGCATCCAAGGGGTTAAAACCCCCGAGAGCGCCGATCGGAGGTTAAGGAGCAGGGTGTTAGCTGTCAGTTACAGCTGACACCCTCTCCCGATGCCGTCCGCGGCAGTCAGTGCCGCTAGCAAACACTTAAAATGCCGCAGTCGCTATTGACCGCGGCATCTTAAGGGTTAAACAGCGGGGATCGGTGTTATCACCGGTCCCCGCTGTTTCAGCGGGAGCCTGGCTGTCAAATACAGCCGGGCTCCCGCGGTGATCGCACGGGCTCTGCTTCTGAGCCCGCTCGATCACCGTCACGTACCTGTACCTGGGGATGCGGTAGCTAACCACATTCTCCCACGTACATGTACGTGAGAATGTGTGAAGGGGTTAAAGGGGTTTTCCGAGCAAAAAGTGTTTTCTTAAAAAATGTCTGTTAGTACTATTAATGGGTTAATAAATGCACCCATATACCTTTCGCCATGTTTTGAGTGATTTCTGGGTGTCTCTGGGAACTCCTGGTATCTCCTGCATTTGTTTACATGGTATAGTTTCCTGCTATGTATCTTCCACACTAACCCCTCTCACCTTACTCCCCCCTCCTTCCTCACTCTCCCCTCCTTCCTCTCCCTCCCTCCTCTCTCTCTCCCTCCCATACACCCCTTCCCTGTCTCTCTAGCTATCCCGTCCTTCCCTACTAACTAAGCCCAACCCCCGACCCCATTATATACTTACCTCTCTTCCTTCCATGGCTTCTTCCTGTGAACGGCCGCCCTCCTTCTTACTGACTGCCAGTGTGTGCTCTTCTCCAGCGCTGCTATGTTTTCTGCAGCGATGATCCACCTCTACGCTCCCACGCAGATTATTGACAGCAGTGTGTAGAGAGGTGCTTGGAGAGGAGGAATCGCCTGCAGAATCAGTAAAGAAGGAGGGGACATCCCACAAGAAGAAACGTGGAAGGTAAGTATAATGGGGTGAATGGGGGCGGGGAGTAGTAGTGATGATCCGTTTCCAGAAATGGGGTAATGGATCGTCACTGCATAATCAGAAAATGTCCCTGGGGCTGTCCTTTGTTGGGCAACTATACATTTTTGATTAATTATGTTATTTAGAAAGTAGGAGGGTGTTTAGCTTAGTGTAGGGATTTCCAGTTATCCTAGATAACCCCTTTAACTTGTGATACACTTATTTGGACATGTCTAGCCAAAAGGTTAGCTAAGAGAGGATACATATGCATGTTAAAATTCATCATGCTCAGTCCTTCCTCCCCCTGACATCTGTTATCAGGGAGTAGTCAAGACACACTGAATGCTCAACCATTCCCACTGAAGTGAGTTGATTTGGCTAACATAAATGTCTATGGCTACCTTTAATTTAAGTGTACCTCCAGCCCACTATTTGTTTTGATATGTCATGCCCTATATCAGTAGTACATATATTTAAGGAAGTATTTGGGTATAGAACACATATTAGATTAACTTTGAATGGTTGATAAATGTTAGATTGTTGGAAGTCCCCGCTTCTTCCGGCCACAAGAGCACAGTTAGGAGAAGTCAAAAGAGGCCGGACTGAGGACGCAGGCTAGGGGAAGGCCTCACATGACGTGGGCCCGAGCGGACTGCAGCCATTGGCAGAACATAGGAGAAGCAGGGTAGGGGGGTGCTAGGGGTGGTGAACCGCGGGGGTTTAAAAGGAGAAGCCCGTGAAAAAGAAGCAGTCGCGTGGGGAGAAGAGTGGGACAGTAGATCTCCGCACGTTACCTTTGCGGAATCTCCAGCGCGATGTCGGCAATCGAGGGCCTGATCGATCAGCTGCGGGCTTCTGCAGAGGTCCATGGAGCGGAGTGGCTGCAGGCACAGCTGCAGCGCATGATGCAGGGGCCGGAGGAGTCGCCCGCGGTGTCTCCTCCTGAAGACCGAAGACGGCCGCGGAGGACCAGGCCTCCGGTGCGCCTCAGTCCTGATGAGGCCCCGCGAGCCCAGCGCCGCAGAAGGAGCCCCTCCAGGGACCCTCCGACCCGGGATGCCGGTAGGTCCGCTGCCGCCAGGCAGTCCCGGGGAGGGAGGAATCCAGGCGGGTTTGCAGCAGGGGCGGCAGGCCTTTCCAGGACGGCGACCGGGTGGCAGGAGCGGGATCGGCGGCCTCTCAAGGGGGTAACGATGCCTTGGAGGCAGCTCGGCAAGAAGCGCTATCTCGGGAGACGGGGCTGCTGTCGGCAGGCCCTCAGCGGTTGGCAGACGCCGGGCCAGGTTCCTCGGGCCTTGGCAGCGTGTGGGAGGCGGCACAGTCACCTGCTTCATCGGCCTCCTCCTCCAGGGGGGGGGAGGGTCTGCACCACGTGTGTCTTCAGCATTAGTGTTCCCGGATTTGGACCACGCAGACGACGGCGGGATGTCGATTCGTCCGGATACAGGCCTGGCGACTGTGGGGCCCACAGCACCCAGGCAGTCAGGTGAGTGTACGTCCATCTTGTCTCCCTTGCTACCGCCCCAGGGTGTGGTGAGTCACCCGGGGGAGGTGGGCAGGGGGTTTATGGAGGTATTAAGTTTGTTAGGGCAGGTGGTTAGGGGTTGGCAAGCTCCGCTGGCACCGTCCCCAGTGCCGGCATGGGTTTCGCAGGTGGGGGGTAGTGTGGGGGCCGGGGGTGGTATTGGGGGGTCGATGGGTAATGGGGTTGGGTTGTCAGCGGTGTCCACGGTAGTTGAGGCCGGGGGGCCGCGGCTAGTGTAGGTCAGGGGGCGGAGAAGGCGGCTGAGGCGCCTGGGAAGGAAAAAGGGGAGGAAGCGCCGAGGTTGGATGATTCAGCCAAGGGCAAGGTATATGTATGTTTCGAGGGGCCGCTGGGGGCCCATTTGAAGCAGGAAGTGAGGGAAAGGATTTGGAAAGGGGAGTATGTGGAAATTTGTTCCTTACTCCCGCTAGAAAGGTTTAATCTGGACAGGGCCAAAAAGGATGAGTCTAAGAAGGAGGGGGAGGAGAAGAGGCGGTACAGGTTGATCCCCCGTACATTCGCGAATTGGTTGCAAGCGTTTGCAATTTTAGCGCGTGTCATTGGTGAAAAAGCGCCGGAAAATTGTTCCGCACTTTTTTGCTACATGGACGCCATAGGGGAGGCATATAGAGTTTATGGGGATCAGGCGTGGTTACGGTATGACGAGCAATTTCGTCAACGTAAAGCGGTGCGGCCCAGCATACGCTGGGACCACAAAGATATAGGGCTGTGGTTATGGGTGACAGCTCCAGTTCGGTCAGGGCAGACCTTTCAGGCGGGAGCCAGGAGTCTTGATACGTCAGGGCACTCGGCTGCATCGCAGAAGGGACTCTGTTTTGCCTTTAATGAGGGTTCGTGCAAGTTTGGGGCAAAGTGCAAATATAAGCACGAATGCTCCTCCTGTGGAGGGAGTCACGGGGCGTCGCGTTGTTTTAAAGGGGGAAAATCCAAGGGGGGGGACGGTGCTGGAAAAGGGGCAGACTCCGGTAGTGCTGGACGCGATGCGTCCTCAGCTAAGTGAGTACCCAGAGGCTGAGGCGGCACGATTGTTGTTATTAGGTTTTTCGGTTGGGTTTAGGATTCCGTTTGTTGAAGGGGGGTTGGGTATGTCCAGAAGGAATTTGAGGTCAGCGTACCAGCATCCTCGGGTGGTAACAGATAAGTTGGAGAAAGAGGTCTCGTTAGGGCGTATGGCAGGTCCGTTTAGGGAGGTTCCAATTCCCAATTTGCGGGTATCACCACTGGGTGTAGTCTCAAAAAAGGATCCTGGAAAATTTAGGCTCATTCACCACTTGTCGTTCCCCAAGGGAACGTTGGTGAATGATGGTATTGACCCCAGCCTATGTGCAGTGGTCTACACTTCGTTTGATGCGGCGGTTAAGTGGGTCAGAGAATGCGGACAGGGGGCGTTATTAGCGAAGGCGGATGTGGAATCCGCCTTTCGCCTGTTACCGGTCCACCCAGATAGTTTACATTTATTAGGTTGTTACTGGGAAGGGAATTATTTTGTGGACCGGTGTTTGCCCATGGGCTGTTCTATTTCTTGCGCCTATTTTGAAACGTTTAGTACGTTTGTGGAATGGGTGGTCCGTAGGGAGGCGGGATGGTCATCAGTCATTCACTACTTGGATGACTTTTTATGTATAGGGCCAGCGGGGTCGAGGGCGTGTTCGGTCTTGCTCCGCACGTTAGAGGGCGTAGCGAGGCGGTATGGGATCCCTTTGGCGGCGGAAAAGACGGAGGGGCCGGCCACGGCCTTGACATTTTTAGGGATATTGATCGACACCGAGGCAATGGAATGCCGTTTGCTGCCGGACAAGTCAGGGCAGCTTCGTTTGGAGGTTCAAGGGGCTAAGCGGCGGAAGAAGTTGATCTAGAGGGAGTTGCAATCCCTGTTGGGAAAACTGAATTTCGCGTGCCAGATTTTACCCATGGGGCGGGTTTTTTGTAGGAAATTGGCGGCGGCGACTGCTGGGGTTACGGTACCCCATCATTACGTGCGCCTGGGGAGTGAGCTTCGGGACGATCTGGCAGTATGGGATGCGTTCCTGGCTAAATACAATGGCCGGTCGCTGGTAATAGAAGAAGTGGTGGATTCCAGGGGGATGGAGCTGTTTACCGATGCATCGGGGAGTGTAGGTTTTGGGGCATATTGTCAGGGACGCTGGTGTGTGGGTTCCTGGCCGGATTCGTGGAGAGCCGAGGGTTGGGGTAGGAACTTAGCATTATTGGAGTTATTCCCCATAGTGGTGGCTTTGGCCACGTGGGGGCACCGGTTTGAAAATAAGAAGGTGCGCCTGTTTTGTGATAATATGGGGGTGGTGCAGGCTATTAACAGACTGACAGCATCCTCACCGCCGGTAGTTTGTTTATTACAGCGTTTAGTGTTATTATGTTTATCATTGAATGCCTGGGTTGTGGCGAAGCACGTCCCGGGCGTTGAGAACGGCATTGCTGACGCGTTGTCTCGTCTGCAGTGGGAGCGTTTTCGTCAACTGGCGCCAGAGGCGGAGATGGAGGGGGACGCGTGGCCTGCGGATCTTTGGGAGCTGCCGTCCGGGCGGCATGTGGTTTGATTCACTCTTCTCTGGCTGAGGGCACATGGGTGGCTTATGAGGCGGCTTGGGAACGGTATGGAAAGCCTTGTTTGAATCTCAGGTGAGGGGTCAGGATGTGTTGCTTTTTCTATTGGTGGGTCAGTGTAAGGAGGAAGGTTGGTCGGTATCTCGGGTAAGTAGACTGATAGCAGGATTGGCTTTTGGTTTTCGGGCTCGGGGACTGTTGGATGTGACAAAGGCCTTCATAGTGAGGCAGGCGCTTAAGGGGTGGCGGCGAGGATGGTCGTCTAGAGATCAACGGAGGCCGGTGTCGTTTCAGTTGTTGCAGGAACTGGGGCGTTCGGTGGAGCAGGTGTGTCACTCACCGGCCGAGGTTCGTTTGTTTAAATTGGCATTCTCGTTGGCATTCTTTGGGGCACTCAGACTGGGAGAGTTGGTGAGCCCGTCGGTTCGGCGGGTGGGAGGGTTGTTAGCGGAGGATGTAGACCTTTACGAGGACAGGGTGGAGTTCAGAATTCGGCGGTCAAAAACGGACCAGACGGGTAAGGGGGCAAAGGTAGTGTTGTTTGCGGTCCCGGGGGTAGAGATGTGCCCGGTCAGGTGCTTGGGGGCGTTTTTACCTGAACTGCGAGTGTCAGGGGAGCCGGTGTTACGGCACGGGGATGGGACGTTCCTGTCTCAGTTTCAATTCCTGGCAGTGTTTAAGAAGTGTTTAGGGGAGTGCGGCCGTCAGCCGGGGGATTTCGGAGGGCATTCCTTCCGAATCGGAGCGGCGACAGAGGCGGCGCGCAGGGGTCTGGGCGATGAGGTGGTGCAGCGCATTGGGCGGTGGGAATCCGTTCGGTTCAGGTCATATGTTAGGCCGGCATGGTTGTAAGGCGGGCAAGCAGGTTTGGGGGGAGGAAAAGGGGAGGTTACCCATGTGGGAGGGGGGTGCACGGTTCTCATTGTTATTTATGTCTGTTTTCTTTTAGGTGAAGGAGTGCGGGAACTGGTGTGGATCCTCGGTCACTCCTACGTGTTCTGGGGGGCGCTGCGGGCCGCCGTCCGCCCGGAAGGTCAGCAACTGGGGTTTCCGAGGGAGCGTGTAGTGGTTAGGTGGTTGGGATTCCGAGGGATGTCTTGGTCCAGGGTTTTGCCCGAGTTCCATAGGTTCTCGAGACTGGATAGGTCACCGGACGTCTTGGTATTACACGTTGGAGGGAATGATTTGGGGTCCAGGCCGTTTAGGGAGCTCATTAGAGATATCAAGTTTGATATGTTGCGTTTGTGGGCGCTGGCTCCAGGGTTAGTGACGGTGTGGTCAGATGTGGTGTATCGGCATACTTGGAGAGGGGCCAGGTGTGTGGAAAGTATCAACAGAGCTAGGATTAAGGTAAACAGGGCAGTGGCGCGGTTTTCAAACACAACGGCTGCGTGGCAGTTAGGCACAGGGAGCTGAAGGCTGGTGAAGGTGGTTTTTGGCGGAGAGATGGGGTGCATCTTAATGCCGTTGGTACAGATTTGTGGTGCCTAGCCATTCAGGAAGGGATCGAAAAAGCTCTAGGGGTGTGGAGGGACGCCAAGTCTTAAGGTGTCAAGACTTGACGTTGTTGGCGGGGGGTCCTCGGAGTTGGAGACAAAGGATGTGGATGGCTGGTTGGGGGGGGAGCTCATAAGGCTCTGGACTCCCCAAAAGGAATAGCTTTGCTATGTGCGGTTTTAGCTGGCCTGAGAGCGGGGATCTTGTACGTTGAAGATCCTTCACCCTGGTGGGGTGATTTGGTGCCTCCGAGCTGGGCTTACGGCTGGAGGTAAACAATTTAACGGGAATATAAAGGTTAGGCCAGAATGTGGGCTCCGAGGACCTCCTTGTCAAAAGAGTTAGAGTGGGGAACTGGCGATTGGTTTATATATTGTTTACAATGTTTTATATGTATGTTTGTTAATAAAATGGCTGCTGTGGCCAATTCATTCCAACTACGGTGTCAAGTCTCATTTTTACAGGTGAAGTGGTTGGGAGATTGGTGGAAGGACTGAGCGATAGCGCGTCAAGAAGAGGCCGGACTGAGGACACAGGCTAGGGGAAGGCCTCACATGATGTGGGCCCGAGCGGACTGCAGCCATTGGCAGAATAGAGGAGAAGCAGGGTAGGGGGGTGCTAGGGGTGGTGAACCACGAGGGTTTAAAAGGAGAAGCCCGCGAAAAAGAAGCAGTCGCGTGGGGAGAAGAGTGGGACAGTAGATCTCCCGCCCTCCCTCCCCCTTTTTTAGTACGGCTGTGGGGTTTTACGGTCAAGGCAGGGGCAGGGAAAGTAACGGCAGCGTGGCGGGGGGTCCTCGGAGTTGGAGACAAAGGATGTGGATGGCTGGTTGGGGGGGGAGCTCATAAGGCTCTGGACTCCCCAAAAGGAATAGCTTGGCTATGTGCGGTTTTAGCTGGCCTGAGAGCGGGGATCTTGTAAGTTGAAGATCCTTCACCCTGGCGGGGTGATTTGGTGCCTCCGAGCTGGGCTTACGGCTGGAGGTAAACAATTTAACGGGAATATAAAGGTTAGGCCAGAATGTGGGCTCCGAGGACCTCCTTGTCAAAAGAGTTAGAGTGAGGAACTGGCGATTGGTTTATATATTGTTTACAATGTTTTATATGTATGTTTGTTAATAAAATGGCTGCTGTGGCCAATTCATTCCAACTACGGTGTCAAGTCTCATTTTTACAGGTGAAGTGGTTGGGAGATTGGTGGAAGGACTGAGCGATACCGCGTCATGCATGGAGCGCGTACTGTGCTGCTCCATTAATAGTCTATGACACAGACGAAATACTCTAACATTTATCACTCATCCTATGGATTGGTAATGACTGCTGCAGGTTGGAATACCCCTTTAATAGGCTTCTGTGTTTGCTATAATGTACAGTGCCTCTATATATCTCTGATTCCATACAGAGGCATATGCAATACTCCAACACAACGCTGTGATCCAACAGACATCATATTGCAAATATATTCCCTGTAAGCATCACTTCTAGGGAAGAATATCTCTGTAATATGAAGGCGTACAGAGACACCAAATGACAGCACAGAGTGCCTACAGCTCCATAAAAAGGAGTTGCATAGCCTCTGTATGCCTCTGTACTAGCTCTGTGCACATGGCTCTGCTTTCAGGCTTGAGATCTCATCAATCAAATGAAAACGCATTAAGTATAAGCAATGGCTGTAGAAATGTTCCCTACTTCAGTAACGTACCAAAGCAATGAAGAATGATGCTAGGAAATGTGAAGTTATAACTTAACTAAAGACTGTGTCTAATAAGATAACGTAAAGCTACAAGCTGGCATAGTTATGGCACTGTCACTAGAATTACAGTATTAAAATAAATATAAACAAGTGCATTTATTAAGAGATAAATTCATACAGCATTAAATCAAAATCTGGGCGCTTAAATATAAGGTGTTATACCCAGATGAATAACGGTGCTCTCCTAAAATGAAACACATTCATCATTTTTCTAATATTCCTTAAGAACATAAAAACCTTTTCTGTAATTATGCACAATGCAGTCTGCATCTCATATGCAAGGAGTAACCAGATTTTTATTGCTTATATATTTATGATGAACATTAATTCTTCTCTTTCTATGTAAAGACGTTTCAAATTAGATGTAAATATTGCCTAGAGACTATAAAATGAATGCATTTAATGATATGTAACATACCCTCTCTTACCATGAAGTGCACTGTACTGAAAATTATAAATCTTCACAATTTAGTACATTTTACCTTAGAGTTTTGTGCTCATGAAAGCTTATTGGGGTTTTGGGACTATCATCGAAAGGCTATCATTGTGTGAACACTACCGATCAACAAAAAGAATTGCATAACATTCACTTAAAGGGAGTTTACCACCTCCTCCAAGCATATTCAACTGATACCACTTCATTGCAGAGCACAATATATTGATAAACAACATACCCTTGTTATGTATGTCACTTTGAAGTATTATGCAAATGAGACAGTTGGTGCACTGGGGGCGGGCCTTCAGCATTGGGAGCGCTGCTCTTGCTGTTCAAGTAGGTTGGATGATGTCATAACAGTGGAAGGATCAACTCAAACTGAATAGAATGGCACAGGCAGGAGATGGTTGGGGTGTGAGTGGCAAGAGCAGTGCTCCAATGAGCTGAAGGTCATTGAAAAGACCCCAGAGTATAACAATTTCACTTCTGTTTCTATCCAAACAAGTTTGGACCGAAATGAAATGGAACATCACTTCTTCCAAACCCGGGATGAAACAAATCTTCAGAGGTTCTGCTATCTCTAGTGGATAGTACTTTACAGATTGGCAGAAAATATATGTCTGTCAGTGTCTGTGGTGAAGCAGCTCCCACATTCTTCTTCCTGTCCCCTCTTTATGTGCTTTGTTTTTTTATCCTGAACAGTCAACTTTATTACTAAAATGACATCACCTGGAGTGTTATTTTTTTTTTTTTAACAGCTACCTATATATAAAAAGTCACCTAGAGCCAGGCAGTAATGTTATAATGTATATATAAACTCAGCCCACAGTTGATGGCTTTCAGGTAACATTATTGCTTACTGAATGCAGTGGCGTAACTAGGAATGGCTGGGCCCCAAGGCGAACATTTGACATGGGCCCCCCCCCGAACCACCGCCCCCCGATCCCTCCCCCCGGACCGCCCCCTCCAACCCCCCCCCCCCCCAAAAAAACGCATTCCTGCACACACTATTATGTGCCATAGTGGCCACTGCACACAGTATTATGCCCCATAGTGGCCCCTGCACACAGTATCATGTCCCATAGTGGCCCCTGCACACAGTATCATGCCCCATAGTGGCCCCTGCACACAGTATCATGCCCCATAGTGGCCCCTGCACACAGTATCATGCCCCATAGTGGCCCCTGCACACAGTATCATGCCCCATAGTGGCCCCTGCACACAGTATCATGCCCCATAGTGGCCCCTGCACACAGTATCATGCCCCATAGTGGCCCCTGCACACAGTATCATGTCCCATAGTGGCCCCTGCACACAGTATCATGCCCCATAGTGGCCCCTGCACACAGTATCATGTCCCATAGGGGCCCCTGCACACAGTATCATATCCCATAGTGGCCCCTGCACACAGTATTCTGCCCCATAGTGGCCCCTGCACACAGTATCATGTCACATAGGGGCCCCTGCACACAGTATCATGTCCCATAGTGGCCCCTGCACACAGTATCATGCCCCATAGTGGCCCCTGCACACAGTATCATGCCCCATAGTGGCCCCTGCACACAGTATCATGCCCCATAGTGGCCCCTGCACACAGTATCATGTCCCATAGGGGCCCCTGCACACAGTATTTTGCCCCATAGTGGCCCCTGCACACAGTATCATGTCCCATAGGGGCCCCTGCACACAGTATTTCCCCCATAGTGGCCCCTGCACACAGTATCATTCCCCATAGTGGCCCCTGCACATAGTATCATTCCCCATAGTGGCCCCTGCACACACTATTATTCCCCATAGTGGCCCCTGCACTGAGTATTTTGCCCCATAGTGGCCCCTGCACACACTATTATTCCCCATAGTGGCCCCTGCACTGAGTATTTTGCCCCATAGTGGCCCCTGCACACACTATTATATGTCCCATTGTGGACCACCCATGAACAATTATTATACTGTACTATGGGGTCTTTTCAGACCCCAGAGTATAATGATCGGAGACCCAGGGGAGGATAGAAACATAAAAAAACAACGTTTCTTACCTGTTCCTCGCTCCGGTGCATGCCCGTGCGCTACTCCGGCCTTCTTCAATGTTGGACCAGGCCGGCGTCACGTGACGCGGGCCTGCGTCGCGACGCAAAATGACGTCCGCTGACGTCTGGGACGTCACCAAACAGGCACGAAGCCTGGAGAAGCGTAGGACAGGTAAGTACATTGTTTTTTATGTTCCCTCACCAACTCTGGACCTCCGATTATTATACTCCGGGGTCTGAAAAGACCCCAAAGTATAATGATAGCAGATATTGTGGTGTTCGGGCCGCGGCCTCACATACCGATCCCCGCTTCTGCTCACAGCCGCCTCCGCAGAATCGGAAGCGCAGGCGGCCGTGAGCGGGACCTCGGGGAACGGTAAGTATATAGGGCCCGTTACCTGCTGGGTTTACTGCAGCAGATAACGGACTATAAAAAAAAAAAAAAAACGCATCGGGGCCCGCCGGACCCCGTAATGTCCCGGGCCCTGTGGCAGCTGCTACCGCTGCCACCCCGGTAGTTACGCCCCTGACTGAATGCCAAGAGTCACATAAGGATGAAGTGTGTGAGGGGAATAAAAAATTATAAAGTGAGCAACTCCTTTAAAAAAAGTAGGTTATCCCTTTTAATCTCTTTCTCACCCAAAAGTAAACTAATACAAATGATCAATACAATTAAGTGCAACCCAAAATGATAAAACTACATCACAACACAAAAAACAAGCATCCATGTGGCTTGGTCGATGGAAAAATGATACATTTATGACTCTTGGCACTGAATAATGAAAAATAAAATGCTTAGAACTTAAGACCCAAAATAGGCCAGGCAGTAACTATATATATATCCTGTTTTACTTACGATGGATGGAGCCACCAAAAGAGGATTCCACACAATGCACTAGCCAATCAAAGGCTGACCCTGGTTTAGACAATCGTTTTCCCTGCAAAATAATGATGTGCCAAATGTGTTGGACACTGAGAGACTTTTTGCACTTGTGAGAGACTACAATTGATTCATGCTACCCCTAGGCTGATCTGAACTTGCTAAAGTAAACTACCAGTTCCAAGTGTGTCAGAGTGTGTTTTCTTGGTTGACCTAATGTCCATCTACGCCATACAATCCATGACTATATGGCTTGGGCTGGGTTAAGGCCGACTGAGGGGTCATTTTTGGCTTAATCTTTTGCAACTTCATATCACAAGATTACAGCAGTAGCGTTATGTTCATCATGACATGTCAAAATTGGCTTTTGTGGTCACATGATGTGACATCACCAGGGACATCATGTCACTGCATTGCAGTTTGGCAGCAGTTTTGGACCTACAACTATACATGTAACCCTATTGTAAGTACAGTAAAAAGGATTTTCCAGAATGCACTGCAGTAAGAAGGAAGAATGTACTTCAGACATACAGGTGCATCTCAATAAATTAGAATATCTTTGAAACGTTTATTTATTTCAGTAATTAAATTATAAAAGTGACCTCCTATATTTTCTAGATTCTTTACACACAGAGTGTTCTATTTCAAGTGTTTTATTTCTGTAAATGTTGATTATGGATTACAGGTAATGAAAACCCAAATCTAAGAAAATTAGAATATTGTAAAAAAGTTCAGTATTATAAATTCAGTGTGTCACCTGCCAAGGTTTCCTAAGCCTTTATATGGTCCCTCAGTCTGGTTCAGTAGGACACACAATCATGGAAGACGCTGATTATGGATTGAATTACTGAATCGCTGAAATGAATGAACGGTTCAAAGATATTCTAATTTATTGAGATGCACCTGTAGATATGCCGGTAAATGACGTCAATGAGGGAACCTGCACACCTAATGTTTGATAGTTGTAGTCAGGTGCAGAGCTCTAAATCTAAAAGACAAGGTGCAGTCACCACTAGAAGGTGCTTTGGATCTTCCTGCATACTGTATTATTAATGAAATACTAAACTTACTCTAGGTTCACACCTGCACTTGGGTTTCCATTCTTCGAATCCTCTTGGGGACCTGAAAAACAGAAACTCAATCCACTTAAAAAGTGGTTACCCGCGGACCACATAGGCTATAATCGGGTCCGCTTGGTTTCCACTCAAAAAAATGCGGATAGAAAATTCCTGCTTGCAGAGAAAAATCCTCTGCATTTTTCAAGCAGATTTGGGAACAAAATCCCCAAATGGAATCCAAAAGTTGGTGTGAATTCTGCCCACACCACTTGTCATTCTGCAGGATTTTCTACGTGATCCTAAAAAAGCTTGCAAAAATCCTGTGGAGAGTATAAGGAACAATTTTCTTTTGATCTTTTTCATTCCCATCTGTGGAACAGCTAAGGGGTGAGGTCTAGCGGAGGGATGGTCATAACACCCTTTTTATTCTACTACAGACAGGATAGATGTGGGATGCTCCTGCTGCAGCCAGTTTTCTGGCATAGAAATGTAAAGTAGAGGAGGAGAGACATTACTGAACCCCTGGAACTCAGGAGTAGATTTCTTAATTTTAATTGTAATATAAGATAAAGTAGGATAAAAGAAAAGGAAAGTAAGAGAGGAATTGTCAGGATATGTTTATGTGTGCTGTCTAAGAGTAGCGTTATTTGCCGCTTTTGCAAGAATAGGCTGGCACTTCACATTTTGTAGAGATCTCTTCTCAGAAGTCATTTCATTATCATCACAGCCAAAATTGGAGTGAAAGGTAACATTTCTATTATAAAATTGGGGGAATATAACCCAGGGAGAGATCATACCTCCCCCCTCATTGTACAGCCCAAGAAAAGTATTCCATAGAAGTCAATAGGCAGATGTCTTAAAACTGGTGTTGAGTCGAAGTAAAATGTTCCAAATTTATTAAAAGGCGTACACCAATTGCTAAAGCCAGAAAATTAATTGTACAGTATATCTGCTATGAGAAGGCACATATTTATTTTTTTTATCATTCTCTAGATTAACACTTAAATTACAGTAAATAAATTAAAAAGTTGTTAGACCAGTGTTGGCCATGTATTCTGATAAACTTCATCCACTCTGAATAGCTATAACAACAGAAACTTTGGCAAGATGGCCGTCCCCATAATCATGTACACAAAAACAAAAATAAAAAAATAAGAAAACAAAAAATAAGAAAAAGAAAATATATTGATCTTTAGTTTTAGTTAATAAATATAATGTAGATAATGCATTACTTTTAGTATCATATGTAGTAGGCTCCTAAAATCTCACTACTATAAATATATATTGAGAAATTATTTAGCTTTTTTTAGCCTATTTAGAGAAGTAAAGTGATGTATTTCACATGCTACATAAAAGCTGAAAGCACGTTCTGGTTATCAAATATTTCTGGTCAGAAAGCAGTTAAATAATAAGCAGCACAAACTGACAGTTGTTGTCTTATAGCTAGTGCTTGTTTGGTTCTGCAAGTAATGTCTATATAAAAGGTGATATGTTCTCTCCTTGAGCTTTTCCCCAGTGGTATTGAATAAAAAGGTCTAGACAAGCTGTGGTTACATTTTCAAGTATAATGTTATAAGGTCTATGTTGTTTATTTCTCACGAAAGGTTCTCCTTGTCCTATCAATGTAATATCCACAGGAGCAAGAGAGGACACCTACAACACAACACGCAACTTGTTATATAAGTAATATAGACTTATCAGAAAGTGCTATGTGCTGAAAAATGAGGGCTAGACGGGAAAGCATTTTCAAGCAATTTACTGTGGGAGATAAAGGAAAATCTACTGTATTTAAATGGGATGTACTTTCATAATTCTCCGCTTGTATAATTAAATTGTCTATTATCTAAGTAGGGATTATTAAAGATCTATTAAGCACAGCTAATAACTAAATTCTCTCCTCCATTTTTATGATTTGCTGCAAAGCTAGGACATACTGAAAAGATTCTACCATTCCAAATTTCATGAAACATGAACAGACATTTTCACTCTTATCTTCCCTCAAATTTAATTAACTACTTAACTCCCCATGAGACTAGTACATCATGGGTGGCCGCCTATTAATGTATCATAATATACTATTAGATCAAGATCATGAAGATTGACAGCAAGTGTCAGCTGTAACACATAGCTGATATCCTGCTCTAATGGCTGCAAGCAGTAAAAAAATAAAAGGTTCCTGATTCTATGACCCCTTAGATTCTGCCATCATGCATCTAAAGACTTTCTTTGTTTTGCTTCCCACCATTAACGCAGCCACAATAATAAACAATAAATAACAAAATCTACATAAATTTGGTGTCACCATAATCACACTGAGCTGCAGAATAAAGATGCCATTTTTACTGCACAGTGAACACAGTAAAAACAAACCCTTCAAAAAGTAAAACAATTAAAACTTGTCCTGCAAAAAAAAAAGAAGAAAAAAAAAAAACCTTCAACATGAGATAAAAAAAAAAATTAACATTATGACTTTGGGAAGTGAAAAACGAAAGCTCAAAATCAGGAAATGGCTGTGACAGGAAAGGGATGAGCAGAGCTTACTGATGAAATCAAGTAATAAGCAATGGATAGTCTGCACTATAGTCTAACCAATTATATTGGAAATCCTGTCTCTGATATTATGGACCAATAGAGTGATGTAGCTTGAAAAGGTTTTTCACAACAGTTTTTCATCTGTTTTGCATCCCTTCCGCTCCTTTTTTTTTAATTTTTGATGGCCGAATGTCATCTATTTTTCATCCATTTTTTACTGTCAGTGAAAAAAACAGATAAATTTCGTTGGTCTTTCTTTTTTGACCCAACCCATTGATTTATTTTTAATGGATGTAAAGTGGATATCAATCTGATTTACATCCCTTAAAAATGAATCCATTAATTTCTATTGGGGCCATGTCTCTGAAAATGGATAAAGATAGAGCTATCCGTTTTCTTTACAGCCATAGAAAATGTCAAAGAACAGACATGTGAATAGATACATTGAAATCAATGTGTTCTCAAAATATCTGTCACACAGTCATTTTTTTACTGTTGTGTGAATAAGACTTAACTCATGTGAATTGCACAGACCACCAGACCACCACTCTGACAACTGCAGGTTTTGGTGACTTAGTGAGTTATTGTATATCTTTAAAGAGGACCTTTCAAGTCCTCTGGTACCTGCGGTGAATTCAGCGCAACTGCCAGCTTTCCCGATGTGCGCCCGGGTGCTGGAGATATCGCTGCCGAAACTACACTATCTCTCTATCTCCCCACTGTCAGAAGGGCGGACCTTACTGTCTAGCATCATTGCTGGGCGGTAAGGAAGTTCGCCCCCCCCAAATAGTACTCTTCCAAAGCATTGTACTGTCAAGGGGAGTGTTCCTTACCACCCAGCGATGACGCTGAGCATTAAGGCCTGCCCTTCTGATGGTGAAGGGATATTAGTGCTGAAACTAACAGCACTGATATCTCTGCCATCTGGGCGCGTATGTGAAAGTTCCTCTTTAAAGTAATACAGTCAGCATTTATATACACGTTTCATTTAAGCGTTAGTAAATCCCTCCCCACAGTATAACTTTCTAAAAAACGATGGTGTCAGATGTAAGTGAAATGTCATAATAGAGAATTCAATTTTCAATGAAAGTAATACATACCTACATAGGAAAATGTTGCCAAACCATTTTGGAAATGATAAGTTCAATATATATTCACTTTTCTTAGTAAAAGTATGTTCTTTGAGAGGTTTTTAGAATTAATGTATTATATTCACACTCAATAATAGTTACTGATGCAACGCAGCGTCTGCAGCACTAGAGGTAACCAACAGCTCTTTTAGAAAACTAAGCAAGCTTGGTCTCTATAAGGGCATCCTATAGTGAAAGCTTGTATTATTCATTCATTTCAGTGCCATCACTTCTTACTTACTGTAAGCTAATATTATGTTTTATCTACAGTAGATGCTCTGCTTCTGGCCTATTTTATTGATTCCTATGTGAAATTTTGCTTATGAAGAAGACATTTTCTGCTTTTATCGACAATTTCACCTAGGTGTTCCCTATAAATAATCCAGTATTAGACATGTGAGCCTATTGGGAATTTTAACATTTGAAGACATAGAAGATGTAAAATGATGACTACCAAGGAAATACACGCAAAGTTTCGATATTTGCTCTTTTTCTGGTTACCATGCTGACTAGTAATATTGCACACAGCTATCATGAGTATTCTCCAGTGTGTTAACCTCACATTTAAGATAAATGGTATCCAACAGCATCTACACAGGTTAAATATATTTCCTTCCTCAAAAAGCATTAACTGGAAACTAAAAGGATACAAAGTATTTTTATAAGCTATTAAGATATTCTACAAGAGTAACAGATAAAAAGCTCAGAATCCAGATGTTAGCTGTGAATAAATATGAAGGTGACAGCATTGCTACAGTCAGGGATTGACTTTCTTAGTCAAGTGTTAAGTCTACATGTCATTATTATTATGACAGTGTAAAAAGGTAGCTGTAGCTGTAGCAGTAAACTGTCAGCATAGTTGTGACCGGGAATTGAAAGGTAAGTGCAACATTTATGCTATTTCAATTTACAGTACTTTAATTGTGTTTAAAGGGGGTCTATCATTGGTGATATTGATTTTTCACTAAACACATGTAGGAACAGCCTTTAGAAAGGCTATCCTAGCTCTACCTCTGTTTTTGTCCTGCTCGCCGCTGTTTTTGAAATAAATAGTTTTTTCAATATATGTTAATGAAGCTCAGGGAGCACAGGGGCTGAGCACAGCATCGTCATACCCCTGAATATCACCTCCTGGGCCGTTGCATCACACCTCCTTCATGTACTGTAGATGAGCTGTCCAGGCCACTATCTTCGATGCGTTAGCAGCCAACGCTGTCTTCAGTGGGACCCAAATCCCCACGCATGTGCTGTCAGCTTGGCCACTTCGGTTTCGGGCTGAGCCTACAGGCCATGCTCTGCCGGCCATCTTTATTCTATTCCTACACGAGCGTGCTGCGCAGGCTTGGTACGCTCGTGTAGTTCTAAGGAGTGCTGTGCTACTGAGCAAGCTCAGTACTCCTTAGAATAAAGATGGCCAGAGGAGCATGTGCAGGCCTGAACCCGAATGGCCGAGCTGACAGCACATGCGTGGGATTTGAATCCCACTGAAGACAGCGTCAGCTGCTAACGCATCGATGATAGTGACCTGAACAGCTCATCTGCATGAAGGGGCCACCTGTGTCTTTAACATCTGGCCACCAATCTGCTTTATTACCTTGGTTGTCCTCCTATTTACCATGTAGTGGGCCGCAGAAAAAAAGCGCTGCAGGAAAAACCGTGGCGGCAACACGTCACGTTTTTTCCTGCAGGACTTTTCACAGAAAGTCTGCAGAGGTTTCCTGCTTTCTGCTTCCATTATACCTATAGGGAAACTGCCGGCGCTTCCATAGGTATATTTGATGTGCTGCGATTTCCAAAACCGCGACTTTGCAGTGACTGTAAAACGATGCCTTTTTTTCTGCAGCGTTTCCGCCGTGTCCAAACCGTGGCGTGTATGCCACGTGGGGGCACCGGACTTCCTCAGTTCTGCAGTTTTAATTTTAACTAGAACCATAGACAAATGGCCACACCCCATGTGTATGTACAGAGAAGGTTTATTTTTTTTTTTATAAAGATAAGCAGCATTTTGAGAAGTGCAATTTTTACTTTTAATTCTGAAACCTGCTCAAAAGAGCATTAAGTCTAAATGCATTGCTATGTCTACCAACTAATTCTGGTATATGCAAGCTTTAGGAATATTCAGTGTCCTTTGATGTTCTATGTCTTTATGTAGCTGTGGTGATTTCTATGGCTTTAACTAGATCTTTCTTTTTTCTTGGAGATGCATTAAAATATATACATTCTTTAATCATGGAGTTTTAAACGCTGTAATAATGTGTAGCCATATTTAATGCAGCAATGATTTTATGTAGACTAATTGCAGATTGTTAAGCATTTCAAGTCGATTTTCATCCCAGCTTTCTACAGATCATACAAAAGTTTCTAAACTTCACAAGTCTAACTTTTAATTAATATTTTACTCTTTATTATGGAATAAAGTTAACAAATTGAGAATACTTAAGATTCCCAAGATAAAAGTGGTCTTAAATATGGTCCTGCTCTGTTATTCGTGCTCTCTGTTACTTAACGAGCCAATTTATTTCTACCCGCCTCCAATAACGGCTCCTCTTCCAGCTTGGTCATCTCTTTCATTAAGTGAGAGCTTTATATTTTGAATTACTGCTCAATTTGCCTTTATAGCGTGTGATGATTATCCATTGATGGTAAGGGTGGAAATGGGAATTTTTGCTGAGCATACAGAAACAAGATAATCATTTCAGCAACATAAAGAAAAGCATCAAATGGTTTGTTTGATCAAAGACCTGACACTTTTACCTCTAAATTTACATGAAAAAACAAAATCAGTCAAGAGATATAGGAACATTTAAGACTAAGGCCCCACATAACGAAATGCAGCTAAAAAAAATACTGCAGAAAAGAACACAACAAAATTCATTTTTTCCCCACAGCATTTTTCATTGTATTTTTGTTGTGTTTTTCTCTGTTATTTCTTCCCCTATTAAATATATATGGAAAACCCTTGTGATACTGCAGCTAAAATGAACATTTAAGAAAACGCAGCTCTTCCGCAGTAGTTTTCCTCCGAAATATCCATATGAGAGTAAACAAAATCTCATTCACTTTGCAGGTACTGTTAAAAGCAGCATTTTTTACCCCTGAGTCTCTGCAGCAGCCAAAAACTTGCTTATAATTAAAACACCACATTGTTTGTGGCACATTGCCGGCAGATACCACAGCACACCTGCCCGTACTCCTTATTTTGCCTTCATCTCCTTTACTTGCTTCATTCCTTCTATCCTACATAGTCCTTTTTTAGACCAACTATGCAAAGTTTTTACGTTGTTGTTGTTATGCTGTAGCATTTGGTGTTATCTGCATTATTTTCACAAAGTAAATTATGTGATGAGACTTCTCAATAGAAAAACATGATGTCATTTATGTAATTAATAAAAGGGAGGGGAATCACACAGGGAAAACATAACGTGAAATAGCCAACACGACAAAGGACACAGAGGGGAAGGTGGTGTACGTAGAGTGTCCAAGTTACACAGAGCAGTACAATCAAGGGTCAATAGCTCCTGTTGATCAGTCCCAAAGGGCATTGAATCTCTATGGTGTCTGACCACCAATAGGGCTATAATCTAATACCATCAAAAGTGTGAAATACCTCTGCGGTGAAAGGAGCAACATTAACCAACAGAGAGCAGTTAGGAAAACCAAAACATAAGTCAACGTGAGAAAAGGTGTTGAGGGAAAATTAATGTCACAAATAAGCAGTGTCATGTGGGTGCCTTAGCCTCCATACCTCCTGCAGTGAGTAAGAGGATGCCCAGCGAGGCCTGTGTGAGGAAGTAGTTGTATGCCTAAGTGTATCTTGAACAGAGTCCATAATCAAATTAAAATCTCACATAAGGAGCTGGGTCTAGCATAACCACAGTAGCCATATCATGTACAATTTGGGGGTTGGTGGGGGAAGAAAGAGGTGAACTAAGGTCAGGAGGTGGCTATAAAAGGCGGAAAAAATCTAACCCCAGCATGAATATGGACTTCCATAAAGATATATTGAGCTGTTTAGGCCACCAGGTGACACCCTGGTGGCCTAAATACCCACAAATGCTCATTTAAGGACTAACACTGCACATTTAGCTGTACATTGAATGCTGTAAAAAGAAAATCCATAAGAAGGTTATGGCAATGCAGTTTTTCTCTGATTCCCCATTCCAATTTTCTTTACAGCTTCCCAGTACATTATATGGATTATTAAATGGCACCATTATGAAGTACAATTTTTCCTGCAAAAATTAAGTCCTCATACATCTCTGTCAATGGAAAAATAAAAAAGTTATGGCTTTTGGAAGGAGGGGAGTAAAAAAATGAAAATTTTAAAATGGTTGCTGCAGGAAAGGGTTAAACTTGTAGACAATTAGTAGTTAAACAGTTTTGTAAATATAAATAATTCAAAATTCTGCAAAGTTTTAAAGATTTTCTCTAACCATCTTAGTGGTGACAGTCTGTTGTCTTGATCAGTTGCCAATGGATATGACCATGGCTGCAGGAACTTTCTATAATATGGACTTGTCAGAAACACAGCCATGATTTCCTTATTGTGGACAGGTTATCAGCCAGCGACAGTGCATGCATAAGAAGATATCCCGGCCACAGCATGTCTCTTAACTTTGACATGTACAATATTTAAAGTAATGTTTTTGGTTTATGACAATTTCAACATTAAAAGCCAAAGACTACATGATGTTTAGGGTTAATATACTGTATACCTCCAGTAGCAAGAAGATACCATAAAACAAGTAGATACAGTATTGCAAACAATATACAGCATTAGCCTAAGTCGTGTCGATCTGTTTCTACTATTCAGGGCTGCGCTGTTATGATCCTGGCTGAAGACATATTTTTATTTTATCTTGCTACCTATTGTCTTTTAGTATCATTCACCATATGCAGTAGATATACACACATTGATGTAAACAACCTAATGGATCTGAAAATGTACCTGATGCCATATGTTGTGCGACTGCATATGCAGAACAGCACAGACACCTCATATTGAAAATCAGTCTGTATCAGGTACTGTCAGGAATCAAAAAATATTCATTGTGGCTCAAACATGTATAACATGGTGTAAGTTATCCTTTTTATTTATATTTTTAGGCTGAAAACATTGCGTAAACGCTGCAGCAAAAACCGCAATGTTTTACAGTCCCTACAAAGTGGATGGGATTCTAGAGAATCCCATCCACGCATTGCAGAAAAATATCCGCAGCGGAAATGCTGAGATTTCCAAAACCATTGAGCTTATGGAAATCGGAGCATTTCATTTATACACACATGGACAAAATTGTTGGTACCCCTCGTTTAATGAAAGAAAAACCCACAATGGTCACAGAAATAACTTGAATCTGACAAAAGTAATAATATATAAAAATTATATGAAAAAGAACAAAAGTCAGACATTGCTTTTCAACCATGCTTCAACAGAATTTTTAAAAAAAGAAAACTCATGAAACAGGCCTGGACAGAAATGATGGTACCCCTGAAAATAATGTGACCAAAGGGACATGTTAAATCAAGGTGTGTCCACTAATTAGCATCTCAGGTGTCTACAATCTTGTAATCAGTCAGTGGGTCTGTATATAGGGCTACAGATACTCACTGTGCTGTTTGGTGACAAGGTGAGTACCACACTCAACATGGACCAGAGGAAGCGAAGGAAAGAGTTGTCTCAGGAGCTTAGAAAGAAAATTATAGACAAGCATGTTAAAGGTAAAGGATATAAGACCATCTCCAAGCAGCTTGATGTTCCTGTGACTACAGTTGCACATATTATTCAGAAATGGGACTGTAGCCAACCTCCCTGGACGTTGCCGCAGGAGGACAATTGATGACAAATCAAAGAGAAGGATAATACGAATGGTAACAAAAGAGCCCAGAAAAACTTCTAAAGAGATTAAAGGTGAACTTCAAGCTCAAGGAACATCAGTGTCAGATCGCACCATCCGTCGTTGTTTGAGCCAAAGTGGACTTCATGGGAGACTACCAAGGAGGACACCATTGTTGAAAACAAATCATAAAAAAGCTAGACTGGAATTTTCCAAATTGCATAGCAAGTTGTACTTTTCTATTGCATCCTTTTGGGAAACATTTAGCTTATTGATCAAATTGTATTAACTTTCTTAGTGGGATGGCAACAAAAAGTCAGCTTTGACATCCTTTTTTATGTTCTAAATTTTGGTGATGCACTGGGCATCAGAATTGACGTTACCTTTGTTCTGCCAGTCAGTATGATTACAGTGATACCAAATATATATTGTTTTTTTTTGTTGTACTACTTTTGCACACTAAACTTATCACTTAATCACTTATTTACTAAAAATAATGTTTTAGTGGCACCATATTTTGAGAGCCATCACTTTTTTTTTTACCATTGGAGCTGTGTGAGGGTTTATGTTTTTCGGGCAGTCTGTCATTTCTGGTACCATGTTGGGTTATATGTGACTTTAAGGGATAATTTTTTACAAATTTGTCTGGAGGCAATGTGATGCCATTCACTGTGTAGCATAAATAACATTCTATTTTTATACTTTTGGGTTGTTACTCCATAACACATATGGCTATATTTTTTGTTTTATTTTTCTGTAAAATAAATATTGGAAAAGTGCCTATTTTTCATTAGATTTTTTTATTTCACCCTTTATTTGGGGTGGTGATGGGGATGGGAAACATAAAGAGACTTCTTCGATGCCACCATGATTATTGATGTTGGCATCTAAGGGTTTAAATGACCATGATTGTTGTCTTCACTGATCACAGCTGTTACAGGAGGATGCCAACTGTGTGTCACAGCTGACATCCCCTCACAATGACACGGACTGAGCTCCTAAGCCAGTGCCATCTTCATGATGTACTATTATGTCAGTTCAAGGGAAAGGGTTCCTGCTGCTGAGGTAATAGTATGTCACAGGGTGGGAACTAGTTAAGTCAGTGACGTACAATGGAGTGCAATTGCATTGGAATATACAGTGGGTATGGAAAGTATTCAGACCCCTTTAAATTTTTCACTCTGTGTTTCATTGCAGCCATTTGCCAAAAGCAAAAAAGTTCATTTTATTTCTCATTAATGTACACTCAGCACCCCATCTTGACAGAAAAAAAAACAGAAATGTAGATATTTTTGAAAATTTATTAAAAAAGAAAAACTGAAATATTACATGGTCATAAGTATTCAGACCTTTTACTCAGCATTAGTAGAAGAACCCTTTTGAGCTAGTACAGCCATGAGTCTTCTTGGGAATGATGCAACTAGTTTTTCACATCTGGATTTGTGGATTCTCTGCCATTTTTCCTTGCAGATCCTCTCCAGTTCCGTCAGGTTGGATGGTGAACGTTGATGGACAGCCATTCTCAGGTCTCTCTAGAGATGCTCAATTGGGTTGAGGTCAGGGCTCTGGCTGGGTCAGTCAAGAATGGTCACAGAGTTGTTCCGAAGCCACTCCTTTGTTATTTTAGCTGTGTGCTTAGGGTCATTGTCTTGTTGGAAGGTGAACCTTCTGCCCAGTCTGAGGTCCAGAGCACTCTGGAAGAGGTTTTCATCCAGGATATCTCTGTACTTGGCCGCATTCATCTTTCCTTCAGTTGCAACCAGTTGTCCTGTCCCTGCAGCTGATTAAAACACCCCCATAGCATGATGCTGCCATGATGTTTCACTGTTGGGATTGTACTGGGCAGGTGATGAGCCATGCCTGGTTTTCTCCACACATACCGCTTAGAATTAATGACAAAAAGTACAATCTTCGTCTCATCAGACCAGGCGAATCTTATTTCTCATAGTCTGGGAGTCCTTCATGTGTTTTTTGGGAAACTCTATGCAGGCTTTCATATGTCTTGCACTGAGGAGAGGCTTCCTTCGGGCCACTCTGCCATAAAGCCCCGACTGGTGGAGGGCTGCAGTTATAGTTGACTTTGTGGAACTTTCTCCCATCTCCCTACTGCATCTCTGGAGCTCAGCCACAGTGATCTTTGGGTTCTTCTTTACCTCTCTCACCAAGGCTCTTCTCCCATGATTGCTCAGTTTGGCTGGATGGCCAGGTCTAGGAAGAGTTCTGGTCGTCCCAAACTTCTTCCATTTAAGGATTATGGAGGCCACTGTGCTCCTAGGAACCTTGAGTGCTGCAGAAATTTTTTTGTAACCTTGACCAGATCTGTGCCTTGCCACAATTCTGTCTCCGAGCTCCTTGGGTAGTTCCTTTGACCTCATGATTCTCATTTGCGCTGACATGCACTATGAGCTGTGAGGTCTTATATAGACAGGTGTGTGCCTTTCCTAATCAAGTCCAATCAGTTTAATTAAACACAGCCGGACTCCAATGAAGAAGTAGAACCATCTCAAGGAGGATCAGAAGGAAATGGACAGCACGTGAGTTAAATATGAGTGTCACAGCAAAGGGTCTGAATACTTATGACCATGTGAAATTTCAGTTTTTCTTTTTTAATAAATTTGCAAAAATATCTACATTTCTGTTTTTTTTTTCTGTCAAGATGGGGTGCTGAGTGTACATTAATGAGAAATAAAATGAACTTTTTTGCTTTTAGCAAATGGCAAAGAGTGAAAAATTTAAAGGGGTCTGAATACTTTCTGTACCCACTGTAAGAAGTGTTTTTTTTGTAAAATGAGCATCTGTTGTAGCTCTTGTTTTCTCATGCTTGTCTTTCTATCAATTTACAGGGCTGCAACAAGCCCTAGACAAGACCTATATGACAGGAAAAAAGCAACCCAATTTTTGACAAATTAACATTTAATAAACACATATTAAGATACAAATGTGCCAATCCTCTTGTGTATATGTACAGAGATGGATGTCATGGGATGATCACATTTCAACACATGATATTACACTTTGTTACAAGATGTCTTTTATTTATGTGTCTATGTGTGCCAACCCAATGGTCGTGTTATGAGTTACAGTCTGTATTGAATTAGCTTCATGAATAACTTGGAGTCTGTATATATGTAACGTCTCTGCCTGTTCGGGTCTCTGCGCCACCCTCCACACGCTGGGGAGCAGGAGGCGTGTTTAGTTTAATTCCATGCTTAAGGTTCTTGTTGCTCAGTCTGAGCACTGTCCTAAGTAATTGAATTTCAGCCACACCTGTCTCCTGCACCTTGTTTCTCTCTGCTCCTCTAACAGTTAATCTTAGCCTTGCCTGTGTGATTGACAGCCTATCTGCCAATGAAATTTGGACAGATTCTGGACTTCCTATTAACAGGTCATCTGCTCACACATGGTCGCTGGCTATTGATTCTGTCCTGTGACTTGTCCCTGCTAGCTCCTTTTTCTGCTATTATTGTATTTCTGACTTCTGACCTTTGGCTTCCCTTGTGACTACTCTTTTGGACTAGGATTTTGTACTGTTTGTTTCTCTGGTTTGACCTCGGCTTGCTGACTTTGCTTCTGTGTTGTTTTGTCTTGTCCTGTTCTGTGTGTCACTTATTCAGAGAAGGGATTGTCGCCAAGGTGCCCTGCTACCGCCTAAGGCAGCTGAGACAAGTAGGCAGGGACTAGGGCTGGGTTGAGTTTAGGGCACACTTTCTCTGTCTTCCTTTCTTCCCTTTTCAGGAGCAGCACTGGGGAATTGCTCAACTAGCAATTCCCTTACAATATACACGTGTATACAAAGCCTAACTACAACTAGGTATACTATAAATGTTCTATTAATCAATGACATCACAAACTTTTATGAGTTTAAGAGGAATTTACAAAAAACAATATATTTCAATAATGATGCATAATTCCAAAACTGTAGCACATAAACAAATAAAATAACTCATATGTCTGATTATTGTATCAGTGTACTACAGGTGTGGTTTTGCATGTGTAATACAATTATTGTTAGCTTAAGGTATTTTCGACACTGACTATGTTCCTGTGTTTTCCTTTCTCTAAACTGGCATAGCTTTTTGTATATTCCGGTAATCTCCTTAAGGTGTAACAGTAGCAGCTGCAGTCAGCATAACACAGCAAATTGTTCAATTTTCCAGCCACAATTTAACAATATGCCTTACACTTCTAACTCCTTTTCAATTACTTTCTACTGCAGTGGAAAATATTGTTGTCTTAAACGAAGGATTCTTTCATCTTTTTCTTTTCTGTTTACAGAGCTGTGAGGTCCTGTTTGTTCCCTCGGATGATATGTATTTTGTACAATCATTAAGACTTGTTTTGTTCCATATACTCAGCCAAGTAAAGATGTTGCCTTTACCTTATTGATAGTCACCATGTGAATTTTATATTCATCTGCAGTGGAATGCAGAGAAAAGAGAATAAAAAGTTTCAAAAATGTATTCATGCTGTGCTTAAGGTTGGGTTCGCACATGGCTTTATTTTTTTTTTTTTTTAACAAGAACTGCATGCTTTTCTAATTGCAGTAATGCCTAACACAAACTTTGCAGTTCACCTGAAAGCTGAAGGCCATTACATTGAAAAACTGTTGCATTTTTGGAAATCGCAGCATTTCAATTATACCTCCGAAAACGGTGGTTTCTGTATAGGTATAATGGAAGCAGATAATCTGCAGAGGAAAACTCTGTGGACTTTCTGTGAAAAGTGATGCGGGAAAAACCACAATCGTTTCCATCACGGTTTTTCCCTCAGCACTTTTTGGCTGTGGCCTACTACTGGAGGCCTTAACCTTAGGCTAAGGCCCCATGTTGCGGAAACGCAGCCTTTTTGTTGCAGATTTTGTTGCTGTTTTTTGAGCCAAAGTCAGGAGTGGATTGAGCAAAAGGTAGAAATATAAGAACTTCCTATATATTTCCCATTCCTTTTGTAGCCATTCTTGACTTTGTCTCAAAAAACTGCAACAAAATCAGCAACAAAAAAACCCCTGTTTTTCCGCAATATAGAGCCTTAGTCTCAGGCTAAGGCCCCACGTAGTGAGCCACAGCAAAAAAGCAATGTGGGAAAAACCACGGTGTAAACTCATCACAGTTTTTCCCCAGCTCTCTTCACAGAAAGTCTGGTTCAATTATACTTATGGAAATGCCAGTATTTCCGTAAGTGTAATTGCTATGCTGAGATTTTTAATGCAACATGTGGATGGGACTAGCCAGAATCTTTACACTTTACAGGGACTGTAAAACACCACTGCAAAATTGCAGTGTTTATGCTACATGAGGCCCCTTAGGCTGGATTCTCATGAACGTGCTGTTTTTCACTGACATAACGTCTGTGAAAAATGGATCTGTTGGCCCATTTAAGGGCATATTCAAACAGCTATTTTAAAACCCATGAATGTATATGGGTCTATTCAGATGCCAACTTTTATGTTCTTCAAAATGGATAGAGCATGTCAGTTTTTTTTATGGCTGTGAAAAACAGTACCTCAAAAAAACAGACATGTGAATAGACCCATAGACTTTCATTTTTTTTTTTTTTTTAATGGCTATGTGACAGATATTCATGAAACAGCCATCATGAGGCCGTTATTCACTGTCAAGAGAATTAGACCTTACTGGCATTGTAAAAATGTGCCATTCTATAGCTGTACTCTATAGTAAAATGTGCTACTTATTACTGCGATTTCTAAAAGTATTCAGTTTTCATGTGAACCCCTTCCTAAAAAAATAAATAAATTAGCGTGGATTTGAGGACATGCTACAAAATTTCAACAGCATGTCCCAAGGTTTACATTTAGGATATTCTGTGAATTTATGGTGAATAGAGATGATAAATTTCCCAGAATTCATTTTGATCCTTCTTCTGTCTTTTTCTGAACTGTAAAATGGCAGCAGCCATTTTGAGTGATTTGTGCAGGATGAATGCATGAAACAGGTACAGACATATGTTCTGTACAAGGGCCCTTTGCTATCAGGTCTGGCCCTGGACCTATCAACACTCTTGACATGTCTATTTTAGCAAATACTTGTATTTGCTGTGAAATACTGTAAGAATTCTGGAGCACCTTTTCTTATATTGTAACTAGGCATTGTGCCTTTCTTTTGTTCTTTTATTAAAATAATTGACAACCGGTTCTTCCCATTCCCTTTGTCAAAGAGGTGTGATTAGGTCCCAACTGTCCCGCATCTGGCGGAAGAGTGAAGAAATCAGGCGATACCTTTTAGAGGCTAACTGAGTTAGCCTCTAAAAGGTATCACCTGATTTCATAACTCTTCCATTACTTTCATTGGCTAACACGGTACAACATTATACTACTGCATCTGGCGGGACAGTCCCGATTTTACACTGCTGTCCAGCGGTCCCACATAGCTTACAGTTTGTCCCGCTATTCCCCTGAAGTGTTTTGTTGTTAACAAACTTTATTAGGGTAGGGTAAAGGCTAAATGGTAGATGCTAAATCCTAGTGGCTAAAGGATCTTTCATGAGGTCATGACCATGTGATCAGTCTCTTGTGTGGACGGAGCTATTCTGGAAACTGCGGGACAGTGTGATGTTACACAGAAAGCTGGGAACAGAGAGTGATCGAAGAGACAGAGAGACAGCATGTGTGAGCAAGAGGGGGGAACTGGGGGCAGATGTAAGGGGCAGTTAAACTGAAGGCAGATGAAGGGAGCAATTAAACTGGTAGCAGATAAAGGGGGACATTCAATTGGTGGTAGATGGAGGGGGCAATTAAACTGGGGCAGATGAAGGGGGGCATTAAGCTGGTGACAGATGAAGGGGGTACATTAAGATGGTGGCAGATGAAGGGGGACATTAAGAAAGTGGCAGATAAAGGAGGACATTAAACTGAGGGCAGATGGAGAGGGGGACATTAAACTGGGGGCAACTGAAGGACATTAAACCATGGTGGTAGCTGGAGGGGGACATGTTTGCCTCTACTTCCCCCAGTTTAATGTCCCCTTCCAACTACCCCCACTGTTTAATGTCACCCACCAGCTGCCCCAGTTTAATGTCCCCCTCTGGTTTCCTTCAGTTTAAACTGGGGCACAAGTAGAGGGACTTAATATTGTGGGCAATTGGAGGGGAACATTATAATGTGGGGGCATATATATTTAGGGTGACTGTAGGAGCATTATATTGTGTGGGGGCACATGGAAAAATAGATGAGAATAGGCAGAGTCAATGTAGAAGTGGTTGGAGCTAAATTTGGCGCTGCGCGCTTAGCGCGCCGCATATTTTGTCCCTCTTTCTGTCCTTTGAAAGTTGGAAAGTATGGGTGTGTCCTAACAGTCTGACACTGGCAGCACTGATTGGACAGTGTAAAAGTGGGCAGGGTCACCATTTGTTGATTACAGGAATAAGAAGAACGGTACATATATAGCAGAGTTGATCGAAAGATTCTCAAAAATGATTTTATAGGGAATGCAACTATTTACTAAAGCAGACATGTTAGAAGAGCTGACAGACCTTTCTCAAACAGTTACATTGTGATTGTACTGAGAAACAGGTAGTATAAGCTTTCTGGAATGGCAGCAACCTGCTGCTGTGGCAATGCACCCTATGACAGCAGCAGGATGCTGCCATTCCAGAGAGCTCTTACTACCTGTTTCTCTGCATGATTGCAATTGTATGTATTGTTTGAAAAAGGTCCATAGAAAGGATGGAAACGTCACTTATTCTGTGAATTGCAGATAATACGTCTTCCTGAGCATCAAAACTTTGAGTGTCAGATATTTCTGTATTGTTCAGGTAAAGGCATGGGATCGTTTCGCGCATAGTGATTTTATAAGAACTGCATGCTTTTTAATTGTAGTTATAAGTATCTTATGTCAATGCACATTTCACCTATAAGTTAATGACCATCAAAATGAATCCACTGGTTATCTGTCATAGTAAAAATGTGCTACTCTGTTGGAATATATAGTCAAATATGCAGTTTTGATGTTATCAGATGTCACCCTTGACACTGAAAATTGCTCATGTCTCATACATGGAACTGTAATACTAACCTCTTATATTAACCTCTTGCCCACCACCTGTTGACTTTAAATTTTCAGATTGCAACTTTTAAACTCTGCAAGGATGTACCAGCATGTCCTTGCAGAGTTAGCAGCTGCATCAGATCGCGCAGGTGCGGGGAAAAAGCTGTCAGTGACAAGTGGCTCCCCATGGAGAATGCAGGAATGGTTCATTACTGTCCCTATTTGTCCCATATTACTGTCCCTACTTTCCCAATCACAGCACTGAATGAGCACTTTTAATACAGCTATAGAAGCAACCATGATAAAGCTTTCTCCAAGTTCAGCAGTCATATAATTGCTGGGTGTTGGGAACCTACATCAGCTACTGGGTCTTAGAGAACCTAGATCGGTTCTGCAGTGAGTACTCGAAGGCTGTATTCCTCGTGTAATTGGGGCTAATGTGGACAAGATCAGAGATACAAGTTTGTTAACCATTAAGAACAGATTTTGCAATGACTTTTCATATTTTTTGTTGTCTTCTGAGATAGGATATCTCACTGTAGCAAATTAACCAATTGCAGAAGTTCAGGTTAACTCTGCTACATGTGTATACCGCTGAATTTTAGTCATACAGAAAGTCAGGGAAGAGACTGTCAATAAATGGCAGCAGAAGAATGAAGTCTCAAATTAAACAAGGAGAAGAAAAAGAATTTCATATTTGTGCTGAATATTTTATTGTAATAGCAAAGGGGAATGAATGTTCTGCATTTTTGTGTAAACCATATTAAGCAGTATGTTTCAGATATGTTAATACCGTATGATTTTTTTTTCTTAACAGTGTGAACATTTCCCAGATATCAAATAATTAGAATGATATAAACTGTCATTCATCCTGGCATCAGCTGTAGGCTGGCAGATACATAAAAGGTAACCTGCCAGGATCAAATAGTCACAAAGGGTTTAATGCCTTTGAAGTGAGCTCCATTAATACAGGCATGCTTTTTTTCTTGTTATACATCCCTTAATTTGTTGCTTTTTCACAGTAGACAGTGAATTATAAAGAAACGTTAGGAGATAGCACATTTACCAAGTTTAGCCCTAGACAAGAATACTGTAGTTATGTACAGTGATAGTTCAGAACAACACATAACAGCGACCTATGAGACTTGTGCATGTTGTCTTAAAGAGGACCTTTCATGTCCTCATCAACGTGTGGTATTATATACTGCTAGAAAGCCGACAGTGCTCTTAATTCAGCGCACTGTCGGTTTTCTCAGTATGTACCACGGTGATGGAGACAGTTCAAGGCTATGTTAGAGTACTATCGGGTGGACGTTCCTCACAGACTAGTGATGATGCAAGGCTGTAAGGACCGCCCTTCTGACAGTGGGGAGATATTGGTGCCGAAATTAACGTCACCGATATATCCAGCACTGGGGCACATACTGGGAAGGCTTTCTAGCAGTATATAATACCGCACATTGATGAGGACATGAAAGGTCCTCTTTAAAGGGTTAAAACATTACACTCTGAGAAAATCCCCTGTCAACTGGATTAGCCATTCTGACCGGTGGTTAAGTCTTATAAACTGATGTCTCATTTGATATTACTAGAGATGAGTAAATGCCATGATTGAGATTTTCTATGAGTGCAGCAAGTTTGTAGCATTCAGTTTCAATTTCTAGAGTGCCCTTTGTAACATTTTCATACCCTTCTATGTTTGAATGGTCACTGTACATTTAATAAATTTAGCATAAATTACATGACTATAGGAATCTTTGTGATTTATCAGAAAAAACATGACTGTTCTCTTTTTATAAGGTTCCTTTCCTTCCCTACTTCTCCTAAACTGCTCACTCAAGTGGAGTTATCTACAAATTCCATATTGTGAGATGACACAGACTATCTGCTTACAGAGGGATAAGAATACATGCTTCCTATAGTAAGGAGGAGTCCAGCCAAAATGATACAGATATTCTGCTCTTAATAGTAAGTTTTCTATCTTACCTCAAAGCTTTATTTACATTGATAGTGTTAAGTACTTATTTATATAGTCCTACTTATTGGTACTTAACAAACAGTGGAAGAAAAGCAAAATCTCCTTTACTGCCTGGGTGCAGTCCATGGAGACATCATACAGATCTTGAAACCATTTAAACACCATACCACAGTATGTTAACAAAAGTCTTGAAAATTGCAATTTACCGTCCCAAACTGAATGGTCACAAATAGGACAGAAAAGCTGCTTAACTTGTGATATACACACCTGGACATGTCACGCCAAGAGGGCAGGGGTGGAAACATGTGTGGGTGGTAGCCTAAATCTCTTAATTTAGGAAAACTGACAAATAGAGATAGAGCCTTCAAAGGGGAAAACTAGTGAAATTGCATACTGTAAGTCATACAAAGGTCAGATTGACTGGAATTAAAACAATGTATCCTCTTTCTTCCCTGGAAAGAAAGTAGTAACCCTGGCCACAGTAACATTTAAAGTGGCACAGCACTCATTTTCTCATTGCATGTCTATTGAAAAGGGGGGGGGGGTGAAAACTCAGATACCATTTAAGGAGAAAAGACACAATTATATTATTAATTTATTATGCTTACTTATATAACACCATCATATTCAACAGTGCTTTACAGACATTGACAGTCACTTTCTATATTCCCTATCAGTATGCCTTTGGAGTGTGGGAGGAAACCTACACAAACACAGGGAGAACATATAAACTTCTTGCAGATGTTGTCCTTGGCAGTATACAACCCCAGGACTCCAGCGCTGCAAGGCTGCCCACTGTGTCACCATGCTGCCCTTGTAATTTTATTATACAAATCCACAGCCTTCTATGGGAACATTACTGATGCATACATGTTCATATTTTTAGAATCCATTTACTTAAGGCAAAATAATACAGATCTATAATACTAGTTCCCCTGGTAGTTTATTTAGCACAAAGTCATCCCAGGTTTTAAGTGTTCGAGATTATATTCATTTCTAGATGATTTATCAGTCATTTGGCTTACATTTCCGCCTCTGTCCACAATGTGCTGACACTGTACAAGGTTAATGTGGGTACTGGGTTCTGGTTCCTTAATTAGTAACTTCACACTGATCAAGACATAGTAAAAATGCAGACTTCAATTATTACTGCTGTACTCTCATCCAGCATCTCATCTCATCTCTCATATCTTTTCAGTAGTTACAGCTTGTAAATTTCAATACTCCCAGCTTGTAAATTCTGAAATTCTGACAGATGCTGAATTACAATTACAGTACATTTATGAGAAAGGCATAGATAACATATTTAGACTTGCAGATAAATAAAACATAATCTGTCACACTCACAAAACCACCAGGGGGTCGTTCTTTGAAGTGAACGTTATTAATGTACTCTTCTTTTTTTTTTTCTTAATACTTATGCTTTACTTCATGCACTACATGTTATGTCACAGCAATAGACAAGAGCAATCAGTTATATCTATACTGCAACATCTGTAGATAATATTTGCTCAGATTGTTTGCTTTATGCCTAACTGTTATAGTTTTATCTCAAAAGTAAAATAATTTCTCATCCCCATAAAAAGTGAGCGAACTATTGATTAAAATATCTAAGCATGACTTATTAGCATTTATAATACCCCAGCGTCCCAGTATTGATAGTTCTTTGGTCTCCTGCCAGTCTTTATTTACTTCTACTGCATTAATAATGTGTCAAGTCAGCTTATGACTGGGGTAACCAATCATTAACCAAAGTCTTGGCAAATCATCACTGCAGCGGAGTAATGAAAGACATTGGGCCAATGGAGGATTCTCACATTAATATATTTATTAAAGGGAGTCTGTCATGAGAACTCAGCATATCAACCCAATCAAACAGAAAGATAGGTTAGGGTTACCAGAATCACATGGTGTTTTCCCCTTGTGAAATTGAGCCTCCATTGCTGAGATATCACTGTTTATGTTAATATGCAAATGAGTTATTTGGAGCAACAAGGAGGTTGCTGCTTACCTCTTTGCAACAACCTCATTGCTCCAAAAAGCTTATTTATATATTGACTTAACCCTGCTGTTCTGTTCGGTTCTACTATACACATATAATGTTCCGGTCATTTTTGACCAGGCCTATTAAAGTCTGGATTTTTAACTAATGTAAGTGTTTTATTTGAATTTCTTTTGCATTATTATACTGTATGTGAACATGGTTGTTCATAAACAAATGAAAAATGAAATCAAAAACTTAATTTTTATTTTTTTTGTGTCAAAAAATGTTACATCGCCTTATTGCATTATTCATGCATATTGCACATTTGCACAAAAAAAAAAAAAAAAAAATCTTTATAAAACTGTAAACTATAACTAATAACATCAAACTGTATGTAAATATATTTTTTTCTAAAAAAAAACAAACAAAAAATAAAAAGTCTAGTTTTTTCAATATAAAACTACTGTTGTATCCTCAGTAAAATAAAACGTAGAACTATAAACGTCTCTCTTACTGAGGATACCTTGCGGCAGTTCTGGCTTATTTTTTCTAACAGTACCCAGCATGGTCATTTTTCTTTTCAGCAACATCTGCCCCAGTTGGTGTGATGTGAAAAAATTGTCACATGTAACATTTCGTCCTTTGAGTCCATGTGTCAAATCCAAAAGTACTCGCATATCTTGATTTTTTTTCAGCTCTTTCTCCAGGGTTTTTTCCTATGTATACCTGAGCGTTTACAGTTTATGAACTTTTGCTGTCGCAAAAACTGAGCTATATAGACCAAAATGAGATTATAACTCCTTTATTTTTAAAAAAAAATGGCTGGAGATTAGTATAAAAGGCTATCGGTCATTTTTGACCGAACAGTACAAGTGTAAAAAAAGACGTGGAGCAAAAAGTAAACAAAAAATAAATAAATAAAAACTGCTATTAGTAAGAACCCCTCAAATGAGGAAAAGTCAATGAACCACAAGTTTCAGAACCGCATAATGAATATTTTAAAAAATATCAAATTTCAAATTCGGTCATTTTTGACCGAACAGAACAGCAGGGTTAAACACAACGATCTTGGCCAAGGAGGTGCCAGTTCACAAGCGGAAAACAACACTTGATTCAGGTGACTTTAACCTCTCTCTCTCACTGCTGACCTGGGTTATGGTGACAGACTCCATTTAAGTAACATTATAATCATTGCGATCTCACAAAATCTTTAGATGATGCTGACCCTGGATAGCACTCAAGTATACTATATAGTAGTAAATGCACAGTTCATAATTAATTGCAAAATGGTTAAGAACTCACAATTTCTTAAAAAATTAATGCAACTTACTTATCAAATGCTAACAAAATCTGTTATTCACTTCCTTTTAAACCCCTCCCCCCGCACTAGGTGGCTACACATAGACACAAATATATTGTTCTAATTTATTATGAAATCATGTTGTTTTCAGAAAAGTTGCTTAATGTGCAATACATGTATGGAAGGAATTAAGATATTAATGGTTTTCATTGAAAGTTATAATCCTTAAAAGCCCTATCTCACCCTATGAAAATCAAGTTTATTTAGTCACAGGGGATGGCACAGCGTCTTTACAGGAGACGGGAAGCAGCAGTATCTTGTTGTGCCATCCTGAGAGGTATGATTGACAGATCCCTCTCTTCTCCCTTTGTGAATCTGGCACTCATTCTGACTGCCAACCAAAACTTCCACTGTCACAATGCAGTGTCTCAGCACTTTTTATGTGCTATGCCAGCAGGAGATTTGACTGGCAGTTAGAATGAGTAACTCATTCACAAAAGGAACAGAGAGGGACCTGGCAATCCAGGATGGCATGACTACATGCAGCTGCTTCCTGCACTCTGTAACTAGGTAAAGTAGCTGCCCCGTTCCCTGTGACTACATAAACCTATGTAATAGGGTGTGATAGGGTTTTACAAGTTATATATAACTTTAGTTTTAACTGATAGAACACTGTGAGGAACATCACATCATCTTGCTGGGGCCAATTGGTGTAAAACCACCTGACAGGTTCACTTTAAAGCCTTAATGACTGCTAAAGAATGTCTCATATTTGCAGTCTTTTGGTTGCCTGTTCTAACAATACTGTATTTTTACTCAAGTCACTAACTTTATTCTGCATTCTAAGTGGTGACTGAAGGTTTAACAAGGGAGTAGTGTCATCTTTTGTGTGCTTATCTAAATAGGGTTCTTTTGCAAATTAAATACAGTTTTCAGGGACTTTGTTGTTATATTGTTCATGGGCCACTATGTTAACTTAACATTAGCACTAAAAGCTTGAAAGCTTCATTTTCATATAGATCGCTGTGAGTCTAGGGCTTTACATAATTATATTTATTTAGGACTTCTTGTTTTAGTTAAAGGTCAAACTGATTTATTCTAGCGGCAAAGAACTTCTGCAAAAAATATCCATTCTTTTTCTCACTTTAAATGGTGAACACATTTTGATGTTCCTAAACAATGTCAGAAGGAATAGGAATGGTATGAATATGAAAAATTCAGGAAAAAAAAACACACTCAGAAAATGTCCCTTTGGCATTATCCTTTATGTTTAGTAATGCAAAAATGTTCTAGTTTTTTATTCTTTAGATTTTTAACTTAAGTAAAGAAATAAAATAATTTGTTATGTTACAGCAAACTCTCTCAAGCTGCACAACATTAGGTTTGTTAAAATATAATAGAAAATAACTATTGTCATCCTCTCACCATCTACCACTCCTCTTAACACTTTTTTAGTTGCAGGTAAGGGCCGGTTCACATCTGTGTTTGGTTTCCATACAGAGGAGTCTGCTTGGGGACCCCCTGAATGGAAACCTATACGCAGAGAGAAGCAGTTTACATAAGGAAACCTAAGGACCCCATAGACTATAATGGGGTCCGTGTGGTTTCCGCTCGGTCTACGTACGAAACATGCGGAAACCGAGCGGAAACCTCACGGACCCCATTATAGGCTATGGGGGCCGCAGGTTTCCTTATGCAAACCGCTTCTCTCGGCGTATAGGTTTCCATTCGGGGGTCACCAAGCGGACTCCCCTGTACGGAAACCGAAAGCAGATGTGAACTGGCCCTAAGACCTGGTGCAGAAATTTTTTTTTCACATTTTTTTACAACTACTTTTACTGAGTTTTCTATAAGTCATACAAAATCAATGTAATAAAAGGTTTGCTTATTGCAATATTATGTTGGTGTTGTTCTAAGAAACAAAGAACAATCTCTCATATCTGGTGCTCTTGCACACTAACAACAGTTCTCCGACGATCTCCTTTACCTATGTTCATTTCAAACATTGCTTCCTTGGCAGCCATTACACTCATCTAGTCTTAGCAATTCCTAAAGCACAAGCTAGAAGGCTCCTAGAAAAACAGTAATGTTACCAGGTTATCCCTTCACAAAATATAGACTTATCTAGAATATTTTGATCTCACATAGAACACAAACAAACGTAATAAAATCTGAATCTGAGACCAAAGCACAGGCAAGTTAAGGCATCCTTCATAGCACTTTTATCTTCATTTTTGCAAACCATAGAATCACCTCTACAAGGTATTGTCATTAGGTTTATAGTGAATTTACTACTGACAGACTCCCTTTAAAAGGTCTGCTTAGCTATGGTATGCAACAAGCTGTTCATAATTACTATAGTTACTTTACCATGTTAACTGACTTAAAATGGGGTTGTGTGAGAAACATAAAAAAAAAAACAGAGATAAGTAGTAAATATGTCAAAATGCCATATTTTAGCTACTTGTGCTCTTTAAAACTACATGTCCCATGAACACTTGCTTCTGGTTTCTCTTCTGCTCTGGGAAGTGGGAACGTTCCACCTGCTCTCCTCCTTGGAGGTGGAGGCTTATTTCCATCCCTGTCCCTGTATAGGCTGACTGAGATCAGCTGTGGAGAGCAGGCAGCTTCAGACCCTGGCCGGCTGACTAAGCAGGGCATACATATGCTGAGTTAGCCAAGGAGAGCTTCTGCTTTATCTTTTCACAGTCGCAGTTGTTGTCTGTGGTATGGGGAATCCTGTGAGGCTCACAGCTGCCAGTCAGCCTCAATAGGAAGTTGCATTTGCCTCTCCTACATGTATCTTGAGTAGCTGATCTTGACACAACCCATCCTAATGCACGTGCCCCACATTGTAGGATGGGTTTTTGACCCAGTGATACGATGACAGCCATTTTAGTCCCTACAGTATTACTCACTAGACAAAACAAGCTTCCTTGACTTAATATATGCATTTATGATTTTTTTTTGTTAATTAAAACATGATATTTAATTATTTATTTAGTTCATGTTCTTGGAGATCCCCTTTAATGAATGCTTAAACATAAGGCTGCTGCCAAGTTCTTCCATGTAAGGCAGTAATGTAATTTTGCACAGGACTGCTTTACAAGTTACAGTTTCACTGTGAGGACTATCTGCTTTACATGGAGGGAGAGGCAGCAGTCCTATGTAAGTTACCATGTCAGACTGAAACTGTAACTTACATAGGTCTGGTCTCCCTCAATTTAAATCAGCTCTGTGTAAAGTAATTCTACCGTACATAGGACTGCTTTACCTGAAAGGAGAGACAGCAGTCCTGTGTCAGCATATCAGACTGAAACGGCAATTTACATAGGACTGCTGCCTCTTACTCCATGGAAAGCAAACATTCCAGTTACCCAGGACTCCCCGTTTATATGTAAAGGCAGCAGTCCTATGTAAGTAAAGAGACAAGCAGTGTAGTCATGGTGGCAGTTAAACTGTAGGTGCAGCGGCATCCATCATACTCACAGTTCATAGACTACTCAATCCAGAGGATTTTACCGCATACAAGCAGTGGTGCGTGGGGAAAAGGTAAAGGCAGAGGCAGAGGGAGCACTCTTCTCAGCTTCACTAAACACATCTAGACACCCATATGTACACTGCGTCAGAACGTAAGCCTTCCAGGACCCAGTACCTTCGATGTTGAATTATAGCCTGTCCGAGTTGGGAACATTAAAGGTATAGAGAGGCAGCTGCTGGGCTACACTGTGCAGCAATACTCAGGGTAATGGGCCTCGAGGCAGGTAGCTTGCTGACCCATATTCGATATCCCATCGGTCGGCCCTCCAGGAATATTCCCAGTGATATACCTTGCCAATCTGCCCCTGGCTGGTGCAAAATCAGTGAAGGCTAAGTGGCTGCAATCTACAGTAGCAGCTCTCTAGATGAGATTTAAACAAATCTCATTCACGTGCTATGACTAAATTTCAACGTCACACAATGTCAGGTTTCTTCTGTAGCTCTCAACCTTTGCAGTGCAAAATCTGTAAAGACCTACAGAGAAACTATGTTGGTGAGTTATAGCAAAAACCTTCATATTTCAGTTGACTTTTGCCATGGTGACTTGCAGGCCAATGCCTCAGGAATTTCAGCATAGTATTCATCCCATGTGGCACTGGCCTGAATGCTTTTGTTTTTGAGTGAGAACAGAATTAGTCTCATAAATGATCAGGATCTGACATGTGGAACTCACACAATTAACAGTATTAAGGTAGAGGAACTATCCATAAAGAAAACCCTCTTTTAGGCCGGGGCCCCTATGTAGCATAAAAAGTGCGGTTTACAGTACCCGCAAAATGGGTGGGATTCTGGCTAATCCCATCCACACATTGCAGAAAAATATACACAGCAGACATGCTGCAATTTCAAAAACCTTTGCATTTTTGTAAATCTCAACATGTCAATTATAAATACGGAAACGCTGGCATTTCCCGAATAGGTATAATTGAAGTGGTTTTCCTGCAGTGCTTTTTGGCTGCAGCTCGCTATGTAAAGCCTTAGCCTCAAAGGGCGTCTACCACCTTCCCCAAGCATATTCAACTGCCTCCACTGTGGTGTTACAGGTAAAATGCAAAAAAACTACATTATTTTTATCACCGTATTAACAACCTTTACTGATATTGCTGTTTTTCATTCACCCGATTGCCAAAAAAAAGAATTAAAAGTCTTAAAAAGAGAACTGTAAGTCCTATATACCCTAAATGTTACCAATGGAAACTGCAAATCATCTTACAAAAAACAAACGTTAATAAAGCTGCAATGACAAAAAATAGTTAAAAATATGGCCTTTTTGATTTGACCACATAAACTTTTTTTTTTTTTTAAAGAATGGGGCTTTTATTGTGCACATGCTGGAGCATAAACAGATTTAAAAAAAAAAAAAAAAAAAAAATATATATATATATATATATATATATATATATATATTTGATATCTTTGTAATAGCAATGACTTATGGAATAAGTTAAGATATTAAAAAAATAAGACATTATGAAGTTGGAAAAGAAATTTGGCTTTCAGGATGCAATGGTAAAAGAAACTGCACACTTGAGGTACAAACTAGGCTGCATGCTTAAAGGGGTTTTCTAGGCAATAAATGATTTTTCAAAAAAAGGTCTGTTAGTGCTATGAATAGGTTAATAAGTGCAACCAAATACCTTTAGCAGTGTTTTGAGTAATTTCTGGGTTTCTCTGTGAGCTCCTGGCATCTTCTGCATTTGTTTACATGGGCATCTTCCTGTTTTATGTTTTCCTACAACTACCAGGATGCCTGGGGCTTCATTCAGAGTTGACTCACACCACCTCCCTCACTCCCTTCCCCCTTTCTCACTCCCTCCCCCTTACTATTCCCTAGATAGCCTGCCCACTACTAGCCTTCCTAACAAACTCAACCCCCCCCCCCCCCATCATCCTTACCTGTCTTCTGATCCAGCATGGCATGTCACTTATTCTGGGAGGCCAGCACCTCCTCTTCTTGACGTCAGCACTCCAGCTCTATTATGCAGGTGTGGGTGGCCGGCTGCCAAGAAGAAGTGATGTCCCGTGCCCAGAAGATCTGGACTGGAAGACAGGTAAGTATTATGGGGTGGGTTAGTATAGCTGACGCTCCGGTGATCTAGGTAACTATAGATTTTTGGCAACATAAGTAATTTAGAAGGTTGGCGGAGAGGGGAAGTGTTTAGCTTAGATTAGAAAGATCAATTTATCCCAGACAACCTCTTTGAGAGTTAAAAAAAATAAAAGAACAAACAACAGTGACATAGAAAATGATTTTAGATTACATAAAATATTTTATAAATATATAGTACAATAGTGTTGAAATTTTGGAAATGAATTACTGTAGCTGTAAATATGTGTTAATGGAAACATGAAATTATAGCTGAAAGTGTATAAAGACAGATACCATCTTTGTATAGTTTGTAGAGCACCCTGCAGGGCAGTTGCCAATTTATTCTCACAGCTGGAAATATTCTGACCCTTTAAATTGAAATGATATAAATTCCTTAGATTAATCAACTTAATAACTCTAATAATAATCACTAGAAATAGCATTTCCTAAGAAGTTATTGCTTTACTGTATGGGTAAAACTACCTTTCTTTTATCAACAAAGGATTTCTTCACCAGCATAGTACTATACCTGAAATAAACATTAAATATATAAAATTTATATATTGTGTTTACTTCATATAATGATGATTAGGTCAACTTTAAAGAGCGCAAATAAAGAAACAGTCCCCACAAAAAAAACAAAAAAAAAACACTATAAGAAATAGACAGTAGACTGGTATTTTACATTGAGATCTCTTTCTCCTTCTTTTATTTGAACACTGCAAGAAATCATAACTACATTAATTATCTATAAGAAAAAATACTTTTTAACTATGTATTTACGCCACAACAATACCTCCAAAAGAAACAAGGTTCTGCAATGTTTGCAGCCAACAAATATTTTTGGGTTTAGAAGAAAAATGTGTTGCTTTGATATTTTTATTGAGGTAATGGGGTTGAATAAAAATGTATTCATAAGATGTTACCCCTTCATAGATTAAAAAAAGTTCATTAGATTTCTAAAAGTCCAAATGATCTATAACTATATTTAGTTATAGAATGAAGAGTGCACCTAAGTACATAAAATATAAGCGTTTATAGAAGTATGTCTCCAGCTTGGGACCCTTTCTCTAACCCAGAATGAAAAGAGACTCTCGGGCACTATAAACTCAAGCCATCCTTGTATTAGATGGATATCACCAATCATCTGAATGGTTGCCAAGGAAGGCCAGCTTTACATGGTCAAATTCAGTCCATGAAAAATGGACCAGATGTCAATTGCATTTTGTGACTGAAAACTATGCAGGGACCTGGACTTTAAGCATCAAAGTGACCTATAATGCTAATGGGAGTCCTTGCCTCCCAATAGTACTACTGTCCTGTACTAAAAACATGATTGAAAAAGTGGACATTAGTCCTGCACTCCTGTGGGGAGGTAGGAACTCCTAGAATCATAGATCAGTATGTCTTTTGGAGTCCTGGTCCCCATACAGTGTTTTTCCTAGGAAACATGACCAACAACCAGTTAATATTTAACAGAACAAATACTCCTGTGTGAAGCCAGACTAATCTAAGATTTACCCAACATCAACCACTGCAATGGAATTATCTGGTTGTGACTTCCTCTGACAAAATCATTGGACGTGTTGGTTGTCTTGCAGTTGCAATTAATATTCTACTTATTCTTCTTGATCTAGTCTCTTTAATAATTATATTACACACAGTTTTTCAATTTTTAAAAACCACTTCTGAAAACAACATTCAAATATTTAATATTTTAACATTTTTATGTATTTTTTGGTGTTGGTTTTTATTTTCTTACAAGCAATTTATCCTAGTGCTGCCCAAAATGAACAAAGTTATGGCTCTGTACCAGATGGTCAGCAAAATGATCATCAAATTCAGAGAGGTAACTGTAAACAATCTAAAGTCAAACTGGTAATTCATACACAAATAAAGTGACAAATCTAAGGGTCAAAGCAAACTAAAGTCAGGAATATGAAAACTAAGTCAAACTTAAAGGGGTTGTCCGGGATAAAATGCAATTTCTACACTAATCCAAAAACCCTCCCCCTCCTACTTTCTAAATTACTTAGTTTAGCAAAAATGTACTGTATATTTACACATATCCCTGGGGCGGTCATGTGACCGCCCCAGGCACATTTTCTGATTATCCGGTAACGTTCCGTTTCCCCGTTTCCAGATATTGAACATTACCAATACTACCCACCCCATCATACTTACCTGTCTTCCTGTCCAGATCTTCTGAGCACGAGACATGACTTCCTTATGTGGGGACGACTCCTCCTCTTCTTTGACGTCTGCTGGCACGTGTGCAATAGAGTCGGAGTACCAGCATTACAGATTGCCATCTCTATAGCACAGGCATGGCAGATCGGAGGAGACTTCCTCACGCCTGTGCAGTAGAGATGGAGTGCGGGCTACAGCGCAATTCCAGGACTATTGCGCACGGACCGGCAGACGTCAAAGAAGAGGAGAAGCCATCCCCACAGAAGGAAGTCATCTCCCATGCCCAGAAGATCTGGACAGGAAGAGAGGTAAGTATGATGGGGTGGGAGGGTAGGCTGAGTTAGTTAGTTGGGAAGGGCTACTAGTGGGGGGGGGGGGGAAAGCTAGGGAGACAGGGAGGAGGTATGAGGGAGTGAGAGAGGGAGTGGAAGGAATGAGAGGGAGGTAGTGTGAGTCAGCTCATGCAATGCATCATGGTAGTTGTAGGCTAAGACAGCAGGAAGCTACACCATGTAAACAAATGCAGAGGATGCCAGAAGTTCCCAGAGAAACCCAGAAATCACTCAAAACACTGCTAAAGGTATTTGGGTGCACTTATTAACCCATTAATAGCACTAACAGTCCGGTTTTTAAAAAAAAAAAAAAATTTTGGCAAAGAAAACACCTTTAAATAAACGTAAATCAGCAAACAGTAGCCTTGATAATTACAAGAAGGCAGAAGGGCAATTGACACTCTGTAGTTTAGTTTAGGTAACTTGGCAGATGAACATTCTGTTCAGTGACATTATTGGAGTACACTGGCTGCCATAACAATAAGGCATAATGCAGTGTAGAAAAGAAGCACTGTTTTCTGCAAGCCTACATTGTCCCTAAGATTTTGTATTAATTGGAGATGCTCCCGATCTCCGTACCAACTTCGTTGTTCAAGTCAGTGAAAGCTTTATTTTCCCACTACATTTGGAAACAAAAGAAACCGAGATTGGCGCATTCTGCGCTTACTCGCCTGAAAGCAGCAGGCGGAATAGGTCTACCTGATATGAGGAACTACTACGTAGCAATACAGCTTTAGCTCTGGTTAGAACTAGTCATCCCTTCTAAATCTCTCACCCTTTCTAAAGTAGTTATGGCGAATCATACACCAGAAATTCTACGAGATCTATGGCTACCGGATCCAAGTCGCTTCCGCCGTTCAAAATTTAGTTTACTTCTGAGAGGTGTCTGTGAAGTCTGTATAGACAAATGGTTACCTACTGCAGCGTCTATAGAAAACACCATCTTGCCTTCTCGCTTGACCTTCCCGCACAAAGCCCACTATGAAAATTGCTGTTTGGCCTTCAATAAAAGATTCTCCTGGCAAAGGGATTTACAGATTTTGAAAAACTCATAGTCTCAAAAACACCTTTAACGAGGAAAGTTTCCCATCTCCTACGAGCTGATGTTCAGACCACTTCCACTCTTAAACCTTTCTTCATCACGAGCTGGGAAAAAGACCTGAAATTAACATTATCCCATATAGAACTTCAATTTATCCTCTAACATTCACATGATCTTTCTACGTGTGTTCGTCTACAAGAAAAGCATTATAAGCTCTTGACCAAATGGTACAGAACCCCAGAGTGGCTCTACTCTACTACTTTTTTTTTTTTTTTTCCAAGATGGCGCCGCTGGAGTGGCAGCCTGTTAGATTAGCTCTGAGACTCTCTCTCTTATTTTTCTTTCTTTGTCTTGTTTTTTATCTCTCTACTTAAAGGACTTTGCACTATGAAGAAACACACAAAGACTTGGAATTGGACCTTTGTGATACTTTTTTTGTTTTTATCTGTCTTTTTTGTTCTGCTTGAAATGGGAACTTTTGTGTCTGCAGACATTTCTTTTGTCTACCCCAGAGAGAAACTTTTGCAGCTTAGAGACACAGCAGGGCTGCATACCATTTGCCCACCCATCCCCCAAGAGCTAAGGAGAAAGAAAAAGCGGGGGGAGGGGCTGCAGAGCAGGAACTCTTCAGAGGATTAAAAAGAGGCGTTATAGACCAGCTCTTCCCTGCATCATCATGGGCAATGTGAGATCTCTTGCAAACAAGATGGATGAACTAACAGTGATCACCAGGCATCATCAGGAGTTTTGGGTGTGCAGCATGATGCTACTTACAGAGACTTGGCTCACTGAAGTTACTCCTGACCCTCTGGTTTCCTTGGATGGTTTTAAACTCCTTCGGGCAGACAGGACAAGGGAGAGTGTTAAGAGGAAAGGAGGGGGGTGGCATTGTTTGTGAATAATAGATGGTGTAATCCTAGGCACATTGTGATTAAGGAGCAAACTTGCTGTAAGGACATTGAACTATTAGCTGTGAGCATGAGACCTTTCTATCTACCAAGGGAACTATCACATGTCATCGTGATAGCTGCATATGCCCCCCCTCTGCGAAAGCTGATGCTGCCTGCGAGGTCCTACAAGCCACGCTGAGCCATTTACAGTCACAACACCCCCAGGCCCTCCTTCTTGTGTCTGGTGATTTCAAGCATGCCTCTCCATCATCCACACTGCCCAGTTTCACACAGTATGTAACCTGCCACACAAGAGACAACAAAACACTGGACTTGTTCTTTGCCAACGCGAGGGAGGCATATAACTCATCAGCCCTACCGCCCCTTGGGAAGATCGGATCACAACCTAGTACATCTCCGACCTGTGTACAAGCCACTTGTACATAGAGAACCAGCTGTCACCCGCACAGTGAGGATATGGTCCGAGGAGAGTGATGAGGCTCTGAGGGATTGTTTTGACACAACCGCATGGGAAGTTTTGCAGGATTCTTATGGAGAAGATATAGAAGGACTCACACACTGCATAACGGACTACATTAATTTTTGTGTGGACAACACAGTACCCACAAAAGTGGTGAGGTGCTTCTCCAACAACAAACCATGGAATAACTCTGATATAAAAACACTACTTAAGGAGAAAAAGATGGCATTCAGGACAAGAGATAAGGAGGGGTTGAGGGAAGTACAAAAGGAGCTGAGGCATCAAATCAGGCAAGGAAAAGCCAGTTATAAGGAAAAAATGGAAACGCAAATAGAAAGAAAATACATAAGGGGGGTCTGGGAGGGGCTTAAGTCAATTTCGGGTCATAAACAGTCTGTCTGCCAGATTGAGGCAGATGTTAATTGGCTTAATGAACTAAACCTATTCTTCAACAGATTTGATCACACACCAGCTCCTCCCACCCCAGCATGTCCTTCAGCTCCCCCCACCACAATGACTTCACCCCATTCACCCCATGCGGCTACTTCCCAACAGACCAGTAAATCCAGAAATTCGTCTTTATCTGACCACAGTCTGACCTTCACACGGGCCCAGGTGAGGAAGGAGATGAAAAAGATCAAGGCAAGGAAAGCCGCAGGGCCAGATGACATCAGTGCAAGGCTAATTAAGACTTGTGGGGACCAGCTGTGTGGTATAATTACATATATGTATAATATGAGCCTGAGGCAGGAAATAGTCCCTGAATTATGGAAATCTTCTTGTGTGGTACCAGTTCCAAAGAAACCTCACCCTATGGACCTCAACGACTACAGACCTGTAGCACTGACATCCCACCTGATGAAGATCTTAGAGAGATTGGTTCTCACACATCTTCGCCCTCTAGTGAGCCCCGCTATGGACCCTCTCCAGTTTGCTTATCGGCTGGGCATTGGGGTAGATGATGTCATCATCCACCTTCTGCACAGGGCTCTGTCTCACCTGGAGAAACCAGGGAACACGGTGAGAATAATGTTCTTTGATTTCTCCAGTGCTTTTAACACCATACAGCCCAGGTTACTGAGAGACAAGCTGGGCCTTGCTGGAGTGGACCACCACCTCTCCAACTGGATCCTAGACTACCTCACAAATCGACCTCAATACGTGAGAGCCCAAGACTGTGTGTCAGGTACCGTGATCTGTAATACGGGGGCACCTCAGGGTACGGTTCTCGCCCCTTTCCTCTTCACACTGTACACTGCTGATTTTAGGTGCAACTCATCTAGCTGCTACCTACAGAAGTATTCTGACGACTCTGCAATAGTAGGCCTCATCACAGACGATGATGACAGGGAGTACAGAGAACTGAACCGGGTTTTTGTGGATTGGTGCCACTGGAACCACCTGAAGATTAACGCGGGGAAGACCAAGGAGATGGTGGTGGACTTCCGTAAAGGCAGATGGCCTCCAAAACCAGTGGACATCCTGGGGACGGGCATCGACATTGTGAACACCTATAAGTACCTGGGTTTGCTCCTTAATAATAAGCTGGACTGGGCAGATCATATGGAGGCCCTGTACAGGAAGGGCCACAGCAGGCTCTACCTGCTTAGGAAGCTGAGAGCCTTTGGAATCCGGGGGGCACTTCTTAGGACTTTCTTCAACTCGGTAGTGGCATCAGCCATCTTCTTTGGAGTGGCCTGCTGGGGGAGCAGTATATCAACCAGGGACAGAAATAAACTTGACAAGCTGATTAGAAGGGCCAGCTCTGTCCTGGGGAGCCCACTGGACCCAGTGCAGGTGGTGGGTGACAGAAGGACACTGTCCGTAGTGAGCTCCATGCAGAAGAAGAAGTCCCATCCCATGCATGAGACTGTGATTGCGCTGGGCAGTACTGTCAGTGACCGACTGCTCCACCCTAGGTGTGAGAAGGAGCGCTATCGGAAGTCTTTCCTCCCCGCTGCGGTTAGGCTGTATAACCAACACCGACCTAAGCGGAGATCATTACACACAGAGAACTGAAATATCTCTCTGCCTGTTAACCCCCCCCCCCCCTCCTCTGCTACTTCCTATCTGTCTGTCTGCTATTAATGTAATGCCTCTCACCTTGGAACATTCCTGTACATGTTGTATTTGTATTTGTATCTGCTTATCTTATCTTTGCTGCTGTAACACACTGAATTTCCCCATTGTGGGACTATTAAAGGACTATTATTATTATTACTATTATTATTACTCCCACGGTTTGACTCAATCTGACACTTGCTGGAGATGTAAGAATGATACTGGTTCTATCCTTCATATATGGTGGTCCTACCTGATTATCTTTGCCTTCTGGAAAGCAGTGGAAGCGGAAATATGGAGAATTGGCTTCCCCTCTTTCTGTCTCTCTCCAGATTTATTAGTATTTGTTTGACCTCTCCGCTCCTTATAAAAAGCATCACAACATCTCATCTACCAATTACTTGCAGCTGTGAAGTCGCTGATCCCGCCACTTTGGTTACAACAAATTGTGCCATCTCTAGACCAATGGAAAAGTAAGGTTAACGAAATTGCTAGATTTGAAGAGCTCACCAGTTGGATAAAGCACGTACACACCCGCTATCTGAAAACCTAGGACCACTGGCTCATTTCAATATAATGACTCTGGTACCTGTCATTCTTGGAATAATTGGGAACTACCTGTTGATTCCTGATTCATAGTTCTTTTAATATGGAGAATTGGAGCACTCTTTATCTTCCTACCGCTCTTTCTTTCTTTCTTTCTTTCTTTCTTTCTTTCTTTCTTTCTTTCTTTCTTTCTTTCTTTCTTTCTTTCTTTCTTTCTTTCTTTCTTTCTTCTTTTATACCTTATCCCCTTCCTCCCTCCCTGCTCTGCCCAGTACTAATATGTCCTTCTACCCCCCCTTCTTTGCTCTCTCAGTTCTTTTCTTTTTCCTCTCTTCTTCTTCTACTTCTCTCTTTCCTCTTCCCCCTCTTCCTCTCCCTCCTCCTCACACATTTATATATACAGTCATGGCCAAAAGTTTTGAGAATGACACAAATATTATATTTTCACATGATCTGCTGCCCTCTGGTTTTTATGTGTGTTTGTCAGATGTTTTTATCACATACAGAAATATAATTGCATTCATATTATGAGTAACAGAAGCTTATATTGACAGTTAGAATGAGTTAATGCAGCAAGTCAATATTTGCAGTGTTGACCCTTCTTCTTCAGGACCTCTGCAATTCTCCTTGGCATGCTCTCAATCAACTTCTGGACCAAATCCTGACTGATAGCAGTCCATTCTTGCAGAATCAATGCTTTAATTTTGTCTGAATTTGTTGGTTTTTGTTTGTCCACCCGTCTCTTGATGATTGACCACAAGTTCTCAGTGGGATTAAGATCTGGGGAGTTTCCAGGCCATGGGCCCAAAATCTCTATGTTTTGTTCCCTGAGCCATTTAGTTATCACCTTTGCTTTATGGCAAGGTGCTCCATCATGCTGGAAAAGGCATTGTTGAGCGCCAAACTGCTCTTGGACGGTTGGGAGAAGTTGCTCTTGGAGGACATTCTGGTACCATTCTTTATTCATGGCTGTGTTTTTAGGCAAGACTGTGAGAGAGCCGATTCCCTTGGCTGAGAAGCAACCCCACACATGAATGATTTCAGGATGCTTTACAGTTGGCATGAGACAAGACTGGTGGTAGCGCTCACCTCTTCTTCTCTGAATAAGCTGTTTTCCAGATGTTCCAAACAATCGAAAAGGGGATTCATCAGAGAAAATGACTTTACCCCAGTCCTCAGCAGTCCACTCCCTGTACCTTTTGCAGAATATCAGTCTGTCCCTGATGTTTTTTCTGGAGAGAAGTGGCTTCTTTGCTGCCCTCCTTGAGACCAGGCCTTGCTCCAAGAGTCTCCGCCTCACAGTGCGTGCAGATGCACTCACACCTGCCTGCTGCCATTCCTCAGCAAGCTCTGCACTGCTGGTAGCCCGATCCCGCAGCTGAAACACTTTTAAGAGACGGTCCTGCCGCTTGCTGGTCTTTCTTGGGCGCCCTGGAGCCTTTTTGGCACCGATGGAACCTCTCTCCTTGAAGTTCTTGATGATGCGATAGATTGTTGACTGAGGTGCAATCTTTCTAGCTGCAATACTCTTCCCAGTTAGGCCATTTTTGTGCAGTGCAATGATGACTGCACGTGTTTCTTTAGAGATAACCATGGTTAACAGAAGAGAAACAATGATGGCAAGCACCAGCCTCCTTTTAAAGTGTCCAGTGGTGTCATTCTTACTTAATCATGACAGATTGATCTCCAGCCCTGTCCTCATCAACACCCACACCTGTGTTAATGGAGCAATCACTGAAACGATGTTAGGTGGTCCTTTTAAGGCAGGGCTGCAATGATGTTGAAATGTGTTTTGGGGGATAAAGTTCATTTTCTAGGCAAATATTGACTTTGCAAGTAATTGCTGTTAAGCTGATCACTCTTTATAACATTCTGGAGTATATGCAAATTGCCATTAGAAAAACTGAAGCAGTAGACTTTGTAAAAATTAATATTTGTATAATTCTCAAAACTTTTGGCCATGACTGTATATATATATATATATATATATATATATATATATATATATATATAAAAAAAAACTTGACTAAACGGTTTGCTGAATGTAGCTCTTTTCTATAGGCATGTAGTGCCTATTAGGAACATACTTTGTATTTTGTATGATATTATTACTCTGTACTGGATGCAATGTATGTGCTTCATGTTCAATAAAATTTGAACAAATAAAAAAAAAAGAAAAGAAGCACTAAAGTGAGGAGCAGTACAGTCATGGCCAAAAGTTTTGAGAATGATACAAATATTAATTTTTACAAAGTCTACTGCTTCAGTTTTTCTAATGGCAATTTGCATATACTCCATAATGTTATAAAGAGTGATCAGCTTAACAGCAATTACTTGCAAAGTCAATATTTGCCCAGAAAATGAACTTTATCCCCCAAAACACATTTCAACATCATTGCAGCCCTGCCTTAAAAGGACCACCTAACATCGTTTCAGTGATTGCTCCATTAACACAGGTGTGGGTGTTGATGAGGACAGGGCTGGAGATCAATCTGTCATGATTAAGTAAGAATGACACCACTGGACACTTTAAAAGGAGGCTGGTGCTTGCCATCATTGTTTCTCTTCTGTTAACCATGGTTATCTCTAAAGAAACACGTGCAGTCATCATTGCACTGCACAAAAATGGCCTAACTGGGAAGAGTATTGCAGCTAGAAAGATTGCACCTCAGTCAACAATCTATCGCATCATCAAGAACTTCAAGGAGAGAGGTTCCATTGGTGCCAAAAAGGCTCCAGGGCGCCCAAGAAAGACCAGCAAGCGGCAGGACAGTCTCTTAAAAGTGTTTCAGCTGCGGGATCGGGCTACCAGCAGTGCAGAGCTTGCTGAGGAATGGCAGCAGGCAGGTGTGAGTGCATCTGCACGCACTGTGAGGCGGAGACTCTTGGAGCAAGGCCTGGTCTCAAGGAGGGCAGCAAAGAAGCCACTTCTCTCCAGAAAAAACATCAGGGACAGACTGATATTCTGCAAAAGGTACAGGGAGTGGACTGCTGAGGACTGGGGTAAAGTCATTTTCTCTGATGAATCCCCTTTTCGATTGTTTGGAACATCTGGAAAACAGCTTATTCGGAGAAGAAGAGGTGAGCCCTACCACCAGTCTTGTCTCATGCCAACTGTAAAGCATCCTGAAACCATTCATGTGTGGGGTTGCTTCTCAGCCAAGGGAATCGGCTCTCTCACAGTCTTGCCTAAAAACACAGCCATGAATAAAGAATGGTACCAGAATGTCCTCCAAGAGCAACTTCTCCCAACCGTCCAAGAGCAGTTTGGCGCTCAACAATGCCTTTTCCAGCATGATGGAGCACCTTGCCATAAAGCAAAGGTGATAACTAAATGGCTCAGGGAACAAAACATAGAGATTTTGGGTCCATGGCCTGGAAACTCCCCAGATCTTAATCCCATTCAGAACTTGTGGTCAATCATCAAGAGACGGGTGGACAAACAAAAACCAACAAATTCAGACAAAATTAAAGCATTGATTCTGCAAGAATGGACTGCTATCAGTCAGGATTTGGTCCAGAAGTTGATTGAGAGCATGCCAGGGAGAATTGCAGAGGTCCTGAAGAAGAAGGGTCAACACTGCAAATATTGACTTGCTGCATTAACTCATTCTGTCAATATAAGCTTCTGTTACTCATAATATGAATGCAATTATATTTCTGTATGTGATAAAAACATCTGACAAACACACATAAAAACCAGAGGGCAGCAGATCATGTGAAAATATAATATTTGTGTCATTCAAAAAACTTTTGGCCATGACTGTATGTGATAGCCTCCTCTTTTAGAGCTCCTCTCAGAACATCCTTTGTAAGGAGAATTATATTGTTTCTCAAAGAAGTCCTTCAGACAAGGAGCATAATATGTTTACAGTATTTGGTAGTCACAATCAATTAGGTCATTTTAAATTTACTTTGAAAAATCTGAAGTCACAAAAATTATTAATCTTAAAGTCAGCAGAGTAGATACAGAGTAGTGTCTGGTGGAAAACCTGTCCAAAACATGAGGTTGTAGCATAGAGGTATGGAAGCTACTCTTGTTTCAGGGACAGACTGGTTCATTTGAACATAACCTACAAAAATACAGCAAGAACACAAACATTTGATATGTGCATTTCTCACACTAGACTCAAATGCACAAAATTTGCGTCTGTGTGTGACCACCATCTGAGAAAAATGGTGGCCATAAGTACCTTGCATAGAAATAGTAAAGAAGTGCTGCTCTATGTGGTTTCTATATAAAGATGAATGAGAGCCACGGAAACAGAGTAGGACAACTAAGCTACATGGTTTCCGCAGCTCCAGTTACAGAAACAGCGTATCTAAATGTGCTACACTGTTGCTATAGCTCACATTTCCTCTATGAGAGTTATGGAAACAATATAGAGAAGAGGAGCTCACTTGTTTCCGTAAGCCTGAAGTGGATGGAATTTGCTGCTTGTTATTTCAATCTCAACAGTCATTTACCAAGATAGGAATAACCTTTCCATTACCTCCACAAACTTGACATAAACTCAGTTTTCATTCATAAACTATATGGCTTTAGATCTCCTTAAAGAACCTGTTGGACAGTTATGGAATACAGGGTAATCTGGCAAAAAATGAGCCATGTTCAAAAACGTCTCTACCATTAGCCATATTACACAGTTGTCCTGAGAGGTAAAGTCTATGGAAATGTCAGTCCGCGTGGAAGTTGTCAATGCTTGTAAAGGAACAGAACACCCCTGACAAGGAGACCTTGAGTAAAAGGTGTACCAGTCTGACACAAAGAATGTAGCATCACATCTTCAATGGAACCATAAATATTATCATTACCAGAAAATGCAAGATTCTTAACCTGGCTGACTGACCAGTAAAGGTGGGTAGAACCCAGAGGCATAAAATAGGCATTGCAAAGGTCATGCTGTTAAGAGAGAGACCCCACCAATCATGACAATAGAGGTCCCCTTCCCCAAGTGAATCGGCATGGGCACTGCTGCTCCATTCATTCCAGATGCCGCTGTCAAAGATAGTCAAGCGCTGTACCTGGCTATTTCCGGCAGTCCCATAGATAATGAATGGAGCGGCAGAGTGCATGCTTGGCCTGCTGCTCCATTCAGAGAAATAGGATTAGAGATTGGTGAACCTCTCAAGATTTGTTTTGTTTCGGGTTGTTTGGGACCAAGATTAGTTTCGGGTCGAACCACAACTTAAATTGGAATAAAATGTAGTGTATTACACTGTCAGGGCTCCTAGGAATCTATCTATCCAATTTCTAGTTATTTAAGGCATACATAGCCAAAGTTATGTCAAAGTGAAAATGACATGTATGTCTATGGAAAAACAAATGGTATGCAGTGAATACAAACTCTGAGTTTAACAATACACTTTACTGCTACTTGTTTTTATTCATTTTAACATTTAAAATGCTCCAAAAATTACCCTTTTTGGATAAAAGTGCTTGCCCATTTTTTAGATGCACATGGCGGTTATATTGACTATGCCTGCTGGTGCAGCTGGTGGGTGTCAGTTGCCTGTTGTGGGTCTGGATGATGCGAGGTGAAAAATTTCTGGTTCATCAAGTTCTAGATACTGCACTAGCTACTGATGCTTCTGCTTTTACTCCCAATACTTGTACCTGTGGCACTGACATTGGAGGTGGAGAGCTAGCTGAGTGAGGTGGACCAGGAGAGGGCAGTGGTCACCTGGGTACACTTGCGACTGGCACTTGCAGGGGTCTCCCTAAACACTGCAGTAAGCTGGGTGTACAGCCTATCCTGATAATATTCCAATATTTCTTCCCTTTGGGAGGCAGGGAAGAATTCCCCCATTTTGGTTTTAAGACAAGGACCTAAGAGCACTGCGATCCAGACCTTATCCCTCTGGTTGATATTAATAATATGCTTGCCACTGTGTAAGCAGCAGAGCATACAGCCTGCCATGCTTGCCAGTGTGTGCACAGACCCAGGGGCCTGCCATGGTTGGCGTTCTTGGCTGGCGTGGTCGTCATCATCATCATCTTGAAATAATAAGGGTTAGCCTCCTGCCCTGGCTGTGCCTGTGACATGTCAATGGCTCCCTCTGCATCCAAAAGACAGTTGTCCTCCTCCTCTTCCAGTGTATGAGTCCAAGTTCATCCACCATAATGATCCTGATACATAATGACCTTCATCCTTCTCCAGTTCCCTTTGCATCAACTCAGGGCAATGAGGTGAAACTGTTCTTCCTCTTCCTATAAGGTATATAATAAAGGGAGCACTTCTTTTACGCCACTATATACAGTGGGTACGGAAAGTATTCAGACCCCTTTAAATTTTTCATTCTTTGTTTCATTGCAGCCATTTGCTAAAAGCAAAAAAGTTCATTTTATTTCTCATTAATGTACACTCAGAACCCCATCTTGATAGAAAAAAAAAAAAAGAAATGTAGAAACCTCTTCCAGAGTGCTCTGAACCTCAGACTGGGCCGATGGTTTACCTTCCAACAAGACAATGCCCCTAAGCACACAGCTAAAATAACAAAGGAGTGGCTTTGGAACAACTCTGTGACCATTCTTGACTGGCCCAGCCAGAGCCCTGACCTCAACCCAATTGAGCATCTCTGGAGAAATCTGAAAATGGCTCTCCACCAATGTTCACCATCCAACCTGACGGAGCTGGAGAGGATCTGCAAGGAAGAATAGCAGAGGATCCCCAAATCCAGATGTGAAAAACTTGTTGCATCATTCCCAATACTGAGCAAAGGGTCTGAATACTTATGACCATGTGATATTTCAGTTTTTCTTTTTTAATAAATTTGCAAAAATATCTACATTTCTGGGTTTTTTTTCTGTCAAGATGCGGTGCTGAGTGTACATTAATGAGAAATAAAATGAACTTTTTTGCTTTTGGAAAATGGCTGCAATGAAACAAAGAGTGAAAAATTTAAAGGGGTCTGAATACTTTCCGTATCCACTGTATTTTAATAAAGTGGCAAACCACCAGATTCAGCATATGTGTCATACAGTGACAATGTATTATTCTACTCAACTTTAGCACAACAATATTGGTGCCACTGTCACTGGCAGCACTGCACAGTTGTAGTTGGAGAGATGCCATCCAGTCTGATACTTGCTTCTGGATACAGAGGAGCAGATCCTCCAATTTGTGGCTTCTCTGGTCCAGGCTCATTAACTTCACCTTACACCCATCAAACAAGGGTGAAGGAGGAGTGGAAGCAACGCCCCCTGATGAAGGGGGGTGGGAAATGGTCCATAGAGGAGGATCCAGAGGAGACTGATGGGCCTTGCATGTTGTTGGAACTGGGCTTGCACATGAAAGCTGTGTTTTGTCCTTGCCCATAATTGCTGTTCCACACATTGACGCTGGCATGTACCTTTCCCCAGACTGACATATCCTGAGAAAGATGCACATTCTCTGACACATGGCAAAAATAAAGCAGGGACACCTTTCCTATTTATTATGCTTACTTATATAGCGCCTTCATCTTCCGTAGTGCTTTACAGACATTGGCAGTCACTGTCCCCTATAGGGATCACAATCTATATTCCCTATCAGTATATCTTTGAAGTGTGGAAGGAAACGGGAGTACCCAGGGGGAAACCCATGCAAACACGGGGAGAACATACGAACTCCTTGCACATGTTGTCCTTGGCAGGATTCAAACCCAGGACTCCAGCGCTGCAAGGCTAACCACTGAGCCACCGTGCTTTCCTATAGACATAATGGTGGCTAGTTATACTCCATTGAGGTTGAGCGCAAACTTATTTTAATCCACTAAGTGGTACGACAGTGACTGCACCGCCAGCAGCTTGGCTAGGTGTGAGTTAAGTTGCAAAACTGCCGGAAGACTGGGCGCATATGACTGGGCACATATTCCCCTGTCAGTGCCACTACAAGTCTATTTTTCCAAATAATATGGTGATGCCTTTTCATGTGCTGCTGCTAAGTTTCTGCTTGCAGATCATGCAAACTGCCATGTATTTATTGTTTGGCAGCGTAGGAAAAAAGGAGATGATTGGATGTAGTTACTGCTGCCAACACCAGTAGCAGCGTAACCTGTATACTACTACCACCACCAGTGCAACCCCCAGGCAGGCTTTTTGGATGAATTGGTTGGAATCACCACTGTCACCACCCTCTTCATCTGATGTCTGCAAAAGAATCATCATCATCAGCAGCAATTTGACCCGCTTTTCTGACCCATCATGGCCATGGGATTCCTTCATACATTCTTAATTTCCACTAGCAGAACTACTACCAGTAGTAGTACTACACCTCCTGCCATTACTACCTCAATCAGTAGTATAATGTTGTACCGTGTTAGCCATAGAAAGTAGTGGAAGAGTGAAGAAATCAGGCGATACCTTTTAGAGGCTAACTGAGAATATTTGATGGTAAGCTTTTCTCGAAAGCTTACTATCAAATATACTCAGTTAGCCTCTAAAAGGTATCGCCTGGTTTCTTCACTCTTCCTCTACCTCAATCAGTAACAATCATGTCTTCCTCCTCTACTTGCAAACAATGCTGACTGTTCTCATCCAGCTTATCCAAATGAAGAGGAAGAGTGCTGTGACTAGGAAAAATAGCTTTCTCTGCAGGTGTGACATGACTACCAGTGATCTGTGTCAGTGAAGAAGATGAAGGTGACATGGTTGACAGTCCAGAAAGGCCCAGCAGTAAATTACGTTTTACTACATTAGAGGAGGAGGAGGAAGAACACACAGAAGGCTCTTGGATGCAATATTCTCTAACTGACCTGTTACTAGGGAAAGTTCACACACATTTGTATTGTAAATATGCAGCAGTTCATGTTGCATATAAAATCACATTCCTGACTGTGTTTTCAACTAGTGATATCTCAGATTCTTTTATAGCTGGTACCTAATCTCAGCTTTCTTATGATACCAGAACCATTTTTCTATGTGGTATAAAACCGCAGAAACAGCCATTTGAAGTGACCATTCCCCCTTTGGTAAATGCTTCAGCTCTATGTACTGCATTGAGAGAATTTGTACGGACAAACTCCCTGGCAATGCTTATTAGGATCATTGCTAATGGGAAACTAACAGCCTGTTTTCTATTAAAAGGAAGTTTGATAGATTAATAAAGTATATTACAAAAATGTTCACCACACAATAGCATAAAAAAAAAAAAAAGTAAATGAAATGGGAGTTACATATTAAGAAACGGCGAATTTTAAGATTCTAGCAGATGGAATCAGTGTTTTGCTGTTACAATAGCAGCTTGTATGTATATAATGAAAAAAATGTAAACTCTTGCCCAAAGATTTTTCACAAATAGCACTGGCTTTGTCAGTTAAAACACTGTAAGGCTAAGGCCACATGTTGTGGAAACGCAGCTTTTTGTTTTTGCTGCAGTTTTTGGAACCAAAGTCAAGAATAGCTACAAAGGGAATAGGTAATATATAGGAAGTTCTTATACTTCTAACTGCTGCTCAATCCACTCCTGGCTTTGTCTCAAAAACCCACAGCAAAATCTGCTACAAAAAAAAAAACTATGTTTCCGCAACGTGGGCCTTCAGCCTAAGACACTTTTTGGACAGTCTCAGATAAATTGCTCTATTGCAAAAAAGACTTAAGAAAGATTTTTCACTAACAGGGCTGTGGACAGTTACAGATCAAAATGCTCGATTGCAAAATAGTCTTACGCTAGGTTCACACCTGCATTGGGGTTTCCGTTCGTGGGGTCCACTTGGGGAAACCTAATCTGCTTAAAAAAGCAGCTACCTGCGGAAACACGTGGACCCCATAGACTATAATTGTGTCCGTCCGGTTTCTGCCCGAAAAATGCAGTGAGAAAAGTTCTGCTTGCAGGACTTTTCTCTCCGCATTTTTTAAGCGGAAAGATGGACATAGTGCTCAAACGGGCAACGAGAGCAGGTGTGAACCTAGCCTTAAACAAAATTAATTATTGTCAACGAAAGGGTTAACTGTCCTTTATCTGTCTGTATTAATGCTGCAGTCAGGCTCACACAGCACAGATATTCTCCATAACTCCTATCTATGATTTCTACCACTAATCTTAAATGTGACTAAACTTTGTTCTAATTCTACTGCTACTAAGATTCTCTATATGTATTGCAAGCTTTGCTGCACTAAGTGCTGCACATTGCTTAAGAAAATGGAGTCTGTGCTTTGGATTATGCAGTGATGAATAACACACCCATCTCCTACTTCCACCATCACTGAAATGCCTCATGTACCAGCCCACAGCACCTTATATACTGCAAATAGCATCAGCACTGTAACATGTCCACCTATCACTGATTATTGGCTGAGTCAGGTGATGCCAGAACGTGATGCCAGAACGTCACAGTGACTCAAAGACACATGTCTCTTCTGTAATTTTTTAAGCAATACATGGCCATTTTAGTTATTTTCCAAGACAAATCCCCATTTATTCAGTTCTGTTAAAAACTAAACAATTTGGAATATTCGAGTTGAACCAGGCTTGTGATGTATAGGTTTGCCCATCTGTAAATGACCCCATTTTTGTCATTGTGAGTTTCCTAGTGGTTGGATCCCCACAAATCAGTTTGTTAACACCTATCCTATGGATTGGGGATAATATTAAAACTTGGGCCAACCCCATTAAGTGATTATAAAACAAAACAGGGAAACAGATCAGTTTTTATTTGAGCATTCACTCAATGTAAACCAGTGGTTATCTGTTTGCATTATTTTTCATCCATTTTTAGCATCCATTTTTGCACCCTTTACGGCTATGCAGCAACGGTGGCCCAGATTCCTGTTGAGTGATCAAAGATTGCCAGGTTGTGGATGCAGCACCCTAGAGGTTGCAATGTGTCTCCATTCACTATTATTAGTGAACAAGTCCCATGGCCAACCAGTGATCTCTGGTCATGCAACGGGAGTCACGACCAAACTCACCCTGTAGCCCTAGCCTTTATGGATCCTGTGAACAGATATTAAAAACATGTTGTGAATGGCCCTGAATTTGCTATAAAACAGTTGTTTTAGCACATAGTTCTTGGTCGTGAAGAAAAATGCTGATAATTTATTCAGCAAATATATCCAGATTTATTCGCTCTTCACATTTACAAAAAAAAAAAAAGAATTCCCAAGTTTTCTTTGAATGTGACATATTATACATGTAGAACTCACTGAACTTTAGCACTACGTTTTTACCTTACCAGTATGTTAATAAAATGTGTAATAGGACAAATGGTGACTCTTTCCTATCACTGGCTCACTAATTAAAGCAACCTGCAACATATGATGACTGATAGCTTGACATATACATGAGGCCATAAGTTGGGACTAGCTTGTTTGCACAGATAATGAGACAGTGGAAGAGCTTTAGTTAAAGGACTCTGAAGGCAATCAGAATTTATATGAGATGACATTTTTTCTGTAATGTTTGCTTGAAAGTGCACACAGTTTTTTCAGCATTTCTTTCAAGAAGCTATCATATCCATATGGCTGCCATAAAGACAGTAGACTTTTCATCTAGTTGGTATAGTTCTACAGATTCAAAGACAGGCAGAAATAACCTTAAAAGAAGATAACAAGCAAAACTTCCCAAAGTTTTGTATAGTGCAACTGTATGTTATTAAAGTGGGTACTGTGATACCATACAAATACCGAACACTATTCCATATGCTTGAGACTTTTTTTGAGCTCCATATGTAAGGCTCTATTTACCTTGTGTTTGCTTCAAACATGTTTCAGAGATACCGTGTTTCTGCAAAAATAAGACCTATCCTGAAAATAAGCCCTAGCTAGATTTTTCAGGTTTTTTTGGAGTAGGCTTGAAATATAAGCCCTACTCCAAAAATAAGCCATAGCTAGTTTAAACCCTTCCCGACATCTGCCGTGCGATTATGAGTGAGCGCGGGCTAACTGCTGCAATGATGTTGGAGCTTCAGAGCCCGCATCGCTGTCTGTAGAGCTTCTCCCAGCGGGACAAAGTAGTTTAATATGGGCACCTCCGGTGCCAGGGAGGGTGAGGGCCTTCCACCTGTTTCTTTCTTTTTGTTTTGTCCATGTTGTTCTAGGCCATTGTCTGGAGGTTCTGGGTAGGAGATAAGAGGCCTGCAACATAGGTGACTAAGTGATGCAATGGAACTGGCCCACAATATATCATGGAAAAGTTGAATAACAGAGGTAAACCATTGGGTAAGTAGATGACAACCAGTAGAACAGTACAGGTGAACCAGTGGAACAGCAGAGATGAGTCTGTAGTTAAGATGACCTGGTTGAAAGATGCATAACAGCCTGGTGCAGTGATGTGTTGAGACTGCAATGGTAGACTGGATCAGGGATGTAGCTATGTGGAATTTGGTGTAGCTGGATCATAAATGCAGCAGAATGAAGAATGTAATGAAGACTGGTACAGCAATGTAGATGTGTAAAATCTGTAACAGTGGTGAGCAGCATGAAGACTGAACAGCAAGGTGGTGACTTGAGTTATACCACAAATCTACGCCAGTTACGGATTGGTGTAGATTTAAGACAGCACACCTACATGTGCAAGAATTACTAAAAGGCCGGAGCCTCTTAGCAATTGTGGTGCATCTTGAACATGTTGGGGATTAATTTAAGACTGACATAAAAATTGCCAATCCTAATAAATTCCTTCCAATTAATGCAGGTGCAGAAACTTGACAGGACAGTTCAGACACAGCTAAGGCAAGTACAAGTACTTTGCAGATGTCAGAATTACCTTGGAGAGAAACAGAGCAGTCCCCTGGAGCATACACTGGAACTACAGGAAATAGTTCACACACAGCAAGCACACATGAAGAAACTTTACTAGATAGTTCATAGATATCCTGGAAAGCAAAGAGCCTGAAGAGTCATTTTGTGTCTGGTGCATGGTAAGCTCAATGTAAGCTTCAGAAAAGTTTGCTTATAGTCATTCCCCCACAGGGAAATATAGGAAATTGGATGGTCCCCAGCCTTTTCTATGTTCTATGCCATGTCTTCTCCTGAAAGGATAGATTCAGATATTAGAAAAATTCAGGTATTAAACATAAACTTACCATATTATTAATGGTTTGTCCTCACTATATTATTAATGGTTAATCTTCAGATCTCTATTCTTTAAATCACTAATATTAAGGAATTAAGTTTTCCAAGCAATACAACAAGGATTAATAGTCAAATAAATAAAAATACAAAATTTAACACAAAGACCAACCCCATGTAGGCAGAAGGCTACTATAACATATGCAGCTTTTGTCACACTTTTTATGGCAGTCTTTGATTCCATTTTCTAATCCGAATCCAGCAATGGATTCAAAAGGAATAGGAAATATAAAGGAAGGACATACTTCTGCTTCCTGCTGAATCCACAAATTGGCTATGTTCACATTACATAGTTTTTGCGGTTCAGACTACTGTAAAATACAAATTAATAGGTTTTTGCAAAAATCATAAATATCTGGTCAGTGGTGGGCCAATAGGCAGCCCCCACATGAATCAGTTGTAATGGCCACTTCCAATGCTTGTACTATACACAACATGGGGCCAGAAGCAGCTGGCTTTGGTGAAATCAATGAGAGCTGAGCTGCAGTACCAGTGTCCAGCCACTATACATGGCATGTAGTCAGCTGCTTCCGGCCCCGTGTTATATATAATATGGGCTTTGGAAGCAACCTCATATAGCTGATCTGTGTGGGAGCAGCCTGTCAGTTTCCCAAAATCTACCTGCAAAACCTCTGTGTGACTATATCCTAAGGCAGTGATGGCGAACATTTTAGAGACCGAGTGCCCAAACTGCAACCCAAAGCCCACTAAATTATTGCAAAGTGCCAACACGGCAATTTCACCTTAAATTAACCTGCCTCCCTAGCATCCCCCCTCTTGCTCACAAGCAGCCTGCACCCCCATTCCTCCCTCTTGCAAGCAACCTACATCCCACATCTCTCCCCCCACACTACACCCTGTATCCCACACTACACCCTGCATCTCTGCACCCCACAATACACCCTGCATCTCTGCATCCCACAATACACCCTGCATCTCTGCACCCCACAATACACCCCGCATCTCTACCCCCCACTACAACCTGCATCTCTACCCCCCACTACACCCTGCATCTCTACCCCCCCCACTACACCCTGCATCTCTACCCCCCCACTACACCCTGCATCTCTACCCCCCCCACTACACCCTGCATCTCTACCCCCCACTACACTCTGCACCCTACATACTGCACCCCACATCTCTCCTCCCCCACACTACACTCTGCATCTCTCCCCCACACTACACACTGCACCCCCACATCTCTACCCCCACACTACACCCCACATCTCTATCCCCAACACTACACTCTGCATCTCTCCCCCACACTACACCCCACACCTCTATCCCCCACACTACACTCTGCATCTCCCCCCACACTACACCCTGCACCCTACATCTCTCCCCCCACACTATACCCTGCACCCTACATCTCTCCCCCCACACTACACCCTGCACCCCACATATCTCCCCCACACTACACCCTGCACCCCACATCTCTAACCCCCACACTACACCTGCATCCTACTTACTGCACCCCACATCTCTCCTCCCCCACACTACACTCTGCATCTCTCCCCCACACTGCACCCCACATCTCTACCCCCCACACTACACCCTACATCTCTCCCCCCACACTACACCCTGCACCCCACATCTCTAACCCCCACACTACACCCTACATACTTCACCCCACATCTCTAACCCCCACACTACACCCTGCACCCCACATCTCTACCCCCACACTACACCCTACATCTCTCCCCCCACACTACACCCTGCACCCCACATCTCTAACCCCCACACTATACCCTACATACTGCACCCCACATCTCTAACCCCCACACTACACCCTACATACTGCACCCCACATCTCTAACCCCCACACTACACCCTGCACCCCACATCTCTCCCCCCACACTACACCCTGCACCCCACATCTCTCCCCCCACACTACACCCTGCATCTCTCCCCCACACTACACCCTGCACCCTACATCTCTCCCCCCACACTACACCCTGCATCTCTCCCCCCACACTACACCCTACATCTCTCCCCCACACTACACCCTGCACCCCACATCTCTCCCCCACACTACACCCTGCACCCCACATCTCTCCCCCCACACTACACCCTGCATCTCTCCCCCCACACTACACCCTACATCTCTCCCCCACACTACACCCTGCACCCCACATCTCTGCATGTTCCTCCACTGCTCGTGATACTTTTCTTCATGTGGAAGGAGCTTCTTACAAGCAAAGACACGCCTACCCTGTCATGTGACCTTATGATGTCAGAAGGTCCTTTCAGAGTACAGCATTTAGCATGTACTGTGTAAGCAGCGGTCCTGCGGACCGCAGCTTACACTGACAGCTTTCAGCTGTATGTGCATTTGCACATACAGCTGAAAGAAGCGATCGCTCACTAATGGGGAATCCTGGACCGGATTCCCCGTTAGAGAGATATGGTGACGGCGCGCGTGCCAACTGAGAGGGCTCTGCGTGCCCTCTCTGGCACGTGTGCCATAGGTTCTCCATCACGGTCCTAAGGTAACTGTAAGGGAATTGCCAGTTGAGCAATTCTCCAGTGCTGCAGCGAAAACCTGAGAGGAAGGGAATACAGAGGACAGTGAGCCCTAAAGTTGACCCAGACCCTGTCCCTACCTACTTGTCTCACTGTCCTAATGACAGGAACAACTTGGAGCCGGTCCCTACTCTGAATAAGAGACAACACAGAACGCAGACAGGACGCACAAACAACAAAGGGAGGTCAGCTAGCCAAGGGGTCGGTAACAATCGAGCAATGCAGTACAGAATCAAAATCCAAGAGAATAGTCAAAGTCAAAGCCAGTGGTCAGAAAATCAGAAGAGCAGGTAACAAGGAGCAAGGAGTATAGCCAGTAAGCGAAATGCAATAGCAGGCGCCAATGGGAAAATGAGCAAACAATAAATAGGGAGAAAGAACCCGCCCCAGACTTGATAGGAGGACAGGCTGTCAATCACAAAGGCAGGACTAAAGTTAACTCTCAGTGGAGCAGGGGGAAAGCAAGGTGAAGGAGAAGGGCGTGGTGGAAAATCAATTAAGGAGGTGAGGGAATAGGACAGTGTTCAGACAATACAAGAAAAACCCAAGGAAAGAATTAGAACCGGGCACGCCTCCTGCGCCGCAGCGTGCGCCCGGAGGACGGCGCCAAAGCCTGGACAGGCAAGGACGTTACAGCAACATTGTGCTTCTTGCTTGGTTGAATGGGTAACATTTAACGGCAAATTTACACTATGTTATTAATTTTACATGTCTAGAATTTTGCAGAGCAAACCTAGTAGAGAAGAAGGCATTTCATAGATCAAAATTTTCTTCCTCCTTCACCATTATATCCAGATTCTATCTATCTATCTATCTATCTATCTATCTAAATATGTAAAATGCAATCAAAAGAATACTAAACTACTTGATGGGTCCAAAATATGCACATACCATCTGTTTATCTTATAAATATCATACTTTTTCTTACAGACATTGCCATTTATTCTAATATTGTCAACTTGTATGTTTACACTGTTCCTCATCTTTTATTATTTTGTCCTTTACAGCTCATAAAGTTTTCTATTGTAGTTTAATGTGTTCAAATAACAAACTGCAAAACTAAGCAGAATTAAATGAAAAAAACTAACAAACTACTAACCACATTCAGATTAGCTCCCAGTAATTGCTTGATATCATACAGTGTGTATTTTCAAAGGTCATATATGCAATTTCTGTATTTTGGTTGTACTTATCTAAGACTTGCTATGCCTGAGGGATACTTTATTGTGAATAACATCAGTGAACCCTGCAACCTCTATGCATTCATTACATGCCATTTTGTCATAAAAAAATTAAAGAAACCCTTCTTGTCATGAAAAATTAAGGAAACCCTCTTGAACGACCAACAGATCTTATCTAAGTCATTTGGTTCCACTGGTGATCTTTATGAATGGAAGCCACAACTCTAGTGTGAATATACTGTAGCCTAAGGGTTCACATTAAACCAACACAGTTATGTAACTATACTGTAAGTTCCAGCATTTTACAATATTATCTGTATCTGTTATAGCATACAGGCGTAATATCACACAGAAACACTACCTGTGGAAAAGTGTTGTTTATTTGAACTAATATTTGGACTTTCTATTGTTTTCTATTGTATACACTATTTCTTATCTGGTTTTCTTTAATATTGCACTGTGCCTTTAAGTTAGGAATATGCAATTTAAAGGAGTTTGCCACTTTCAGACAAATATTGAGAGACAAATGCTATTGTTTGTATAATAAAAAGTTATATGATTTTCCAATATACTTTCTCTATCAATTCGATTTTCTAGATCTCTGCTTGCTGTCATTCATTCTGTTACTTCTAGTGGCAAAAATGCTGACCATGGTCATGTGATTTACGGTCCATGGTCATGTGATGAGCACACAGGTGCAATGCCCATTACCAGGCAGATGTCTGATTACTGTTATTATAACAAGCTGTGCACCTGCGTGTCTATCAAATGACCATGGTCAGAATTTCATCCAATAGAGGTAATCAGAATAAATGACAGCAAGCAGAGATCTAGAAAACATAGGAATTAATACAGAACGTATATTGGGAAATTGTACAACTTTTTATTATACAAACAATAACATTTGTCTCTCAATATTCGTCTTAAAGTGGCCAAACCCCTTTAAGGCTGTTTTAACATCTGTTAAATGTGGGTGGTATATCCTCTGCTTTTTCTAGAAAGTGGGAGGAACTAAGGTACAACAGAGCAACTGCAAAGTCTAGGCCAAATAGATTTGACTTTAGTAATATTTTGAGTAAACAAGAAAAAGTAAGAAATAATGCTTGGCACTACCTATCCTCTGTATTTGTGTATATAGATAATCCTCTTCAAAGGTTAATAAACAGAGGTTTTCCCTTCAATGATATGAAGGTGCTCCACAGTTAAGAATAGCAGAATATACTCCAAAATATAAAGAAAAGAATTGCACTACGGCAGTCACCATTTTAAGTAAAAACAGTAATTTATTCCATCATCCTTTTAAAATGTCAGGGGAGATGAACAACACAAAAAGTTCACATCGGATGGCTCTCTTTCCCATAGCAGCAGCATCCATGCAAATGTGTTCAGATAAAATAAACACAGGTATGACCGATCTTGGCAAAGGTGACAGCTGTTTTGCACATACATCTTGTAGTCATGAGGAACTGCTTTAAACGCCTCAAATTCCTCTTCCATTTCTGCTGTGTGAACATACCCTTAGACCAGATATAGGCTGCTCCACACCATTGGATCCTTTGAAGCTTGCAACATTGTCCATATTGTAGTTGAGGAGAAGGCTTCCACTGCTAACTATTGATGAAACTTGCCTTGTATTTCCCAAATTGTTGCAGCAATGAAAGAACCATATTTGGGCTCTGTGAAGGGGACTTGGAATTGGGATTGTTTCAGAGGAAGGTATCAGAGGACTAGCAAGAGGGAGTGAGAAAGAAATACCACTCCAGTGTACAGTATACAAGCTCTGTTGGTGGACTGGATTCTGTAACCACAGAGACTAAGCCTCCATGTTCTATGACTGGATGCGTAACCATTTGATTGCTGAATTAGATATACCCTATGCCAGATATTCTACAACAGGCTGCCTCACAGTATTTGATCCCTTGAAGCTCACGGAATTGTCCATATTCTTGCTGAGGGCCTCCTGCTAACCATTGATGATCTGTATCCACATCTGAAACATGACCTGTATTTCCCCACTAGTATCAGTATTGCAAAGACCAAGTTTGCGATCTGAGAATGGAAGTGGGAGTTGGGATCATTCCATATTGACCCTGGAGAAAAGAATCATTACTGAATTAATACATTACTGAATTAAAGATTGACATAGGCTACACCTGTTAAACTGTCACAGACCACCTACTATTTGCCCCTAAAATCAAAGCCAACCCCCTTCTTCCAGCCATGAGGACACCACAAGGTTGTCCCCCAGGAGAACAATAACTGCCACCATTCCTCCAGTGCACTTGCCTCAATACAGTATCACCGTAGGCCTGCAGGATGTTTTCTTGGGATAGACACTATGACCAGACCATGACAGGGTTAAAGACCAATCACCATCTTTGGGCCTAACTCCCTACAGGACCTGTATTTTAAAGCCATAGATAACAGTGTCTTAACTAACAGAGAAGATGTAAACACTTGTGTCTTATTTACTTGACTAATTACACTTTTTTATTTTTAATTTACTTTCATTAGATATTATATAGCAATGTTAGGATTTCTTTATGAAGAATTTCCCTACTTTGAAGGATACAGAATTTGTGTTTTTTATTGCAACAAAAAAAGCAGGTTTTCTTTACAAGCAGTAAAGAAAGACTGGGGCATATAGGAAATTAGATTAGGTTTTTTGTAGCAATGAATCCTGTCTTAGTGATTACTCCATAGCCTCCTAAAACACTATTTCTGATATCATTCCTGTCAAGCAAGACCCTGAAGGGCCTAATATATCACTGCATTCTCCTGAGCTGTTGAAGTAAGACTTGGTAATGCTATTTCAACTTGTGTTTGTACATATAATAATGCGGCGGATGCTATATTCATTTTCTGTAACAGCTGGTTTTTAAAGCCCAGATGGCTGTTATACTATCTTGTTTTTTTCTTCCAGATTCATGAGTCTTTTTCAGTGACTACACGGAGGAATCAAAATTCAATGTGTGGAGCTCCTAAATCACACTAGAGGTTTAACATTGTTGTTACTACTTTGCTAGTTTTACTTGACTTAATAGATTCTTAAACCCAACTTGATTAAGTACGCAACAGTATCCTTCTCAGGTATTGAGCTATTGTAAAATTTTGTTATGACCGAGACCATGTTAGATGTAGAAAATGCAGTGCCATTGCCAGAGTGGAAATATACAGCTAGTTACCTACAAGGTAAGATCAAGTTTGTAGTGTTGACCCCTGGGCAATACAGGTCAATTCAGAATTAGCCTTTAGCCCCATTTCTGGAAAACAAATTAATGCAACACTCAAGGGCTAAAAATGCTCGCTACGCCCCTTGATAAATTCCTTGAGGGGTGTTGATTGCAAAATGGGGTCACTTCTTTGGGGAATTACACTTTACCAGAACCTTCAGGGATCTACAAAAGCAACATGGTGTCCAAAAACCAGTCCATATAAATCTATACTCCAAAAGTCAAAATGCACAGCACTCATAGTTACATGAAAACACAGATTCATCAAGTCCACACTTAAGATTTTAGAAGTGAGTTTCTCTGTTGAGACACATATTGGGAACTCAAATGGCATATTTCTTTTTGGCATATTCCAATTGATAAATGCTTTGACAGGTGTAGTTTCTAAAATTGGGTCATATTTTAGGGGTCGAGTTTTTAAAAATTGCCTGCCAATGCAGTGTAAATAACCAAATGAGACCTCAAATCTGCATGGTGCTCTTTCTCTTCCGATCCCTATTGTATTTCCAAGCAAAAGATTAGGACCACATGTAGGGTGTTTCCAGAGCATAATAACTAGAGATTTGACTTTTCACAGTGCCACAAGCTGGGTTTAACATTGGGAACACTGAAATAGCATTTATCTAAAATTTCAATCTTAATTTTTCACCATCCGCTACACATTTCTTTTTGGAAAACATCTCTGGGGACAAAATAATCATTATATAATTTTTTGAGTGGTGCAGTTTCCAAAATGGGGTCATTTCGTGGCACTCTCCCCTGCGCTGCCACCTTAAGGACTCTATGGTACTCTGTATCATGGCACTTGAAAATGATTCTGCCTTCCAAAAGCTTAATGGCGCTCCTCCCCTTTCTGAGCCCTGCTGTTTGTCCAAACAGCAACTTTCATCCACACGTGTGGTATTTCTATACTTAAGGGTATTGCATATCAATTTTGGGTTGTATTTTGTCCTTTAACCCCTTGTGAAAATGAAAAATTTGGAGGTAAAGCAACATTTTATTGGGAAAAAAGGTAAATTTTTATTTTCACATCCCTATGTTAATAAAATCTGCAAAACAGCTGTGGAGTCAAAATGCTCACTATAGCCCTTGACAAATTCTTTTAGGGGTGCCATTTCCAAACTCAGGTCACTTTTGTACTGGTAATGTACTGTAGTGGTATATTCGCCTCGGCAAATGAGACATGGTACCCTGAAAAATACACAAGGAAAATCTGCCCTCCAAAAGCCAAACAGCAATCTTTCTTCTGTTCCAAGCACCACCATGTACTCATACAACAGTTTACTACCAGATATGGGGTATTGCCAGGTGCAGGAGAAATTGTGTAACACACTGTGAGGTGCTTTTACTCCTTTACAAATGAGACATACCACCCAAAAACTATTTCAGTAAAATTTGACTTCCATAACTGTGAATTTTTCCAAAATTTCACCAAGTTCCTATTTATTTTATAAATAAATGGAAAAAATATCAACGGAAAGTTTACCAATACCAGGAAATACAATGAGTCATAATAAAACCTTATCAAAATCATTTGAGTAAGTTAAAGCGTCCCAAAGTTATTACTACAGTACATGAAGTAACATATGGCAGTTTTGAAAAATGGGGCTATGTCCTTAAGGAGTTTTAGACTGTGTCCTTAAGTGGTTAATAACCTTTAGTAAAGAATCATTAAATTCACAAAACGTTAATCATAAAATTGGAGTAAAATAGCACTTTCTAACAGGAAAGAGCATATGTTGTTTTGTGAAGTCACCAGGGAGAATGGTATTGTAGGTGATGTTATTTGGCACCTGGGTGGTAGGTATTATTCCCTAGCATTCATAGAAGATTTGCTTTACAAAACAGTATAGACACTACAGGATCCCTCCATAAGTAGTAGCAGTTACAGTTCTCATGTACTGAGCTGCATTCTTCGAGCCTGGATGTTGCATATGAAAGCTGTACAAACCCTTACTGTGAAGCCATGCAGACTCTTTGGGTTACTTTAGGTGCTGTTTGCACTTAGCCATCCTTCCCTAGAAGTAATGTTTTTAGGTAGGGAAGCTTCATACTGTACATACAGCACTCAATTGGGAATGTCACATTTTCTGTTGTATAGAGTACAGCAGTAAAACACTGAACATCTTTGCATGTCCATGAAGTTGAACAGTGCTGGCTCCAGGAAGAAAAGGGAGGAACCATGCAGTTAGTGGTTAAATGATTGAAGCAAAAGGCCTGGTGTCCTGTGATTTATCTTGTTAAATTGGCTGTGACTGGTTCAACTAGCAATACCAGCATTGTATGATTTTTTTTATTGGTTGAGCACATCCATTGTTAATTATCCTGTGGGATAGCTCGTTTTTTATTTTAAAAGTTGTTTTAGATACTTTTGACATCAGTGCTGGATTGTGATATTTGATATTTTGGTGTCACCACAAAAAATTCCATGTGTGGAATCATACATGGAGATTGTTTTTTCCAGATAAGGATTTGAGGATAAGTGTTAAATGGGCCTTATAGCTACGACCCTGTCTGCATAACATGGCAAACAGTGCAACCTGCTGATCTACTCCCTACAGTGGCAACTGGTAGAGACTTGTTGGACTTTTTGTGAAAGAGAATTGCACACAAATTACAGTAAAGACTGCCTGAGCAATGGGCATGCAGAGTGTCAAATGTGTGTAGTAACTGCCAGCTCAGCCTCAGATTACATTGGTAACATTACAAGAACTATACTTCCAGAATTGGATGCTGTTTACCTTTGTTCTACTGCAAGTAAAAACTACAAGTTACCCTGTTTCTGTATGCCTCTCATCTCCTGAGTCTTAATTCTGGATGTTCATCATAGGCACTCCAACTTCCATTTGACTTAGGAAGGCTTGATAGGATGTGCCCTGGGGAAAATACTACCACCAGCTTCAGGTACCCTGCAGGCCACTTCAGCACTGCACCAGCCCAGGAGGAAATCTGGAGGAGTTGGCTGATTTTCTAGCCACAGCGATCATTGCACGTACTACTACTCCCAGCCTCCCCCAACAGCTACAATAATACTAACAACTTCACCATTCTGTCAAGATGCAGGCTAGATCTTGTTTGATTCCAGCATAAATACACAGGCAGACAGGCTTCTGGTATTACTGAAGGCACCATTCTAAGTCTAGATTAATTTGTCTTCTACCTAGTTTTACTAATACCATTGCAATGGAGTGTTCACTTCCCAGTATGTTTGACTCTCTAGTCCCAACATAGTATTACATGTCTGCATTGATGGGCCATGAATGAAAAACATAAAAAATACAAAGCACAGGCTGCAAGAAGGTGGTTTTAGTAGTGTATCTACCCCATGCATATGCCCCTGTTATATCGGACAACATATAATAAGGCTTCACTTTAAAAAAAACATCATTGATAAGGCTCTTCAAACTGAAATCATATAAATTATCAAATCTGAAAAGTAGTAAAAGTACATAGTTCTTTAACTCATCAGTGTGATATTTCTGCTTGCACTTTAACCTCCAGCAGAAAATTCTTGACAGTACCTGTTCTTCACTCAGTGCCTACTTAAAACCTTTAATATGTATTAGTTTGAACGGATTACACTGAGAGTCTGAAAATTAATCCCAAAATTCTGTTAAGTAATTAAAAGCTGAGCAATATTAGTTTCCATAGTCTGGAAATATTATACTGCATCAGAAAGTACAGAAGGGCTGAAATAAGAGGATATAAAACTTTCAAGGTTATGCAACATATATTTCTGGTTTATTCTTGTTATTTTAACTTTGTACAGTTAGATGGCTGAAAGATTTGTGGAATATCTCAAGGGTAGTTTTAATAGACAGGCACCTCCAAAGTATACAATCATGCTTACAGGGCATAAAATGCAAATTGTTATTTATAGCTACGTATTGACAAAATAGCCAAAGAAGACAACCTGAAGCCGTGTCATATAAAGCAATTTCACGCATTCAAATACCATGGAAAGATTGGTACCCTAGGTTTTTTCATAGTGATTTACTAAGTAATGGAATTCTTTTCTTAATCTAATGGAATCCTGATATACTACTTTAATAATATAAAATGTAAATTAGTATATTTTGTTTTCTTACCAGATTCTGTAGGTTATTGATCTGAACACAGAAAAATATATCTTCAATTCCAAACGGTCACCAAAGTATCCAACTCTTCATGTATTTCTGAAAAAAGAATACCGACCCACAGCCACCTACTACAATGCATCATTAATAGTGATATTAATCCAATCCATTCTATAGAGGTACATTGAATTGTGTAAAAGAGGGACAATGAGTCTAAGGCTCCATATAGCAAAACACAGCTAAAAAACGCTGCAGAAAATAAACAGTGAAAACAAGTTGCTTCTTTTTCCGCAGCATTCTTCATTAATGTTTTGCTGCGTTTTTTTCAACGTTTTCTTCCCCTATTAAATCTATAGACAAAATGCTTGCGATTCTACAGCTGAAATTAACACGCCAAGTTTTTAAAAACACATCTTTTCCACGACTCTTTTTCCCCTGCAACGTATTTATTAATGAAATCTCATTCACTTTACATTTTCGCAGCAGCCAAAGTGCTGTTTTTTGTTGCAGATTTTACTTCTATTTTTGGAGCCAAACCCAGGTGTTTGTACAACAGGAATGGGAAATATAAAGGAAGCTCTTATACTTCCTGCTAAATCCACATCTAGCTTTGACTCAAAAATGTGCAGCAAAATCTGCATAAAAAAAGTAGCCTTTCGACAATGTAGGGGTTGCTGTAAGGAGGCTTTCCTTGAGTCTTGTGAGGTATAATACTCTAATTATTTAATTTAAGTTCTTCTCATATATTCTAAGGGTTTATTCACACAACCACTTTTAGAAGATGTGGGGTGTCTGGATGGGTATCTGCATGCGTCCACTTTTAGTCCCTAAACCCTAAAGCTACAGTTCTGAGGCTTTTAGCACTGATGCACATTATATCACAATGATTAATACAAATTTTGATATACAGATACAACCAAGTTATACATGATTTTCGACCTGTTAAAGGGTACTTGACTTTTCATAAAAGTTTAAATATCTGCAGGGTCTTGCTGGGCAGTCTGTTCTATGACTGTATAGGTCATCATGTATGGTTTCCTACCATTTTTACTGCTGCTGATGTCCCCATTTTGGCTGCAGCACATTTTGCATTTGTTATGTTTGTGTCTGAAAAGAATGGTAACAAACAAACATGTGAAATAAACAGTTTTATTTAAGAAATGCAAAGTAAACAAAGGCAGACAAAATAAATGAAAATCAAAGCAAAATAGGCAGGTGGACAATAGCAGGGGAATTATCCCTAACATGTTACCCTGGCTACACCTGCCTAGTGCCAGAGTTTTCCTCTGATAAGAGATCACCTCACAGGAACCTAAATAGAGACCCTAGAAGTTAGCCCTAAAAGGAACACCAGAGGACAATGTACACACACTCACAAAGCCCACTACACAGTCACCCTGACAGCAGGCCAGAGAGAAAACAGACAAGGCTAGTATACAGACTCAAACAGACTGTAGAACTACAGATCCCAGGAATGGCTGAACACAAGAGTATAACCAACAAAGAACTGGAGAAAAGCCCCAGCTTAAATAGCACATCAGAGGGTGGGGCAGAACCTCATGGAAAAACCCCTCCCAAACCACAGACTATAGACATACAATAGTTAACCCTTGCCAGCCCGGACCAGCCGCCTAACAGCATTTTACTTTGAGGCTGGGGGCGTGCACAATAAGGAGCAGACTGCCCCTCCCCTTTCCATTATAACTACTTTGGTTTATTCATATTTAATTTTGCCAGGAGTAACTTACATGCACAAACAAATAGCTGAGAAAAGCCCAAGTGACCATCATATAGGAGATCCAGAAACACTGAACTGCAAATATAGGGCAGATATATGCAGATACCCACTGCATTCTAGCATCTACAATGCAGGCATGACACAGGAAAAGAGAAATGTATGAGCATAGTTAGTAAAGTTGCTTGCTGTCTGTGAATAATATCCCATCTGTAACCACACAAGCAGCCAGAAGTACATGTAAGTATATAGAATACTTTTTTTCTTACATTATACGCTGTGAGATGCTGCAGGAGAAACTGTGATGCGTTTCCGCCATTTTCTCTGCAGACTTTCTGCTTCAATTATACCTATAGGGAATCCGCTGGCGTTTCTGTTGGTATAATTGACATGCTGCGATTTCCATATTTTTCAACAATGTGTGGAAGGGATTAGCTAGAATCCCAACCACTTTGCAGGAACTGTAAAACGGTGCAGTTTTTGCAGCGGTGTTTCCCCAGCCTGAAAAATCCTGCCGAAAAAACCCATGCACTTCTGCTGCAGTTTTTTCTGCATTGTTTTTTGGCTTTGCTTCACTACATGGTGTCTTAGCCTAAGTCAACTTTTTTCCATTGCTGAAAAATATTTGGTAAAAAGAAAAAGATATATGAAAAATATAAGTAAATGGATTAAAAACTCCAGGAATGACTAAAAGGTAAAGAGAACACAGTAAATGACCAGAAAGGTGAGAGCAAAAGCTGACATTTTGCTAACCAAGATAAACACTAATCAGCCATAACTAGAGATGAGCGAATTGATTCTGCAGAAGTGGAATTGGATCCGAATTTGAGGAAATCTTCGATTCGCCACGATTCGGATTTCCTGATGCTTCGTGGTAACGAATATTTAGTAAGGACCTTTGTGACATGAGACGGTCACAAGATAATCTCTAGTGATGTGATTGGGTAGGCGTGTCTTTACTTGTTAGCAGATCCTTTCACATGAATAAAAGTTGTCCGTTCTGGAGAGAGAGAGAGACATGACCGCAACATCCAAGGGCTTCCGCCATTTTGCCGCCCACCCCGGCTCTCTGCAGTCCGGAAATAGCTGTTTATTCGCCGCAAAGTTATTCGGATTGAAGCTAATTTTTTTGGGAATTTCGAATCGAACTGCCAAATCGAACTTTTGAGAAATTCGCTCATCTCTAGCCATAACTTACCAAAATACCGACAAAGGAAGTGAATAACATTGATTTTCTTGTTATAATGCCAACTGTCTAAGCAGTAAGTGAACAGCCAGTTAATGGGTTAGAAGCAGGAAAAGTAGGCAAGAATAAGGATCTGAACTACATTGACAGGAGAAAAATTGTTTTGGCCAGGTGGCAGGGTCAGAGCATCTTCAAAAGGTCTTTTGGGGGAGCATGACCTGTCTTTCAAGTGAAAGGGACTAAGTAGCAATATCAAGTGCAGTTGTGATACAATGTACAGAGGCTGCAGCACTTGTCCAAATGCTGCAGCCTTCCCAAACAGTTGATCTATTGGGGTGTAGGGTGTCGTGTATCAATATTAGAGACCTAGAAAACCACAGTAAAATGTGTTATGCCTGTAGATTGAAAAACACTGCTGGGCAGGATTTTTTCTTTTAAATATGAAATAAAGTATGGAGTACATTCTCACAAAGCTGAAATAGGTAAATGCAGTTTTTCTTACTTTATTAACATTCTTCTTTGATCATGTACATAAAAGCTCCCATAGGAGTAATGTTCAATGTCACATTTTTTATTTTTAAAATAACTCCACCCATTACTGCACTTTAACATTTGAGCTATATGAGTTCTGCAATTCTTTACACTTTATTTTTCGTAGCAATTACCTTTTGTATCTCATAGTTATGATGTCCATTGTCATAGACAAGCAAAATATGTATTCTTTTTAATATATTTGTTTTAGAAATTTCTGAAATCTTCTGCAATGACAAGGAAGGTTTATATTTTATTAATAAACCTGCATTGTAATATTTTTGCAGTTTTACATTAATATCCGAAAAGATTAATTTATATCAATGTGGCTTACTGCTTTACACTGAGTTTTTATACCAAAGATAATTTTAAAAATGCTAAATGTCATCTTGTGCAGTGTTGCTAAATGTTAAATCTGTTTGAACAAACTTTGCCGAAATCAATTGTACCGGTAACAAGACATTTTATAATATATCTTTTCAGAGAAAAATTCTTCTTTCTCCACTTATATTCTCTTCCCCTCCTATACTAATCATTGCTCACACTAATAATTCACTGCTAAAATCCACCTTGAGAGAGGTAGAGATGAGATGGATTTTTAGCTTTATTAAGGTATCAGGTTATAAACACTGCCCATAGACATCTATGGAGGGGAAACCGGAATGGAGAATAATAGAGCAATTGAAAAGTAAAAGGAAGAGGCACAAGCACACTAAGACACAGCTGTTGCTTCTAGCATTTAATTTCTCAAAGCAGTGCTGGTTTCATAGCAACACTGCTTAGTACTACTGCAGCTGTATAGTATCCTATATGTTTCTGCATGTATATCAGAGAGAGATTAAAAAAACCAGCAGAATTCTAAAGATTCTAAACATCTGTTTCATTTTATATGCTTTTTCGCAAAATATCAAGTTGGCAATATTAATTGTTTCATTTAGCTTTTCTATGGATATATAACACTTTAAGATGGATATAATGATGAAATTGCAAAATCAAAATTTTCAAAATTTAATAGGAGTCAACTCAAGTGCCTTTTCTCATGGGTGTGCACTCCATTAGTAAAAGGCTCCAATAATAAATATAAAGCACAGTAAAAATAGTGCAGAAGACTCAGAGACTGAAATGTCATTCAGCATGATCAGCAGGTGCCATTGCTTTCATTTATGTGAATTGGGATCCACTGAAAAGAAGGCACATCACAGATAAGGGTAGTATTATGATGCCATGTTTTTCTAGCTTCATATAACTTCATTAAATACTCAAGAATTTTTGCTATTTGCTATTATTAATATTATTATTTAAAAAAAACACCTTTCATAGTCATATGACTATAAATCTCAGACTTTGTCCACACTACTGTCACAATTTATTAATAGCTACAATGCATTGCCAGATCTGTAGCATGATGGATACAACCCCATTGACCCATTGCATTACAATGAAGTCCATTGAGTTCTGTTGTGATTTTGAATTCATCATGTTACTAGAAATAATAATATCAGATATACCAGTACTGCTGATGAAGATTCTGAATAGAGATTTTGATAACAGTGTGAACGCAGCCTTACTAACACTATTATTATGTGGGGTCAATAGCATTTAGAAATGCATTGCATTACTGGTTTTATATAAAAGGCCTTCTGCCATTTACTAAATGTAGATTGTTAGCTTGGTCCTAATAATTAGATACAAAATATCCCTTTTGAGAAAAAAAGGCTTCCAACACATTGATGAAATTGTAACAGATGTGATCACATTTAACTAAACTCTAATTTGCTTAAGGACTTCAATTCTTCTGAAACAAATTCTGTTTCAAATATTTCTATTAAAGAACAGTACAATAGTAACATAAGTGAAAAAAAAAAAGAGAAAACAATGATTGCAAATAAACTGGGATTTACCCAGAGCAAAATGGCTCCAAATATTCCATGCTTTATAAAACTTGTCACATTTGTGTTGATTACAAGCTATAATATATTCATACATATAGTTGGTGTTCAATCTGTTATTTACTTCACTTATCATAGGGATTTCTATTGCACACCATTTCTGTGCTATAACTGATATGGTACAAGCAAATAAATGTGAAATAATTGTCTGGTGATTGGCAGGAAACACAAATTCCTTACTTGGGTATTCAGCTTACGTACCATCTTAAAACTATAATTGATGCAACTTTAAACCTTTGCTTATTTGTATTCTGAAAAATTTGGACTCTTTAAGGCTACGGCCCCACGTTGCGAAAACGCAGCTTTTTTTTAGCCAAAGCCAACAATGGCTACAAAAGGAATGGGAAATATATAGGAAGTTCTTATACTTCTACCTTCTGCTCAATCCACTCCTGGCTTTGGCTCAAAAAACCGCAACAAAATCTGCAACAAATAAAGCTGCGTTTCCGCAACGTGGGGCCGTAGCCTAAAGGAGTTATCCAGCTTCCAAAAATGATCTGCAAATACATCCTCAGCTGCAGTGTTGGACTGGGATGTCTAGGGCCCACCAGTGGAATCGTTTCTAGGTGCCCACCGCCAGGACCCCTGCAGATCAGCGGTACCGAGACAGGGTGGCTAAAGGAAATAACATGTCGGGAGCCATGCTGATCACCCGCCATACGATGTGCACCATTGCACTACCTAGACTACAACTAAACTAAACTAGGCTACACTCTGTATGGCAAGTGAACAGCGTGGCTCCTAGAATTGTTACCATTACCTGTAGCCGCATTGTCCTGGAATAGCTGATCTGCAGAGGTCCTGACTGTTGGGCCCCTGCAGATGTAATATAGATGGCCTATCCTAAGGACAATCAATATTAGAAAGATGGATAAATCCATTAAAGAGGTTATCCAGGAATTGGAGCAATCCATGTGGCAAACAGGAGGTATAAAATAAAAAAAATAAAAAAAATAGATTAAAAAAAAGCATACTCCGTTGTTCGCTGCCAATGTCTATTCAGTCTAGTGTCGGCGCCTTCTTGCTGGGAGTCCTGCACCTCATGTGACCGCGAAGATCAATTAGGTACAAGATTTCTAGAAATGAGGTGCCACCATGAGACCGAACAGACACAGGCGGGGGACAACGGGGTGATGGGGTCAGGTGAGTATGTTTTTTTTTTGGTTTTTTTTTTAAATTTTTACACCTCCCTGGCGGCCGCCACAGTGGTCACTCCAATTTATGCACAATCTCTTTAAAGGGGTTGTCTGGGCCAAATTTTTTTAATGGCCCCCAATACAGTGGCCACTTCACTGGTCCACCCAATACAGTGGCTTCTTCACTGGTCCCCCATACTGTATGGGGAACAGTGATGGGGACATGATATTGTGTGGGACAGTGATGGGGGCTAACATTCTGGAGGGGGTACATTAAACTGTGTGGGCATATTAATGGGGTTGTCCAGGGCTAACTTTTTTTATGGCCTATCCTCAGGATAGGCCATAAATACCTGATCGCTAGGGGGCTGACACACGGCCCCATCAGCTGTACGGAGCCACTTCAGGAACCCGTTTTGTACACAATACATGGCTGGAAGCAGAAAGCTTCATCCACTGTATAGCAGCCCAGCTCCTTCACTGCAGCTCAGCTCCTACTGACTTCAATATGTGCTGAGATGCAGTGAAGGTGCCCAGTTAATACACAGTGGACAGATCTTTCTGCTTCTGGCGATGTATTGTGTACAGGACAGGTGCTAGAAGTGGCTCCATACAGCTGATCGGTCTGGGGTCGGCCCCCTACAGATCAGGTATTTATGGCCTATCTTGGATAAATCATAAAAAATTCTGCCTGGATAACCCCTTTAATATACCCCCCGTCCCCTGTGCTCCAGTGTCTTCCCAGCATGGTTGATCCTGCAGCTCCGCTGTTTTCTTTTGCTGGAAGTCGTCACTGGCACAGGTAGTCATGTAGAGAGGGAAGAAAACAGAGCTGCAGGACCGAACCGCGCTGGAAGACAATGGGCACAGAAGAGTAAGTTTTGGATTTTTTTTTTTCACTTGCCCCGACCTAATTAAAAACAAAAAAAAAGTTATCCTGGACAACCCCTTTCATGTCCCCCAGGACATTAGCCCCCATCACTGTCCCCCCAATTTAATGGCCCCATCAATGGTATCCATACAGTATAGGGGACCAGTTAAGGGGTCACTGTATGGGGTGGAGTGAGGGGGCCACTGTATGGGGGGAATAGTGCAGGGGCCACTATGGGGCGGAGGATAGTGCAGGGGCCACTATATGGGGGGGGAATAGTGTAGGGGCCACTGTATGGCCCATATAGTAGCCCCTTCACTGGTCCCCCCTATGGCAGCATTAGGTGATTACTTACCTGTCTGCTCCCCGGTCGCACGCCACCTTACTCTGGGCGCACTGATATGACGTCATGTGCGCCCGGAACAGGAAGAAGCAGGAGGCACCAGAGAACAGTTAGGTAAGTATCAGAGCTTAGCTTGTAAGCCACAGGCTCAATGGGGCGCATTGCCTACAATTCTGTGAGTAGTACAGCAGGAAGCCTGTGGCTTTCTGCTCTACTAGTATCAGAACCAGGTCAGTGGCACCACTTCTCCCCGGTTTTGCGATCCGGTTATTAAAACCGAATCACAAAAGCGGGGAGAACCTGACTGCATCACTTACCTCACCCCGTCCTGCTCGTGGCCTCTCCTCTTCCCGCAGCAGCCTGGGTCCTGTGCGTCGCAAATTTCATCATCGTGACGCGATGTGAGATGCACAGGGAGCCCTGGCCTGGATCGGGGAGAGGTAAGTGAATGGGGGCCTTACCGCACCTCCACTGCCTATCAAAAAAAAAATGGCAGTGGAGGTCCGGTAGTGCCCTCTAAAGGCACGGGGTCCACCGGGGGATTCATTGGTGGGCAAGTCCAACCCTGCTCAGCAGTGCTAAATACTCTGCTAAATACTCACTGTTCCCTTGTGCAGCCTTTCCTTGGTTTATCTTACTTGCTGCTCCTTGTATCACTGTTATTTACATGTAGTGAATCTGTGGACAAACTACATTTCCCATGATTCATCTTCCTTCTCTCACTCTCTATGTACCCCTCCCTTCTCCACTCTCCCCTACATCATATGATGCTGTGATGTTTTGTTTGCAATCCCCCACCCCGGTGAGAGCATGAAAGCAGGCAGATGACTCATGGGAAATGTAGTTTGACCACATATTTACTGCATGTAAATAAAAGTGATACAAGGAGCAGCAAGTAAAATAAAACAAGGGAACAGTGAGTATTTAGCACTGTTGTGGGTGTATTTGCAGATAATTTTGGAAGCTGGATAATCCCTTTAAGGAAATATGGAATGTCATTGAAACAAGTTATTTATAAAATTATTTTACCCAAGATATTATATAGACTAAGAACTATCACCATCCCTATTCCATTTTCTACCATAAAATGTCCCCATAATGTGCAGGATGAAGCAGTGACCGTTTCATTGCCGGCAGGTTCCCTTTTAAGGCTGAGGCCCCATGTTGTGTAAAAGTAGCTTTTTTTGTTGCAGATTTTGCTGGGGATTTTTGAGCCATAGCCAAAAGGAGATTGAACAGAAGGGAGCAGTATAAGAACTTTCTATATATTACCCATTCCTATTGTAGCCACTCTTGGCTTTGGCTCCAAAAACCGCAGCAAAATCTGCAACAAAAAAATAAGCTTTATTTAAATTTTTTGATATCATATAGCAAAAGCTACTAATCTCTTCATGCATGTGTCTATACATATGCATCCAAGATTATAGGTAAAGAAGGACACATCTGTAGTTGGCCCAGAACTCAGACATATAGTTGAACTGAATTACAAAGCATTGCTAAAATTCATTTGCATTGTACATAAATAATTTTGTGTTCACTTGAGAACCTAAATAGTAGGAACCTAGCCATAGGAATACTAGCCAGTGAGCAACATATGTTACCTACATGTATAAGTCATATAAACTTATATTGTGCAGTCTAGATGTCCTGCTACTGCATTTCCATGCCCCGATGTGCTTCTGATATACAATTCTTGACATTCGGCACGGCATTATTAATCATGGAAACAACATTTCACCTCAAGTCATTACTGATTTATTTCTTTCCTTGCCATTTATTCAGAAATGACACAAATCCATCAGGCTCCAAAGTGGAAGTTTGTCAAACACTGCCTTTAAGGACGGGAGGAAAGATGAAAGGTTTATGGCAGGAAATCTCAAATGTTTTCTAACAGGCTTTTAAGGCTTTACTAACACAGCCTTTCCAGTGACAGTTTGCTGCATATTGTGCTATAAACATATACATGGAATATGCATAAATTGATTTGTAATTCACTAGCTTTGGATCTCATCCTGTTCATTTCTTGAAATATAGAGGTTTACCGCACTCCAGGTTACTTGGAATTTCAATCAAATTCTTGTGTTGAAGATACCACTTTCTATAGAGATTGCACATAGTAAATAAAAACGTCGGAGAGATGAAGAATCTGACAGCTCCTGAGGCATGGGTCTGTGAATGTGCATGGGCTTCTGATAATAGAAGGATAGATAGATAGATAGATAGATAGATAGATAGATAGATAGATAGATAGATAGATAGATAGATAGACTTACATGGTTACAACTTAAAAATCTATCATAAATTATGAATAATATACTACATTTTCAAATGTGTACTGTATGATCCAAGGAAAAGTAAAGTAATGTTTCATGTGATACAGTACTTTAACATTCAGGAATTGGATTTGATCCACAATCTCTTATTGCATTCCCTTTTTCTATGCCTTCACATCTCAATACTGTGATTCCTTACTTCACCTTATATATTATGCTATTGCCACTTAATACATTTTTGTTTGATGCAATGTTATCTATTTTGGCAGCGCTCTGACATGTACAGTAATGACCTGGTATTATATGTACAGTAGTCTGACATTAAAGAGAAGCTGAAGAACAAGGATAGTTTCTACCTGACCCCTTTCTAGGCTGCTGTAGGTCTCTGCTCTGTGCTGATGTCCTCCGAATCAGATCACATAGGAAAGAAGACATGCCAGGTTGTGACTATGACTTTAGGAGATTTAATAGGAGTCACTATAAATCTGACATGAAATTTAATACAGGAAGGAGAAAAAAAAGCTGCCAGAGGAAAGATCAGAGAGGATAACCTGCGGCAATTTTGCTCAACACCTTAGGGTACTTTTTCCTGTACTGCTTTTATGCAGTTTTTGAAGCCAAAACTTGATTAAAGGGAGTCTGTCAGCAGGAAAATCTGTATTAAACTAATAACAGTACTTTGTAGGGCTTCTTCTACACTTTCCAAATATATCTTTGTTATTCTGCATTGCAGCTCCATGGTCATGAAAATCAGTGTTTTATTTTTATGTACATTAGCTGAAAAAGGCTCTAGGGCACTTTCTTCTACTGAATGAATGACCTCTTGTGTCCCCCCATCTCATCATAGAATGTAAGCTCTTGTGAGCAGGGCCCTCACTCCTATTGTTTGGTATATTTATTTCTTTGTCACATTGTAATGTCTCATATTGTCTGTTAATGTGTCCTCTGATTTGTAAAGTGCTATAGAATATGTTAGAGCTGTATAACTAAAGTTATTATTATTATTATTATTATTATTATTAATAATAATAATAATAATAATAATAATAATAATAATGAATGGGCCCTACGGTTGGGTTTCCATGTTCAGATTTTTACATGCAGCTTTTGAAGCCAGGCTCAGAAATGGGTTGAAAAAAAGGGGAGAAGTAGCACCTGTTATTTATAGTTCCTCACCCTTTATATTCCACACCTGGTTTTGGTCTCAAAAACTTCATGCTAAAAAACCTGAGGGAGCAGACACACGGTCCCTCACCACCCATACACCCAGTTCTGCCATCACATCAGTACTGACGGTAGTGCCATCGGGTCCTGGCTACAACTCCAATGAAAAGGGGCCTGGCTTCATGTTGTGTATGTATTTGTTGCCAGGCCCCTTTCCAATAGAGGCCAGCTTGCACTAGTATCAGCTCACATTAGGGAAAGCAGGCTGGGCAATTGCCTAGGGCCAGTTACATTCTATTGAAAATTGCAGCCGCTAAAGAGTCCATTGTCAGCAGCAGAGTTGAAAACCCTGCTGCATTGAGAATTGCCTAAGGCTAAGGCCCCACATAGCGTCTTGCAACTAAAAAGCGCTGCTGGAAAAAACGCAGCGGCAAGGCATCACAGTTTTTCCTGTAGCACTTTTCACAGAAAGTTCGCCGAGGTTTCCTCAGCGGCCTTTCTGCTTCAATTATACCTATAGGGAAACCGCCAGCGTTTCTGTAGGTATAATTGACATGCTGCAATTTCCAAAACCACAACGGTTTTGGAAATCGCAGCGTATCCACTACGCATATTTTACCGCTAAGTGGGGATGGGATTCTCTAGAATCCCATTCACTACACAGTGACTGTAAAATGTGGGGCCCCGGCCTAAAGCAGTTCTTTTTAAAACAG